>JAZHRO010000012.1:91630000-92286250 GCA_037157565.1 Thalassia testudinum
CTTTGCGAATTCCCATCTCCTTCGTGGGACAAAATCCTTCTCGTGAAGAGAAAGGGTTGAGGAATGCTACCCTCGCACTTGTAGCGTGGTTGTAATTGAGGTTGAATCACCCTCGTTCAAAGTGATTCGTTTAGTGGATTTAATCAACTTGGTTGATCGGAAAATCCTAACTCGAGAAGGTTAGGTGGTGGTTTTCACCCGGTTTGGGTTTCCACCTAAAAATTATTGTGTACATTGTGTGTTTGTCTATTTTGTGAGATTGGTATTTTTCAATTCCGCATTTTTTACGTCACGCTGATCTCACCCCCTCCGAGTAGGGAATTACAATTGGTATCAGAGCAGGTCTTGCTGTTTTGGCGTAACAACCCAGCAAGAAGATCATGGAGGGAAGCAGTTCCGCGAGTAGGATTTCCGAGGGCCAGTCTACGACTCGTCCACCGTTCTTCGATGGAAGCAACTACCCTTACTGGAAGCTGCGGATGAGGACGTGGCTTCAAGCCATCGATTTCACAATTTGGGCCAGGTGCGAGACCCCCTTCTACATCCCAGAAAAACCCACCGGAGGATACTCGCAGCAGCAGATTCATGAGCTCTCTTTAAACGCAAAGACCATGAATGCCCTTTACTGTGCACTTAGCTCGGAGGAGTTTAATAGAATCTCGCAATGCGCCACCGCATACGAGATCTGGCACACACTCGAGGTAACTCATGAAGGTACCTCTAAGGTAAAAACTTCTAAACTAAATTTACTTTCACAAGAGTTTGAGGCTTTTTCCATGAAATCTAACGAATCCTTAAGTGAGATGAACACTAGGTTCACTCCCATTGTAAATAACTTGAAAGCATTAGGGAAGACTTTCATCAAGGGGGAGCTTCAAGGGAAGCTTCTTCGTTCCCTCGGACCGAAGTGGGAACAGAAAGTCACCGCCATCGAGGAGGCAAACGAAGTGGAGGAGCTCAACATGGAAGATCTCCTAGGCAATCTAATGGCCTAAGAGACAAAGTTGAAGCAGAAGAAGGATACACCGGAGCCTAAACCGAGGAAGACTCTCGCCTTCAAAGCCACGTCGGATAGCGAGGTAAGTTCCGACGACGAAGACTTTAGAATTTTACTTAAAAAATTTTTCAAGTTTTGTAGGGAATCAAAGAAAGAGAAAAAGGAGAAGAAGGAAAGCCCGAGACGTTGCTATCACTGCAACGAGAAAGGGCACCTACGACCAGAGTGCCCTCTTCTCAAAAAGGAGAAGAAGAAGGAAAAGGAGAAGTCTAAGAAGAAGGCGTTCCAAGCCACTTGGGACAATTTGATCTCGGAGGAAGAAGAAGAAAAAGAAGAAGAAACCGCTTGCTTTGGTTTCATGGCCAGAGGAAGCGATAGCGAAAGCGATAGCGACTCAGACAACGAGGTAAATTCTGATTTACAAGATGCTTTTAATGAGTTGTATGAGCTTAGTAAATCACTAAAAGTAGAAAACAAAAGCATGAAAAAGAATCTTAGTTTTCTTAAATCTGAAAATGATAGGTTATAAAAAAAACTTAAGGATCTAGAAGCTAGTCCTAAAAATGATAACCTATTACTAGAAAATCATAACCTCATCAATGAAAATAATAAACTGATTGAGGAAAATGTTAGTCTAAAAATAGAAATTTCTGATTTAAAGACTAAGATGAATATTATAGAAAAAGAAATTGCATGTCTTAGGGAAAACTCCAACAAATTAATCAACAAAGTAGATAATTTTTATAACCCTAAGGTTGAGAAAGGATCTCTGTCAAGGAGACCCGCTAACAGATCCGGATCTAAGCTCACTTGGATACCGAAGAAAAATTTGGAATCTTGTTTTGTAGGGTTCAGAGATAACTACAACACGAAGGACTGGACCTACAAGCTCAAGGCTGGTCAACTCGAGTTGGGAGAACCAAGGAGTAGAACAAGGAGGAGAACAAGAAGACCGACGAGACGGCGAATAAACGACGGACCCGCCGCACGTCGACCGCCTGACTGGAGACCGGCGCCAATGCCTGGGCCTCCAAGCTACGGATGGGAGCCCCATCCGATGTGGCATCCACCACTACCATTCGGGCCATTTTATTGGCCATGGTAGGTGAGGTAAAAACCATTTACCCTATCTTTTTATCATAAGCATTTAGATAAGGGGAGCAAAAAATTAAAAGCTAATTGTCATTTTTTAAGGGGGAGATATAAGGTAGCTAAATTTCCTTTAGAAAGGGGGAGAAAAATAATAGCTATCTTGTTGTTATAAAAGGGGGGAGGACATTACCTTTGTTAAAAGAAATTTATAGAAGAGCATGTTTTAAGGGGGAGTTATAGAAAATTTAAAATCAATCAAACCTTTTTGATAATGTCAAAAAGGGGGAGGATTTTTTGCATTATTATTTATGATTTTATCATCATCAAAAAGGGGGAGATTGTTGGTGCTAGAGCACCTCGATCATTTGTTTTGATGATAACAAAACACGTGTTATTTAACATTTGCACTTGGAGTCTTAGATTTCATGTCAATTGCAAATGGAGACGTGATTAGACGGAATTCGAGCTCGCATCCAGAACGGATTGGAGGAGCTTGATGGAGAACAGAGGAGATTCGCGAGGAGCGATAGATTGAAGATGGAAGGACAAGAAGAATAGGATAGAATTCCATTTTATTCCTTTCATGTACTTTTGTCATTATTTTGTTGCTCTTTATTTTTGTTACTTAGATTCATGTTAAAGAGCCTTAAAGTACCCTAACAGCAGTCCTAGGAACACCGGCACAACCCTAGGATACTTAGGTTTTCTGTAGAGAACTTAGAAAATCAATATAGGGTTCAAACAGCATTTCCAGACGTCTAATTCCAAGATCAGACGTCTGATAATATGTTTTAAGACGTCTGACTGTTGATTCAGACATCTGATAACATGTAGGCTGGACTTAGTTCTGTCTGATGAAATTATACGTCTAGACCTTAGACCAGACGTCTTGGGAGACATCTGATGACTTTGCCAGACGTCCAATTAGTGGACCGTTGGCTATCCTAGCATACACTCAAGGATATGACCGTTAGAGCCTTATCAGACGTCCTTAAGCGTTTCCAGACGTCTGATAATTGACCGTTTTGCCTCGACTGACCCGAAAATCTCTTCTCAGAGATTTTTTAGCCGTTGCAAATCCATTCCCACGAAAAAGTAGCTTTCCAGACGTCTAGACATAGTGTCAGACGTCCTGTATGTCGTCTGATGGACTTGCGCTAGAACCCTGTTTAGATCTGATTCAAGTCAGGAAGAGACCTGCCCAAAATCAGACGTCTGACCTTATTTTCAGACTTCTTAAAGTGATATTCCAGACGTCTGATCACCCTGTCAGTGCATTCATTGTTCCTAATTGCGGGGTGATTCTCTTGGGCTTTGCACCCAACGGCTATGGAAGCTTTCCTAAGCCTTCCAAAGCCTTCTTAAGGCCTCTATAAATAGAGGGGAGCCTTTGCACACTAAGATACACCCAAGCAACATACTTTCCACTCTTTTGTGTTCAAAAAGAAGCCCTTGCTCTCCAAGCTCAAGCTCTACATCTTGAGAGCATCAAGTCTTTGCTCACCCGCTCTCCCACCGTAGTTCACGAGAGCGACGTTGCACCGTCGCGTGGCTCACGCACCCGCGTCATCAATCCGACGCACTCCTTGCAAAGGGGGAGTTTCCTAATTCCTATAGAAGCTAGGTTTAAATTACTTTGTTAGCTCTATAGGATTGTTGTCATTTATCTTTGTTTCTGGTTGGGTATTCGCTTTGCAAATTCCCGTCTCCTTCGTGGGGCAAAATCCTTCTCGTGAAGAGAAGGGGTTGAGGAACGCTACCCTCGCACTTGTAGCGTAGTTGTAATTGAGGTTGAATCACCCTCGTTCAAAGTGATTCGTTTAGTGGATTTGCTCAACTTAGTTGATCGGAAAATCCTAACTCGAGAGAGTTAGGTGGTGGTTTTCACCCGGTTTGGGTTTCCACCTAAAAATTATTATGTACATTGTGTGTTTGTCTATTTTGTGAGATTGGTATTTTTTCAATTCCGCATTTTTTACGTCACGCTGATCTCATCCCCTCCGAGTAGGGAATTATATCAGGATGAGGATTTCTAATCAAATCAAACCAAATCAGGCAATTTAGATGAATAATTCTATGAAATAATGCGAGTTGATCCTAATTGATTCTTGTTTTAATCCTTTCCAAAAATGAGGGGCTTAAAGAAGGGAATGGAATTACTTGCCTCTGGAGTGGTTGTTGTGCGGCTGATTTTCCCGATTTATCTAGCAAAATCACAACAAATCAGAGAAATCAAGTTAGTATCAAATTAGACTTGTAATTAGTAAATGAAATGCACATTACTCCCCGGCAATGGTGCCAAAATGTTGTGTTGCTTTTGTCGAGTTTTAAGAAAACATGTTGTGGTATAGCGAAGAAAAGCGATATAACACTTAAAATTTATAAAACTCAGGAAACAGAAGTGAGTTCGAGGTCATTCGCAGGGAGCAAATTGGCAAATTCAATCACTAAGCACAGTATCAAGAATAATATGCAATTGAATCGAAATGGTGCTCAATGTATATCAGAATAATATCTAAAAAATAATCAGGAATCAGAATGCAAAAAGATTGGGTTAAAATGGTGGTTTGAACCACCAATTTAACCATAATGTTTAAGCTCTAATTCAATCTCAAATATATGAATAGTAACTCTCAACCACTAATAGTAATTTCCATGTCAGCAAATGTGTCTACAGTATCAGAACCAAACCAAACGTCAAGACAAGGCTTCAGATGCCTTAATCTCAAGGCCACAGAAGGACCAAGGCATAGTAGCACCGCACAAGGCACAACACGGTTAAGTGTTGAGTAGAGGGTGAGGGTGGTGTTGGTGAGTTGTTTCGTGAAGTGTGGTGGTGGCGCGGGCTTACCAGAGCCTCTACCAAAGGCAAAGTAGACGAAGGGGGTGTAGGTGTTTGTGCGATGGAAAGTGATATCTAAGGGTATGAAGAAGGTATAGAGGGAAAGGAAGAAGTTGAGGGAGCTTAGGAGGAGCGAGAGAGGCGACAGGGTCTAGCGTTGACCAGCCGGACACTAAGAAGTTGATGGGGTTTGGTGAGGTGGCGGTGAGGAAGGAGAGGTCAAGGGTGCCCTTTCTTTGGCCAGAGAGGTGCACGATGAGAGGGAAGGAGCTTGGTGCCTCTAATTTGGTTGTTGGAGGTGCGGAAGAGGGGAGGATAGAGAGTTGCCGGAGCTGCGATCGGGGATGGCTGGAGAGGAGGAAGAAGAGGGTCTCAGGCCTTAAAATCGAGTTGAGGGTGTCCGCAGGGTCTCACGATCGAGCTCCAAATGAAGGAGGCTTGATTGAGCCTCGGATTGGAATCAAAGAATCCCATGGATTTCGTGGGTTCGCACGACCTTCCTACCTTGAATCAGGGTCTAAGATCCTAATAGAATTGTTCTCCATCGTTTGAACACCAATCCCACAAAATTTGGTGAGATTTGGTGCTGATTTGATCAAGTTTTAGCTTGGTCAAAGGTCAGTGCTTGCTCCGCCGACTCATCTATGGAGGAAGGGACTAAAACATGAAGAAAATGAAAAAATAGGGCTCTATTTGAAAGGATGTTCGAAAGTAAGGGGTCTAAATGTAGGAAAGAGAGGTTTTAGGGACTGAAGTGTAAACTAGGTCAAGATAGACTCTCTGATTGAGCCCAAATTTTGGTCTTAACTTAATTTGAACCCAAGGAATCTAATGGTGAACTTGGATTTGAGTTTTGGCCACGTTTTAATGGATAATTTGCACAGAAGCCCAAATTAGGGTAAAATCCTATCTGAAACTCTATTTGAGGTCAAAATAAGTTTAGATGGTCAAATCAAGGGTACCAAAATTATTATAATATTTTTTTATGAATTTTAGGAGGTTTAGATGGATTTTATCATGACCATAACCTCTTTAATTTAAGCGTATTTGTGATGTGCTGTTAAAATTACATAATTAACCTTGATTTTCAGTTCTTTTCTCAAATTAGACTGATACAGAGTTATAACCCTCAGATGATTAGGTAGGAGCTTTTAACATTCAAACCTAAATAAATGTGGCTAGTTAGGCCTCTTGATGGTGTTTCCATCATCTTTGTTCTCACTTCTTTACATACAAATTTAGAGGCTTTAATCCTCTATTTATAGACTCAACCCAAGAACTCTAGCTATAGCTCCATTAACTAAGGGAAAAAAATTCTATTTTCCTAACATTTACCTCTTACATAATTTTATCATCAGAATCACTCCGAGACCACACTCAAAGTTAAAATGTTGTAGATGGTCAAGCATGCCTTGAAGAAAATGGCTCTACTTGCAACGCAAATGCAAGTATCAGCTCAATCGAGTTACCCCAACTAATTGAAAGAAGAACAAGAGGAAGAAAGGAGAACTTACAATCCAAATGTAGTTTTGATAATTGTTCCAAGTGTGAAATGTAGTGCAGCATTTGCCCCGACTCCAAGCTAATGATGAGGAGGTCAAGAAAAGTGACCCCTGTCTCCATGGGGGTTCCACTTGAAGGCTTGAGCAGACATGTTCATGTGCATTTGGGGACCTCTCGCTTGATATTTGGCCCTGCTCCTAAAAGTTTATCCTTGATAACACTGCATAAGGGGGTAATAATTATGTTAAATAGGGCCCATCTTAAGAATAAAAGGCACAACATAAGTAGAATGAGAGCATTGCATGCATCATGTATCAAGATTGCTTATAAAACTGTATTAATGGCCATTTGTGTAAGCACTTGTCAAAGCAGGCCTCAGATGAGCAATCGGACCGCACGGATGGATTCAGAACGACGAACGGAGTCCAACGGACTCAAAATCGGCCAAATCCGACATCCGGAGCTCCTACAATGAGCCCAAGAATTTCTGACCGTTGATCTGGTGATCAACGGCCCTCGTTGCGCCACGTCACCCCCGCTCCACCGCAAGCCACCTCTTCCTTCAGCCGAGATTATATCTCAGTCGTTCGATCTTCAATTGGATGGTTGAGAACCATGCGCCCGCCCGCAGTCGCCGCGACAAAGCGCGAGCGTGGGGCAACGGTTAGGGCGCACGCCCACACGCACGCGACGCGAGTTCGGGCCGCGCGGTGCGTGAAATTGAAGATGAAGGAAGCGCATGGTGAAATTGGGCCGCCCGATCAGCAACGGGCGGCCGAGATCGCGCCACGCGGTGCGCCCACAGATCGCGAGCGCCCACGCACGCACGCACGTCGGGCGACGACGCCCGCGCACACGGGCTCCCAAGGGGAGATCCTAGCTCATCCAAGGGGAGATCAAACATCGGATGGCTCTCACGCAGCAGCCGCGGATCAAGCGCAAAGAAGAACGGCACGGGCGGTTGACCGGCGGGCTGGAGGGCTTCACCGATGCTTTTGGAGTGGTTTTAGCGACGTCCCGGACATCGCTAAAGCCCCTTCTTCTTTTAGAAAGCCCTTAACCCTATTTAAACCCCCTCCAACCACTCATTCAAGGCATTCACTTCCCTTGCAACTACTCCACCCCTCTTTAAGCTAGCTTTAGGCCATCTTGTAATCGCCGGAGACGACAAGCTGCCGACGGAGCCTCCTCCACCGCCGTGGCTGCCTCGTCGCTCTCCCTTCTCTCTCTCTCTCCCTCTCTTTTAAGCTTTCCATTACTTTTTTTTGAGCATGTATTTAATGTTGTAAGCTATGAACTAAAAGTGCATGATTAATGAAGTTATTTTCTGTTCAGTTGTTTACTTTAATTTCTGTTTAAGTTGCATAATCAAGCAAGAAACACTCTAACCCTAATCTCTCTCTATCTCTCTCGCTTTTCAAACCGCACCTCCGCAAGCAAAACTCCGTGCTTTCCAAGTGATAAGAAAAATCTGATTTTCACGCCTCCTTGAGACCGACACTCGGACTCACCTCCGTTTATTTACTTTAAAATCGACATTGCAAGTGCAACTATAACGATACTTCTTAACACACACGCACAACCGCACGTCAATCCTAAAACTTTTGGGCCTCCTCTTCTTGCTTCTCAAGTAAAGGTGCCGCCTTCAAAGATGACACAACAACCAAGACTTCATGGACTCCCTCCTTAGGAGCCCTTTCCTTCCCTACTTTGGGTGAAGAATTGTCACCACCACCTTGTATAGGATACACAAAAGTCAATCTCTCAGGTAAGGAGTTACCATCAATTAGTTTGGATGCACTCAAGGAATGCACTGAAGAGCCAATGCTAATGGCACTTAACTAATTAGATTGTACCCCATCCACCTGGTCGAATCAATTGGGATCTACAGCCCAACTTAGGAATAACAAAACAACAATCCTTCAAGTAGAGGTAAAATTGGTCCATACTCAACTAATGAGGGTTGAGAATAAGCAACACTAGATCTAATAGAATTCCACCCCTAGTTTGCTTCAGTGAGTGAGGCTCTTGCTCCTCCCTCCCTCTCTTAAAATTTGCCTGTAGTTATTTTTGCTTGAGGGGCTTTTGTATCCCTACTGAGAGATCCCCCTTTTTAAGTCCTACAGCTTATGAGGCCTTCCTCCTCCCATGCTTGCCTCTTTGAGGCCTTCATAGGTAGCTCCTTCTCTTCCCTATCTCCCCAATGGATGAGTGGAGGAGCTTTTATTGCCACCAGAATCATGACCTCCTTTAAAACAGGTGGTGGGTTTCCTTAGGTTTATTGAGGTCTCTTCCCTAGGCCATGAATCTTTTCCTTTAATCATCCACATGATCCCTTTTCTATTCAGGTCATAAAACTATCTATTACAAGTAAATGTATAAATGACAGGAATAATAAATTCAAATGAACTAAAACTGATAAATTTTTACATGTTATTTCTAGTTCATCCACTCTATCCTCTCTCGTTATATAGCCCATGCTAACTTGGGTAAGACAAGTATAGAAGGAATGAGTAGATGCCCAACAAGGAACATAAACAAAAGCAAAAGACAATGCTAAATTGTTAAATTGATCAATTTATTACTAAATCTAGCTTAATTAGTCATTGTTATGACCCGGTTCCCAAATCCCTATAGGACCCGAGACCGACTTGACTCGACTAATCCTAAGACCCAGTTGTCCAACAAGAAGGTAACCAAAAAGCAGAAAAGTAAACCACATTCATTATGCTAAGCAACTAACAGTAAAAAGGTACAGCAGTAAAGAAGTAAAAACTGTTACAGTACATATCATTACAACAGCAGAAAAGTAACAAGGTACAGGAACATAAAATACAGAACGTAAAAGTACAGAACATAAAGGTATAAGAGTCTAACTCACTACTACAGAAGGAGTACAACAAAAGAAGCTACCGCTACTGGGCTCTATTGGGCCCAGCACCCTCTGCAGCTGTAGACTCGGGCTGCTCAACACTTGGACCTGAAAAGGGGTTATGAGTACACAAAGTTAGTGAACGCTGAGTAGAGTGGCAACCAACTAACTAAAGCAGTAAAGCTAGCAGGTAAACTAGCTATTCCAATTTCTTTAATTTACAATTTATTCCTTTTCACCCATTGGTTTATATGTTTCCAAATCTCTTGATCTCGAATGTTCCTCGTGGGAACGATCTTGATTGCAGTCTTTTCCGAAGAGTAGAAAGCACACGTGGTGCTCTCTTGGCCGGGAGAGTCCCCCTTGGTGATCCTACACCCAGTCAATCACCCCAAAGTCATGGACAGACGTAACGGTGACTACGGCACGCGCGATAAGCGCACGGGTAGCTACCCCGCACTAGTACGCGGTCAGTCATTTCCGCTAACGAGTATGCCCAAAGTACAGCACGGAATAGTATAGGGCCTAGCCCTCTCAGTTACAGGGGTCTAGCCCCCAAGAACCAAACAGGAGTCTCGCCCCTCCACAGTCCGCGCACCCTAGCTTGACTACCCTGGTTTACCCAGTGGGCCTAACAAGTTGGTGTAGGGTGGCTAGCTGAACCCCGGGCCACGTGGGGTGGCTGGCTCTCTCCCTACACTAGTAGCTCTCCCCGGTATAGTGTACGCGAGGGCCAAGAAGTCGGTGCAGAGTGGCCAATCCTAACCCCGAGTCCCAACCCAAGGGCGGCTAGCTCCGCTCTACACTAAATAGGGGATAGTCACTCTCCTTGGTACTCCGTACTCAAGGGCCAGCACACTTCCCTACTCACATTCCCAGATCCATTCCATTTCTTTCCAGGAGCTCTACTCCTAATTCCCCGTAGGGTTCATGCTCATATTTCTTATGCCATTCCATACCAGGTTTCATCATTTCCATTCCCATTCTCAAGTTATATACATGCAACTCATATTTCTATCGTTCACATTTCCATACTCAGGTTATACACAGGCAGCTCGTATTTCTATCATTCACATTACCATTCTCAGCTTTATACACATGCAGCTCGTATTAAATCATTTAACGTATACAACAGGAAGGTCACTTGCAACTGTTAACTAACACAGGTAATTCGTAATTCACAGGAAGCTTTTATTCATTTACAGGCAGTTGTTAACATTTTTATCTACTCACTCAAGACTGCAATTCAATCACGCATACAGACATTTCAAGTATTTCTCATCCTAGGATTCATGCCACATCCTAGGTTCTAATCATTCATTTCACACATGCATTTAGGTTTATAATTAAATTAGGGGAAGCCACTCTACTAGTAAACCCAGGAGTATTGGGAGCTTGAACGGCAGGCTCATGTGCCTCAGCAAGTCCCGAACCCGCAACGGAACAAAGCCCTATAACAAGGAACAATCACAATGGAACATTCATAACATTATAGAAAGCCTTCTAACAAGTAGAGGAACTCATAAGGGAAATATCGGTATCTTATTTGTGTAAAACAGACCTCAAACGAACCCTAAACGAGTCAAAAATAGGGTTTCTGACTCAAATCAGATGTTTGGAACAACTTCCAGATGTCTTAAAAGTGTCCAGTAACGTACCTCAAGCTCTGTGTCAACCTCATACGTCCAGGAACTCTTCTGGACCATCTGGACCCAGCTCCAGACGTCTGGAAGTACTCCCAGTCATCTGGTAAGCTCCATAGATGCCTGAAATGTGTGGGAGAACGTGTCCCACGCCTTCCTGAAGCAAATCCTGCACGTCACCAGCAAATCTCCTCAAAATAAACCATGCGAAGAGTAGCAGCGGAGCGGCCTGCATGGCTGTATTCTCAAAGAGAACGTACCTTAGCAAAGACCTCTCCTCTGACGTCTGGAACCACCTCCAGACGTCTGCACTGTTGTCTGGACGTCACTCCAGACGTCTGATTCTAGGAAAAACCTGGAACCAAAACCTGCTCCCGTTCGCTCGCACCGCGCGTGGCCACGCCTCGCTCCCTCGTCTGCAGCTCCAGCTGCAGCAGTGTCAGGGATGACTTCCCCGACGCACTCCTCTCCTTCCCGTGAGCGTCGCTCCAGCGGTGCGCCCTCCGGTGAGCTCCCACACGAGGTCGCAAGCTCAACTCCTCCTCTTCTTACGCCGCTCCTCGTCGCCGCTCTCGCGCTCACTTGCTCGCGCTGGCTCTCTCGCTGGAGTGGAGAAGACGAGAGGAAGGTGGCTGGTGTGGGGAGAACGAGAGAGGGGGAAGGGGTTTATAAGGTTGGTGGGTTAGGGTTTGCTGGAGGCGGGGAGAGAGAGAAGAAGGGAAGGAAAAAGAGAAGGTACTGTCTGCGTGCAGCCCAGGCGCAGACGCGAGCTTGTACAAAAAAATTTTGATTTCCAGACGTCTGGGAAGGTGTCCAGACGTTTGACCAGATGTCTGACCCACAGTCCAGACGTCTTAAAAGGCTCAAAACAGAACGGGTCTTAACAGTCATTTAGATCTTCTAACCACTTAGTTTACTTACCTATACTCTGTTATAACCTCTCTTTACTTTATAACAAGGCATAACACAATTGCCTTGAACTTCTTTCTTGGTCGAGTTCCTAATTTAATCATGCAAATTTCCCTTTTATCATGTCACGTCTCTCGCATAATTTAGTACAATGTATGACACCCTTTTATCCCTACTACTCATCACTTCTTAATTAGGTTGTTGAACTTGATATCAAAATTCAATCAACAATTATAGACCATTGGGTTCCTTGACCCCACTATAACAACTTTTACAGAATCCCTTAACTTTCTCGATTCTAGGGTTGTTCTATGCTAGGTAATGTCAGACTTTCCTGGGTAACGCTATAGCTGTAGTTGCAGCACACCAACTTTATTCGTTAAACTAGGTGGACATTTCAATCTCCTATTATCTTATTTACCAAGACAATTGACTATCACCTAAACACACATGAGTAGAGGATAGAAATATATCAATCATGGCTTGCTGCCAATCTGATAAAATTGATCTTCTAGCCTAAGATGTCAACATGTTTCATATTGAGGTGATTGCAAAAAAAAAAAAGCTCATTCAAAAGGTAGAACCTGGTAAAAACTTGATGCTTTGGTGCATGGTCCTTTTTTCACCTCTTGTCTCTTGATTGGGTTTCTCTTTAATGTGACCTTGCACCCCAAGATAGATAGGCCCCACCACATGGTTAGTGCTTAGATGCTTGCATAGGATTTTCCTTTCATGACCATGATCATGGTTAGGGAAAATCTTACATTATCATGATATAATAAAGATCAAAACTAGGAAGAGAGAAAATTTGAGAGAGGTAATATCCAAATTAACCAAATAAGTTAATCCTCTAGCATGAATGTACATAGGACCAAAAATATGAATTGGTAGTTGATCAAGACCTAGATCTTCATGTTAACACCTAACACTTCCTACAAATGCGCTTCTTGATAGATGACATAGGATTTGCATTGTAGATCTACAATGCCATCAACACGCCCTGCTTAATTTATAGAAATCATGAAACAAAATCAATGCATAGTGAGACATGAAATCCCTAGCAAGATAAAAAAGAAAATAACCACATAAACCATCAATCACCTATAGAAATCAAGCAATCTATTGCATCATTAGGTCTTATTTTGTGTTAAGGTATCCTCGCTAAAAATGTTGACACTAACCTTCAATCGATGATTTTTTTTGGTGCCTCAATTGATCTACTATCAATGTAATTTAATTATGTAATTCTTGATGGGTGAAGGTAGCTGGCGGAAAGTACAAGTAAAGAAAGACATTATGAGATTTTTTTTAGTTATGGACTGATATTATGGAATCAAATTCTTTTTATGCACTCTACCTCATTATTAAATTTGGAGGAGAGAGGAATACAACAATTATTGAGATGCTAGTTACAAAATGAAAACTAAATTATTGAGATTTATAATCCACTGACTTTGCTTTCAAAGAGTAATAATTTTTCTCCTCTTCCTTTAAGATTGGGCCTCATTTGGCTTTATTGATTGGATTCTTAGATTAGGTTCTTAGACTATTTTCTTGGGTAGACTTATCACAATGTTATGAAATAAACTTCTGAAGTTGCCTCTCAGGTAAGCACTTTCAGTTACTTCTTAAAGAGGTATCATAGGCAATATTCTCAAGCATAGCTTCTTTCTATGGATCTTTTTCGAGTCTTTTTATACTTGTGCCCTCTTCTAAACTTGTCTTTCCCAAAAAGTTCCCTTATTAGACATTATATTTAAGGTTGAATTATTTTCTCTTCTCCATTTTTGATAATGATATCACTGCAGATTGTAGGCTCCGTAAGCAAGTTGAACCATCTCAGTACTTATCTAGTCAAATGTATGTTGTTTCATCATCTTCTTCTTAGCCCTACATAAATTGCTAAAAGATAATTTCTCTTATGTCTCTAAATTTCTCCAAAAGTTCTACATAAAAGAGTATGCTCGCGACCTTGGCAAGTATACTCTTTCGTGGGACTTCTAACCCCTTTAATAGAAAATCATTCTCAATAGAGAGTTAAGGATTCATTTGGAAAGAAATAATATTATGATTTATATCATATTTTTCTCAACAAATTTTACATGAAATAAGCATCCTATGATAAAAGTATTTATTTCTTATTTTATCCGAAGAGTCAAAATATCAATGTTGCAATATAATTTTTTTTTAAAAGTAGTACCCAATATGATTTAAGTTACCTTTATTCACATAATTACTATTTATCTCATAGTAAATCAATTAGGAATTTTCAAATTTACTCCATGATGTATATAGATATATGTCAAGAGAAAAAAAAAAAAAAAAAAAAAAAACAGGGTATCATCCAAACGTTCAATTTGAGTATCCCACAAGTTATTCCCCCTTCAAAAATTATTTCGGTGATCCCCCACCCAGAATTATATCACACATGTAGGTTTCCTGTGGGGAGGCCCCTTGATTCGCAGCAGGGGATCTCCCTCGTCAATTTGCTGTCCGTGTGCCAAGGGCCTCCTCTAGCCTCAACGAGCCACCCCGCCTCCTAGAAAACCGACCGGACCAGGCGAGCCCTACGAATCCTTCTCCATCGCTCGTAAGCCCCTCTCTCCCTCCCTCCACAGCCTCTTGCTCTATTTCTTTGATTTTATAGCTTTGGCCCGCTCGTGATAAAACCGGCAATCGAAATTGGTTGGGTCTCTCCAGAAAATATTTCCTTTCCAATACGTCGAGGCCCAGGAAAAGGAAAAAAAATAAAAAAGAAAGAGGGGGCTTTTACGGCATTGATTAATTCGATCAGGTTTTTAGATGTACTTTCACCTAACCCTAAGGAAAATTGTTGTTGAATGGCCAATGGGGGCAGTAAACTCTTGTAATGTTACGGAGTGAGATCGTTGCTCGCATTACTGGTCAAAATTCCGTATGATTTTGTTGACTTACACGGCGCCGTCGTCCCCATGTATGAGCATACAGCTAGAAATAATGAAGTCTGTTCAAGGGAAGATGGATCATAACAACGCTGTTGATGTTGGCGTTGGTGAGTCGTCCCCATGTAAGAATATGTGGGTTTCTTGAGATTCTTGGGTTATGCATAGTTTTTCCTCTCGGAGTTGTTCACGAACGTTTTATGCTCTCGGTTTACTTTGCAGGTCCGCATTTTAGATTTTGCTATTACTGTGCAAATGGGTTGAACTCGTGTTTATGCTTTGTTTATATATATATATATATATATATATATATATATATATATATATATATATATATATATATATATATATATATATAGATATAGGGGATCGGACTCAATTGGGCCGTTTTCACTTCTAATCCCTCATGGCTTTCCTTATTGGTACTGCACCTCACCTTCTTTTTGTTAGGGGGAGTAGACTGTAATAGAAAGCGTATTATTTATCTTTGCACTTATTTTTGCAAAACAGGTTAACTTATGACCCACAGTTTTTCTTTTCAAACACGTGACATAAAATTGTCAATCTTAGGGGTAATATGTTGCTCGTGCGATCTAGGTTTTAACGAGTATAAGTCCAGGAATCTGCACCTTGACATCAGCGTCGAAGTTCTTTGTTTAGGATTATTTGGAAGGATACTAACTAGTTAATGGAGAAGTGGAAAATCTAAATCACCCAACAACAATCAATACAGATTCTATTATTAGCCCAACAGGACGTAGTTCCATGGTCGTGATATTGGTTTGCTCTGAGCTAAGTAATGGGAATCGAATACGAGCTCTACCTGATGATATGGAATGCCTATAGGACATGTGAGCTTCATTCATTCGGTTCTCCAGGTTTGCGCATGTACTTGCTGCCTCTGTAGTTAAAACAGGCATTGGAATTTCAATTATCCACAAGCAATCACTTACTGTTGACCGATTTCGTCCACCGGTCCTTATATTTTTGGTGATTTAAAAATCTATTTGGGCAAAGTGGATAGGAATCGACAATCTCTCGTACATCAATCCTTTAAACAATATAAAGATGAAAATTTCACCCGTCAAATTCAAGAGTCCCTACTATTTGACCATACCGGTGGGTATGAGTCCTTAATTTGTTGCTTTCACGTCCTGTTCCTCTCATTATTTATTATGAACGAAGAGGCAAATGCACTCCTCTTATTTGCATGGAAGGCTCTTGGAATTATTGTTGGATGATCTACTTCCATCAAAATTAATGTTACTTCTCTCTAGGATTCCAAGCATGTTAACTACGCTGCTTCAAACAATTATGGTATTTCTTTGTCTTTCTTTCCATGCCTTCTGCCATGTAATTTTTTTTTCTGTTTTTGCAACTCGATATGAGCCCATCTACATCTTTCAAACCTCCTGCACGCTTCAATAAAAAAACTAAAAAATCATTGGAATCATTTTGTACAGCTAATATTTGAGGGGGTGGGGGACGAATACCCAGTATGATTTCCATCGTAACTGAACAGGAAATGCAAGTAGCAGCATGCGAGGTTCTTAGATAGCATATATATATATATATATATATATATGAGCAATCACAAGAATCAATTACATGGGTGATGAACTTTATGTGGAAATTCTTCTTGATGGGAGGGAGAAAATCATAGGAAATCATGGGAACTGCACCCTGTGAACTTCTTGACCATTGTGGCTGGGGCTTTTTCATTCAAAGAGATAAAAAAAAGGAGAGGGATGTTTGCATTTATATGGTAAAGGATTATACAGGTTCACACCCCCAAAATTCATATACCTGCTTAGAGTACTCTCAACATATATGTATGTCTAGAAAGCGATTATACAGGGTCATGTTTGTAGTTTGTCTCTTTACCATAATATGAATAAGAGAAGCAAGAGATCTTTTTAAATTTATTAGATAAATCAGAACTAAAGAAAAAGCAGGAATTAAGCTCCTCCGACGAGATGCACGGCTCGTGTTCAAAGAGGATAGGTTCCTTACTGGTGGAATAATTGATTTAGAAAATTATGAAAGTGGAGAAGAGGGGACGGCCTTCAATTTTCTAACGTATAATTTGTTACGAAAAAGGTGTTATCCGTACGTCAAATCCTGAAATCTACGCCAATCAACTGGAACCAAGTGACATGTGAATTACTTTAAAAAAAAACTTGGTTGCACTTACGATGACTTGATGCTTACTGTCTAATTTTGAGGTCGCTTCATGCATGGTTGAATTGGTTAACATTTGGGCGATCAAGAGCAGGAATAAATGTCGAAGATTTGTCTCCTTTAGCGAAGGGGTTACAATACCCAGAACACTTTGCCAGTGTATTTTATTCTGGATTCTGTAAGGCTACTGGAAATCAAGTGACAGGAAGGCAATAGATTTTAGCTAGGGAACTTAACGAATGAGAAAAGCGACCCATTGGAAGCACTGCACAAGGGTTTCATTAATAAAAATAGAAGTGGGTTTTCTATCATCTCGTAGGTTTTTTTGATCACATAGAGATGGTCGAGATCATTGAGGCTTTCTTTCCAAATTCTCTCGTGCATGACATTTTTTGTTTTCTTCTTCTTGACCAACAGAAATTTATGTAGAATCAAAATACGTCAAAAAAGCTATCAAATTCGTATAAGCATCAGGAATGTTACGGCTTAACCACTACCCAAGAGTTTAGTATCTTTACATTTTTTTTTTTTTGTGTTTTTTTAAAGCAAAGTATGGTTACAAAACTTTGCGAATATCAACAAAGGTTCGTACCAACAAAGTTCAGCGAGCTGTATGGGAGCTCGTGCAACAAAAAATTACAATTAATCACCAAGTTGTTCAAGGTCCAGTTGACTGAGTTGTCCTTTACTCCTCTAATGGCTTCCATGATTGCCTTGATATGAGAAAGAAAACAGGTAAAGAGCTCTTAGCCGGTATCCTATCCTCACCGTAAGCCTCCTTACAAAACTCCAACGACTTTAGTTTAGTTGTGCGCCCTTCGGCTTCCGTTGACCAATCTGTGTCAAATAGATAGCTAGATGAATAGAATATATTCCTCTCCTGTATGACTTCAATTTTCTAATTTCTTGTACCATCTCTTTGATACGGGCCTTTCTCATCTATCTTCAATTGATCTTGTACTCCTCAATTCTGTTGGTGCGTGTATTTATTGTACTCCAGTCGATGATTAAATCTGGCGGTTCGTCCCGTGCAACAACAAACGGTCTTGCTTGTAGTTGTGGGTCATGCACCTGGATATGCATTAAGTGGTTGCAGGTACTGGTTTAATAGCTTCATGGAAATAAGACGCAAATGAGGCTGTGTTTTCGTACTAGTAAATGTGAAAGGTGAGTGTGACCGATGCTTTTGTTTGTTTGTTATTTTATTTTATTTTATTTTGAGAGGTAGACGAAAGAGGGATGAGACTTGATTTTACGACTTCTCAGGATTAGATTCAATGGTAGAATAGAATTTCTGGGATAATTTTTTTTTGGTAGTTGGGTTATTTTTTTTAGAAGACATAAAGATTATTCTAGAGGATTAACATGTGACTAGTTGAAAAATGTTTAGATTAACTTATAAAAATATATAAGATAATCTATAAAAAATATTTATCTAACATCAATCTCATAATAATATATCTTAAATTAAATATTTTTAATTTAGATCAAAATATCATTCACATCAAATAAAATTAATCTCTATTTCGATAGATTATCTCTCTTAGATATCGGTAGGATGCCGTAACAATCTGTTGGCAGGGCTCCCATGCAATGTTATCCACATAGAGGCGTTAAATTCATAATTCTTAGAACATCAGGGGTTAGAAGCACAAAAAGTAAGGAGAAGTTGTGTGGCTAGCTGTGGCAGGTCTGCACACCCCTCGGTCCCCTCCCCGTGAAAAATTAACGTATCTTCCCTGTGAAAATGGTACACGGACCAAACAATTAAATAAATAAAAGGGTGGTCTCTCTCTCTCTCTCTCTCTCTCTCTCTCTTGCCACGAAGGAAATCAAATCGGCGCGACTCGGTCCCCCGGTTTCCTCCTCTGTTGGCCCTCTCGAGTCCTCAGCTGGTAAAATCTCAATCCCCCCCGGTTCCTTCTTCAGGTCAATCGCATCTATATGTTTGTTCGCACAACGTACCGCTCTTGAGCCTCTCCTCTCTCGGCGCAAGAAAATAAAAGGATAAATGACCATGGACACCCTCCCTGCTTCGATTCAATGTGTGGAATTTTAGTTTTCTGTTTTGGGTTTTCCTTTTAACCCCCTGCCGTCTACTGCTATTACTTGCCACCGTTTTCTGCTGCCTTTTTAACATCGACCCGACCTTTCTTGTGATCTCGAACGCGCACCGTAATGGACGACTACTGGTTGTTATTTCGTGATCAATCGACCAATTAATTCATTACATTTAATAAACGATTTCGATGCCTTGGTTGGGTGTGGATCGAGAAGGTATTCGTTCTTTCCTCGTCTTCGGTGGGAAGGCCGAAATGTGACAGTTAGGGCATAGGTGCCACTGTCCTGTGATGATGATGATGATGATGATGATGATAGCTAAGGGTGAACATATAATTTCAGATTGACACCGTCACCCCTGTCGTCACGTAGGGGTAACAACGGCGCTACATATATGTGCGGATGTACACATACCATATACCGTGTAAAAATAGAAGAGACGCAGAAAGAGGGGAAAGGAAGAGAGAGAGAGAGAGAGAGCGGTCGCCCGCGGTTCCCAAAGGCGGAACGGGTTCTCTAGGTAAAAAAAAAAGGAAAAGAAAAAAAGAAAAAACCACTACTTTTCTCCATCCCGTTATTTTCTGCTCAATCTTGTTCCTAACATTAGATTCGTGGCATAGCCCACTCCAAACCCCACCTCCCCTCTGTTCTGTGCGCATCTTCTCCTTCCTCCCTATCGGATTCCCTTTTCTCAATCCCCTTGGTTTATGTAGTCTTATTCGGGCGCTGATTTTTGTACTCCCATTTGTATTCACTCATTGCTGTTTTGTAGTAAAAAATGACCAGGGAAGCTATATTATGTGTTTGGGAGTTCAAGCGCATGTACATTTGCACTAATTCTTCTTCTTAGGGTTATTTCCAATCGAGGTGAAAATTTGCTGATCTTTCCCAGACATCTTATTAAGTTTCCTTTTTTTTTTTTTTGTTTGTTTGTTCTTACAATATACGTATGTTTTCTACATGTGTGCATGCTTGTGTGTATGTGTATCATCCGTATATACATATATACATGGCATGCTGTATGATTTTTGTACCCTGCAACTTATTTTCGATTTTCATGATCTTTCCCGCTCTCACTGTCACCCTTTGCTTCTTCATTTATTGTATTTTTTGGGATGTTTTTCAGTACCAGATAATATCCAAACATAGATGCATGAAAGAAGCCGAGAGCTCAAATAGCTGATCGCCCTCTTGACAATGGCTGCTAGATTGTCTCTTGACCATGGTTATGATCATGATGATGCCTCCTCTAGAGATCCCGGGCTCGGTGGGTGCTGCACCACGTTACTCGATTCCTCGGGCACTCTACATTATTCCTCTGATCCCGAGGCAGTGCTCCGAGACCTGTTTGATCAGATAAACATGGCTGACTACGGCTCTGATACGAGGAACCACTCTTATGGCTCGATGTGTGGAGGTCTTGGGATCAAGATCGTGCAGGGGCCATCCCCCAACCTCATCTCAGTCGAATTCTCCGATGTACTCACCGCTTTCATACGGAGGTTGTGTGGTCAGGGTAATGATATCGAGTCCAAGAAGTACATTGAAGAGCTGATATGTAAGATCTTAAGTGAGAAGATGGTAAACTTCAAGTCCAAGTCTGTCGTCGATGATGACTGTAGCTTGCAAGCACAGAATGAGCCTTCTTGTTCCTCGGTCACTATTTCTGAGAAATGTGAGGAGCCACTACTGAACATGCTAAAACAATTAAAGGAAGTTGCTGCTTGTCCTTGGGTTCCAAGTGAATCCGGCATGGAGCATGAATCACAAAAGTGGTCCTGCATGATTCTGGCCAGCAGAAGAATTTTGTCGCCGATGACTGAGCAGAACATGAACGGTGAAGAGTTCCCATATCTGGTATTTCCAAAATTGAGCTGCTCATGTAATGCATCCCGTTTTGTTCCTGCTGCCTTGATTGTTTTTGGCATTCCATGCTTATACGGTGTGGGAACTCCTTTTTGTTTTCTACAGATGAAATTAATCAGAGTCCAGTAGAAGTTAATGAAATTTAATATTTAATGATTTTTTTTTAAAACAAACATGGTCCACACCCCACAAAAAAAAAAAAAAAAAGAAACTCACTTTCTCTGCAACTATTGGAAGGGTTACATGTAACTACTTGGTGATGCGGGATAACTTCTATTTGAAGCATATCTCATGTTCCCTTGAGAAAAGAACACATTTTGCTAAAAGTGATTGTGTTTTCAATGCTGGATCCTAATTTCTGCAATGTCCATAATACTATGGAAAAATCCATGGGGTACTTGTCTCCATCAAACTCATTATCGACTTTCAAATTTGAATATATTGAACCCAATCTATCTCAATGAATTTTTTTTCCCAATAAACCATCTGCATGCTAAATACGTTTTCCATATCGTCTAAGGTGCTGCTTGGCGAGAGTAGTTGGAAAGGGGGAATACCTAAAGTCACCTCCTTTTCTCTCTCTTTTCTTGTTGTGGTGGTTGTGGGGGGAGGTGTGGGATGTGGATTGGCTCACATCTAGGAAGAGGTTTAGGTGGCATTTGGTTCAAGGAATAAGATATGATAATAGCATGCATGATAAAGTCTGCTTTGAATTGTATCTTAGAGTAGGTAAATTTAGTTTTAAGTCTTTTGTTACATCATATAATAGGAAATTTATCTTTAAGCCATTTTACAAAACAAATTCAAGAAATAAACTTGCTCAGCAAATGGGGATGGAATAAGTTTGTCCTGAAAATTGGAAGCTTAACAATGAATCAAATGCTTGCCAGGTAGGGAATTAAGGCCTAGTTTGACAACTAGGTTAGTACATGGGATATTTTATAAGTTATTCTTGGGTTCATGCGGGATAAGGATTTCGGGGTTATCCTATGAATTGAATGGGTTAACCCTTGGGATCCTATCTCTTCTGCATCATTCGCAAACTGTGGTTGTCAGAGATAAACACCATTGTTGCTCTCATTAATATCCCATTGATTGGAGTTAGCCTTTTAATGAATCAGGTTTCTCAACCATCTCACAATTTACCTCAGAAATAAAAAAAAGAAAGAAAAAAGAGAAGAAATATGGGGTTAACCTTTTTCGTATAATCTGCATCCCTTGTTTCAATAATTTTATGATTGTTTGCTATTTTATTTTTACTTTATCACCTTAATTAAGGAGATATAAAAGTCATATATTAGTAATTATCCAAATAAACTAAAAGGAGCAAAGAGCAAACTAGATGTGTGTACTTTCCAAGAACGCCTTCTCAAGTTATTAACCAAAATTTGAATTGAACTTATATTTATTAAACTCAAAAGAACGCTACGTGTAGATGGTCACTAAAAATTTAGGTCTCTTCGCTCAAATGAATAAGAAAGAAAGGTATCAGTTATTAACTAGAAATATAGTTAATAATTAAAATATTACCTATCAAGTTATACATGATGACAACTCATTTTAATATAATTTTAATTACAATTAAAATAAATAAAACTTCTTACATCAAATAAAATATTTATTGAAAATAATAAATTATAATTATCTTATCAGAGGTAATTAACATTAACAATTAACTAACTTTCAAACCAACAACTATAGGGATAGAAATGTCATTCTGCACCTTATACCATCAACAAACTCCTAAACGACAAACTTCCACACATAGGATAATGCTCCAGATTATCCCTCTGCATTCCAAACAGCTACAAGTTATCCTATTAGGATAACCCTTATGACCTCCAAATAGAAATGTAGGATAACCAATCTGCAAAAAAATTATCCCACGAAATCTATCCCTCTATCAAAACTAGGCCCAACGGTTTTATTCCCCTGAATATATAGTACCGAAGGAAATTGCATTTCCTCCTAATATTCAATTTTTGTAGTTACTTTATAGTAGGGTTTTGAGGATAAAGAAAATAGGGTAAAGAACACAACTGCTTGGCTCACTCCTATCCACCATAGCAATGGTCATTAGGTCACATCTACACTCACACTCTACTTGACTGTTGCTATCATGTATCACCGTACCACCACCATGTAGGTGCAATGGCATCATCACTACCTCTACTGGAGTATGCGAGAATGTCTTCAGCACATACCACAGAGATAGATCAAAACTAAACGAGTAAAGGTGCTTGCTATATTATGGCTAGGGAGGTTTAACAAGGACACATTGGACACTTCTTGTGGTCCATTTGGCTTGGGAGGAATGATGTTCTCTTTAAGGGGTTGTGACCATACTTGAAAGACGTCATCCACTGTGTATTTGGCCTCGAAATGGGGGAGCTGTTAGCTTTATGATAAAGTGGGTGGCTATTAATCTCGAGAAGCCATCCTTTTGCTCTTTCAAAAAAGTACCAATAGACAAATCAGTATAGTACATTGCAATTCAACTGATCGCATTTTGCAGCTTCACCATTACTATAGTGGATTTTCGTTGTTCACCATCGAGTGATGCAATGCCTTGTCCTATGCCAACTACATTGGAATCTTTATTCCCATCTTTATATTCCCTTTTTTTTGTATTTTTAATCTTAAGTCTTTGTCTTGACTCCCTTGAGTTTGATGTTGGGTGCTAGCTAAAACATTGATATTTAATTTGTTTTATAATATTTAATCTCTCTTTCTCTCTCACGCTCGTTTCCTTTCTATTGACATCTTATGGTCTATTTTGAAAGCACTAGAGGGCGGTGACTGGTGCCTAAGGTGGAATTAAAAGCTAATTAAAAAATAATCCAACAAAAATAGATATGCACAATCCACGACACCAAAATTATAGTGAAAAATTTTCAAGAGGGAAAAACCACAACTTAGGTTTCCCAACCTAAGATTTTACCTCGAGTCAATCTCGGAAAACTAACTGGTATTTGTGGGGTACCAAATGCTTGTTACAACCACTCTTGATTCCCTAAGCAAGAATAAAAACCCCTCTTGAGAAGGGAGGGACCTACAAACCAAGCCCTTGGATTATAAGATACATAAGGCAAAAATGAATAAGAATAACTCAATATAATCTTGTGGACAACCCTAAATAGATATGTAATTTTAATGCTTATGAGTTATCTACGAAAATAAGAAATTACTCCCCTAGGGTGTCGATATGTAATTTTAATGCTTATGAGCTATTTAAGAAAATAAGAAATTACTCTTGAGGTGTAGGAGTGTGTAGCGCAGTAGGGAGAATTTTTGGAGGAGCTCCAAGAGTGTTAAGAGTGTACATAAGAGCTCCAAAGCCAACAATAGCTGAGAATGTGAGTGTAGGGCTTTGATTGCTTGAGAAATGATGTATATGTGTTATATATGTGTTCCAAAATGATGGGAGGCCATGCATATTGTGACGTTTTGGGCAATACAAAGGTGTGGAGGCTTTTTCATGTAGGAGAAATACGCAGCAGCAGGTTGTTGCAGATGCACCCCGTTCACACGACTTTGAGAAGAAAGAGAGGGTAGTAGTCGGTGAAGAAGAAAGGGAGAGGAGTTAAGAGGATTTTGGAACTATTATTGCATTCAACTCAGAGAAATAAAGTATAAGAAGGCTCTCTTTTATAGAGAGAACAAATATTCTAAAACAAGAAACAAATCCAAATCAATTTACATCTCCTAAAAATAGAAAGAAACAAATCCTCTTAACTACTTCCTAAAATCAAAATACCATACTAGGAATACCAAAACTTGGATCTTAAGCAAGGCTAGACTTGACCCTAAGGCCACCAACTAGGGTTAGCACCCCCTGGACTGATTGAACTGTTTGCCATGTGGCCCACTGTGCCATGTGGCATATTCCTTTTTCTGGATTCCCAACACTCCCCTGCAAGTCAAGACATGGGAGACGGCGAAGACTTG
Organism: Thalassia testudinum; assembly: GCA_037157565.1. Lineage (NCBI taxonomy): Eukaryota > Viridiplantae > Streptophyta > Magnoliopsida > Alismatales > Hydrocharitaceae > Thalassia > Thalassia testudinum. Next base: position 91,654,836 of record JAZHRO010000012.1, read on the forward strand.
GTGATGTTGCCACACCATTCTTCTCTGCAGAGTTGAGGATGGTCTTCGTGCCTCTTCTTCTACGCTCGAGAGTCGAGCCCGTTATCTCGACATTCCTTGATGCGTTAGAGGATTCCACGTGCCTCTTCGAAGAGTATGGCATCTTGTTCATGAGCTGGAAAAGACCCTCGACCTTTCTTCGAGTCAAGGTCAGCAAGAGAAAGTGAAGTCGATGTAGTCGTGGTGAACTTCTAGAGGCTACACTATGCCTCTTATTTTTGAGTCGGAGTTGATGAGATCGCCGTGATGCTTGTTCTCCGTTCATTTGATCTTTTTGAAGTGTTTGGCACTCTTTGTTCCAAAAAAACGTCTTCTTTTGGAGAATAAAAAATCAGATACAAAAGTACCATATGAACTAAAATACCTTTTGATAAATCTCCTTGTTCTTCTCTTGCTTTATTGCGTCTTTCGCTCCTCCGGTGGTCAACATAACCTTGTTCTTCGCCATCTTCCTCGATTTGCCTCCTCCTACTTGGCTTCGCGAAGGCGCTGGTAGCTCTGGATCTTGGATCTACATCGAGAAGATGTGTTGAAGGTAACATGGTTGCTGTCACATGAAGAAGTTCCACATAGAGGTGCTTCTCCCACAAAGAGTTCACACACAGCACTTGTGCGTGACTCCTCTCTCCTTATCCTTGTTATGCGTGTAGAAAATCCCCTTGGGAAGAGCCTAGATCGCAGGCTTTGATACCATGTGACGTTTTGGGCAATATAGAGGCGTGGAGGCTCTTCCATGTGGGAGAGATAAGCATCAGCAGGCTGTTGCAGATGCACCCTGTCCAAGCGACAGGGAGGAGAGAGGGCAACAGTCGGTGAAGAAGAGAGGGAGAGTTGAGAGGATTTTGGAACTATTATTTCATTCAACTCAGAGAAATAAAGTACAAGAAGGCTCTCTTTTATAGAGAGAACATATCTTCTAAAACAAGAAATAAACCCAAATCAAATCTCATCTCCTAAAAATAGAAAGAAGCAAATCCTCTTAACTACTTCCTAAAAACCAAAATACCATACTAGGAATACCAAAACTTGGACCTCAAGCAAGACTAGACTTGACCCTAAGGCCACCAACTAGGGCTCGCGCCCCTTGGACTGACTGGACTGTCTACTACGTGGCCCATTGTGCCATGTGGCATATTCCTTTTTCTGGATTCCCAACACGCATATATAGAGAGTTTAGTTGAAGGCTAAAACAGGTCAAGTGCATGTCCTGCAATGTTCAAATCCACTCCCTTACATGCTTAGCCAACGGCTAACAAATTGGCCAAAAAATGATTTACATATGTTTGGTAAAAGTGATCTAATGTTAGGCTCACTATCTAACGTCAAGCCTTCAGCTCAATATAAAGTTTGTTAGTTCCTGAAAGGCTCTGGCTCGACCCAAACCTCCTACTTTAACATTAGTTAATTCTTACATAACTTTAGATAGGTTATCTTCAGCCTACCTAAGGGAAATCATGTTTGATTAATATCCTTAATATATCTTGGTGATTTTTAACACTTAATTAGCTCCTAATGATCTAGTTAAAGGTTGCTTAGACCTATTTGGGTCATGGAAGGGTGCTCTTGTAAAATTTATGTATGAGACCACTTATGTTTGTTTAAAATGATCTATAGTGGGGCTTTCCTTGCAATCTATCAAAAAGGAAAAAATACAACTCAATGTCCTATGTTACAAATGGACCTAACGTCTTTGAAAATCAGACATTTGGACTCTATCTTGAAATTCACATCGAATCCAACACCTTAAGCTTTCTTTCTTGAATTCGAATCTCAACACTTAGACTATCCTGAAAATTAACATTCTTACAAGCACAATATATTTTCCAATTTTAATCCCAATGATTTGAGATATTTGTTATCATCAAAATCATTAATTAAGGATAAATGATGTGCCTAATTACTTATGCACCTACATATTTCTTCGATTCCTTATTGCATGTAACCCTCTATATACGAAGGTATCTATTAAAGAATATAAATAATGATCAGGAACTCATTGTACTCTTCATATATCACATGGTTTTGGTTCCACGTGAAAAATGTGGAAACTAGGTACAAGAAACTGTATTATCTCTCTTTTGTGTTTTCTATTACCACGATGTCTTATACAAAGGACCTCTTTCACTAATGAAAGGAATAGTAGACAAGTAGAATAAAGTGGCAACAAAGAGGAAATAGATAGATATTAAAAATGAAATGCTCTTTTATTGACCGGTAGTATTTATATATCGTTAACATATCATCCCAAACTAAAGATGCTGAGTAATGGAATCTTTGGATCTCTTGCTAAGTTAGATTGGGTAGAGTATTGGGAAAAAGGTGGAAAGAATGAGGAGGTAAATCACACTAAGATGAAGTAGGACAAAGACACACTACTGGTTTCCTTGGGCCTATAGACTTGGGCTTCATCTTTCCTTGTGGGATCCATTATGTGTGGACCACACTACTACTCAACACAATTAAGTGGGCAAACCTCGACTATGCCTTAATTGCTTCCTAATATGAATTTAGGATTCACCGTTCTAATTTGACTTAACGAACTCACTATAGTTCAAGTTTGGTGATTTTTGCTTGGGAGTGCTTGCGATATGTTGCTTCCTCACCCTCCTCTTTCTCTTGTCATGGTGACAACTCCTTGGAGGCAACCTTCACCATTATTGAGTGTTGTTCTCTCTTTGTGTGTGATTGTAGTGGATGGAATAGGCTTTTGCTGTGGCAATGACTTTGGTTGTAGAGCATGATTTTGGTTTAGTGTGATGGGGGATTTACTCCAGATGGATACCCTGAGGTCTAGTTACGGCCTTGCTTCTTCCTTATGACAATCTATTAGTAGGAGATAGAGTACGGTAGGGGATGTGAATATTTCTAGGTTGAGTGTTGTGGTGTACTTTTGGAGATCCCACCCCCTTTTGATCTTTCTTATAGAGGGTGAGTGTGTACAACAAATTCAAGACCCTTCATAAGGGGATGTGAATGTGGGTGGGCAAGCACATAGTGCCTCTGCCTTTTCACGTACGTCTTTATGTGGAGTGGCTATGGTAAAGAAGCACGCTTTTGCAAGACTTACGAGTCTCTACTTTATTGAAAGTTGTATTGTTCGTGAAAAGTCGTGGAGATGGAACAATGAAGATGGTTAGTTGGAATGTTAAAAGTTAAAAGAAATGAGCAAAGTAGTTTATTACATAACCTTAATCCTCATTATATAAAGGATTTAGGTAAATTATAAAGAGGCCCAAAAACTATAAGAAAAAAGACAAAAATAACAAGGTCATAATTCGCAACACTCCCTCTTAAGTCAGAGTATAGATGCCAATTGTGTTAAGTTTGGTGCAACATCTATTAAAGGAGGTCTTGGAAGCACCTTGGTAAAAGCATATGTAGTTTGATATTCAGAACTCACATGAGTAGTTCATAGGAAACCTCTTGGATCAAATCTCTGATATAGTCGCAGTCCACTTCAACATATTTGGCCCTCTCATGAAATATAGGATTGTTTGCAAGATACTTGGTAGCTTTATTATCATATCTCATCTCCATAGTTAGTGGTACTTGAATTTATAGATCTACAAGAAGAAAGTGAATCCATTGTTGGTGTAAAGGTATCACGATCATTGATTTTGATGATAACAAAACACTTGCAATTTAACATTTGCATTGAAGATTAAGATTTCAGGATAAATACAAATGGAAGTAAGTGTGAAGGATTTCAAGCTCAAGTCCATGTAGATATGGAGGAGCTTGATAAAGGAGAAAGCATCAAGGAGCTCTGTTGATGGAGCTTAGGCCTAAAGCTTAAAGATCAAAGAAAAGAAGAATATGATAGGTTTCCTTTTCATGTACTTGTAATTTTTATTCTTTTATTTTCTTAGATTCATGTTAAAGAGCCCATAATATAAGTACCTTGGTCCTAGACACACTTACTCATCATTAGGACACTTAGGCAAAACCTAGAGCAAAATTAGAAAACCAAAATAGTAAACAAACTTCTATATTAGACGTCCAACACTGCATTCAGACGTCTGATAATCACTTTGAAGTCGTCTAATAGATTTATCAGACGTCCAACAACCAAGAACTGGAACACTTAGTTTATGATACTCAGTGTTCAGATGTCCAGGCTTTGATATAGATGCCTGAAGACCTTCTCAAATGTCCAATAATTGGATTGTTGGGACTTATCTTAACCCAAATTAGGTTGTTAGAATAATATCCTCTCGAAATACTTAGAAAATATTTTGGTGCTTTATTTAGATGTCCAGAAAGACTTCCAAATGTCTAATAAAGAGATGTTAGACATTATCTGAGCCAAATCTTGATTTGTTAGATATAATCGTTAACTTCTCGGGAATCAATTCTCGAGAGTTACCTTTACCATCAGACATCCAACAACACGGGTAGACGTCTAGTAAGACGTTTGACCACTATATACTAGATCTCCATTTGGATTTGATCTAATCTAGGAGTAAACCCTCATATTTTAGACGTCCAATATTTGTATCAGATGTCTTAAAATTCACTTCCAGATGTCTGATCTTTGTTGACAAGAACACTGTTTAGATCTGATTAATTCCAGGAAAATTGACCCTTGTTTTCAGGCATCCAAACTTTCCAATAGACGTTTGATTAGATGTTTAACCTATATTTTAAACGTTTGTTTATATTGTTAGACCTAATTATGACCCTCATCTCATTAGATTTCGGCCTGACTTTTGTTGGACTTAACCCCAACGACTATAAGGCCTCTCCTAAGCTTTCTTGAAGATTAGAGGCCTTCCTTTGTTAGACACACCATTAAGATAATACTTTCCACTATTAGACACATTTTGTTAGAGATCAAAAGAAGAGGACTGTGCCTTTGCTCTCTAAGCTCTACACTCTGCATCTAAGAGCATCGAAACTCTGCTGTGCATTTCACGTCAATCTCTTCCGCATTAGGGAAGTCTCTTCACCTATAGAAGCTTAAGTTCAACATTATATTTTATAGTTCTATAGGATTTTGTTTTGTATTTTATATTGTTGTTGGGTATTCACATGGTGAATTCCCGTCTCCTTCTTTAGACAAAATACTTTTCGTGAAGAAAAGAGGTTTGAGGTACATTACCCTCGGTTAAAGTAGTGGTTGTAAATTGAGGTTGTATTACCCTCGTTAAGTGATACGTTGGTGGATTTGATCCACTTCGTAGTTTGAGAAATCTTAAGTCAAGAGACTTAGGTAGTGGTTTTTACCCGAGTTGGGTTTCCACCTAAATATCATTCTTGTGGTGAATGCTTGTATGATTGCATTATATTTTCATATTATTCTTCAATTACATTATTCACCCCCCTCTAGTGAAATCTCATCCACATCATCTCAGTAATAGCTTGTGCCATAGCACAATACTTCGATTTAACACTAGATTGTGCAACCACTACCTGCCTCTTGTTGCACCAAATCACAAGATTCATAGCGAGATAAGTATAAAGCTCAGTGGTAGACTTTCTATCCTGGAGGTAGCTTGCATAATCTACATTCGCATATGCAATGATGTTTAGCAAGGAGCCCTTGGTGAACAAGAGTTCCCTTCCATGTGATGATTCAAGATACCTGAGGATGAGGTTTTAAATGCCGATTTTGATATCGTTTCGATAAATTTCTAAGTGTGCATTTTGGAGGTATGCTGAGAGCACGTCATGGAAATGCCCGTATTTTGCTGGCGGATTTCGATGCCTCGAAAAAAGTCCATTTCGGAGGCATGTCAAGGGTCAACATGTTGACAAAAATGACAGAAGCGGTTAAAATAAAACTTAAGATGATTTATGTAAGAATAAAAATGTTATATCATAATATTTATATACAACATGTAAGCTACCATACCATGTTCAAGCTTAAGAAACAAATATTAAATAATTATCGTTTAAATTGAATTAAGTTATTCAAAGATAAGATATTCAAATGTATAGTTTGTGGTAAACTAAAGTCTAAAAATTTAAAAGTTGAAATTTGAATATCTAAGCAATTGATGCATGATGCATGGGACGTCGAAAGAATTATGCAATTAATTATAAAAATTACATTCATACACCTTGTTTTTTTGTCTTCTCTCAGAGCTGGTCCTCGTTGACAAGTTTTGTTTGGCTCTCTAAAAGTTTTGGGTTGACAGACCTAAGGTTTAGAAAGTCGGTATGTAGTATTCGATCTCTTGGGTTACTACATAGAGAATATGCAGTATGCAAGTGAGTATGCAAACGAGTATGCGGTTTTATATTTTTTACTTGAAAACTATAAAATAGTTAGTCAACTTGCTAAATTTTGTATTATACGCTTCAAACATATGAAAAATCAAAGCTATAAACATACAACTACCTCAAGTAGTGTAACAAAAACACATTGATCCTTATTGTTGGTGCATAAGCACCATGATATTTGATTTTGATGATAACAAAACATATAATTATTATATTACTCTTTGAAGATTGACATTTCATGAAGAAGGAGCCAAAGTAAGAGAGGAAGAAGAGCTAAGTTGATGGTTAAGAAGGAGGAAGCTAGAAGGAGAACCTTGAAGAGTAGCTCTTTAGTTTTTATTTTAGTCGATGTATTTTATCTATATTTCAACAACAACCAAGCCTTTTTCCACACTAAGTGGAGTCGGCTATATGGATTCTTTGCCTCTATATAGATCAATTTTCAGCCATTTCAGAACTTAAATTAAAGTAATTGAAGTCATATTTTATAGTTTTCTTCCAACACTTGTTTGGTCTTCCTCACCCCCTCTTAGCAGGTTCAGCCTCCAACTTCTCGCATCTCCTAACTGGAGCATCTAGTGGCCTTCTTTGTAAATGTCCAAACCACCTTAGACGTGCCTCTCATTTTATCCTCTATCGGTGCCACCATAACCTTTTTTCTAATAATCTCATTTGAAATACGAACCTTTCTTATATGACCACACATCCATCTTAACATCTTCATTTCTGCCACAGACATCTTCTGTACATACCTATAGTTTATAGCCCAGCATTCAGAACCATATAACATGGTTGGTCTTACCACAGCTCGATGGTATTTTCCTTTGACTTTTAAAGGAATCCTCTTATCACAAAGAATACCAGATGCACCCCTCCATTTCAACTACCCTGCATTAATTCTGTGTAACATCTCCATCAATTCCACCATCATGTTGGAAAATGGATTCCAAGTACTTAAAAACATCTTTCATTGGAATGCACTCTTCTCCAATTTTTACATCAATCCCTTCATTGTTCCCTCTACTACTAAACTTGCATTCCATATACTCAGCCTTCATCCTACTTATATGTAATCTTTATCTTCAAGGGCTTCTCTCCAAAGCTCAAGTTTTCTATTCACTCCATCTCTTGTTTCATTAACCAACACAATGTCATCAGCAAAAAGCATACACCAAGGCACCTCAACTTGGATATGCTTCGTCAACTCATCCATGACCAAGGCAAAAAGATAAGGACTTAAAGTCGAACCTTGATGCAGATTAATGATGATATCAAAGCAGTCTGTCAAATCATCCTTAGTCTTTACACAAGCTGCTGCTCTATAGTACATATCCTTTATGAGGTTGATATATATAACTGGTACTTGTCTCTTCTCCAAAATTCTCCACAAGATATCTCTTAGGACAGAATCATAGACCTTCTCCAAATCAATAAAAACAATATGTAAATCCTTTTTCTTAACTTTGTATATCTCCATCATACGTCTCAAGAGATGTATTGCCTCAATAGTAGACCGGCTTGGCATAAAGTCAAACTGATTTTCAGTTACCATAGCGACTTACCTCACCCTTCTTTCAATTATTCTATCCCAAAGTTTCATTGTATGACTCATCAACTTAATACCTCTATAGTTGGAACAATCTTGTATGTCACCCTTGTTCTTGTATAAAGGTACCACAAAACTTTTCCTCCATTCCTCTGGCATCTTCTTGCCTCTCCACACAGTATTAAATAAATTTGTGAGTCAAGTTATACCTCGTTCTCTCGTCATTCTCCAAACGTCTATAGGAATATCATCAGGCCCAACAACCCTCTCACTTTTATCTATATTTATCTATATTTATTTAGATATAATGTAAAGAGCCCATGTATGATAACCTAAATCCTAAACACAATTACCTAACCTTAGGATACCTAGACAAATTTGAGAATCAAATTAGAAATCTAAAATAGAAAACAAACTGCCTGAGAAGACGTCTTATCTTCTTGACAGACGTCTTGCAATCTAACCATTGGCACCTCAACCTTTATCTTTGGTTATCAGACGCTTAGCCTTATAATTAGATGTCCTATAGGTTCCCCAGACGTTCAATAACACTACTAGACGACTCGTAGTTGCCCATTGGACCTTGGAAACCTAAATCGAGGATGATATTATGTTAGAAGTCCAAATCCTAAAATGATTTCCACATCAAACATCCAACCATAAGATCAGATGTCCTATTAGATGACTGACATTAAGATTAGATGTTTGACCTCACATCAGACCTAAATCCAGGAAAGACTTGGTTATAGTGACAGACGACCAATGATCTTGTCAGACATCTAATAAACCCATTTAAGTCGTTTGATCACTTAATCAGACGTCCACTGGGCAAGTTCATGTTGACAACCTTTTGGAGCCTGTTTTATCGGACGTCTGCCCATTTTGTTCCCACATCTGACCTGACATATTTGACTTCCAATCACTCTATTAGACATCTGCCATTATTCTGGCAGTTGTGGATCCTTATGCAGTCTGTCTTGATTTCGAGAGTTAATGTCCCAAATCACTCCCAATGAATATTGAGTTCTCTCTCAACCATTCTAAAGCCCTTCCTAATACCTTCATAAATAACCTAAAGGCTTACTATTGTTGAACACCTAAAAAATAATTCTCCTCACCATATTCACATAAAGAGAAGATCAAAAAGAGAGAAAGCTCGACACTCACTCGCCAAGCTTGAAATACACCCACTGAGAGGTCAATGCACTGTGCCAAACTTATAGAAGCCAGTACTTCCTTTCATATTATGGCTCTATAAGGTTTTTGTATTTTGTTTTCATTTTGTTGCAAGGGTGTTCAAGTTGTGGATTCTTATCTCTTGGAGATAAAATTGTATTAGTTCGATTTGGTATGTTGTTGTTTGAGGTTATATTACCCTTGGTTCAAAGTAGTGTTGTTAGTGAAATTGATTGACTCAGTTGATCATAGAAAACCTTAAGTCGAGGTGACTTAGGTGATGATTTTTATCTGATTGGGGTTTCCACCTAAAAATCAATCATCATGTTGTGGTAAATGCTTATTTGTGTAATTGATACTTTTATTTGTTTATCATATTTTATCATGTACCATTCACTCTCTTTCGAGTGCAATTTCACTTATAAAATCTTAAAAATTTGACCAATTTGAAACTTAAGTGGGTTTCTTCATTTAAGGTCTATTTGAAAATCAACCTTATACTCAGCGGAGTACACATATAGTTGGTTTGGATCGACTATTGGACCGCCCCATGATATGTGGTTCAGGAGAGTAGCCACCTATGCATATGCGGCTGCATACGCAGCCTAGGCAACTGATTTCCTGAACTATGGACAGACCTATTGCCTGGCCCTACACAACCACCCTCAAGCTTTACAACCACCTGGTTAAGCAACCACGTTAGGCAAGGTCAAATTAATTTGGTCACCATGGGGGAGAAAGGTATGGTGTTGCAGAGCACCCCAGGGTGCATCCTATTTTGTTATGTTGACAGCTAGCTCTTGTTGGCCCCGGGCAGGAGATGTGCATATCAACATGTAGGGCAATATCAATCCTAGTCATTAAAAAAGCATGGTAAATGATCATGAAGGAGGTAAAGTTGAAGATATCAATGACGTGGAACAATTCAATGGCCATTGGATTGAGGCACTTGCTATCATTGTGGTGACGAGTTGACTGCGGGAACCATTGTTGCTGCGATGGTATTGGAGAAAGGTGATTCACTGGAATGCATTATGCTATGTTAATCCATTTAGTTGTGGTGATTGTTGTACTTGGTAGCTAGCTTGGTAGGATTTAGTGCTGGAGGTGGTGACATAATTAGTTTTGACGGTGGCAGTGATCTACAGACTGGGATGGTCTGGTGGTGCATGATCACATATGTAACTTGATTTTTTTCCACCATCATGGATCCTGAGAGAGGTTGTGACACCTAGGACAAATAGAGGATATCCATAAGTTAGACAATTTATTCTCTATGCTTTGTCACCAAAATGACCTCTAATATGGAGAGATTACATGCCATGCATTAGGGAAAATAGTCAAAGGTTTCCCTAAGGGAAATATAATGTTATTGGAATGGTAGAGAAATATAGCTACATAACTGTGCCATCAATTATCTTTTTGATAACTTCTGGAAGATAAAACCCAAAATACTTAATTTCATTGTCATTATTTATAAACATGAGATTGAATCGGAGAACTTTGACTTGCATGCCAATTTGATATTCTTCAGCCATATATACTGTGATTTACTCTCAAATGTAAAAAATGAGTGCACCTTATCCTTATCTTGCCATTTGAAATGTCATTACTCATTACGTTTTTCTTTGCATTATATAGTGCCGAACTAGAACATGGTAATTCATTCCTAGGATTTTGCTTTATATCTCAGAAAAGGCAGAAAATCCGGCGTAATCTATGTGAAAGATCAAGATGTACCCCATCCATTTTCCATTCCAATGATTTTGTGGATGACATGAAGGATAACCATCCAATGCTATACCTGCCAAGAAGGTCTAGGAGAATTCTTGGACAAGTGAAATTAGATGAAGGTCATCTTCCGAGGAAACGGATTCCCATTGGCAGCAGCTTTCAGGCTGATGTTCCAGAGTGGAAAGGTCAGATTGTGTCCTCTTGTTATAAGATTTCAAGTGATCTAAGGTGGTTGGGGACAAGAATATGGCCAACAGAAGCCTGCAATATGAAAGCAGATGAGGTGCTCATTGGGAGAGGAAGGCCTGACATGTGTTCGTGCTGCTCTCTAAGTTCAGTTGCTTGCATTAAATATCATGTAAGAAAGGCAAGGCATCAATTGCACCGTGAATTGGGCCAAGCTTTTTATAAAATGGGTTTTGATAACATGGGTGAGGAGGTTGCAAATTCATGGAGTTTGGATGAACAATTAAAGTTTGACAATCTTGTGAGGACAAATCCCCTTTCTGAGGGAAAGACTTTTTGGTACCCTGCATTGAGTTTTTTCCCCTCTAAAAGCAGGCAGGTTCTCGTAAGCTATTATTTTAATGTGCATGTTCACAGACGAATGAGCTACAGAACCAGGATGCCTGACATAGATGTTGACAGTGATGATGATGAATGTGACAGACAGGCATATGGAAGACAGAAATATTCGTATGCACATCCACAGGGCAGGTATGATTCATTTCAGTGAAGAACAGTGAGTATTTTGAATATTCTTTTTCTTAAAGTGCTTGATGGAATTTGTGGATTTTGTTCTATAGTTTAGTAATGGACACAAGTCTCGAGAAGCCAAAAGTTAAATTGTTTTTTCTCAGGAGTATGAGTTATGCATTTTGAAGTAGCCATGTTTATTAATAATGTGCATGTCTTGTTTCTTAGCATCTGATCATTTATCTGAAATGTCATGCGGAGATCATGATTATATATTCTGTCTATTTAGGAAGGAAATGAAGTATTGCATGCTGGATGTCCTTAAATTTAAGACAGTATATAAGAAACTATGAGAAGTTATGAAAACAAAGCAGCACCAAAGAGAGATGTCAACATAAGAGAAATCAAATCACACCAATGCTCTTCATTAAAAAGTTTTAAGAAAAAACTGTTGGTTGGAGATTGAATTCCCTGCATTGTGTTGATTTTAGACCTTGAAGTACATTGTGGGCATGCTAGTAGGTTTAATTTTACCTCATTTGTGGCATTCTATGTTGTTCTCAGTGTTCAATGAATTATGAGCAAGGATACTCGATCAAAACTATGGGTACAGGGATAGTCATTTTCCATTTGAAATGAGGTTGCATATCCTGTTATAAGGAATCAAGTTACTTGTTGAGCCAGGTGTTGGACATGTGGCGCATGCATGGTGATCGAGTGGAGATCATGTGGATCTCCATCATGGAATCCATGAGATCTTAGTGGTTTGATTGATTAGTTGTCAAGTCTATCAATTACTTGTTGGATAAGTTTTGTGATTTAGGAAAATTTGTTTTTAGCAAAGTTGTTTTGAATCCAATTAGGATTAGGATTGATTGAGTCCTATTTACTTTATTTAGCAAGTTAAGGTGATTGGATCTCTATAACAGAGACCCAATACACTAGGTTGTTTTCCTTGAGTTCCAATAAATAAAATCTCTCTCAATTTCCTTGGACTCCTCTCCCCTTCTCCACGATGTGACTCTCTCTCTCCTCCTCTCTTGCCTTGTCACATGCTATCAGAGCAGATTATCTTGCATGCCTGAAGTTGTGAGATATGCGTGGAGACCCATCTCCACATGTAAGAGAGGAGTTGTGCATTGCCTCTATCTTGTCTGTGAAGAAGAGACCACGCCTCTTCTTTTTGTGCGTGGGATACTCCTCACATGAGAGGGCCTATCTCCACGCTTGCTCAGGTTTTTTGTCGAGAAGTCCCCTCGATTTGTACATTGAGTTCTTGTGTGCACATACCTATGCATGTGGTCATGGTGGATGTTCATTCATTAATCACCTCAAAGGAGAAAATCTTAGTTCACGGCACCATAATGAAGTTGATGGGAGCCTTGAACTATATCCTAGGGGCACGTGCCTTCAGGATCTTCGTCGGTGGATAGGAGAAACTTCATATCCTGATCGACAAACCTCCTGAACAGTCAAAGATGAAGTGGGAGAAAGGAAACTTTCTCGTCATGAACTAGTTAATGAATTCCATTGACCAGCCAATTGTGCCCAACATGCTTTACAAGAACACTGCAAAGGAGATTTGGGACACGCTCGAGAAGCGTTTCTTAAAAAAGATGAACAACGCCAAACTTCTGGATATTTATTGGTGCATATGGAATACTAATCAAGGGGATCTACCCCTTGATAAGTATTTCACAATAATGGAAGGTCTATTTGAAGAACTTTGTGTATTCCAACTGGCTTGCTGTGACAAGCAAACTAAGATCCACTCACAATGGCAGGCATACAAATTTCTAGGGGGTCTGAACCCTAGATGTCAATCGATGCATGACCAGATGCTCATGTCTGATGATGGACACAATCTCAAGTCTATTTATAGTTGTCTCCAAAAACTTGAGGGTGGCGAGTCCATGCTATCAACTCTGGTGCCTGTAGAATCCTTAACCTTGGCCACTGTTAGAGGCAGTGCAGGATGCGGATGAGGGAGAGGTCATGGTTGTGGTAGGGCCTTTCCACCTTTTCCCTACTGTGCCTGGACCAATCATTCATCTGACAAGTGCTGGGACAAATTCAGGTGCCCAGCATGAGCGCAGAAGTCTTCTATGACTTTTGAGAATGCATCTGTCATGCATGAGTTAGAGTGATTGCGCTCTCTTCTGAAGAATGAGGAATCATCTACTCTAACCGTTGTGGCATCTGTTGTAGAAATAGCCAAAGGACTCTCTGCAACTCCTCTTAGTGGCCCAGAAGTTAAAGATTTAGGTTGTTTCTTCGCTATTGAAGATGAACAATGGTAGGGTGATTAAGCCTCATCGTGGCATCTTTGCAAGTTCATCATCTTCTTCGAGAGTCCAACTTGGAGGGGAGTGTTGACCCACGTGTTGGACACGTGGCACGCGCATGGCGATCGAGTGGAGATCACATGGATCTCCATCGTGGAATCCTTGAGATCTCCACAAGATCTTAGTGGTTTGATTGATTAGTTATCAAGTCTATTAATTATCGGTTGGCTAATTTTTGTGATTTAGGAAAGTAGTTTACAGTCCAATTAGTATTAGAATTGGACATGTTATGAGGGTCCCCTGCAGTGCGATTTGCTGTTGTCTCCCCCCCATGTTGCCTCAGACTTTCTTAAGGGCCTCTCCATGGTGGCGTTGAGAGTGCAAAATTTCTTTACGCCGATGCTTGGGTTTGGAGGATTCTTCAGATTCTGGCTTGATGGTTGGACAGGATAAAGGAGGTTGGTAGATCGTTTTCCCAGGCTTTTGGCACTGGTGGTTGATAGGGGGCTATGGTAGTTGAGGTGTAGGATGGGTGTTGGTGCCCCATTTTTTCGGGGAACCTGTTTAACCAGAGGATTTTGGAGGTTCAGGTGTTGCTGCAGGAGTTGGAAGGTTTTCAGCTAGAGGAGGGAGTGGATGCCTACAGTTGGGACGAAGGGGATTTCTTAGTTCGTGATGCATTCAAAAGACTGGGAAATCCTAGAGTACTAAGGGACGTGGATCTTGTGAGGGACTGCAATTAGATTTGGTCGGCGACATGTCCCCTGAAGGTAAAGATTTTCTGTTGGTTGCTTAGGAAAGGTAGGAATATGGCGAAGATGTGGACGGCTAGGTGGGCTCCTGATGCGGACATGGCGTGCCCTCTCCATGGTGGGGAGGATGAAGATGTTGAGCACTTGCACTTCTGATGCCTTGTGGCGGCCCAGGTCTAGAGTCGGTTTGAGGGTGGTTGGTGGATGCATACTTCTTTTGATGAGTTCTAGAGGTCTTTCAGGTGTGGAAACAAGAGTGATGGCCATGGTTCTTTTTAGACGAAGGAGAAGGCAAGGCCTCTTGCAGTTTTATGGCGCATTTGGTTGGGGAGGAATGCGGTGGTGTTTAGGGATTTGCATCCTTATGTTGACAATGTGGAGTTTGTATCTTCGTTTATTTCCCTTTGGAGTTGTACTTTGTGATATGGCTTAGTGCCTTTATTTAAATGAAATTTCTGGGTGGTTATCATTTGGATAACCACCCTTCTACCTTTCAAAAAAAAATTAGGATTAGAATTGATCGAGTCCTCTTTACTTTATTTAGCAAGCTATTAAGGTGATTGTATCGCTATAAAAGAGACCAATACACCAAGTTGTTTTCCTTGAGTGCCAATAAATAAAATCTCTCTCAATTTCTGTGGACTTATCTCCCCTTTTTCTCCATGCTGTGACTCTCTCTCTCCTCCCCTCACCTCGTCACATTACTGAATACATAAAGTGAGAGGTTAAATTGGTGAATCTTTTCGTTGCAATTTTACAGGTCTGGGTTTCTTGTAGCTTTGCAGAAAGCCTAACTTAACAACATTTTTCTTGTCAAAAGATTCTTAAATTGAAAGTGTAGAGAATTTTAGGGGAAAAATATTCCTATCATTCATCAAATAGAGAGGCCCTAGCTCTTTTTATATAGAGAGGCAATGGGCATACATGGAAACCTAACCAAGACCTAAAAATAGTAAAACACCTAATCAAATAACCTGATTGATTTATTTCTTAATAGAAAGAAAAAGTAGATATAAAAAAAAATTCTTTTTTTGAAAAGGGAAAGGGCAATTATCCAATTGATAACCAGCCATAATATATTATATTAAATTATATCAAAAAGATTGGGTCTTTCAGCCAAATACAAAAGCACTCAATTACAAAAGTGCACTCCACAGCCTAACTATAGCTAAAGTAGACTCCACAAAATTTTCCACATATGGCCGCTACCCTCTGAAAACCACCTTATTCCTCCCCAACTAGATGCCCTACAACATTGTTAATGGCCTCACCCTCTCCTTTTTCGATCAGAAGACATTCTAAGTTTCTAACCCACATTGATGCCTCTACTCCTGAACGACCTCCAGAACTCCCCAAAAGAGGGAGTGGCTCCACCATCTCGTCTCCAAGCGCCTCCATATATGTGATACAAATGGGCATGAGAAAAATAGGTAGTCCACGTCTTGATATGCCCCATGATAGAGGAGACATTCCTTCTCCCTAGGAGCCCATCTAGCTCTCCGCATCCTCGTCATAAGCTTGCACCTCCTAAGTAGCCAACTGAAGATTTTCACTTTTAAGGGCATCGCGCTGTCTAAACTTGATTGCAATCTCATCGGGTCCAGATCTCCAATGAGCCCCCATCCCCAAGTCTCCTATATGCAGCCTTCACCGTGAACTCACCTTCATCCCAATAAAAAGCATCATTGCCCTCCTCCGACTGAAAACCCTCCAGCTCCCATAGTAATGCCTGAAACTCTTGAATCCTCACACTTGAGAGGTTCCTAGCAAAAGATGGGCACCACCCACCCTTCCAAACATCCCCCACTGATGCATCCCTGTCTGTAGCTAACACAAAGAGTCTTGGGAACCTTCCACAATCTCCCCTAACTCGTCCAATTGTCCTACCAAAATCTGAACAACTTGCCCGATCCAATCATCAGCCCAAACAGTTCTACACCTTGGGTGCCAACAGAGACAAACCCCTAAGGAAGTGCGAAGCACCCCTCGGCGGGGCAAGGAGAAGGTCCCATAGCATCGGATCAGCATAAGAAGATCGAAAGACCTTCCCCACGAGGCTATTTCCATTCTCCAACAACCTTCCAATCCACTTCGTTAGTAGGCTATCGTTCATCCTCCCAAGTCTCTCACACTAGGGCCCCCTTCTTTCACTGGTTTGCAGATCTCCTCCCATGCCACCAACCTCGCTCTTGTCCCATTTGTACCATAATTTGTCCAAAAGAAATTCCTCATCATGCCCAAAACCTTCTTCTTAACCTGTTGTGGCATCTTCAGGACAGAAATAAAATAGGACGGCATTGCGGCCAGCATCGCCTTGAGCAAGACTAACCTCCCACCTTTGGATAATATCCTGGACACCCATCTTGCTAGTCTCGCTTCCAACCTCCGAATCAAGGAAGTCCAATCATGTACAAAAATCCTCGTCTGTAAGGGGAAGGCCCAAATAAGAAATGGGTAAGTCCTGTCTAGTGCCAAGGCCGAAACTACACGCACTCGCCTGCTCCTCCATCATGTGGAAAGGAACAAAACGACTTGGAGAGGTTGATCTGCAAACCAGAAGCCTCCCCAAACAGCTCCAGCAAAATCTGCATCCTTCTAGCCTCTACCTTAGCACCCTCTATGGAGAATAAAGTATCGTTAGCATACTAAAGTAGTAGAACCATCAACCCGTCTTCCAAAAAGAAACCCCTTATCAAGTTTCTCTCACACGATCTAATCGTTATTCTTGTTAAAGCATCTGCTGCCAGTACAAAAAGCATCAGAGCCAATGGGCACCTTTGTATGATTCCTCTTCTTTGTTGGATCCATCTACCCACCCGATTGCCATTAATAAGAACAGAAATTGATGCCACGGTAATGCACCTCTTCATCTAGTCAACCCAGAGGGATGGGAAACCCCTCTTAATCAAAGAGGCCCACAAAAAGGACCACCACAAATTTTCACTTTATCTTATAAAGTAGAATACTATTACCTGTTACTTTATTTGGAGCCATGGACTTGCATGATTATCAATATGCAAAAATAGTAACCTTAACAAATTTGTCGCTTTTATCCTAAGTATTGCTTTCTTTGCTACTGCTCATGATCCACCTTAACTCCCTGCTTGCATGCATTGTGCATACCATTTCTTGTAGATTAGCAGTCCCCAACCACTGCTATGAAGGCAATTAATTGATAACTTCCATTTGAAATTATATCCATCATAATGTTCTCCCTGCTTTGTTCCCTCTGTCTCTTAAATTTTCTTTTGAGTAACCTCTGGTGCATGCCCTTTTGGAATTCTTCATTCACAGCATTGGGGCCTCTAAGGGGTTGGTACAGTGGTAAAGCCTTCAATTGACATCCAAGAAGTCATGGGATCAAATCTTATGACTACCATATTTTCCTCGAAAAAGTACTACAGCATTGGGTGCTGAAGTATGAATGCCAACCTTTTTATGCATCCACTTCCACTGTTATTTAAATAGATCTTATGTCCAATCTTTTCTGAACCATACTCTTGTTGCTGAGCTCCAATTGTGTAGGACAGATCTTCCCTTCACACACCTTAGCCCTATTTGTCCCTGCAATTCATATCATCACCTCTGGCCAAAATAATTTTTATGCATAAACGCATGACTAGAACTACATATGGGCTCGTTATTGTCATCTACACATGCAGGTGGTGTTTTAAATGGTAGTATTATTGAGGAGCTTGGAATGAGGTGCTACAATGAGTTACACAGTTGTTTTTTAGGAGAAAGAATGTGGGCATAAAGGTAGATTTGACATTAGATTTCAAGCATGTTATGCATTTGACGGTACCTTGGTCGCCAGGATCAAAGTGAACCTTGGCCATCCCTCTCAAAAAGAAAAGGAAAAAGAAAGGAAAGGTGAACCTTTGACCATGGTTGTGGACTCTTCAAGCATTATATGTATTTGAACAGTACCTTGATTGCCGGATGGAGGACTGTGATTGACTTTGAGTTATAGCATGGACAACTAATGGGGAAATGTCAAATTTCAGGCATCAAATTGTTCATAATTTTTTGGGTTTTTCTAGTGATCCCGTTTGGATCAATGATTTAATTTGTAATGTTATTGATGGTTAACCTATCAATTTTCTTAGTTTTCAAAACCTTTTTCCCACTCCCTTAAATGTCCTGATTTCTCAGATAGCAGTTTACTATTTCCTATATATAGGATTTTCACTCACACACAACATAATTCAACATCACTTAAACTATTCTTGCATTTTTCATTGCACACTCTTCCCCTATTTTTAGATCTAAAACTTAGATTTGGAGAATCATGGCAAAGTTGAGTAGTCAATGGATTCCATCGCTACTGCATGATCATTTTAGAATAACAATGATCAAAGTGCATGATGATACTCTGCAGAAATTGGTTTTGGAAGGGACAATAGTCAAGATAACTTGAACCAATCACACTATCTCCTTGAGTGTATGACATATGGGATTTTTGGGATAAATCGGGTTAAGAAATGTGTTAACAATTTAACAATACCCTTATAGGAGTTGTATGATAAACATCTAGTTTTTTTAATTAGACATAGGGCTGTATTGATGAGATTAAATTATTTATAATTAAATATTTAAAAAAATGTCAAGTCTAGTTTGCTAATTGTAATTCTTGAATCAGTGAATTGCAAGAAATGGTTAAATTAAGAGTATATGATAATCATAGATTGTTTAGGATTTTTTATATGATCTCCTTGCAATACATATATGAAACATACCTTGCAACAAAAGGAGAATTATTATAAGTGTTAGAGAATTAGGAAAGGGTATTTTAGGATTAGTTAAATTAAGTAAAGTTGTTTTATTTTATCTTTTTCTATATTTTGTAGGGATTTGATTCGATTGATTTGTAGGGATTAGGATTACGATTGCCTTTGTAATCCCCTCTCTATATAAAGAGGGGTTAGGGATTTCTCTTTCAAGAATCATTCAATAAAATCTATTTCCAGATTTTGTGATATGGTATTAGAGCGGGAACGATCCTAGGGAATTTTCGGACTACCGACCCTCTCCTGTGTATGGGTTCCTTCGCATGCTCTACTTAAGGTTTTTGATGTCGTATTGACAAGTTAAAAAGGAGGATATATCATTGATATTAGTGAATTTTAGGGAAATCACTCAAAAAGGTTCAAAATGATCTAAAATTTTACAAATTTGATGAAAATTAACATTTTAATGACATGCACGAAGAAATGCTTAAAAGACTAAAATTATAAATTTTGAATGAAAATATAATAGAAATGTGTTACTTGTATATCGACAAAGTCATATCATAGTATTGAAAAGAAAAGATATATAGCATGATAATAACTGAAGTTATTCATAATAATACTCACTAGAAGAAATGAAATATAACTAGTACCAGTGAATCACACCAAACACCAATGCCACTAAATCAATGCCATATAGAGCTTCGACCTAGTTTGATACCTCTCCTTAGATTTTCTTCTTCTAATTGTGATACTCTAACATACTTATGGTAGGACTCCTATGTCATGAAGTTGTATCGAGTATTGTATTCATAAATATATTGTTGGTAGTCTTCATCGCTATAGTACACAGGTATTCTAAGACATGGATATTGATTGTATCGGAGGAGCTGCTTCTGCTTTTAGATCGACCCTGATCATAGTCATCTTGATGTCATCTTGAATCTCTACACCTCGTAGAACCACTTTGTCTCAATGTAGAACTTGAAGATTCGGAAGGTTCACATTGTCTTGTCGATGGACTCCATGGTGGTTGAGGAGAAAGTTGTGTAGTAGACTGGGAAGGTTGATAAGAAGATGGTTGGAGATCTTGGGGTGCAAAATACTTAAGGAATAGCCCATAACTTGTAGGAGCACTTCAGGTAGTATCACTTTGGTGGCGACTATCATACCCTAGGAACTTAATAAGTTGGATGGTTCGTGTAGCTGAGGAGGTAATGAGATGAACTTTGTACCTCATCCTGGGGTTGGCATTGAGGACTAGTGTAAGGAGATCCATAACCATCATAGTTACTTGATAATGATGATCATAGGCAACCTCTAAAGATTGATTCTGTTGCTAGATTAAGGGATCCTATCGATAAATTTAAATGGTGGAATCATACAACCTGAGTCATGCCCATACCTTGAGTCATAGTCACGAGATGTACTTGGCATGAGATTTTCATGTATAATTGCATATCTTTGTATGTATTCTTGTTCAACATCCTCCCTACTATCACCTTGGCGATATCTCTCATCTCCTCCACTACTTTTTGGTTGTGGCTCTTCAACCATCACTACGTCATCATTTTTTATTCCTCTTGAAGTTGGTGAATCTTCTTTTAGACTCTTTATGTTTAAGGTCATGGATTACTCTTTTACTAAATCTACTACCCACAAATTTGGATACATCTACACCCATTTTTTCTACCATTTCAAGATCGGGATCATCATTTGTATCAAGCAATGATTCTTTATTGCAATTCAACCATTATTGTTAAATATCTCTCTCATCTCTATCTCCAAAATGGTATGCAATATCAATTGGGTCCATATACTCTTCTTTATTTTCTCTTTCTCGTAGTTGGTTGTAATGATTTAGTTTCATTAGAAACCTTAGGGCTCTCTTATATAGAGAGAGATTGTAGAGTCAAAAGTACAGGAATGCCTTTGAGGGATAAAACACCCGTAGCCCTTATAATAAGAGGAAAAATAAAGGACTATAACATATGTTAACACTCTCCCTCAAGTTAGAGCATATATATCTATCATGCTCAACTTGGATATACAAGAATCAAATGAAGATTTGATCAAGAGCTTAGTGAAAATATCTGCAGTGTGCTTCTCAGATGCAACATAAGTGGTATATAACGATCCCTTCTGAATAATGTCCCTAATATAATGACAATCAATCTCAACATGCTTCGTCCTCTTGTGAAATGCTAGGTTGTTGGCAATTAAAGTGGCTGCTCGATTATCACATCGCATCTCCATGGGGTTAGAAAATTGCACCTATAGGTCAATAAACAATGATTAGATTCACATCATTTCAACGGCCGTCTGAGCCATAGCTCTGTACTCAGACTCGGCACTGGATCTTGTAACTGTGTTGTTTCTTGCTCCTCCATGTGATCAAATTTCCTGCTAAGAAAGTGCAGAATCCAGTAATGGATTTGTGATCCACATGACATCTGACATAGTCTTCATCTGGGTAGCCAACCAACATCATAGAGGATCCCTTGGAGAAGAAGAGACCCTTCTCAGGAGCCTTCTTGACATATTTAAGCATCACCAATGCTACATCTCAACTCTAATACCAAATTAGTTGTAATGACTTAGTTTCATTAGAAACCCTAGGACTCTCTTATATAGAGAGAGACCGTAGAGTCAAAAGTACAGGAATGCCCTTGAGGGACAAAATACCCATAGCCCTTACAATAAGAGGAAAAATAAAGGACCACAACATATGCTAACACTCGTATATGTTTCATCTTTAGTCTAATGTTATAGTGCATGAATACCAAGTCTATCAACTTGTTAATACTGAGGCGATTTCTTCTATGTGAGTTAATCAAGTTAAAGGTATTCCAATTTTTTCACATCCTCCCGTTGATGCTGTTTGAGATAATATTTTTACAACTCGATGAAGTTTAGGAGCATTCGTGCCATGTAAGTGCCACGAAATAGAAAAATAAAAATGAGCTTATTATAATTAAATCATTCATGTAACTTGTGAATTGTGTGAAATGAATTCACAAGATGATCATATCAAGAAGAATTTTACTTCGGGCATGTGTGGCGGTGTTTATCCTGAAAGATAACAACTCATCTCTAAAATATTTTGTCTTTAAGAAGCAATGATTTAATAAATCATTTGTGTAAATGTAAAACAGGGTAACTTCTTTGGCTAAAAGTGAGAATTTGCGTGAAGTGTTGAAGAACCCTTCTCCTTATAAATGGTGCATGTAGAGAGATATGAGAGAAAGGGTGGGGTGGAAGAAGGGGAGAGAGGAGAGTTCTTAGAATAGAAAAATTTGTTATTGGAACTCAAAAGAAAATAAGGAGATTTGGTCTTTATTTAAAGAGAACCAATCCCAATTAATTGCAAATCTTATTTCCTAAAACAAACTCAATCACTTAACCATTCCTAAAATTACTCAATTCTAAATTTGGACTTTAACAACTAATTAAAAATAATTTGCCACATATGGCACAAAACAAACTTGGAAACACTAAACCCTAAACCTACACGCACACTCACATGCACCCTACATGGGCCCCACATGTGACTCGCCGCAAATTGCCATATGGCACTATCATGTGGTTTATTCCAAACTCTAATACGCACCCTTAAGTCGAATGTTGGAGAGGGTGAAGACTTGCATGATGTAGAAACTAAGGTTAGTCTCCCCACCAATGAAATTCATAATCTGCATCCATGTATGCTTCTAGATCTTTGTTGAATGCATCTTCTGGTGCAATTGCGAATCTTTTTGCAACCTCGGTAGTCACTGTTTCTTTGGCAACCTCGACAGTCGTTGCCATGGCTATAGTTGTTTTCTTTTCTTCATCAACTCCTAGAGCTTCTCTAAATTCATTGATGTAAACGAGGCCATGTAATTCTATTTCTCCTACTTCTTTGCCGTGATTCCCTTACAATTTTCTCTCTAGGATAACATGGAGCTGAGTGATTGGGGCTTCTATGTCAGCCATAACTGCAACTTGTGGTAGTCTCTGTACTTCTTGTACGCAGAGTCAAGTGCTATAACTTGGCATTGTTTAGTACGTGAGAGGTTTATGTACCCTCTAAACTTAAAGTTTGAGGTCTTTGTGCCTTTTGTTGTATGCCCCAGAGTCAATGTCCTTTGCTTGGCTTTTTCGAGTGCATGAAAGGTTCATGCATCTCAAACTTAAACTTAATCTTGGTTTTGCACCCAACCTTCGACATGACTACATGTTTCATGCATGGAGAGAGATCTTCTCACCTCTACATGCGTGAGATCAAGAGTCTAGGAAGATCTACTCGTAAAAATTTATGTGAAGCGTACAAGAGCCCTTCTCCTTCTAGATGACGTGCGAGAGAGAGAGAGGATGGTGGCGTGGAACAAGGGGAAAGTGGAGGGGAGTTCTTAGAATAGGAAAATTTCTTATTGGAACTCAAAAGAAAATTAGGAGATTTGGTCACCATTTAAAGAGAACAAATCATAATTACAATCCCAACTAATTACAAATTATATGTCCTAAAATAAACTCAATCACTTAACTATTCCTACAATTTCTCGATCCTAAATTTGGACTCTAACTACCAATTAAAAATAATTTGTAACATGTAGCACAAAACATACTTGGAAACACCAAACCCTAAACCTACACGCACACACACACACGCCCAACATAGGCCCCACACGTGACTTACCATTGATTGTTACGAGGTGCTGCCACGTGGCTTATTCCAAACTCTAACAAAAAAGTATGGGCTAATTTATCACGTCACCTCATTCAAACACTTTGCTTGTTCTTGTACATCCTTCACGAGCTTACAAAAACCCTTTGCAATATTTTGAGGAGCTCGTGATCACTTCGAAATCCACACTTGTAGTGATATCTTGGGTTGAGATAATAATATGGTGGAAAATTAGGATAGAAGAGTAATTACTATAAAATACAAACTAAAAAGTCATGAGTCATAACCAAAGGAAAAACTATATGGATGAAACTTTCTAGTTAACTAATAAATTCATATTAACTTCATGAAGTGGATGGAAAAGCAAGTCTTGTCATCTCTCATCAATTATCTTAATGTATTGTTGACCTGACTTTTCAGTATGCCCTTTCACTTTTTGCTTCATCACTTTCATGACTGCATATATATTTGCTAAGGTTTATTTTTATCTCCGTTAACCATTCTTAGCACGGCCGCAACAAGATTCATTATCTTCACAACTCGTTAACAACTATATCAAAATTTTGTGGAAGTCATCAATCCCTACACTTCTCAATTTGCGATCTTCTTTCTTTTTACATATCAATCATTGGAGATGAACACACTTGCTTTAATCCAACTTTATTGTCCAGAATACTTTGCAATGTGATGTAATTTGTTGCAAATTAGGTGATGGTTGTCTTACAAGTTCACTCTTACAGAATTACCTCATCAATGCTAGTATGTGCAAGTTATTGTAAATGAAAGTGGTAATTGACTGTACGTCTTGAATAACCTCATTTATTATCTTTATTTTTCTAAAGTCCTTGAGAATTAGATCAATGCAATGAGCTGCACAAGGAGTCTCAAAAATTCTATACTTTCTTAACTTCATCAATTTCTAGCCGACCTTCTTAAAATTGTTACTATTGTCTGTAACAATTTGCACATGTTCGAGTCCAACATCCTTCACAACTTTCAACATCAAATGGTATATGTACTTGCAATCTTTTACTTGATTGGATGCATCTACATATTTCAAAAAGATTGTCTTTTCATTACAATAATGAAGAAAATTTATTATTTGCCTTCTCGTGAAATTGGTCTATCCATCACACTTTAATCTAACCATAACATTTTCAATCCATTTATATAGTTAATGTTATCTTTAGCCATATACAAGCACTTGTTCATGATTTCATGTGGGTTAAGAGCCTTTACCTCTATTCCTCCTTTGGTAATCTCATCCATAGCACGTTGCAGCAATGGTCCGCTTGCTACATTTGTTGGAATGACATGTGCAAAGAAAGTATAGAGATGACCTTCCCCACCTTTTCTTTGCATTTCCAAACTGCCCCTTGATGGCCTTCTACTTCTTATCTTGACTAAGAACATATTTTATACTACCTAATCTCCTAGTTCTCTTCCTTTTGTTTTAGGTAGCCGAGGATGGTGATACGGCCACTTCCACCTCATCTCTCATAAAACAACCTTTCACTGGAAAATTCCTCTTCTTGCTGCCTCTCATGTTCACTCTTTAGAGATTCTCTAATGGCATTCCTATATGCCTGTCTCTGGACAGGAGTTTCACAATCACTAGGTTTCTGAATATCGTCATCCTCATCTGAGTCATCTATTTCAGCATTCTTCTTTTCCCACATTCTCTCATGGAATATCGTGTCTCTTCTTGATTTTTGCTTTTCCTTTGCTTTCTTTCCCTCTAAATTTGCTCGCACTAATAGCATGTTTTGTTTAGATATATGACGATACTTGGCTATATTCTTGTACCCAATGTTTAGGGAGTCGGTCGAGTAAGTCAACTACGTCGCTGCATACTTGTTGGTGTTGCCTTTTTTGCACCGAGCATCCTCAAGCAGTCCACTAAGCAGGCAAAGCCAACTACATGGGTTGAATACCTGAGTAGTCGACCGAGTACTTATTTTGTGCTAAGTTCCATAGAATAGCCAACAACCATTACGTGAATAAATAAAAACTTACTATTGCCAAATTGGGAGGGTGTTTTATGATATTTGTCATGTCCCTATTAAAATAAAGCAATCAAAAGAAATACATTGTCATTGAACAATTGACATTCTATAATGCTAATATATTAACAATTAAAGATTACAAAATTGACAATAATTTCCGGTTAATGGCATAAGTAATAATAATTAATGAACTTTAGTAGAAAATTAATTATGCAATATTGAGGTCAAGCTAATCTAATACTCTAATACGAGCTTAATAGATCTCAGATCTGTCTAAGCTAAGTCTAATACAAAGTTAGGGGGAGAAGATAGATTTATCTTCTAGCTAAGCTTGGGAAGAGACTTCGGAGATGTGGCCAAGCTAAATTCCAAGGAGAGAGAATGAGGAAAAAAATCATGAGAGGAGCTCAAAATAATTCACAAAATCATGAAATTCCACATAGGTGTTCCATCGTTGTTGGTGCTGCCCCCTTTTGGCTCCATGCCGGCACATTTTGCCCTGTTTCGAAAATTTTGTCGACATGCCCCGGCACTCCTGAAAAAATGACATGTCAGGTGTGTGGACATGCTTGGTCCTGGGAAAATGGCACGAAATGGCAAAACGCAGCAGGCATGCCATGAAATCTAAAACTTTACCAAAGAACTGATCTCTACACCGTGTACACATTGCAGTGGCATGTATGCAGCCTGGCTACAGGAGATTTTGTTCTTTTCAGCCCTATACTGGAGTGAATTTGTTTTATGCAGCATTGGATGCTTTTGCTATTACTTTGTATGTCTCCTTTTGCATTTATTGCTTACCTTAGGAGGCACTATTAAGACCAAGCTTCATTGCTGAGCCAATATGAAGATGCAATCTCACTGATGACAAAATTTTGAGAGGCATATTGCCCAATTTCCTAATATTTTGCTTGTGCAGGTATTGCAAGAAGATTTGCAGCAGTATCTGACACTTGAGTCTCTTTTGCTTGTGGAGTTCCAAGTAGCTAGTTCTTCCATGCTCCTGTATGTACAGATGCAATTGCATTCATGGGACTAAAGATGCTGTCTTTTGTCGATTAGATCTGTTTGGGAAAAGGTGCAAAATGCAAGGAAAATGTACGTGCAGTAAGCACAGATTTTTTTTGCCCCTCTTCATGTGAATATTTCTGCACTTATGTGGGGAAGCTATTCAACTTAAATGGAAAATTTTCCAGGGTGAACAGTAACTGCCATGTAGACTTATTTGTTAAATCTACTGTTATCATTAACAGTTGGCTGAAAACATTATCTTGAGAACTGCACAGATCCCACACCTATACCTTGTACGTTTTCATCATTTGACATTCACATGCAGACAGCATATCTTTGTTGGGTTGCTTTTCAGTTCTAAACCAATCTTTTGTTTCACTCTTCAATCTGCCTTGGTTAAGCTTGGGTTTGTGTCCCCACAAATCTCCCGTTCCAACAAAATCTGTCCGAGATGCACAGCGGGCAATTTGTTTTCTTCTATTTTGTTTGCCTTCAACCGGTGGTTTGCGAATTCATCTGCTATATAGTCAAATATGAGAAACCATTGGGGTCCATGGCATGTCAGTGACCCACATCTTTCCCCCTCCAGTCCTTTACCCCCACATTTTTAGACTATAGGCAATCACCATGACTTTCCTGCCCGTATTCCTCCTCTTTTTTTTAATCATATTTCATTCTTAATACTAAGCCTAATCGAGCTAGACATTTTTATTTCTCCTAAACTGGGACTAGTTTGAATACAATCGTGGGCGTGGTAGGGCAGTGACCATTTTGTTTGGCACTCTGTTCCAAAAAAGTGGAGATTTATTGTCTTGATGGTGTCATCAAGGATTGCACATTTGTGCTTTGCATACTTCTCCACAATTTGCATTTTCCAGTCTGGATTATTTCTTTTTAGAAAAAAAAGGATGAGTTTGAAGCTAAGAATCTTTTAAATGGATGGTAGACTTAAGAGTTTCAAGTCTCCATCTCGAGAGTATCACTTCTAATGCTTAGACATTTGAATATTGAATCGACTGTGAGTGTCTGCAGTCATGCTGCTATTATTTTTCTCAGAGAATATTGAATCGGACAATACAAGTAGAGAGATGAATGCGGTTTAATGTAAATTTTCTGGGTTAATATTCCGACGAGATGAATCAAGATCAAAAAAGAGGAAAAGAAAACAATGTACGAGATTTTCTATCAGGAAGATCCAATAGGAAGATTTTTTTGGGTAGCATTAACTTGTCACCTCGACTTATTCTGCCCAAAGAAAAAAAAAAAAACAGAGAGGAAAGAAAGAAACTTCTCTGTGGCGACCACGATTCTAGAAGGACGAACGGTGGATTCCCGCATGTCCGTGGGGAGAAGTTTTTTCCCTTCTTTCTGAAATGACCAGAACCCATCGTTTGAAACTGGGTAGGAATTGGTCAATCTCCCATCTAACAAATTCTCGAGATAATGGAGAATTCAGATCTAGATCACTCTTACTGCGTTAAGCCAGTGTTTATTTGAAGGGGTTGAGTCATTTATATTATTTTTAGATCTTTCAATCACAAGTTATAATAATTTCAAAATAAAACCTTATATCCAATATTAAGGGAGAGGGTGAATGAATTTAGTTTAAAATTATGTGAAAAAATATTTATATCTATTTTTTCAAATATCTTGTGATTTGACTGATTTACATTAAATATAAAAACTTTACCATCCTATATTCATCTCGTAATTTCATTACTTATGGAATTAATCTCTTAAAATAAACAATACCTAATCATATCATACCTCAGTGGTCATCATCTGTTGTTTGTCATGGAGAGGAATTAAGGAGAAAAATTGCTTGTTTCCGAGGGAAAAAAAGAGAGAGATTAATATAAGTTGCTCTCGGTGGGATTTCCACGAGAGGCTACATTTCGTTCGTAGATGATAATAGCTAGTTTATCTGTGAAAATAATTTTTAGATGTTACCTGGGATAGCTTATCGACGGTTGTTTCTGCTTCGTCCACCTAAATTAAAGACTCCCATAAAGTTGCTCGAAACAAAATTAAGCTTGGAGAAATAAAAAAGATTGCCGCAATCATGAATCGGTATATATATCATGATATCTATGTACGTCTTTTCGGTTTTTAGAAAGAAGATAAATTTCTCTGCATCTTCCGGTATCTTTTAGTGCATTTGATCACAACTTGTGCATTTTTTTTTTTTTCTTTCAAAAGCTTCTTCCTGTGGATTTTGTGACATTAAATGTAAAAGAAAAAGAAGTCACACCATGCATATGCATGCAGAAGAGGTAACAATCGCAAGTGTTTTTAGCTTTATGCCCATCATCTAAAGAAAGCAATTAAGGAGCGATTGCTTGTGTTGTGTGTGTGTGAGTGTGTGTGAGAGAGAGAGAGAGAGAGAGAGAGAGAGAGAGAAAAGAAAGAATCTCTTTTCTTTTCTTTTCTTTTTTTTTTTTTTTTTGGCCCTTTTTCGTCACCAAATGAAGCTGCTCAGAAATATGCAACTTTTGCAGATCGATGCGTAGCTATCATCGTCTGATCAAACACATATGTGTTTGCTTGGGTTCGAAAGAGGCTGATCAGGGGGAGGCCCGCGGGGGCCCATCCCCTCCCAACTCACGGTCACGGTATGCCACGTAATATTTGACCCAGTCGTCACCCCCATAAAGCCGATTATATAAAATTGGCTTCTTCTCTGCAAAAAAAAGACACGGCCAATTTCTAGATGATCGGGCGCGCAGCTCCCTTTGTCATTCGATCGCAACCTTTACGTAGTGGCAGCACTCATAGACAAATCTGATTAAAGTCCCTTACGCATCATGTATATGAAGTACGGACGATATTATATGTTATTGATCACCGATCGATTGCATTCATGTAATTAAGTTGAAATCTTGAGAAGATCATATATATATATATATATATATATATATAAAATAAATCCTTCTGGTCATGACGTTTGAGTCTAATCGGGGAGTGCATGCTTTGTGATTCCTTCATACCTATACGTACTCATGTACATGGGTAGTTCAGAGAAAATGGTGCATGTATATACACGGTTACAAAAGTTGATGTATATATAGTAACATACTACTAGCATTACTAATTAACACGTACGGCACGCTTTGCATTGCAAAGGCCATAGACATTGTAAGCACAATAATCATAAAATTAGGGAAATTCCGTGTTGATTATGAAAAGTAATTAAAGAGATAATAAGCCTTTGCATGTGCATTTAAATGAGCAGAGTAACAATTAATACATAGGAATGTTAATGTGAAATAGGAGATTGCGGTATCAATTCACACACACACACACACACACACATATATATATATATATATATGTTAATCACAATCGGACCTGGATTCGATGGGGACATCATCTACAGCAACATATTCCATGCAACTTTATCGTTGCAGGTAAAAGGAAAAGGGAAAGCAAAAGCAAGGAGAAATTAGTAGAAAAAAGGTGTTTGAGCGGAAAGAAAAGAGAGATGGAGGAGGATGAGATGGGTGAGGTAAACAGGCTTTTTTGCACTCAACTAGAATAGAATGCAGTAGGATGGAGTAGGGGTGGTGGTGCCTATTCCATCTATATTTTGAACCAAAGGAGGTCGTAAAGGAGAAGGGAGATAAAAACCATATTATCATTAATCCCAACTTAGCTTTATCGCGTACAAAATAAAAAACCTATCATCATCTACTTGTTGGGGGTGAGGAAAGGGAGGGAGGGGATGAGAATCTCAAGGCAAAGTGAACGCTCCTCCCTCTACAAAAGTAAAGATAGGGAGAGGGAGAGGGGGAGAGAGGGTGAGAGAGAATATTGCGAACTACGAGGAGTCCGTCTGCGATGAAGCAGCAGCTGCTGTTGCATGGGGATTATACCCGCAGCCCAACCTCTCATCCCCTCCCTCCCTTCCCCACCACTTGACACTGCAGCTGTGCCGTGCTTTCTCGGCCGGCTTTGCCTTAACTCTCTCTTCGACTTTCCTCATTGATCCCCTCCTCTCTCTCTCTCTCTCTCTCTCTCTCTCTCTCTCTCTTCATCCTGCTTTAATTCTATGTCTGGGATCCTCTAGCATCCCTCCAAACTCGATGTATCTTTTCCTTGGGATTCCCTGCCAAAAATAAATGAAATGGATGTGTGCAACGTTGTCTCCTAGCCAGCTAGTGCACCCTGCTTGGTTGCCGGGGTAAACATAATTACGTTGGATTAAATATTTAATATACCATTTAACTTAATTCACACTTACCTCATGTTAAATTTCACTTAATTTAAGATAAAATTTTTCGTTCTCTCGGTATAATAATTTTAACCAATTAAAATAGTTAAACAGATTAATTTACTTACTTTAGCATTTATTTTACTATTTTTTTTACTTATTCCGTAAGTTTTTCTTTTTAATCAAATAAAATTTGCATGCTTGGAGTGTGGCCAATGCCGAGCGGTAGCTTGTGTGAGACAGAGTACTGCATGGATATTTATGTGCATGCTAATCGATCCTTTCGAAAAAGGTTAACCTTGGATTTCGTTGCGTGATCGGGATTTAGATCCGTGTCGGGAGTGTTGGAGTTCGTTTTTGGATCGTGGTGTTGGGTGGAAAGGAAACCAAAGCTGATTGTCGTGATTGCCATATCCATAAACTAATCCATCAATGGCGAATCTTCAATGTCTTTGTTAAAGTAGTTAGTTGTCATTTGCACACATATATGTGACAATATAATATTCTGGAGACGGGATGTCCTGCTGCAACGGATCGTTGGTGAAATTTCTCTGCCTCTCCATGGGTTTACGCTCTACTTTGACATGCATGCTCGTTTGTGCTCGATCTCGGCAATGGTGTGCCCGCCGGGCGTCGGGGTGGGGGTGGGGGGGGTTGTGACGGTTCTCGAGGGTGACTCCTACGGTGGTGGTTGCATCGGTTGCCTTTGAGGATGATTAGGGATATAATTTTTGATAAACCTAATTCGAATTGGATTAAATCCAATCTAAAAAAAATAGGTAAAATTCGACCTGAAGCTAACAGGGTTCAGGTATGGGTATCGATATAGGTATAGATCTATATCCGATTACTTGATCCGAGTACTTGAATAAAATCCTTATTTATCTAAGATATATAAGTCATACTTTAATTCTTTCATTCCCTCAGCTTTAATCTTCATCATGATTCCCTCAATTTTTGATATATTCTCGTTGAAGTTTTATTTTTTAATAATTTTAATAGGAATCACAAAAATGGGAGTAATCTGAGTTACTATATTTTAAGCTTGTTAAAAATAAATAATTAATAAATTATGTTATAGATTTTTTTCTTTAGTTTGGATATGATTTGATTGTAAGATCAATTTATAAATAATATACGATACGATAGTTAAATGGATACCTAATGGGTAGATGGGTATGGGTATGGGTTTGAATTTTTGTACCTGCTAGTAAATAGATAGGGTATGGGTATGGATTTGATAAATGGATATGGATACAAGTTTAGCCAAATCCAACCCAAATAAGACCCGTTTACATCCCTAAGGATGACATACTTCCGACGGTGGATGTCTCGAACGTGGTTGTGCTTGCGGTTCGAGTTCGTTGGCAGTTGTGCATCCGGCTCTTGAAGGTCATCGCCGACATTCGCTTGGCACGACTTCGGGGAGGGTAGCGTGATCTTCCCATGGCGGTGATGGTGGTCTTTGGTGATCTGCGTGGCCTTGGCGTATTTAGTAGGAGAGTGCCATGGTTGGGCATGGGACCGTGGCTTGACTGATGTGGCACAAGGGGCAGCCACGTCGTGGCGTCGTGTCATGCGGGTCACAGTTCCAATGTAGGTTGCGGGTGTACTGATCTTGAGGCTCTTCACGAGAGCGGGAGGCGGTCGAAGTTGGTTGTATGTTTATGGGAGATTTGATCTTCTTTTCTTGTTTTGTAGTGTAGATCAATTTTGGTAAGGATCACATGTGACATCGGGTCTCATACAATCGAGTTTTCTGACTCATGTTAGGGATCGTTTTCGACCTTTGATCATCCTAGTCAATCCACTCCATGGTGCATTCCTCAAGTTCATCTCGTTGACACCTTGTCATACTTATAAGCATATGATCGATCTCCTTCGAGAGGTTGACCAGTGCCTAGTAGGATTCGTTATTTTTTTTTTCTTTATTTTTTATTTTCATTTTATATTTTACTTTCCTCTATTTCTATAGGAAGTAACCTTCCTCTCAGTGAGAATGATAGGATTTACTATTCTTCTTTTCCCCTCGGAAGCATGAGTTCTTATATCAGGTCCTTTAATAAACAAAAAAAACTTCTAACTCTTTTCTGTAGGTCCTCATTATCTCGCCCATTTGGCCCAATAAGTCATTTTAGTCCGTGGCCCTTTGTCTCTGTTGCCGTCCTCTAGGCTGTGTCCAAAGGCACATAACTATGTTTAGTTTAGTCTTTCGTACTTTATAAGTTAATTAAGTCTGATTACCATTTGCTGGCAGCTACCTCTCCCTAATTACGAAGAGGTTCATATATTCACTTAAAATTTTTCAGATCTACACATATGTCCTTACGAAATGGATGTCCTTTGTTTGGAAACTCCTAAAATTAATCTTGAACAAAATAACTGCTTTTTCCACAGCTAAATGCCAAAAAGAAAAAAAAACTTTTCCTCTTCCCTCAATTCGTAACTTTTACACGCGGATGCCATTTTCACCGTCGTCATCTTAGCAATAAATCCACCGTTGAACTTTAGCTCTCGCTGTGTCATGAAATTCGCAGTTTTCCTTTTAGTTCATGTTTGTCTTTCACTTGATTCTCAACCTCTAGATGGACGGTAACATCAGATTTTACTCTAAGATTGATTAAAAGCATACCATATATGGTTGATGGAGGGTCGCAAGTGTCAAAGTACGACAACCCTCCAACATTAATGGCAGCTAAGCAAAGTAAATGAGGGGATCTACCTAGTTATCTTGGTAAATAGAAGTGGGAGTTTCGAGTAAAAAGGTTAGTAATACTCAGAGGGCCAACCGGCCAAAGGAAGGTGCAACCACCGGTACAACAATCGTGAAAACAGCAGAAGAAAAGCCTCAAACA
Source organism: Thalassia testudinum (assembly GCA_037157565.1). Classification (NCBI taxonomy): domain Eukaryota; kingdom Viridiplantae; phylum Streptophyta; class Magnoliopsida; order Alismatales; family Hydrocharitaceae; genus Thalassia; species Thalassia testudinum. The sequence goes on from JAZHRO010000012.1 coordinate 91,688,767, forward strand.
TAGAATACAAATAGCCCATGAAACATTACATGCCCTTATAATTTCAACGACCAGGAACGTCAGCCGATTTGCTTTATTCTCCCAAAGAGTCCTCATGCTCCTCTCCTTCCAAAGGTATTGATCAAGCTCCTCGGTAGAGGGAAGACTTGACTCAACAGTCACACAAGAAAAGAATCGTAAGGAAGATAGGAGGATTGGTGATTCAGTTCTATAACAAGGAATATATGTACGTATTGAGGGAGGGCAAGGTTCTTATGAATTCATTAGAAATAGCGGTATTACAATCTCTCGGAATTTTTCTCTCTCAAATTACCTGAAAAGGGCCTTATAAGGACTCTCTTATCTATTTATAGTTACAGAGAGTATTGTTATAACCAGAAAATCTTACGAGATCTTCTCCATGGTCTTGTCATTCTCCTCGATAAGTCCGTTGTCAGAGCATTAACTACATTGATATTCCCATAATTATTCTCGGCATAGGCATTATTGGTGTTGTTATCATCCTTTCTTCTTTGGTAGCACCGGGCCCTCCAATGAGGTTGAGCTCACCTGGATCTAGATCCGCTTGAACGAAGGCAGGTTGGGTAAGTCCAGATCCACCTACTTACTCTAAGTCTGGGTAACCGGATCGTTATGCAGGCTATGTGCGAAGTTTTAAGTCTAAGGGCACTTATTGCCTCTCATCATATGCCCTTACTCTCTAGCGGGTGAATGCCGTTGAAAGAGGAGTAAGAGTACTTAAAACTTCGTAGTATAGTATGTCCCCAAATGTTGTCCCAGCTATCTCGGAAGCGGGGCAAACATTTGTCATGAGGTGGAAAGTTTTGAGGCATTTGCCAGCCTTTAGAGGCAACAATATTGAGGGAATGTGAGTATAAGGGCTCGATTTCCCACCAGCCTTAAGAGGTGACTTGCAGGCCTTAAGAGGCAGCGATACAGTCAAATCAGAGAAGATGGGCTCTCTTTCAGCATCTTCTGAAAGTTCCCTAAGAGGCAGCGATATTGAGGAAATGTGAGCGTAAGGGCCCGATTTCCCGCTAGCCTTAAGAGATGACTTACAGGCCTTAGGAGGCGGCAGTATTGAGGGAATGCGAGCGTAAAGGCCTCATTCCCTGCCGGCCTTAAGAGGCTGCAATATTGAGGGAATGTGAGTGTAAGGGTCTGATTCCCTGCCGACCTTAAGAGGCTGCAATTTAGACCAGTCTGACTCTTTCTCTTTCAATCTGCCCCTCAACTTTCGAAATAATTACAAAAACCCCCATAACTTCATTGTCTTCTTCACAAAAAGGTCCCCACTGCCTTTGTGTATGCAGAGTCCTAAAACCCACCATGCGTCAACCTTCAATCAAGGATTTCTCCCTAATTTCACGGTGAAACCCTTCCAAAATTGGAAGGGAGACTCCTGAAGAAATCCTCGTCAATCTGAACCTGATATCACCTATCAATTCGTGCTCTAAAGCTCATGCGAACTCTTGGAAGTTCCGAATTCCAAAACCTGATTTCTCGAGCTTTCAAGCTTGTTTCCAAGCTTGGAAGCTCGTCTAATGCCCTATAAAATCCTCACCTCCTTAGCTTGGTTTGGATCGGATTCTACCCTTCTTCCCCTCTCTTCGACCGAACTCTCCGCAAGCTCTAACAAGCTTCTCTATCCACCTTCTTCATCGGTAGCCACAGACCATAGTCGGTCGGTTCCTCCTCCTCGAGCTCTTTCACGCCTTGCAATACCAGTAGGCATCCTACCCCTCGTCTTCCTCGCCGTTCTCCCCCATCGGAGGTTCTTCCTTCTCCGGTGCCGAACATACAATAACAGGCGTTGACAAGCATGGAAATCGCACATTGTGAAATTGTCGGAAATCGTAGTATAGTCACGAAACTATTTATAATAACGTCGGAAATCCCTTTGACAAAAATATTTATAATAACGAAACTCACATAGATTTCTTTTCTTTTTAGAACTTGAGTCCCGGTCGTTCATCTCTGGGAGACGTGAAAACGAGTCTAGGATTAGATCGGCTTTTCTAACCTAAATCTAATCTCACCTACTATATTTTATCTTTTTGTATTTTGCACTTTTTTTATGTTTTTGATTTTTATTTTGAAAGCGAAATGAAACCTAGACCTAGATGTGCTAGCGAAAACCTAAGTGACTGCGTGAATCTAAGTGAGGCCATGGTGGCTGTAAGGACCCGTTACTTTTTAGGTTTTTAAGACGTCTGGAGTCTCAGTCAGATGTCTGTCCAGACTACTGGACTTGTTCCCGAACGTCTGAAAGTGAAATTTTTGTACTGTACATTGCATTCTGCATGCGGGAGGTGCGTAGAACTGCTCCTCTTTCTCTCTCTTCCTCACCTTCCCCAAACCCTAAACCCCTCGCCTCTTATATAAACCCCCCTCCTATTTCCTCTCCACTCCACACACCAGCCACCACCACCTTCAGTGCTTGTGCGGGAGCAACGAGAGGAGGCGAGAGAGTGAGAGCGAGAGGGAGGAAGGAGGAGAGCACGGGAGGAGGAGGAGGTCTAGGTCGGAGGAGCTCGCACGGCCACCGGCGGGCACGTGCGGGAGGAGAGGGCTCGGGGAGGTGCGTCCAGACGACCGGAGGCATTGTCTGACGTCTGGAATTGCCTTCAGATGATTGCAGAGAAGGTCTGGACGTCTGAGGATACCGCAAGGACTTAAGGTAAGGTTTGACTCCTTTTAAGACATTTGGGATTATTCCCAGACATCTGATTTTGAACAGTAGGCACGTTTTTGACCCGTTTAGGGTCCAATCGAGGTCAGTTTTACGCAAACGAAATACCTACACTTTCCTTGCGAGTTCCTCTACGTACTAAAGTCTTTTATATACTGTTCTAAACTCTCCTTTTGTGATATATTCCCTGGTGTAGGGTTTCAGTCTGATGCGTGTTTGAGGCTTACAGAGACGCCTAGGTATGTGGTTCGAGCCCCCATTACTCCCATGTTGCCTAGTAGAGTGGTTTAATTCCGTTAATAATATTTATATAAGAATGTGCTTGTGGAAATAGCCGAATGGAACCCTAGGATGTGACATAAACCTTAGGGTAGAGAAATGAATGAACCGTTTGTCTTGTATGGTGTACTTGCATGCATGATTGAGATAAACTGCTAGCAATTTCCTGTAATATAATTGTGAGCTACCTGTTAGAATATGAGTTGCCTGTATTTAATAAACAATTACCTATGAAATCACCAGTTGCATGTATTGAATTATGAAAACACGAGCTGCCTGTATATGGATGAGAACTAAATTGTGAAAGGTGAAATCTGGATCAGAATAAATGAGGTGAACATGAGTATGAACCCTACAGGGAATTAGGAGTAGAACTCCTGTGGATAGAAGGAAACCTGGAATGTAGACGGGAAGTGTGCTGGCCCTTGAGTACATGGTACGAAGGAGAGCAACTGTCTCCTTTTGTATAGAGCAGAGCTAGCCTCCCTTGGGTTGAAACTCGAGGTTAGGATTGGCCACTCTACACTGACTCCTGTTGGCCCTCGTGTACGTGGTACCAAGGCAAGCTACTAGTGTAGGGAGGGAGCTAGCAACCCCACGGATCCCGGGGTTCAGCTAGCCACCCTACACCGACTTGTTAGGCCCTCTGGGCAAACTGGGGTAGTCAAACGAGGGTGCGCAGATTGTAGAGGGGCGAGACCCCTGTTCTGAGAGGGCAAGGCCCTATACTGTTCCGTGTTGTATTTTGGGTGTACCTGCTAGCAGAAACGACTGACCGCGTGTCAGTGCGGGGTAGCTACCGGTGCGCTTATCACGCGTGCCGTAGTCACCTCTACATCTTGACAGTGACCTCGGGGTGGTTGACTGGGTGTAGGACTACCACAGGGGACTCTCCCGGCCAGGAGAGCACCACATGTACCTTTTACTCTACGGAAAAGACTGCAATCACGATCATTCCTACGAGGAATATGCAAGATCAAGAAATATCTGGATGCTTAAGAGAAATGGGTGGAACGGAAATATATATAAAATAGATAAATAGAAATGATAATTAAACCTGTTGCTTTTACTATTTTGTACTTAGATAATATAGATACTACTCTACTCAGCATTCGCTGACTCTGTCTTTTCATAATACTATTCAGGACCAGGAGTTGAGTAGCTCGAGCTTCCGGCTGTAGAGGGTGCTGGGCCAGTCAAACCCAGCCGTAGTTTTCTTCAGTACTTCTTTTTCTTTTCTCTACTGTTGTAATAAGTAATGGACTTTTAGTTACTGTTCTGCTTCTACTGTTTACTTCCGCTTTCCGTTGTTATTGTTGTTGTGGTGGTATGTACTGAAACAACAGATTTATTTTCCTTTACTGCTTTGTACGTTTCTTCTACTTAGTTATATTGCATATGTGAATGTGGTTTACTTTCCTGCTTTTGGTTATTTCTTGTTAAACTACTGGATCTTGGGATTAATCGAGGTGAGCTGGTCTTGGGTCCTATAGGGATCCAAGAATCGGGTAGTAACAGTGGCCGTGCATAGTGTGACAAACCTAAATGGGACGCTCCTAAGTACACTAATAGGCATGCAACAGAGTTGTAAGCCATGAAGATAATAGCATGCATATAAAACCATTAGACAAGAGTATTATGCATAAAAAATTAAGTCACTATAAAATCCAGATACATGGAAATAAAGCTAAACTAAAGAAAGGGATCAACCAAGAGAGGCTAAGGAGAAGCATTCTTGGCTGTCCACTAAAGAGAGGAGGATGGGTGTGTGCACCCAAGTGGAGAGAGGAGGGTGTTTCACCCTTTCTCTTCCAATGGTCGTCCTTAAGAAGACCTTGAGGGGGGTCTTCTCTATGGCGGTCTAAGAAGAAACGAAAATGGGGGCGTGGACCCTCTATGGAGGAAGAAGAAGCATGCCCACGAGAAGAAGAGAGGAGGATGTTGATGGATCCTTCTTCTTGTCACCCTTGAGGAAGCTTGGAGAAGAGCTTCTTCCTAGCCGTCCATGGAGGAGACTTGGAGGAGGAGGACCCCTCAGAGGAGTGGTGGACGGCCCTAAGGTTTAGAGGTGGCGGCTCTTAGGGATGGAGGGGAGGGTGTTGCAAGTGTGGAGTGGAGGAGAATGTATGGAATGGAGAGTTGATTTGGCGTGCCCTCTCTTTCTTTGGCTTTTATGGGAAGGCCTCTCCATTTCAAATGGGTCGCCACTTTTGATGGCTCCCAAAATAGCAAGTGCCACCAATGTAGGATCTAGGTTGGTGACCAAATAATGAGGGCTAAAATGGGAAAGTGGGATTTTGGAAAGTGTGTGTATGTGTGAGTATAATTTTCGTAGAGTAGGGTTGTGGGTTTGGTGAATCTAGGTTGGGTTAACCTTCATTAAGTGGGTGTGGACCCAATTAGGCTTAGGTGAGTCTAATTGAAAAGGAGTGAACCTAATTGGGTCTAGATCAAGTCTAATTGAATGTGTGTGTGTTTAGGCTTAGGTAAACCTAATTGTTATGAGTAATTAGATCCTGGGTGGATCTAATTAGGTTCAGGTGCACCCAATCAACTGTAGATGCACCCAATTAGGTATGAGATGGTTCAATTGGGTTAGGGATAGGATAAGTAGGGCTATGGATAGTGGACTAGGCTTAGGAGGTCTCTAATTAGGTTTCCTAGGGTGGCTGGTGGGGTTTATAGGTCAAAATAGGCAAGATCAAGCTTCTAGCACCAAAATCAGGAACCAGAGAACAGTATTAGATGTCCAGAAGAGTGGTTAGATGTCTTATACTCCAGAATTAGATGTCTGGACAGTGAATTGGACGTCCAATTCTGTGTCAGTATGAGTTTTGGCTTCTTGGATTGATATTCTGCAGAAATCAGACGTCCAGCCAGATGTCTGGACGTCCTAAAAGGTGCTGAGAGTGGGTTTTAGGTTTTTTAAGGTGGGTTTTGGTTCCCCAGTGTTTGGGAGAGGAATAGGGTGGATAAGAACATGGATAGTGTTATCCATGTTTGGGTTTTGAGGCTAAGGTGTCCTAATGGAGGTGGTTTTGGGTTTGGAAAGGCTGTCCTAGGGTTTTTAAGGGTAGGGATAAGACTATCCTCCTTACTCCTCTTGTCTGAATCAATTTCTTCTTCCTTTATTGCTTTATTCCACTATCTCCTGCATCCTGGATCACTTTATTACCTGCAAATAGCAATAAAAACCATTAAATAACAGGATATCTCATCTTATTCTAGATAAACTAATGCAATGTATGATATGCAAGATATGAGCGCAATATCCGCAAATTAAGCTAGGTTCAAACATTTTTAGGTTGATTAGGACCCATGATTGCTATGCAATCAGGTACCTTCCTCCCCTTTCGTCCGTTAGCTTAGGTTAGATTTCCCTCTCCCTCTACTTTCTTTTCATCTCTTTATCCCTCAATTCAACCAACGACACTGTCATTCACCCATCATCGTCTCCACATCCGGCCGCACCTCCAGCAAGTCCTCCACACCACCATAGACCACCGTTTGACTCGCCATCACCTCCACAAGCATCGCCTTATCCACCCGCACCAAACCCCTCAAGAAATTGAGGGGATTACCACCTCAATCACTCCCCTGAACACACCCACATCTGCTCACCTTCTCCATCTCCATCCGCTCACCACATGCACCTACACACCACGCAAACACCATGACCACCTTCGCTAAGCCCAGACGAAGCTCCTAAGGTATTCTAATGTGGCCGTAAGGCCTTCTCAATTGTTTTAGGTCTTCGTCTGCTGTCCGCCATTGCTGCCATCATCTCCACCCTCATTCATCACGCTCCGGCCATGAAAGCTCCAGAATCCACCTCCAAGCCTCACAGAACTCTTCCAAGCATCTCTCCAAGCCATCAATTAAAGGCCACGGCTTCGACTTCACTCGCATTTGAGGGCATCTCCTCTGCTGCTACTGTGTGAAGGAGGGGGACTAAGATGGTCCCACCTCATGGAGTGAAAAGCGTGCACACACAGTTATTATGTTTTTGTGTTCTAGCCTTACCGCTCAGTAACACAAGGAGTCGGTCCCTCAATACCCCTTTTACCCGATAGCTATGCCACTCCTCGATCACCATCCATGCCGGTGACCTTGGACAGTGTTCGAGACCCGAATACCCGTGACCGGATTCGACTATGCTCTGGGTTTGAGAGAAGAGAAGAAAGAGGAGGGAACTTGTGAGAGAGCGGGGAGGGTTTTGCTCTCTTGGTCTCGTGCTCTGTGCGACACTTAGTTGCTGAAGGAGTTGGCTCCCTTATGCTTGTGAAAGAGAAGGTCTGAAGAAGAAGAAGAGGAGAGAAGGGAAGCAAAAGAAAAGGAGAAGACTCTGAAGAAGAAGAAGAGAAGGCGTGTGCTTGTCGTCTGTTAAGGCGTCTGATTGACGCATCTGTTGTCTGATCTTGAGTTCTGGCACTATTAAATGATTTAAGCATTAAGTTAACATTTGATTAAATTGATTATGAGATGCTTGCTTACTTAGAGATCTAATTGGTGATCTAAATCACCACTTTTTAGCTTCTCTCTATTCTTTTTTTCTCTAGATACATTGGATTTCATTGAATAACTAATATGACAGGTTATTATTCATTGAATATCTAATTGAATGCTCAATTAATTGTGCTCATTTATTCTACATGTGATTAATGTTGTGAATTCCACATTTGCTCCCTAAGTTCGACCTCAGACTTCATTATAGATTCTGAGTTATAAATTTTAGTTATTTTTGAGCGATTGAGGCTTTGTTACGATGATTACATCTTTTAAAACCTCCCTCGATAGCCTGTTTTAAATAGTGCGCCTTGCAAGGGGGGAATCGCCATCTAGGGGGTTTATATATAAGGGTGGTGAGTCATAGTTAATGCCCCACCTACCTTCAATTGTTGTAGAGAGCACTATACTTGGTACTCGTCTTTGCTAGCGTGTTGTGAGAGAGTGCCCTTCATCGGAGCATCTTCGTCTCAAGCTTTTTAGAGGAAGCATCGTCATGTCGGGACTTGCGAGCAAGGGTAAGTCTGCTGCTCTCTTCTGGAGTCTCTGCTGAGACGAGGGATTTGCATAGTTTTTCGTCGAACTTCTGTAGCTGGTCCGCGATTCAATCTTTTTTGGAGGAGTACGAACTCAATGGAGTGTCATTTCATCCTTGTGGGTCCCAGACTCGTCTATGTTCAAACGGGTTGAAGGACATGTTTATAATTTGTAAATATGCCATAAAGCACAGTCTACGAGTACCCTTGAATCGCTTTTTATCCTCCTTTCTTTCCTTTTATCGCCTTGCCCCTTCGCAACTCAGTCTTAATTGCTAACTAGTTTTAAATGCCTTTACTGCCATCTGCTTCCATTTGAGGATTGTTCCGTGCCTCGTTTTGTTTCTCCTGCTTTTTGAGCTCATGTCCCTGAAGGTGAAGAGGGGCAAACTTCCCTCAGACACACCCTGTACAACCGGCAGACTGGATACCAGATAGTGGATCTCCTCGATAGTTTGAAGGGTCATGACCACCATTTCTTTTTTCTTTCCAATATCGAAGACCTTGGAGTGCCCTATACATGGCAAGTCCCGCCTGAGAGGGACCAGCAGCCTCGAACCGAGGAGCTTAACCCGTTTGTGCGGGCTTACGTGGACAAAATAGTTAAATTTGGTTCGATTGCCCAGTCGAAACTCAGGCAAAAGGACGTTCGGGAGACTTTGTCATGTGTGGCGGATTCGTTACGCACTCCATGTAAGTAGGGGGGAGGCAATAGCTTTTGAATCGCGTATCTCTTCTACCAGCTACTTAATAATCCAAATGTAGCTTTAAGGCGATTCGCTCGGCTGGACACGCCTAGGTGTCGAGGCAGTGGCTTGGCTCATAGTGGGTCGTGACACGGTGAGGAGAGGGCAAGGGAGCATGGGGAGAGGAGGTCAATGGAGAGGAGCCAGGGGAGTCAGCCTGTTTATCAGAAGGGGTTGAAGCGGAAGGAGGAGGTGGAGGCGCTTAAGAAGGCTGCAAAAGAGGTAGAAGTCCCCTTGAAGCACCTCAGGAGGGGTTATCGTGGGGATCTTCCGTAAGAGGAGTCGATGACGTCCACTTCATGGAGTCCTAACGGGGCTAAGGCATAGGGTGTGCCCTTCCCTCTCGTGGAGCCATCCAGGCCGCTCGAGACTATCATCCTGAGTGATTCCCTGCCGGAGGCTCCTTTGGAGGTGACTCGTGAGGGGGGTACTGTTGACTTCTCGACCCTGTCGACTTCTGCTGGCGTGTTTGCCCTGTCGGCCCAAGAGGTGGCCGTCACCGGCAGCATCTTCGACCAGCTATATTATAGGCAGAGCTCCACTGGGGTGAGAGTCTTGGTGGATCCCCTTGGCCGAGGGGCTTGGGGATGATTGGCCAAACAGTTAGGTCTCTCGCCGAATCCATATTGGAGGGGGCTCATAATGGCCCCATACCCAGCCGAGGGGTGCCGGCTCAACCAGGGGTGTCAAGCAGTGCCTCCACCCTAGAGCGACAGGTGCTACGGCACCTGAATGATGCCCTGTCTTGGGCAACCTCTGACCTGGGGGGCATGAACTTTAATCATGACTTCTACTGCATGCACTCGGTAAGTTTTTTTAGGCCTTTCTTTTATCTCTGCTTTTTTTTTTACTTGACACGCTTGTGGGTTGCAGACTGAGATGCTTGGAATCGCCTTTGTTCCATGCAACGATGCTCCTTCAGGCCTCCTTGGACTGGGCAATAACATTAATGCGACGGACATGGCTGCCAAATGGGCCATGACGACCAAGGCAGAGCAGAGGAGTTTGTTCTGCCAGGTGGCAGAGGCCGTTGTCGCCTGGGAGAAGGCAGAGAAGGTGATGGAGGAGGCCGAGCACAAGCTCCGCTCGTAGCAGTAGGCAGCCAACGATGTAGCCCGGCTGGACGATGAGCTGAAGAAGGCCCACCCTAGTTTGAGGAGGGCCCTCCACATTGGCAGAGGGCTGGACAAAAGCCTCATCAGAGCGCACAAGACTGAAGTTGTGGCTCTGGAGGGCTTGTCCAAGCGTCTCACGACTGCCTACACCAACGTCCTTTCTTCGAAGGATGGGGTGCAAGTGCTTAGGGCTAAACACTCCTCATCTGTGGAAGGGTATGAGAGGACTCTTGAAGAAGAGCGCCTCCGCCTGAGTGCCACAATTGATATACTTGCTTCTGTGAGAGCAAGTCTTCAGAAGGTGGAAGTGGCTACAAAGGATTTGAGAGCCGACCTCGGCAAGGTCCAACAAATTGCGAAGGAGAGGGACAAGTAGGTGACGGAGTTGGAGCATGCTGCACAGTCGGAGTTGGATGCAGAGGTGGTGATGGAGTTCTTCATCAAAGATCCATCCATGGAGACAAGCCAAGAGGATCACTTGAAGGAGATCGGGAAGCACACCCTAGCTATTGTACAGTCCCTCCTCGCGAGGAAGTATACTCCAGTGGAGGAGTTATGTGACTGGTCTATGGACCAATTTTTGTCGGAGTACGACCATTAGAAGGCTGCCGATCTTATTGATGACAAAAACCCCGTGGAGCTACCAGAGGACTAGCTGGCTCCTAAAAAGGAGGCAGACTAGCTATGTTCGTTAGGGGCCGTGGAGCTGCCTTCTGAGGTGATCAGCCCGCTTCGTCTCTCGCCAGCACCCGAGGTAGACATTTTTGGGGCTTGGGAGAGGAGTCCCTGAGCTTCTTGTTGGTGTTGCTATTGTTGTTTTTTTTTTTTTGAAATGTAACAAGCAACACTCTTTTTGAATGAAAGAAAAAATTCTATCTTTATTGCTTGTTTGTATTCATATATAATACAAACGTAAGTTGCTCGCATGCCAAGTGTGGAGATGCTTTTGCCTCTTAGGGTTTGTAATTCGTAGAAGTCTCCTGGATTATCTTTGGGAACCTTGTAAGGCCCTTCCCAATGGGCGTTTAGCTTTTTGCCTGACTTGCTTGGCATGTAGACTTCACACTTGCGCAGGACTAAGTCTCCTTGGGAGAATGTCCATTTGGGGACTCGCTTGTTTAGGCAGTAGCAGTCGCCTCTTTATGCTTGAGCGATGCTTCTGAAGCCTTATCCCTTAATTCATCTATGAGGTCTGAGGATAGGTGAACTTGATCATCATTGGTGGCGAGGTCATAGAGTTGTGCCCTGTAGGTGGGGAGGACTGTTTCGATAGGTAGCTAGGCTTCCATGTCATATACCAGGATAAATGGTGTATGATCCGTGGAAGTCCTCTGGTAAGTCCTGTAGCCCCATAACATGTCTGGCAACTCGTCCACCTATCTCCCTTTGGTTGAATCTAGCCGACGTTTTAGCGCTGAGATAATGTTGCGGTTGGTCACCTCTGCTAATCCGTTCACTTGGGGATGTCCCGTGGATGTAAAGCATAAGCAAACACCCTAATTGGTGCAAAACTCTTCGAATTTTTTGTAGACAAACTGGGTGCCATTGTCTGTGACAATGGATGGAGGTATCCTACTGTGAGCTATAATGCCTTTGCGGACAAAGGAGATAACTCTATCAGCTGTTGGATTAGTCATAGCCTCAGTTTCGACCCATTTGGAGAAGTAATCAACTGCCACCAGTATAAACTACTTCTAAGTCGAGGCTGGTGGGAAAGGGCCAATGAAGTTCATGCCCCATTTTGCAAACGGGATGGGCGACATCATAGGCACTAACTTTCTAAGCGATAAGTGATGCAGGGTGGTGAACCACTGGTACTTATCACACTTGCACATGAAGTCCTTGCAGTGTTACTTTATTTGGGGCTAGAAGTAGCCCACCTAGAATAGCTGGGCTAAAAGTGCCTTGTACCCTTCGTGATTCCTGCACACACCTCCGTGGGCTTCTTGAAGGGCCTGTGTTGCTTCCTCTTTTGTCAGGCAGTGCAACAGGGGGGTGGAATACCCTCATTTGTACAGTTGCCCCTCTATCAAGGTGTACCTTGAGGCTTTCAGGCAGAAGGCCTTGGGCCGTGGTTCCTTTGGGGGTACCTCTCCAGAGTTCAGGTAAGTGATGACAGGCATCATTCAAAAGATGGACTGCTCTATCGTAAATGTCTTGGAAGCGAGTATAGTTGGCTAATTTAGGGTCAGAACGTAGATGTCCTCTTGCTCCAGAGGGATGGCAGCAACAAGTTTGGCCAACGTGTCCGCCAAGGGGTTGTCAGCTTTGGGCACTCGCCTGATCGAGATAGTTTTAAAATCCGCCAGCTCCTCTCTGACCTTGTCGGGGTACAAGATCATGTTTGGATTCTGAGCTTGGTGATAACGCATTTATTCATGATAAAATGCCTAGTTATGTTAGTTCCCAAGCTTAACATTGCATGCAGTATTGTGAATAATTCATAACATTCATTACATTACATTTAGGATGATTTGTATAGTTTGTATATTGATCTCTACATTTTATATGGCCCTGGGGTAATGAGACATCTTTACAGGCTTCAGATGAAAAATCCGATCATACGGATGGATCTGGAATGTCGATCGCAATCCATTAATGCAAAAACCACCCCGATCAAAGCTCTGTAGCACCCTCTACTAGAAGAAGAAGTTGGACGGCCATGATGGTGCCACATGGCATCATCGTATCCCTTTAGCCTAATTGTAGTCATCCTTCTCAAGCCACACTCATCAGATCTCAGCCATTGGATTCAAATCCAACGGATGCCGAGAGTCCACGTCGCCCTCCTCAGGCCAAGCAAAGAGAAGCTTCATGTAATCTCGACCGTTGGATCAAGATCCAACAGTCGTGGGTGCACGAGCCTTAATTCCTAAAAGAGACTCAAACCTACCCTCAGCGCAACGCTTAGCGCTTCCACTTGCAACACGCGGATGAGAAATCGAAGCCCCGCACGCGGATTTAATCCGCTGAGCGCGTGTGGGTGAAAATTGAGCCATCGATGGGCGATCGAGTGGCAAAGGAAGTGGCTATGTGGCACCACCCGATGTGGGCGACTCATACACGTGAGATCCTACGTGTGGGTGGACGCGTAATTGTACGCTCACAAGGGGTGTGATGCTTAAGTCATATGATGCGATCTCCGCCGTCTGATTTATTGGGGCGCGTTGCCTTCAGCCACCAAGTGCTTGGGCTGCAACTGCCCCGCTAGGAGGAGGGTTACTAGAAGCGGATCTGTGTGCTTTACTGGATCAAGCAAGGAGGAGAATAGCTTGGATGCTACTTGCTTGACTGTACCCCTTTCGCCCCACTAAAAAGTAGGAAGGTGCTCGAAAGGGTCGACTCGAAAGGAGTGGCTTGTTGGCCTGGTGCAGCGTTAACCCTGAAGATTTCCTCGAATTCTATGCTGATACGTTCAGGCGATGAAAGTTGAGCATCTTGGGGTAACGGGGGCAGTGTTGCTAGGACTTGATGGTGGTATTTTATTGGGCATAGCTAGGGACACTGCTGGCTCGATCGGGTGGGCTATCGACTTGTTTGGCTCTTGGTCTACGAGGAAGATCATATTGACTCTCTGGAGTTGGTGGAGCTTCTCCTTATGGTAGTCTTCCGGGCCCTCCATGGGCCTCTTGCCTCTATCTTGTCCCTCATTTCTTTTAATGAAGTGAGCCAAGTTCCCATACCGGATCTAGGACTTAATCTAGTCACGTAGATCTCGACAGTCTTCAGTGACGTAACCCTGAGCCTTGTGATACTTATAGAAGGGCCCGGAGTCAGCCTTCTGCTTCATGGATTTGGTGAGGATAGCAGGTCCTTGTTCGTGGACCAGGCTTCCGCTAACACGTCCGCCTAGTTCACGGCTAGGGGAGTGTATTCTTCAAAGGGCTCCTGCCTTGTCTGGTACGGCCTGTGGTTGTGACCCTTGGTGGGTCGATCGCTCCTTTGATCGTGGAAGGTGGCCCTTCGCTTGTGGAAGCAGCCACTTCGATGAACAAGCGTTGGAGCAAGTTCTCCTGAGGCCCTTTTTCCCTCTACAGGGCTGGCGTCGTTGCCATAACCTTCAGCCAACTAGCTGCAGGAGCAAAAGGAGTCATCCTGCTCCACAAACCTCGTGGCTCTGTCCCATAGCTTCGCTATATCTCTAGGCGGGAAATCATCGATGTCGTACCAGAACCTTTGAGTTAGGAAGCCTGATTTGAAGTACTGAACGACTATAGCATCATAGGACCTCTTGCACTTGAAGTATTGAGCCTTAAACCTATCCAGGTAGGACTAGAAAGACTCAGTCTTCCACTGTCTAACTTCCAACAGCCTCTCAAGGTTGTCTCTAACCCTTTGTTGCTCAGCAAAGTACTGACAGAACATGTCTGCCAGGTCTTGGAAGTAAGCAATCTGCCTGGCTAGCAAGTTATTAAATCATTCATGAGCCATGTTGGACAGATACGACAGGAATACTGGATAGAGTACCTCATCGGGGTAGCTATGCACCAGCATCATCTAGTAGTAGCTTCCAAAGAAACTATTGGGGTTCGCCATCCCATCGTACGGGGCCATGACTAGCTGCTTGAATTTTCTGGTAAGGGGGTCGTCATCACCTCCTCTGTGAATGGGTAGGTGGTGACGTAAGCACGTGAGCATATACCTCTCATTGCTCGGGTGACTTGGTTGACGATCTCCAGGATGGAGCCCCCGCCACTATTGGACAGGGGTTTAGCACCTGACTACTCCCTCGGCAAAGGTGAGAGTGGAGCTCTCAGTGAGCTGGGGGGAGCTTTGCCTCGCTGGCTACTAAGCTCATGCTTTAGCTTTTCGAGCTATTCACGCAGGCAGGTGTTTTTCCATTTCAATTGTTCATCGTCGGGGCTCGAACTCTGGGGCTCCTCCTGCTGAGTTTTACCGAACTCCCAGATCTGTTTGACCTCGAGGAGTTTGGTGGCAAGAGATTGATGCTCCGCCATTAGGGCCACCAACCTAGCTTCATACTCCTCCTTCGCTTGCATCTCGAGGAGGGGGTCTTGCTTAGGGGCCTCAAGCAGCCGTTCGGGTTGTACTGATTTCCCTTTATTGGGTCGGCATACTGATGGTGCCTTTTGGACACACAAACTCTAGACTCCGCCTGGTCCTTCTCGTGGTGGCCACAAGAGGAGTTGCGAGTGGTTGGGGCCATCACCAGGATTTCTGATCAGGGGAGGATATCAGAGGATGATTGCTTCCCACAGATGACGCTAATTGATAGAGCTCCTCGGTAGAGGGAGGACTCGACTCAACAATCACATAAGAAAATAATCGCAAGGAAGACAGGGAGATTTGTAACCCAGTTCCACCGCAAGGGGTGTACGTCTGGGGGGAAGGCAAGGCTCCCATAAATCCACTAGAAGTAGCGGTTTTACAATCTCTCAGAGTTTTTCTCTCTCGGATTGCCTGTAAAGGGCCTTATAAGGACTCTCTTCTCTATTTATAGTTATAGAGAGTGTTGTTACAACCGGAAAATATTACGAGATCTTCTTTGCTATCCTATCATTCTCCTTAGTAAAACCGTTGTTAGGGCTTGCCCATTGTCAGAGCATTAATTGCATTGGTAATCCCATGATTATTGCTAGTATGGGCATTATGGGTGCTGTTACCGTCTTTTTTGACTTTGGTGGCACTAGGCCCTTTGGTGAGACCTAGCTCACCTGGATCTGGATCCGCTTGAACGAAGGCGGGTCAGGCAAGATTGGATCTGCCTATTTACTCCAAGTCTGGGTAACCGGATCCTTATGCGGGTTATTCACGAAGTTTTAAGTCTGAGGGTACTTTTTCCCCCTCATCAAGTACCAATTAATGCTAGCGAATAACAATCTCTAAAACACTTCATGTTATGCGAAAGGGGTCTTCGCCTGATCCCAAGCATCTCTCTAGACAGAGGTGGCATAACCACAATGGGAAAAGAGATGAGACGTAGATTCCTCATGTTCCAAGCAAAAGAGATAGTCGGGGTCTTCTTGAAATCCCCCATGCATCCTTGATCTCGTGGGTAAGCTATCCATCTTGGGATGTGATTATAGCCCCAAATAACCTTCCAGATTTCATGTAAAGAGCTCTTGGATCTAAAGAGTTGTTCGAGTTGGATGGTCAATTCCAACCATTAAGGTCTAGGAATAGGGAGGTGATCCCCTCTCTATGATTTATTTGTAGCCCTCAAATCCTTGAGTCCATTGTCTTCTTCATAGCATGTGGGAACTCTACGTAGCATTAATTCTTTGCATCCAACAACTCCAAATAGACTCAGTCACATTGGTTAACCTCCACACCCATCTGCAACAAGCAATGAATTGGAGGTCCTCAAAGCTACAACGACCATGCCCTCCCTCCTCAAAAGGCCAACAAAGGTCTCCCCAAGCTACGAGATGGGATCTCCCATCCCAATTGAAATCTGCGACCCACTTTCTCATTCTTCTAAGAGCCCCCTTGCTCGTGATCGTATTGTTCAACTACATTCTGAGGAACCCTTCCACCCCCCACATTACCAAGTGGATCCTCCCCATTCTTGACAAGAGCTTCTTCCTCTTCCATCCTCCAAGTAGTCCCTTGATTTGGTCCTCGAGAGGTTTAGAGGTGTGTGCACCTCCACTAGCAATGTAAGATCTAGAATCTGAATTTCACACTCGAATCGAATTTATCTTTTTTTTTATAAGGAATCCAACACCTTTCATTTGGCACAAATTGGATTCCTCTTTTGCAAGGGTCTTATACATCAATAGGGGTATTCATTTTATTTGAAATTACTTATTAGTGCTACTGTAATTGTGGGTGGGTGTGTGCATGTGTGTGGGCACAGGAGGAAGAGGACATAGGGGAAAGAGATGGATGAGTGGCACGTGCACACATGCATGCGCACGCTTGCACACACACACGTATATAAGCATATGATATGTACATACTTATCTTATGTATGTATGCAAGATTGGGATATATGTTTATATATATGTATATGGATGATGAATATGTGAAGGGGTTATATATAAAGCTACACTTTCACAGATGATACATACTTATGTATGGATGCATAAATATATGATGTCTGCATATATATGTCTGCATTCGTGCTCTTAAAAGTGAAATAGAGTGTTACATTTCCTTTCCGTTTTACTATTGGTTGATTGTGTTGGGTGTATGTTTATTGTTGGACAACAAATTCCCAATCTAGTCTAAGCCTAGAATTTTTGAGTCAACCTATCACGCCCTGATAACCCTCTTGACGGATCAGGAGTAGATTAGTGGGTGTGCACACTCCAAGGCCCCAGCTACCAGGTGGCTTAGATTATATTTCGTAGTCTTATCGATTAGGTACGCCTTAGGAAAGTCGATTTTTCAATTTAATCCTAAGGTCGAAATCTGCCGAAAATCTGGTAGAATTTCCCTTGTTTAATCAATATTTTCCCAAAATTCGTACCTGCAACCTATACCTGTGCATGCATACCACAGAATTTATGTAGGTAGGTACACCCCACCGTTCACACTACGGAGCAAAAACAAAAGTCATAAAACACAAGCGGGCACACCCCACTTCCAAGGGCGGTAAAACACTGAAAACAATGGAAAACACAGTCGATTCATCAATAATGCGTCACCACATCATAAGCACTTATATTATTTGCCTTAGTTTCAAAGTCTATCATCATTATGTATACAATAGGCCATACTTCGAAATGTATTAGCTTTACAACAACCAAAAAATTATTTAATTAGAGGCTAAATAAAAGAAGCCGAGTTAAAACATTTATATCAAATACTAAAGACCAACCTAGAAGGTAGGCCACACAGCACCCTCCTAGGCCTAGACCCAGCTTGACACACCGTCTGCTCCATGGCGTCGAAACTTGAACTAGGTCACACAAGAGTGATGAGCCATGCGGCTCAGTAGGGACAAGCCACATGTAATACCCAAAATAGAGAAAGGTAGTGTACAAGTTTCTACACTATAGGTCAACCGCAAGCCATTTTTTCTATTCACATGTCTTAGCTACGTAATAGGCTAACGATAGACATTCTCCTTATTCACATACTGGATCCAAGTTTTATTAATATTACAAGCTGGCTACAAGCCTTTTTCCTCCTTTACCATACTTTATTCGTGTAGTTATTCAACTTTGTTGTCTCATGATTTATTCTCTCCTTGCCTGATCAGGAGTCCGATTCTAGGAATCATCCCTCTCTACCAGAGGAGATTGGGATGTATCCTTCCCCTCGAGTCCCAACCTAATAGCCTCTCCCTGGCAAGGGGAGAAGCTAGCAGGGTTGGTGACCCTTACGAAAAGGTGCACCACTTCCTAATACATCGAGAACATTGCTGACCTCGATCGGAAGAGTCGGGCCTCTTGGGAGCTACCTAAGCCAAAATCTTGGGATTATAATGAGTGGCTCGGCTCGTATCTATCGAGGTATAGCCATGATTATTTGTATCTAATTGTGGTAGGGTAGGTTGGATGTTTAACGGGCCACACTAATGCCTCCCGCTAAGAGCACGTACTCCAGGTGTGCCCTCTCAGCCAGCTATTTGATTGAGGCTACAACTTTTACCCATCTCAGGTAGGGTTGGCTAGATGTTTAACGGACCACACCATTATTCCCTCATGGAACATGAGCTTTTGGGTGCGCCCTCTCAATCCGCCATCAGTTCTGAGGCCATGACCAAACCCCGCATTCCACACATGTCCTGAGACATCAATCAGATTTGGGTACCCTTTGGTACCAAAACTGAATGACAGCTCTCAATGTGTCATCACATCTGGGAATCCTCCATATCCCAAGGTCAGCAGCAAGTAGCCACTAGCTACTTCAACTCTTCAAGTCTCCAACCCGCAATAGTGAACCCTTGGTTCACAAGTCAATGGTACAACCCTACGAGCTCACCTAATGGACTTTACTCATCTTTTAATTCATTTTGGTTCCTATACCAAGAATGAAATCCTAGGGACCTACTGAATCACATGGGGTTTGACTTCAGACCTTAGGATCCAATTTTCCTTTTTTAGACTCATGATAGAGTTGCCAAAATTTGATACTCCAGGTTTCACTTCGAGTTTAGTCGATTACTCTCCGGCTTTGAATCTGTTTCTTTATCGGTTTCTATGCATATAACATGCTTGGCCATCATTTACACAAATGGCATTTAAGTTTTCGAGTTCTTAAAATTCTTAATAGGTTAGATTTTCTTCTCTTTTCCCCCATTTCTCTTCATAAATTAGGGCAAGATTCAATAATTGCATTATTAATCCCAAGGCACCATAGTTGATTTTTGGTGTATTGTACCGATTTTGAGTGCTCACTACTTACTGGCCACCAGATAGTGCCATACCGGTACTGATTCTCAGGATTAGTACTGGGCACTCAGATCTTCAATTATACGTTGATCAGGCCTGGAAATATGGCTAGTACCGATACTAATTAATTAGCACTGGCACTGGGCACTCTCAGCTCCTTATCTTATAAACCTTTCAAGTAGGGGGTTGGGAGCCTGTATCGACACCAATCAATTAGCACCGGCACCAGGCACTCCTAGCTCCTTATCTTATAAACCTTTCAAGTAGGGGGTTGGGAGCCTATACCGACACTAATCAATTAGTACCGGCACAAGGCACTTGTTACCCCAAGTCTACATGCCGCATTGGTTTGAATAGTCATCCAATACCAGTAATAATTAATTAGCACCGGTGTTGGGTGCCTCCAAAGCTTAGTTATAACACGAATAGCTACATGAGACCATTCCAAAACCTTTTCTTATTTCTAGCAACTTGGGTTTTCATGTTCACTTAATATTTAGCATTCATGGAAAGTTTTCAATTTAGTTACACGTTAACTAAGGGCATGTCTCCATTTCACCCCTTGGCGTGCCTAAAACCATCAACATTACAACCAAACAAAACCTTTACTCTCAACCCCGCCATCTTGATTCTGTTCCCATGCATTATTCAACCTTTAAGGAGGCATTCTAGGCTTAACATCACCTATGAGAACTCATCTCGAAATTAAAATTCTAGGGTGCAAGGACAGCCTGCCCACACTCGTGATTAATTGATATGCTTGAAACACTCATGTGAGCTACGTTTCTCTTACAAAGCCAAGGTTTTGCTTTCCCAAATCTTCCCTCTCAACTCTCCTAATATTCATGAATTTCAGAAGAGTAACATGTGACGACTTAGGTCCCACCAAGCGACGAAACCCAGGTTGATGTATGCTAACAACTGGCACAACTCGCCCACAAGATCACAGTCACCCAACACATAATCATAAAATATAAACATAGTCAACAAAAAATTTATATTGCATAAATTAAATGAACATAAATTGAATACTAACCAGAAGATTTATCGTAGAACATAAGTGTATAAGTCCAAGGAGATGTACAACAGAAATCACCTTACGAACTGCCAAGTATATCTGAGTACGGAACCCAAAAATACGTCAGTAAAAACTGAGTAGGGCAGAAACAAAAATAGCAGAGTGCAACAGTAACCGAGAACAAGAGAAAATGGGTACTATAGTTTTAATTAATCAATTTATTAGACAACTTGTTATCCAATTTTGTTTCGTATATTGGAAACCCAAATTATTATAGTTCACAATCTGTCAATCGATATATTGATGGTAACACCATCATTCATCATAACTAACTTAAATTAGTCGAAAGCAAGAGATAAAATGCTCTTAAATGATCACTTGAGGATAATAATTTCGCTCTAATCTGTTCTGAGAAGAAGATAATAAAATAGGGTTAATTCTGCAGTTTTAACATCACATCACAAGTACAAAGTAACCACGGGGTCACACAAGGGTTAATTTTAAAAATAAAGAAGTGGGTCTACACTGACAGAAATAGGATTTCACGCATTTCGAGGACCAAAATAATAAATAAAACATTAATTATCAACCCCACTTGAATTAAAAAGGTTTTGGTCAGGATAAAATTAATATAAACCTCCTAAAATTTATATAAAAATATTCTAAAAGGTTTGATACATTTGATTGACCATTTGAACTCATTTGACCTAGAATAGAGTTTCAAACATGATTTTACCCTAATTTGGGATTTTATGCAAATTACCTAGTCAAACGTGGTCAAAACTCAAATCCAAGTTCCCCATTAGATTTCTTAGGTCCAAATTAGGGTAACACCAAAATTTGGGCCCAATCAGAGTCCATCTTGACCTCATTTGCAATTTAGTCTCTGAAATCTCTATTTCTTACACTCAAGCCCCTAAGTTTTGAGTTTATTGCAAATAGGGCCCTAAATTTGCAAAAGGCCCCTACTGCCATTGAAGGTCTGAACAAGATCTTCCCGTGACTACATCGACTTCAATCAAGGAACTCTCCTTATTTTAATGTCAACCAAACACCTCCAAAATTGGAGGAGATGATCATCAAAAGGTCCTCTACCATTTGAACGCAATTTCATATCCCAATCTGAAGCCAGGAGCTCGGGCGAACTCTAAAAATTCAGTGGGTTTTCCTTGTGATTTTTGGGAGGATTTTGCACTAACTTCGTACAAATTGAGACCTAATCCTCTTCTATATAAACCTCCCCATCTTCCAACGTCTTCCTTAGCTAGGTTTCAGGCCAAACCACCTCTTCCTTCTCTCCTCTAGCCATCTCCGATCGAAGCTTCGACAACCTCCTCCTACTGCCTCTCAACCATCAAATTGAGAGTGTCTCCCTTTTCCTTGCCTTCATCCGCGCTTGGTAGGCCAAAGCAAGGGTGTCTTCCCCCTCTCCTCGTCACCGCTCCTCCCATCGGAGAAGTTCATCTTCCCCGTGGTTAGTAAGCCACGTCGGCATGGTTCCGACCTCCTTCTACCACATAGTTAGGCTCTTCCTCTTCCTCTCTCTCCCTATCTTCGATTCAACTCTTTCTCACCCCAATCCAACTGCCGTTCGCCTCTCTCCCCCTCCATCTTCCTCAGCTTTGACGTGACCTCCAGCGAGCTCGCGCCGGCGCTACACCGCACCAATCACCTCTCCACCACCTCCAAAAGCCACATTGTGACCTCACGAATAGAAGCCCTCAACAAATTGAGGGTTTTGATTTGTTGTTCACTTGACCGGACAACCCACTGCTCCACCAGTTGCCACGCCACCGTCCGACCACGTTTGACTTCCATCCAACAAACGAACACCGTCATTGCACTCCCTGCTCCTCGGTGAAGGTCCGGAGCCTTTTGCCTTGGGCTTACAACTCATGTTTTGACTACTAGGTGTTCGTCGGACGTCCACCACCGCCGTCATCTTCCTTAATGCCGTTCACCCTTCTCCGGCTACCAACGACGCTGCTGCCACTCCTAATCAAAGCGGCCTCATCTCCTGAAGCTTCTTGCACCACCAATTGAGAACACGCCTGTAGCAACAACAATAATTAGCATCATCACCTGCAACTGTGACGACGCGAAGAAGCTGCTCAATTTAGTCCTACATTGGAGACTGATAAGCTTGCGAAGGTGTATATCACGAATAGTGTGGGTTACCCGACTGCCCAGCACACGGGGGGTCGAGTCCCCCATGCATGTGACCTGCACACCTCGCCCGTGCCACACGCAAGCAAGCCTAGACCTGATCCTTTTACCCAATTACTGAACTATCCTATAACTGGGTCTGAACTTGAGAAAGAGAAAGATCTAAGGAGGAGGGTGGGGGGAGGTTTTACCTCAGGGTGCATGCACACGTGCCCTGAGAAGCATGTCTCTACGCCCAACACTTAGGCATTTCCGAGTTGGCTTGGGCTAAGGCTTTGGACATTTAAGGCGTCTGACCTTATGTCTAATGTCTGATTCTGATATTGGTTTTGGGTACTGTAGACTTATTGGATATTTGGCTGACGTGGCTATTTGTGGTTAAGTGATTCAAGACCACTGTGGAAACATTTAATTGTGGATTACTGTTGACATTGGGATATGTGCTTAATTGTGGGATATAATTGGTGATTCAAATCACCATTTTTAGGTCTTAATTATTCTTTTTATCCCATTGATTTCTAAGATACAATTTTCTATTATTGAATATATTTCTCATTGATATTCATGGCATATCTTTATTTTGAATTATTTTGCTCATTGTTTATTATTGTGACTAATGTCTGAATTTCATATTTGCTCTCTACAAACGATCTTGGAACTCATGTTTGTTTTTTTAGCACTTATAAATTTAAATGTTGTTGCGATTTTCGTCACTATACTACGACGTGATATCTTCTTAAATACAACTTTCGACGCAACACGTCTCAGGACACGAGATGATTTCGTATAACTTCCTACAGCACAAGACATGTATAA
This sequence comes from Thalassia testudinum, assembly GCA_037157565.1. Lineage (NCBI taxonomy): Eukaryota > Viridiplantae > Streptophyta > Magnoliopsida > Alismatales > Hydrocharitaceae > Thalassia > Thalassia testudinum. Next base: position 91,711,946 of record JAZHRO010000012.1, read on the forward strand.
GCCACCCTCCTGGACGAGAAGACAACTTATACCCATTAAGTCACCACTCTCCGTCACCCTGGGGTCATTGCGGAAAGGGTTGATAGCTACGTCGAGCGTGAATACGTACAAGCACTGTGTATGCTGAACCACAGACAACCAATGACTTACCCACTGGTCGAGAAGAACCACTCTAAACCTCGAGCCCTGCATCTCGCTATCCCAGTTGGCTGCTAGGCCTAACTAAAGAGTGTAGGGAGGCCATCAACTCCCAAAACCCATCCTTGAAATCGGTCTGAAAGACCAAAGCTACATCCAAAATCCAGTGAGTAGCGGAGCTAAAACCAGTTATCTAATCCTTTTAATTCTCGACATATCCGTCGTACTAATTATGTAACCATTTCCAGATAACTGTATCATTTATTGCCATCCAATCAAACCATGATAATGATTACACCTTTTAATTCTAAGATTTCTAGGTGTTCACGTTATTCTCCAACTTATCATGTTTACAAGTAGTTCCCACTTTGGATATTGGTTTCGATTAAATTAGCAATTAACAGTCACAATGATGTCAGTTTTGTGAATAATGGAGTTTGTTGACACATGCGAGGATAAGGCAACATCCAATATACTATGTACTTCATAATTCATTTATTTCTTGAGAATTGCAATTAACTCCTTTGGATTTGATTGTCAAGTATATGAAATTGATTTTCACATTCCAAGCTATGAATCAGATTCACATCATTAAGATTTAATACTTAAGTACCTAAATAGTAAGAAACTTGAAAATAGGTTCCGATCTCAACAAGAGGCAAGAACACACGCTAAACTGTGCAATATACGAAGAAAATCACGATGTAGACAACCACATGGAAAAATGGAGAGACTACTTTACCTAACGTCATCAAAGGGCCACGGTGACTCTGAACTATGTGCACAGGGCCTAGGGGTAGTCTCCACACCCACCTCAAAATCCGTGCACGCATCGGGGCAAGACCTGGTTCAAACAGACCAACAATAGGGCCGGAGACACATAAGCATGTTTCTAAATTTTCACTAAGGATAACATGCTCAAAAAGAAAATAAATCATGCCAACGTGTAGTGCGTGTCAATACGATTCCAACGGTACGTTATTTATCGAAATCAGAGGTCGAGAAGGCCTTGAACCAGTCGAAATAGCATGAGGGGGTCGCTGAACCAATCGGTTCAAGTAGACTGGTCAACCAGTTAGCGTGCACCGTGCGTTCACCATGTGTCGCGCGCCGATTGGCTCGCACGACCTCTAGCGGATCGCTAGCCGTGCCTGTTGTCGTCGATCTATCACACACGACGTTCATTTGATGCCTACATGGCCACTCCTCAGCGTAAGCACTCAAAGTCGCGGGCGTGTAGATCCGCTTCGCATGCCATGCGTTAGCCGCTTGTCGCGCGTCGCTACCACACGTCGCGCCCAAGCTGCACACCGCCACTACTGCCGCGAGTTTTGCGGTGGGAAGCCCGAACTTGTCGGAAATATGCTTAGGTCCCTACGAATCGTAATTTGATTTTCTCATTGAATTTGAATCTTTCCCTCTCTTTGTTTCTCTTAGATTTTGGTGGCCTATTGACTAATGACGATCCAAAGACCCAAGGGGGTCTTCTTCTAGGCCTAAATTCGGTTGGAAATAGGTTTAGTGGGGTGAAATATTCAAAATACCCCTAGGGTTCTATCCACCTTACATTTGGGTCCTTTTTGACTTGTTCTGATCATAACTTGAGTTATACACCTCAGAATCTTGCAAAACATGCGTCGTCGGAAAGCTTACGATGACAGAAATCCAACGGTACCATATACGGCACCCTTTTGACAACTTTTGACCAAGGGTTGACTCGAAATACGTATTTTTTTGGCAATTTAAGACCACAACTGAGTTTCTGAGTTCGAATTGAGCCCTAGGGTTCCGTCCACCTTACATTTGGATCCTTTTTGACTTGTTCTGACCATAACTTGAGTTATACAGCTCAGAATCATGCAAAACAAGTGTCGCCGAAAAGCTTGTGACGACAGAAATCCAACGGTACCATATATGGCACCCTTTTGACAACTTTTGACTAGGGTTGACTCGAAGTACGCATTTTTTTGGCAATTTAAGACCACAACTGAGTTTCTAAGTTCGAATTGACCTGAACCACCTTGAAATGACTCAGAGTCTGGATTTTGGGATGTTACATAACACGCAAGAGAAGAGATGTTCGTACTTGGCCTCGAGCATTCCGTCTACCTTGACCCTAAGTGGCTACCCCTTCGAATTTCCAAATGCGAGGCCTCGACAGGGTCCCGATCCCACCGACGACCCTCGGCTTAACAGTAACAGCAACAGCAATGGCGGCAGCAACAAATAGTCACGTGCGTAACGAGGGCGGCTTCAACAATAGGGATGGGGATGTCTCCTCCCATGGCTGACACAGTAGCAGCAGTAGGAAGCAATGGTGGTAGTAGGCAGCAGTTGCAGCAAGCAGCTGCACGCATGGGTTAGTCAGCAGTAGCCGCAGCAGGTGCTGATGGTTGGCCGACATGTGGTGAGATCAGGTGGTCTACATGAAGGAGAAAGGAGGGGGAAGGAGTTGGTGATGGAAGGGGAAGAATAGGTGCTTGCAATCCTAGCCGAGGTGGCTTTGTGTGCAAGCAAAGGAATGAGGGGGAGGTGTCTCACGCATGAAGAAAATGGGGAGGGGATCTCAAGGTCTTCACCAAGGAAATTGGAAAATTTTCAATGGGGTCCTGTTACGACCTTATCCCAGATCCCCATAGGACCCAAGATCGGCTCGCTTTGACTAACCCCAAGGCCCAGTCGTCCAACGAGAAATAACCAAATAACAAGTATCAATCCTGAAGGTTCCCTACTCGGAGGGGGTGACGTAATAATTGCGGAAATAAAATAAACAATCTTCACAAAATGCAATCACACAAAGTACACAAAGTATTTTTAGGTGGAAACCCAAACCGAGTGAAAACCACCACCTAACCCTCTCGATTTAGGATTTTCCGATCAACCAAGTTGATCAAAATCCACTAAACCAAATCACTTTAAACGATGGTGATTCAACCTCAATACAACCACGCTACTTAAACGAGGGTAGCGTACCTCAACCCCTTCTCTTCACGAGAAGGATTTTGTCCCACGAAGGAGACGGGAATTCGCAAAGCAAATACCCAACCAAATAACAAAGATAAAATAAACAACAAGTCCTATAGAGCCAACAAAGAAATTATGAACCTAGCTTCTATAGGAATAAGGAAACTCCTCTTTGCAAGGAGTGCGTCGAGTTGATGACGCGGTGCGTGAGCCACGCGATGGCGCAACTTCGCTCTCGTGAACAACGGCGGGAGAGCGAGTGCGCAACAGCTTGATGCTCTCAAGAGAATGGAGCTTGAGCTTGGAGAGCAAGATCTTTTTTGGACACAAAAGAGTGTGAAAGTGTGTAGCTAAGTGTATCCAAGTGTATGTTGGTGTGTCAAAGGCTCCCCTCTATTTATAGAGGCCTTAGGAAGGCTTTGGAAGGCTTAGGAAAGGTTCTATAGCCGTTGGGAACAAAGCCCAAGAGAATCAGGCCGAAATCAGGACAATGATTACACTTGACAGGGTGATCAGACGTCTGGAAGGCCACTTTAAGACGTCTGATTTAAAGGTCAGACGTCTGATTCTATGCGGGTTTCCTCCTGACTTGAATCAGATCTAAACAGGGTTTTTGCGCAAGTCCATCAGACGACATACAGGACGTCTGGCACTATGTCTAGACGTCTGGAAACCTACTTTTACTGTGGGAATGGATTTCCAAACGTTGCAACGGCTAGAAAATCTCTGAGAAGAGATTTTGGCTCAGCCGAGGCAAAACGATCAATTATCAGACGTCTGGTAAGTCCTATAGACGTCTGATAAGGCTCTAACGGTCATATTCTGCAGCGTCTGCTAAGCTAGCCAACGGTCCACTATCTGGATGTCTGGCAAGTCCATCAGACGTCTTCTAAGACGTCTGGTATAAGGTCTGGACGTCTGATTTCATCAGACAGAACTAGGAATGTCCAGCCTAACAGATATCAGACGTCTGAAACAACAGTCAGACGTCTTAAAATACTTTATCAGACGTCTGATTTGGGAATTAGACGTCTGGAAGTGCTGTTTGAATCCTATATTGGTTTTCTAAGTATTCTACAGAAAACCTAAGTATCCTAGGGTTGTGCCGGTGTTCCTAGGACTACTGTTAGGGTACTTTGAGGCTCTTTAACAATATTCTAAGGAAAATAAAAAGAGCAAGAAAATAAAGACAAGAGATAAAAGAAAGGATTAAAAAGAATCTATCGTATTCTTCTTGTCTTCTATCTTCAATCTGTCGCTCCACGCGAACCTCCTCTGTTTTCCGTTAAGCTCCTCCAATCCGTCCTGGATGCGAGCTCGAACTCCGTCTAAACACGTCCACATTTGCAATTGACCTGAAATCTAGGACTCAAATTGCAAATGTTAAATAACACGTGTTTTGTTATCATCAAAACAAATGATCGTGGTGCTCTAGCACCAATAATCTCCCCCTTTTTGATGATGACAAAATCGTAAATAATAATGCATAAAAATCCTCCCCCTTTTTGACATTATCAAAAAGGTTTGATTGATTTTAAATTTCCTATAACTCCCCCTTAAGACATGCTCTTCTATGAATTTATTTTAACAAAGGTGATATTCTCCCCCTTTTTGTAACAACAAGATAGCTATTATTTTTCTCCTCTTTACTAAAGGAAATTTAGCTAACTTGCATCTCCCCCTTAAAAATTTACAATTAGCTCATCATTTTTTTTTTTAACTCCCCCTATCTAAATGCTTATGATAATAAGATAGGGTTAAGAATTTTTACCTCACCTACCATTGCCAATAAAATGGCCCGAATGGTGGTGGTGGATGCCACATCGGATGGGGCTCCCATCCGTAGCTTGGAGGCCCGAGCATCGGCGCCGGTCTCCAATCTGGTGGTCGACGTGCGGCGGGTCCGTTGCTTGTTCGCTGTTTCGTCGGTCTTCTTGTTCTCCTCCTTGGTCTATTCCTTGGTTCTCCCAACTCGAGTTGACTAGACTTGAGCTTGTAGGTCCAGTCCTTTGTGTTGTAATTATTCATGAACCCTACAAAATAAGATTCTAGTTCTTTCTTCGGTATCCAAGTGGGCTTGGATCCAGATTTGTTAGCGGGTCTCCTTGATGGAGATCTTTTCTCAATCTTAGGGCTATAAAAATTATCTACTTTATTGATTAATTTGTTGGAGTTTTCCCTAAGACATACAATTTCTTTTTCTATAATACTCATCTTAGTCTTTAAATTAGAGATTTCTAACTTTAGACTATCATTTTCCTCAATCAACTTATTATTTTCATTGATGAGGTCTTGATTTTCTAATAATACGTTATCAATTCTAGGACTAGCTTCTATGTCCTTAAGTTATTTTTCTAACCTATCATTTTCATTTTTAAGAAAAGTAAGGTTCTTTTTAATACTTTTGTTTTCTATTTTAAGTGATTTACTAATCTCAAATAGTTCATTAAAAGCTTCTTGTAAATCGAAATTTACCTCGTTGTCGGAGTCGCTTCCGCTTTCGCTGTCGTTATTGCTTCCTCTGGCCATGAAACCAAAGCAAGCGGTTTCCTCCTTCTCGTGATGTTCTTCCGAGCTTGTCTCCTCATGAGTGTCTTCTAACTTCCTCCATATCTCGTGGGCGGTAGTGCACTCTTGGATTTTCTCAAACTCTTTCGGACTCAATGCGCAATACAGGGCATTCATTGCCTTTGCGTTGAGTGAAAGCTCCCGAATCTGCAGCTGTGAGTAGCCTCCTTGGGGTCGCTTCGGGATCTCGTATGGGGTTTCGCAACATCCCCATACCTCGAATTCAGTGGCTTGGAGCCACGTCTTCATCCTCAACTTCCAATATCCGAAGTCCCTCCCGTCGAAATAGGGTGGTCGGATGGTGGACTGCCCTTCGGAGATTCTGATTGCGGCTATGCTTCCCTCCATGATCTTCTTGCCTGGTTGTTACGCCGAAACAGCAAGACCTGCTCTGATACCAATTGAAGGTTCCCTACTCGGAGGGGGTGACGTAATAATTGCGGAAATAAAATAAACAATCTTCACAAAATGCAATCACACAAAGTACACAAAGTATTTTTAGGTGGAAACCCAAACCGGGTGAAAACCACCACCTAACCCTCTCGAGTTAGGATTTTCCGATCAACCAAGTTAATCAAAATCCACTAAACCGAATCACTTTAAACGAGGGTGATTCAACCTCAATACAACCACGCTACTTAAACGAGGGTAGCGTACCTCAACCCATTCTCTTCACGAGAAGGATTTTGTCCCACGAAGGAGACGGGAATTCGCAAAGTGAATACCCAACCAAATAACAAAGATAAAATAAACAACAAGTCCTATAGAGCCAACAAAGAAATTATGAACCTAGCTTCTATAGGAATAAGGAAACTCCCCTTTGCAAGGAGTGCGTCGAGTTGATGACGCGGTGCGTGAGCCACGCGACGGCGCAACTTCGCTCTCGTGAACAACGGTGGGAGAGCGGGTGCGCAACAGCTTGATGCTCTCAAGAGAATGGAGCTTGAGCTTGGAGAGCAAGATCTTTTTTGGACATAAAAGAGTGTGAAAGTGTGTAGCTAAGTGTATCCAAGTGTATGTTGGTGTGTCAAAGGCTCCCCTCTATTTATAGAGGCCTTAGGAAGGCTTTGGAAGGCTTAGGAAAGGTTCTATAGCCGTTGGGAACAAAGCCCAAGAGAATCAGGCCGAAATCAGGACAATGATTACATTTGACAGGGTGATCAGACGTCTGGAAGGCCACTTTAAGACGTCTGATTTAAAGGTCAGACGTATGATTCTAGCGGGTTTCCTCCTGACTTGAATCAGATCTAAACAGGGTTTTTGCGCAAGTCAATCAGACGACATACAGGACGTCTGGCACTATGTCTAGACGTCTGGAAACCTACTTTTACTGTGGGAATGGATTTCCAAACGTTGCAATGGCTAAAAAATCTCTGAGAAGAGATTTTGGCTCAGCCGAGGCAAAACGATCAATTATCAGACGTCTGGTAAGTCCTATGGACGTCTGATAAGGCTCTAACGGTCATATTCTGCAGCGTCTGCTAAGCTAGCCAACGGTCCACTATCTGGATGTCTGGCAAGTCCATCAGACGTCTTCTAAGATGTCTGGTATAAGGTCTGGACGTCTGATTTCATCAGACAGAACTAGGAATGTCCAGCCTAACAGATATCAGACGTCTGAAACAACAGTCAGACGTCTTAAAATACTTTATCAGACGTCTGATTTGGGAATTAGACGTCTGGAAGTGCTGTTTGAATCCTATATTGGTTTTCTAAGTATTCTATAGAAAACCTAAGTATCCTAGGGTTGTGCCGGTGTTCCTAGGACTACTGTTAGGGTACTTTGAGGCTCTTTAACAATATTCTAAGGAAAATAAAAAGAGCAAGAAAATAAAGACAAGAGATAAAAGAAAGGATTAAAAAGAATCTATCCTATTCTTCTTGTCTTCTATCTTCAATCTGTCGCTCCACGCGAACCTCCTCTGTTTGCCGTCAAGCTCCTCCAATCCGTCCTGGATGCGAGCTCGAACTCCGTCTAAATACGTCCACATTTGCAATTGACTTGAAATCTAGGACTCAAATTGCAAATGTTAAATAACACGTGTTTTGTTATCATCAAAACAAATGATCGTGGTGCTCTAGCACCAACAAATCCATCTACCACACAAGTACAGTAGCTAAGCAGAAGGAAATTGGCACAAAAGGAGAAATAGAACAGTAATACTAAAATATTACATGCCTTCAGAAACAGGAATACAGCCATCACAACAAAACTAGTACAGATAGAGAACATAATGAAAGAGTACTGAAAATATAACTACAGGAACTCACTACAACTAGCAGTAGAAGCTATAGTTGGGCTCAACTAGGCCCAGCGTCCTCAACAGCCGATGGCTCGGATTGCTCAAATCCCTGACCTGTACAAAGTTATATATCTGGAGTCAGCTAACGCTGAGTAGAGTGGTGGCTAAAACATAAAATGTATTTAACAAGTAGCTTAACATATTACTTTCCGATCCAAATTATCTTACAACGGTTTTCTATGTAGAGATCTCTAATCAGGGTCCATCACATTATTTAATCTTGTTCCCTAAAGGAACAATTTTGCTTGCAGTTTTCTCGTGATGTAGGATGCACACGTGGCACTCTCTTGGAAGAGAGAGTCCCTCTGTGGTAGCCCTACACCCAGTCTACCACCCGAGGTCATGGTCATGACGTAGCGGTGACTATGGCACACGTGATAAGCACGTGGGTAGTTACCCCACACTGGTACGAGGTCAGTCGTTTCCGCTAGCGGGTACGCCAAAACGTACAGTACAGAACAACACAGGGTCTTTCCCTCTCAGAACAGAACAGGGGTCTCACCCCTCCACAGTCTGCGTACCCTCATCCAACTCTCCCGAGTTACCCAATGGGCTAACAAGAGTCGGTGTAGGGTGGCCATGCCTAACCTTGGGCCCCCTGGGGTGACTAGCTCCCCCCTACATTAAGTAGCTCACCTCGATACCATGTACACGAGGGCTAACAGGAGTCGACGTAGAGTGGCCAAACTCACCTCGGGGCTCAACACAAGGGCAGCAAGCTCTCCTCTACACTACAAGGGATAGTTGCTCTTTTCGATACTACGTACAAGAAGGTCAGCTCACTTCCCTTAACGGCCGTCCGTGAGCGGTAGTTTTAGAACCATCCGATTCTCCATGCTACAGTATTCTTGTCTCGTTCTATATTCCCTGTAGGGTTTATACATAACTTTCCCTTTATCCAATTTAATATATACAGAACAGGCAGCTTAATCATAGTGCAGGTTTGTTCGTAATGTGGTTCATTGCAGATAATACAAACAGCTCATGATTTACTCAATTATTCACATGCACTTTTCTCTAGCCCTAGTGTTCATATCACAACCTAGGGTTCTATTGGATAGCTATATTCTAGAGCATACATTTATTTCTTCCCAGATTCATCTCACATCCTAAGTTTTAACTAATTGCATGCATTTTATTTAACTTGGAAAATTAGTTAGAACCACTCTACCAAGATAATCGGGTGGAATGGGGACTCGTACAACAGTTCCCGACGTCTCCGTAGGTCCCGTACACTTGACGGATTTGAGACCTAAGACATGGATTGACAGGTCAAGAAAGGTTCAAGTGCTACAGACAAGGTGCCATTACATGGAGAAAAAACGTATGGGAAACAAAGACGTTTTGTTTACAGAAAACTGACATCGTTTGGGCCTTGTACGAGCCTAAAAACACGAGGTCAGACAGAAATCAGAAGTCTGGGAGAGATCCTAGATGTCTTAAACCAACTCGCAAGCATACCTCTCTCAGGGCGCCTCTATCGGTCGTCTGGAACGCAGTGCCAACGTCCGGGGGTTCCGTCAGATGTCTAGAGATGCTCCCGAACATCTGAAATCGCCTCGATCCTCGTTTCACCGCGCCTCCCAACCCCTGACACATGCGTACGCATTGTCAGGACTCGGCAGATAAATAATGGAAAAAGTAAATCTCTACCATACGTCTCATAATACCTTCAGATGTCCTCCCCGACGTTTGGAGGTCACTCCGGACGTCTGATTTTACGGAAAAATGACTTCTGCGAAACCGCTCTTGGCTCTCCTCACCGCAGACACTGCAGCAGAGCAGTACGGACCCCTTCGCTCTCGCGCTTAGACCCGCTCTTCGCTCTCTGCTTGCTCTCTCTCCGGCTCCCTGCTCTCCTCTCGCACGGCTGTAATGGTGTGAGACGGAGAGGAGGAGGAGGGTTTATAAAGGGAGAGGTGTGGGTGTCGCAGGGAGTGGTGCAGGGTGCGAGTGATGGTCGTCGCAGGGGAAGGAGCAGTGAGGCGTGAGGCGTGTTGAGGGAGTGGCATGCGCACGGTACGCGCCGAAAAGAAAAAGTATTTTCAGACGTCTGGAGAGACATCTAGGGAACATTCCAGACGTCTTAAGGGATTAAAAGGTGATGGATCGTTTCAAGACCCCTCCACCCAACACCCATTTAATAAAAAGTCCATCCAAAAGGGCCTCCTCACTACAAGCCCCTCAATTAAAATGTCAAGGCTAAGGAAAAGAATAAGTCCCAAAAGATTGATAATCTTGCAATCAAAGAATAATTACAGGTTTGTTTTGGATTCAACTTGGATATTAGAAATCTAAACCCTTACACAACCCTTCGAGGCCAAGTCGTTACAAGCAGTAAGGTTTATTCCAAGGTATTTGCATGATAGCCTTTCTTCAATCATGCCAAGAGTGAGACAAACCCCCATCCCGTTGGGAGTGAGCCACACGAGAAACTCTATTCTTGTTACCATTCAGCCTCAATCTGGTTATTTTCATGAATGCATCAAGGGTGTTGCGCACCCACTTAACCATTCTTCCATCCACTCTATAGCAAAGTAAGCTATTATCTGCAAATGCTAGATGCGAAGGGAAGTATTTCCCTTTGATTTTGGATAAGCGAAGGTGCCCTTCATTGATTTGTAATTGGAACACTATGGAGAGGAAATTCATCACCAGCGTGAACAGTAGTGGGGAAATAGGGTCCCTTTGCCTAAGTCTACAGGAAGTGGAGAGCACGCCATGAAAGACCCCACTGACTAGGGGAGAGCAGGTACAGGCCCAAATGCATGAGTTGATCCATCGAATCCATATATCACTGAACCCCAATGAGCATAATGCTAGCAAAATAAAATCCCTCCTCACTATATCGAAAGCCTTGAAAATATCCACTTTAATACACATTCGAGACACATTGTTCAGTTGAAGCCATTAAGGAACTCGTGAGCGAGAAGGGCGCAGTCCAAAATGCTTCTTCCATGGATGAATGCCCCTTGATTCCTCTCCATGAGTGGGGCATAATTTGGCTCAATCTTGCAATGAGAATCTTCGCGATTAATTTGTACAATGTGTTACAACACGTCATAGGTTTGAAATGTTTAAGGGATGAGACATTGGTTTTTTTAGGGATGAGTGTGAGGAAGGAGTGACTTAATTCTTTAACAAGATAGCCCCAATTGCTCAAAAAGTGTTTGATCTCCTTGATGACGCCATCATTGACAATGTCCCAGGCTCTATGGAAAAAGTGTGTGTTGAAACTGTCGGGGTTGCATGCCTTGTCCAACCTAATTGACCATAGTGAATCCATGATATCTCGGTTAGTGGGGACAATGGAGAGAGCTTCATTGTCTTCAGCGTTGACTTGCCTAGTGAAAGGCATTTGAAGTTCATCCAAGATAGTGGCGTTGACATCATGAGAGAAAAGGTTTGTGTAGTACTTCATTACTTCACTCAATTATTGCTCCTTATCAACAACGGTGCTATCTTGTGATGACCCGCTACTTTTTAGCCATTTAAGAGGTCTGGAATTTCAGTCAGATGTCTGTCCAGACATCTGGACTCATCCCCGGACGTCTGAAAGTGGATTATTTCGTACTACGCTTTGCGCTTTACGCGTGGGCGACGTGCAGAGGCTGCCCCCTCTCTCTCCCTCACCCTTGCAAACCCTACTCCCCTCCTATTTATACCCCTCCTTTCTCTTCTCCTCTCCTCACACCATAGCAACCACCACCTCCAGCACTTCTGTGCGGCAGAGGTGAGGTCTGAGAGAGAGGTGCGAGAGGGGGGCGAGCGAGAGGGAGGAAGGAGGAGAGCGTGGAAGGTCGGAGGACCTTCGGGAGCTCGATAGCGCTCGTACGGTCGGCGGCGGGAGTGTGCGCATGTGGAGGACATTGGAGAGGAGCTGCCCAAGCTCCTACAGCGGCTGGAGCTATCGCCGTGGGTGGAGGCGCGAGCAGAGCGAGCTGCTAGGAGGTTCTGATATTGGAAGTTTTCCAGTATCAAACGTCTGGCGTGACGTCCAGATGACTGGCGAGGGATCTGGATGTTCGGAGCTAAGGCTAGACGTCTGAGAGCACGTATCGTGCGAGGTATGTACATTCCTGCACTGATTTCTTCCATGCAGAAGATCTCAGCGTAGGAGTTGTTGGCTGACCGCACTTGCGTTTGCGTGCGTAGGTGCAGCTTTGGGAAGGCGTGCGGGAAGCTTTTTCATGCACTTTTGGACGTCTGATCACATCACCAGACGTCCAGAGATGCTTCTAGACGACCGAAGACCTTGACCGATGTTTGGAACTATCCTCAGACGGTCCCAGAGGAGGTCTGGACGTCTAATCAACCGCAGGAGACACAAGGTGAGTTTTGACGTCTTTTAAGATGTCTGGGATTTAACCCAGACGTCTGATTTTGATCAGAAACCACGTTTTTGGCCTGTTTGAGGCCCAAACGGAATCGGATTTCCGCAAACGAAGTACCGTCGTTTTCTGCTCAAGTTCTTCTACATATTCATGTTGAGTACTTACTGTTTTGAGCTTTTCTAATGTACATTGGTCGCTGGTACAGGTTACCAGCCGGTGGCGTATTCGGGGCCCGCAGAGACGACGAGATCTGTGGCACAGTCCCTCATTCCTCCTGTGATACTCGGTAGAGTGGTTTAATTCCGTTATTAATATTTAAATAAGAATGCACTTGGTTAAAATAGCCGAATGGAACTCTAGGACGTAGAATGAACCCTAGGGTAGAGAAATAAATGAGCATGTTTGTACTGGATTGTTTACTTGAATGTATGGTTAAGATAAATTGCTAGCAAATGCCTGTATTATAATTACGAGTTGCCTGTTAGAATATGAGCTACCTGTATTCAATGAGTAATTTCATGTGAAACCACCAGTTGCATGTTATTGAGAAATGAACTATGAAAACACGAGTTGCCTGTATATGGATGAGAAATGAATTATGAAACATGAGATCTGGATCTTGATGAATGAGGTAAACATGAGCGCAAACCCTATGGGGAATTTGGAGTAGAACTCCTGTGGATAAACAGAATCTGAAATGTAGACGGGAAGTGTGCTGGCCCTTGAGTACATGGTATCAAGGAGAGTAACTGTCCCCTTCTAGTGTAAAGCGGAGCTAGCCTCCCTTAGGTTGAGATCTGGGGTTAGGATTGACCACTCTACACCGATTCCTGTTGGCCCTCATGTACGTGGTACCGAGGCGAGCTACTAGTGTAGGGAGGGAGCTAGCCACCCCATGGGGCCTGGGGTTCAGCTAGCCACCCTACATCAACTTGTTAGCCCCTTTGGGCAAATCGGGGTAGTCAGATGAGGGTGCGCGGACTGTGGAGGAGCGAGACCCCTGGTTTGAGAGGGCAAGGTCTTATACTGTTCCGTGTTGTACTTTGGGCGTACCCGCTAGTGGAAACGACTGATCGCATGTCAGTGCGAGGTAGCTACTCGTGAGCTTATCATGCGTGCCGTAGTCACTGCTATGTCTTGACAGTGTCCTCGGGGTGGTTGATTGGGTGTAGGACTACCACGGGGGACTCTCTCGGCAGGAGAGCACCACATGTACCTTCTACTCTACGGAAAAGACTGCAATCAAGATCGTTCCCACGAGGAACATACAAGATCAAGAAATATCTGGATACTTTGAGAAATGGATGAAACAGAAACACATAAATGAGATAAATAGAAATGAGAATTAAATATGTTTTTGTTACTATTTTTGTACTTAGATAATATAAATATCACTCTACTCAACGTTCGCTGACTCTGTCTTTTTATAACACTGTTTAGGACCAGGAGTTGAGCAGCCTGAGTTTTCGACTGCAGAGGGTGCTGGGCCAAGCCGAGCCCAGCCGTAGTCGTTCTTTCAGTACTTTCTTGTTCTCCACTGTTGTAGTAAGTAATGGACACTTAGTTTACTATTTTTGCTATCCTGTTTCCTTTCCGCTTTCAGTTATTGATGTTGTGGTGGCATGTACTGAGATAGTTGTTCTATTTTTTTTACTGCTTTGTACTTTTCTCGTACTTAGTTATATTGCATGTGTGAATGTGGTTTATTTTCCTGCTTTTAGTTATTTATTGTTGGACGACTAAGTCTTGGGATTAGTCGAGACGAGCCGGTCTAGGATCCCGTAGGGATTCAGGAGTCCGGTCGTAACACATCCCCTTTGAAGGTCTTGGTCAAGGAGTTCAAGTTTTGTTTGATCCTCGTTGCGATGGCAAAAATGCGAGTGTTACGGTCATCAAATTTCAACCAATCAACCCTATTTCACTATATCCAGTACTCCTCTTCCATATTAGAGTGGCAAGGGAAGAGGTGAAAGTCATTGTTCCTGGGGTCAGTAGATAGTCCCAAGTGGATGGACTCAAGGGTGGAATTAAGCTTGGCAATGTGAAAAGAGCTTGATGGATCCTCCTCGTCCACTCTTTGAGAGTCGGCTTAACCCTTTTCAATTTGATAATGCAACGATAAAGGAGGCTTCCTTGAACCTCCTTCCTTTAGGTCTCTTCCACTAAGGTTTTACATTAAGGTCTATCTGCATAGAAGTTCAGGGAGTGAATCATGGTTGCATGCTTCTTCGACTTGCCCCCTTGCACATGAAGAATAAAAGTGGGAGTTGAAACACGATAAAAGATGGTAGAAGATAAGGTAAAATACAATAAAAGTCAAGTACCAAAATATGAAATGACAAGATATAATATATAAGTTGTGTATATAATGATGTATAAAGTTATGTACACTAAATATTTTCATTTTTAGAAAATAATATATACACATAACTTTATACATAACTAACGTGATATGTTACCATCAAAAGAGGATATAAAATAAAATGTGTCGAATGATATTACAGGCACATGATGTAAACATTACATGGCACGTAAGCTATACACAAAAAGGACATAGAAGATTATGTTCACCGGTTATTTTTCTTTCCTGTGACAATATTTCGCAAGTGTTATAATGTCAGCCCCAAACCGAAAACGGTTTAATTTATTGCTCCTCCAATCCCCGACTTTCCCAGATATAGAATGATTACAAAATAAATGGAAGCAAAGCAGGGGAGGAAGGAAGCAAATTTCCTCTCGTCGTCCCTACTCCTGCTGCTGCTGCCGCCCTTTGTTTGTCTTTTTCCCCATGTTCTCTTCCTTGTGATTTGGTCTCTCCCCTCTCACCTCATACCCCTCCAACTATCTCAGCCCCTACTCCTAACTGAAGGTGCGCTTTTGAGAAGAAACACTAGGGAGTCGGAGTCATCTGTTCTCCATGATTAGTGCGTAACGATGGTAGTAAGAGGAGAAGGAAGACGTGGAATATATCATCAATAGAACAGAGTAGAATAGAAGAAGGTGGGGAGGAGAGGAAGCTCTCTGCTTCTTCTCTTTCCTAATCTTGTGCCTGAGAAGAAGAAGAAGAAGAAGAAGAAGAAGAAGAAGAAGAAGAAGAGCTACTACTACGTACAGTGACGCCACTACCCCATTTCCACTCTTGTTCACTGATAACTACCATCAACACCACAACAACGTCAACCGCCGCCATCCTATCAGCAGCAGCAGCTTCAGCAACCAATTAATAAATAAATAAATAAAAGAGCAAGGAGGAGAGGTCACTTGACTTGGCGTTGTGAGTACTGCCTTTTTCACACCATCAAAATAGTGGTGCTCTTTATTCATAGAAAAACAAGTGTTAATATTAGAAGTATTATATACGTATATATATAAATGATAAAATGCAGGAGTGGACGATGGAGGGTGGTGGTGGTGCGACGTTGACGATGGATGTGATCGAAGAAGAGGAGGGTGGTCAGCAGCAGCAGCAGCAGCAACAAGAAGTGATGGCACGACCACCTCCGCCTCCCCCACCGCCGGAGCAGCAGATGACACGCATCACCACCTGCGAGAAGCACCCGGACGTGCCCGTGATAGGGCTGTGCGCCCTCTGCCTCCGAGAACGCCTCGTCGACCTCGAGGCCTCTCGCCGCAACAACAACAATGCCGACTCTTCCTCTTCGGCTTCCGCCATCCTCAAGTCCATCTTCTTCCGCACCTCATCCTCATCTAATAACAACTACAATCTCAACCAGCAGCAGCAGCAGCGGCATTATTATTCCCAACAACAACAGCAGCAGCAACAACAACAGCAGAGGAGCAGTGGTGGTAGTTCGTCGGTCCTCCTTTCACAGCTCCGGAGGTGCAAGTCCTTCTCGGCAGGTAGGCGCGACGGCTCCTACGCGACCCCGCGAGCGTCGACGTCGTTGGAGCCCCAGAGGAGGTCTTGCGACGTGAGAGGTCGCAACACCCTCTGGTCTCTCTTCCATCAGGACGACATCGACCACCACCTTCATCATCCGCACAATCGCCTCTCCTCCTCTTCCCTCTTCCCCGCCAAACTCGTCCCTCCTACTACTTCCACTTCCACTGGAGGAGGAGGAGACCTCGAAACCGATCGGTCCCGGAATCTAGGGTTCCCCCCCACC
This sequence comes from Thalassia testudinum, assembly GCA_037157565.1. NCBI lineage: Eukaryota > Viridiplantae > Streptophyta > Magnoliopsida > Alismatales > Hydrocharitaceae > Thalassia > Thalassia testudinum. Next base: position 91,728,380 of record JAZHRO010000012.1, read on the forward strand.
GCTCCAGTGCCAGAGTCCAAAGAAGAGGAGGAGGACGACGACGACGACGAAGAGGAGGAGGAGGAGTTCGAGGACGCCATTGGTGGGAAGGACGACTCCACGAGACTTCACAGCCAAGGGGAAAAACAGGAGGAGGAAGAGGAGGAGGAGGGGGAGGAGGAGAATCGAAACGATACCATTGGAGCCACCGAAGATGATGACAAGGAGGAGAAGGAGAAACCCACTGTAGATGATGAAGGAGAAGAAGAAGATATGATTGTAGAGGAAGAGGAGATGGATGTAGTGAAAGCAGAGGAGGACGAGAAGGCGAGGAGGAACATGAACATGAACATGAGCATGAACATGACCATGGAGGAGGAGGAGGAGCCGACGGCGACGACAAAGAAGCCCCCAGCGAAGGACCTCAAGGAGATCGCTGGAAGCTTCTGGCTCGCCGCCTCCGTCTTCAGCAAGAAGCTCCGCAAGTGGAGGCAGAAACAGAAGCTCAAGAAACAACAACAACAGCAGCAACAACAGAACAGCAGCAGCAACAAGAAGCATCATCAGCAAGATATCTACTTCTCTTCCTCTTCCTCTTCATACAAACTGCCATCTTCCTCTTCCCTGTCGTCGTCGTCGTCTCTGAGGCCCCCACGAGGGTCGCTGGACATGATGCTCCCTCCGGAAGACCCGTTGGTGTCCCTTGGGAGGCGCTCCTGCGACGTCATCATCGCCCCTCCTCGCTTCTCTCTGGACGCCGGTCGCATGTCCCTCGACGACCCCTGGGACGAGCCCCGCGCCTCCTGGGACGGCTACCTCGTCGGCGGCGGTGGCGGCGGCGGCAGACCCGTCTTCGCTCGCCAACCCCACTTCTTCCACCCCTCCGTCTCCGACGACAACACCCTGAACGGCAACGGCATTGTCCAGAGATCTGACGACGGCTTGATCCCCGTCGAAGAGGACCACCTCTCCACTCCTGGAGGGGCCCTCCAGGCCCACGACTACTACGCCGACTTCAACCGCCGAGGAGGAGGAGGCGCCGCTGCCCGGAGAAGCCTCGAGAGGTCGAACTCCATCATGGTCAAGAGGGCCTCCGAGGAGAACGGCGGGGGTAGTGCCAGGGTGAGCTTCGAGCTTGGTGCTGGGGGTGGGGCGAATGACCCCTTCCACTACTCGAGCACCTCCCTCAGAGGAGATGACCGGTCCGAGAGCTTCGACTCCACCTCCTACAACAGAGATCCTATTAGTACTGCTACCACAACAACTACAACTACTAAGGAGGAATGCCACACGCTGCCCAAGAAGTCGCGGCGTCGTTGGAGCAAGGCCTGGAACCTGTGGGGCTTCATACACCGCGGCCGGAGCAACGATCATGGCAGGAGGAATGCGGTCGGGCGGTCAATGTCGGAGACTTGGCCACACGAGTTCAAAGTGGATCATCATAACAGGAGGATGCTCCGCAGCAACAGCAGCTCCTGGCGGCGTTCTAGTTATAACAGCAGCATGAATGCGGCGTTTGGAGGCTTGCAAAGTAATGGTAATGGTAATGGATTCCATATGGACATGAATGGGGGGAATCATTGGCACAGCAGCAGCAAGAAGAGAAGGGATGGATCTGTGTTCGAGAGGAACAGGAGCACGAGGTACTCTCCTGCCAACAATGCTGACTCAAATGGCATGCTGAGGTTCTACTTGCCGCCGATGAGGAGCGGCCGCCACGGGGCGAAGAGATCGGTTAGAGAAGGCTTCGGGAACCCCAATGCCTTCCCAAGGAGCGTGCTGCAGCTCTACTGACCTCAGGCTCGGTCGGGGTCGATCAATCGCTCTCGTTTCGGTTAGCCAAGTACTTAAATTTCTCAAGTTCTGTTCTTTTTTGTCTTGGTGTTTGGCAGGCTGATTTCATATTCATTGTGGTGTTGTTACATTTGGTGGCAAATGGCTTGGCGCTTCTTAGGTCATATTAGAAGAGTGTAGCTTAGGTTGGGATATCTTCTTCGACATTGACTTTTTACTTATGTACTGCTTTAACTTCCTCTGATCTTAAACACCTCCTAATAATAGTATGTCGTGTCCACGCCGCCCCCCCCCGGGTTTTTTTTCTCTTAACTAGTCTGCCAATGTGCATTTGCAAACCGGTCGAAAAGGAAATGGATGTGTCCTTGAAGTAGTTCAAATACCCTTTCTATTCCTGCCATTATAATTCATTTGGTATGGTATCAACATCAAGTTGTCTTGCAAATAGGCCATATTGTTTCTGAGCTTCCAAATCTGTTTTTTTTTCGCAAAGAGTGTCATATCCATTGCACATGTTTTTATATTCCTCTTTATTTTTTCCTGCAACGATATCCTGATGTTATCTCCTGATAATTTGAAAGACACGGGTCCTGAGCGACCAATTGCTGCACAAACTGACACTCAGCGTTAAGACTTGAGACTTTTGGGTTAAAAGATGGTAGCTGGCAACTCTGACTGATGCCTCATTGGCTTTATTAGTTCTTGTAAGCATCTTAATGAAATAAGGATGAATTCTATCTATATTCACAAAAATAGGGCTTCCAATATATGCTTCATGAAGATGTGGAAGTCGGTTAACTTCAGGCAGAATGCCTCACCATCTAAATGTCACTAATTGGAGGAGTAAAGGATTCCACAAACATTGAATACTCCTGGTGGAAGTGGTGAAGTACCATGAAAATCGAAGGGGAAGTGAGCATTACTGTTGGTAAATGAATTCTGGTTATCGCTACATCTTACTCTGACTATGGAGTCCTCAAATTCATCAATATTGGCACGGGTGGTATCTATTGGTTGAAATATCAAACTTGCAACTTATTCAAGGCCTTGTCAAACATAGACATCTCTTTGTTATGCAGGAGATGTTGTGAAGTTTTCTGCTCATGAACTCTCACCATGTTTCTCTATACTTTCTTTTCCCACCAAGTTTGGATGGTTGTTTGACTGATTCTAAACCATACTGCATTGACACCAGTCCATCTAGAGATAAATCAACTAGGAAGGCTTGAGTGCCTTGATGTTCCTTCATAATGAATGGAACTGAGATAAATCATTTGATAAAACTTAAAAATACATCTTCTAGTTGACTTACATTTTGGAGGAAATTTGCGTAGATTGAAGATACTAGGACCTAGATCAGTAACTCAATGGCAAAGTAGGACTTCGTCACATATGCTTCCCCCAAGTACTTCGATTTGTTAACTGGTATTTGCGATGCATGCTAAAATGTTTCTTATTTCAGTAATTCTCACATGGATTGATCCAACCATATGATAGCGTGGCCAATTTTCCCTTGTAGAGCTGCTTCTTTTTTTGATAAGGCTTTTAGAGCTTGTTATCTATCAATAAGGTATTTTGGAAGAAAACACATGTATGCAGATCCCAAACACTTTCACTTATTGGCCACAACATTATTAACAATGTTTCTAACCAATAAGAATTAGCATAATCTATCAATGATAATTGAATATTATTCTTTTCTGATAATTGCATAAATTAATCAAGTATTCTTACACAAGACACCATGATTTTTCTTTAGTAGCTATCCAGTTCTGAAAGCAACCAACCTTTACAAAGAAAGGTTATTCTCTGAAGTTTGCTATTATGGCCAACTTCCTTAGAGCTGAATTTAAGCTGTTTAAAGTTAAATCATTTATTTCACACTTGAATAGCATGGTAATAAAATGATATCCAGTACTCGTGACTTCTGGGTTTGCATGCAGGAGCCATGGTAATGACTTGAATTTAGAGCAGTTCACCAAGTAGGCATTAATGGCGTGTCTTGCTAGCATTCCTGTCAAACTCTTTCTGCATTCTTGACGAGTTCTCGCTGCCCACCATTCGTTCCCAATGTAGTAACAGCGTCAATCATAAATATTGCCACCAATACAGGGTAGCCTGAGCCTCAAAGTTTCCGGGATAAAATTATATATTGGCAATGTGCATGTTTACCATAGAAACAACATAGGGAACAATTGATGGTTGTTACAAAAATATTTTTAAGCTTACTTGACGTTCACAGAGCACGTTTAAGCACGAGATTAGGCAGCAGCGCCAACAGGTGAGCCAGCCTTGAGCGTTGAGGAACCACATAGTGTCTCCTCAAACCTGATAATCTCATTCTTGGAGCCATATGCAACTTGGGTTCTCTCATCAAGGCTGGTGATGACCTTGTCTAGCACGGATCGAGTCCCATCGCTGCTGTGTCCTCCAGCCTTTTCTATCAAGAATCCCAAGGGGGCCACTTCAAACAACAGCCTAAGTTTGGCTTTGGCTGATGGAGATGACACATTGGTGAAGATTCCCTTCTCCTTCACAATGATCTACGTTGAAATTAAAGGGCCAAGTTTTCAGAATCGGAAGGTTCAATTACCTCAGTTATTTGTTTGTTCAAAGCATAGATGCTTCTGTCTGAAAAGGAAAATTTTAACAAGCACAATTGAAATTGTTTAGTATGCCCGAAATATTGGGGCTCGGGCTACACCAAATTTATTAATTGCCGCAAAATATTTACAAGTTCCCAAAGCCCTCCTAGTTGTTTTTAGGTGATTTTCTAGCTTTTTACTTCCACATGATTTTGATGAAGTATTAAAGCATATAAATTAAAAGGTTTTTTATCGTTCTTTCGTTTACATCATATACAATGTAATATGCATCCATCTGGAAGATTCTTTCGCTGAACTATTTGGATGGAGTGCATGCAGTGGGAACGCCTCTCATGGTGTATTTTACTCCAACCAGAATATATCTTTTAAATCACCATCTGAAGCTCACATATTGTGAGAATGTACTAGACCACAAGGGAATGAATGCATGGAACCATAAGAAGGGGTTCCACTAAACATGAACAGCTATGCGGTAATCAGCAGCATTCCAAATATGAAACAGCAATTTAAGCAAGGAAAACTTTCTATAGGAAATTGGATTCTTTTTGTAAATTCTAAACCATTCCGATGATCTCCTATGTTTCTCAGAGTTCTTCTCAGAGAAGAGGACTGCTAAATAATGGACAGAATACATACCTGGTTCACATCTGGCACCATACCACCTGTGTATCGCAGGGTGTACTTCTCTCTTACATAATAATCAATCAACTGTGATCATATATTTCATGCATTAATAGCTCAGAAGCTTGTTTCCATTCATAAGTAGATCCAAAAGAAACTGTAGGTAAGCAAATGAAGGAGCGGAATGGAAGGGCACCTTAGCATAGTTGGCATTGTCAAAAGTGGCCCTGAGATTTCCTGGAGAGAACATCTTTCCTTCCCCGATTGAAGTTGTGTCTTTGACATGCTGCCATTTGCCTGTAAGATCAGCAGATCAAATAGATTAGCTTACCAGGCAACTAAGCATTAAAGTGGTAACAATAATAAGCAGATTATATTGTTATCATGTTACGAAAGGTCATTTGGATGTGGAGAGATGGAGACCTTCGTCGAGAAGAAGGAACTCGTGAGTTCCAGGCATGTCCTTGAGCGCGATAATGTAAGTAGTGCGAGGGCCATAGATGCCCATGGCTGCTGCCACTTGATCTCCTCCCGTGACACCGGTGAGCTTATCACCAGGCCATACGCCAAATATGGTGCCAACGGTGAAGTTCGTGTCCACGATACTTGAACCATCCAGAGGATCGAAGGCAACACTGAAACCACCTGCATGTACGGCAACTTTATCAGATTCAAAAATAATGGGAACAATTTAGTTAGAAGTAGACTGTCAACAGGTACGAATGACAATGGCCAATTAAGGTCCATACTCTTCATTGCCAAAACTGTTATCCGTGTATATATGCTGTATGTGGCCGCAATTTTATGATTACTTAAGAGAACCGAATTCTTCCTGTAAGAAATTTATGATTCTGAACAAGATGTTGGCTTCCTGGTTCTCAAGCAAGTTGGTTTAATGTTTACCTTCAGCTGGGCCACCCATGTCTTGCAGCTCAGGCACTTCCTCTGAGCAAGCATACTTGCAAACATGGGAGTAGTTCAATGCCTGCGATCCGAGCAATTGCATTTTAGACGACGACGTAAAACAAAACCAGAGAACTCCTAAGTTGGCTAATTGTTTTTCGCGAGGAAAATGACCTAAGAAGATTATCGTAAGCCCGTAACCGACGATAACTAGTGTCAAAGATGAACTAGTAGGTTAGAATTCGTACCTCGAAGAGGAGCTTGTCGGCGAGCATGTCGACGGCAAGCTGTTCGTCTCCAAAGGAGTTTACACAGGCGGTACCTCCACAGGATGCGGTCCTAACCTTGAAGGCAATGGTCCTCAAGGCCTCGCCCATGCACACCAGTAGCCTTATAAGTGACTTATCCGGTGTTGCTTTTGTCAAGAACTCTTCCTAAAAAAAAGAACTCGCGTCACTCCGACACACCACAAAACTCAGCAGACAAAGAGTACGATACATAGAGTTGGAGTTCACTTACGAGGCTATCTCCCAGAGCACATTTGGTGACGAGAGAAGAGGATCCCCTGGTTCTGGTAGACCTGGTGGCTGCAGCCAATGGCTTGGATGTCACCTTAAGGGACTCCCCAAAGAAAGAGCTTGGCCTGAGAAGCTGCATGCATCCCAATATGGATGTTATTGACTAGAGAGGAACACACAGACCTGTTTTGATTAGTTAATTACTCTTAGTTTAAGGTTGACACTTTGAGTTTCGATCACGACGAGGACAATAACAACATTTTTGTCGAATTTATTTACGTGTATGTATACTACTTACGCCAGACGAAGAGCTGGATCGAAAAGAAGCAGAGACTTTTGGGGAACGACGGGAGAGGAGGGCCCGTGGAGGTGCTCCCCCTTGAGCATACGTCGCAATGCTACTCTCCATTGTTATCTGCTGCACCGCCACCTCTCCTCCCCGTGAAGGTATTGCCGCCCCTCTCCTACTCTTTTTTAGTTATGCACATGCATATAATTATTTAAGCCTCTTCTCTTCCCGTCCAAACAAGAAGGAGGAGGAGGAGGAGGAGGAGGAGGAGTAGGACTAAAGACTGGGCAGAAGAAATCGTGAGGTGAGGAGCGAAGTCCAGTTTTGCCAACAGATAAGATCTTCTTTGTGGGGTTGCCACGTGTCTCTGCATGTCATGATAACAAGCTCATGGGATCAAGCAAGTGCCAAATGCCCACCGTTCATTCTCCTGCGTGGCACACACACCACGCAGCCACGAATTGTGGGCCCTTCCCTATTCTTCTTGGATCAACCGGTCCTCTATTCCCTCCCACTCAAAAAACCAACGTATCATGTTTAAAAATAACTGTGACGATATATGTGCAAAAAGGTGTAAATCATTCTTGTTTATCCATCTGTGATGAGTTTATATGCCTCTTGCTTTTTTTTACTTTGTTTTAAGATAAATATAGTGCGTATGAGATTTAATCTCTGTGACCTCTTAGATGTTAGTAAATTATTTTACTACTGACCCAATCCCTTCCTCGCACCTTTTGCATGATGGGATTAACATCGAATGTGATTCCAGTCTTCGCCGAGGAGCTTAGTTGACATGTCGTCACGTAGCAGTAAATACATCTTGAAACTCGAATGATCGTACTTCACCCAATGGACCAGCACCCATGCTATTGGCAAATCACGAAGTAATTTGAGATATTCAAAGTACTTCGATGTGCAACAATTTCGTTATGATGATCTTACTCTGGCCAACCATATAAGGTTAAGTGAGGTTGAATCGTCTCCCTCAGTTGGCTTGCTCTTGCTAGTTTCGATAGGTTCATAGTGGATTTGAGGAACACTTATGCCTCATGGGATGGGGTTTTTGATCAAAATGAATATGATAGAGTTTCTCTTGCATCCCTAGATACTCATTTTCTCTGTATCATCTCCCTTGCTATTTGACAAGGTTCTCGATTGAATTAATTGGTATTTGTATAAAAGTTAATTTATATCCGTATAAAATTATCATGTTACCTTCGGAATCAATTTATATCTTTAGAATCTCCCTTACATTGGTGTAAAATGATCCAAGAATAATAGAATAATTTATTACCGATGTAAAATTATTTTATACCTGTATAAAATTATCCATAATAATTTATCATTGATGTAAAATGATTTATCACCTATATATTTTAATTTAAAATGATGTGATGATTTATCATCACATAATAAATTTTATATTCTTTTATTTTTTTACATTAGATATCAAATTTTAAGTGAAAATCATATTCCCATCTCTTTAAATTACAAACTAGTCACATGCTATATTTTCCTACATTTAACTTATTTCTGTGCTTGCAAATTTTAACTTATTCATTTTAAGGAATTCAGATTTTAGTAATACACATTAGATTAACTTATTCATTTTATTCATTATACTTGTTATTTAACATCACGTACTTGCATTTTAACTTATATTTTAAAGCATGACTTGTTGGCGAACTAGGTATAGAAATTCAGATTAAATAGTTTAAAGTATGCGATGGAAAGAGTTTGCTTTGTCTACACCACCCACGTACCCACAACACACGCACACACCACCGCCACCCAATAAAAAGCCCTGATAAATCATATAGCCAATAGAAAGTATGAATTAGAATAGAAGAGTTTGCTTTGTCGATGATTAAATAATTTTTAGTAGTCAACGTGGACTATACTTTCTAATGTACAATCCATACAATAGGAAGATAATCTAAAACATTCTAAAACTATAAAGAGAGTTATAGGAAAACTTAATACTTGGAAGCATTCCTCCTAGAATAGTTGTGATTGCATCTTCAAAAATTATAGCTTTTCCATGACATGTAAGTTATTAGTATTTTTTTTTCCAAGACGGTTCACACGTTTGCCACTAAAAATCCCACTCCCCAAAAAAAAAAAAAAAAATCCCACGATTTAATTGGACTTGTGAGTTGCATTTGGAAAAAATGATTTAGTTCATGGACTTAGTTGGTTAGTTGGACTTTATAGGTAAGTAGAGCAATGATCCATGGGCCAAAATAGGCAAGTTTCGGCTTCCAAGTACGAATGCCATGGGATAGCAAGTGGCCAAACTTGACCAAATTCTGATTACGTAGAATTCGATTTTAAACTTCACGAGCCAAGTGGGTGTTGATAAATAGCTATTTGAGTTCATTCAATCCAACCTGATGCGTAGATCTACTTGCACATCACCTCACTTCACCTTAGTATATAGCAATGACTATGAAAATTTTCCGTGCTTATCAATTACTTGATCAACTGACCATAGATAGTGTGTGCTATAATATTCTTTTTTTATCAGTTATTTAAAAAAAATAATATTCTTTGTCAATTGGGTGAGAGGGGGCATAATGCAAATAGTACTTGACAAAATAAATGTAATGATGAAGGGTTGGACAAAGAAATTGCTCTCTCGTACGAGTAGAATACAATGGACAGAGTGCTCAGTTGGGGACTTGTATCCTTTTGAATGGAATACGGTGTCCTGTCAAGAAGTATTCTCATTACCACTAGGAAAAGGGTCGAAAGATTTATTTGCATTGAATGGAATCGTATAAACTTTACGAGGAGAGTGGCCTTACTGTGCAAGATTTTGAGGAAATGGAAAAGGGATTTACGTATATGGAGGATTCCACATCGCCAAGAGGAATCAATTTGGACACGATCTATGGTTGCGGAAGTATGGTGGGGATATGTAGAACGCCATCGCTAGTCCAAGTGAACTCAAGATGGTGGAAGAAAATGGCTGAGATGAAAGGTGAGATAATTGAACATTGTCACTCTGGAGATGGTGGGAAGATATGCAGTAGGAAAGTCTAGGAAAGAATAAAGGGGAGAAGGGGGAAATACATACGAGAGGAATGGAGATCTTTATGCGATGGAGGACATATCCCCCAAGGGGCTTGTTGTGCCCTTTTGATATCGAAGAATAAATTCTTAACCAAGAAAAGACCAAAAGAACAGGGTTTAGGGGAAAATGAGGCTTGCTAATTTATTGTGTCGGGATGAGGTAGAGGACAACTTCTTTTACGGGTGTATAGATTTTCAAGTGAGGTATGGAATAATGGGCTTTAGAAGGAATTTGGGTGGCAATTGGAGGAAGCGTTGTAACCTATGAGGTAGCTACTTGGCTTACAACATTTCAAATAGGGAAAGGACAGGGAAGGATAGTGTCAGCGACGATTTGGTTGCTCCCTTGAGGGATTAATCTTTATTTTGAGGTGTTAACTTTCATTTATTTGATGGGTTAATCCTCATGATTTTAATAGTTTTTTTGGAGGTTAACATATATTTTGCTAACATTAATTTTAAAGGATGTTAACAAAATAGGTATTAACTTCGTAACTTTTTTATATCTAAACTTGATTCTTCAAAATCTAATGTTAACATGAATTTAATATCAAAGTTAACACTATAGTTTAACATCAATTTAAATAATTAGAAATTGATATTAGCATTACTCTACCCTTAAAAAAAAAATAAAAATTAACATCAATTTTATATTATTTAACATCATTTTTCTAACCGATAAAGTACACTAACCCTGGATATATTGCATGGTAAAATAACAAAGTCTAGGTAATAGTCAGGGATAAAACACAATGTAGAATTGTAAAGATGCACTATTGCATGGGGTGGCAGGGGATGTATACCCGTAACGGGTTATAAATGTTAGTTGGTTCTGGACAAAAGTTAACCTTGTATCCTCGGTAAAAAACTGACACCAACGAGAGGTGTTTATTTTTCGTTTTTACACTTTGGGCTAAAAAACTCTCCCAGAACGTCTCTGGGCTGAAAGGATGAAAAACAGAGAATTCTTTATTGGGCTCCACAACTCTTTTTTAGTGAAAAAGGTTTCTTTTCCAAGGACGCAAAAGTATTTGCGTTCTCAGCATCTACAGCCTTAATGCCACATGTTGGACTCTCAATTATGAAGCCCATTACTGACAATTTAATGGGCTTCTGCTAGTCATTGCAAGTTTGGGAAGACTTTTAGCCTCGATAAATTACGTGGAAACATTATGACGTTTCCATATTTCAAAAAAGTTGTTCCTTCATGAACTTTATGCGATGGCTTTTATGGGAATTACTGTCACCGTCTAAAGACAAACACCAATTAATTCGGAAAGAATGGGATTTTCGGAAACGTCTCTGAGAACAAAATTATATATATATATATATATATGTCCCGTGATCTTTCTATATTGATGCTTGTGGCTGAAGACGTGCCCAGAGGCATTTGGGCTTAATCAAAACACGGATTGCGTAAGCATTATCTCCTGGATGCTTTCCTGGTTAAGATGGTTAATTAGTTACGACTCTCTATGTCCGTCGTTCGAGACTTCCGTGTACCTTCGCTAAATGTTTCCCTCTACAATCCGGAAAAAGTCGAACTTGGAAAAGAGAGTTCCCGTACGCCTTAATTTCTACAGCTCTATTGTGACGTATACATCATGCATCCTAGAGAAGGGAGAGGTTTGTAATTAACGTGGTTATAAACGTGTAAACACATCGAATTAGAAAAAGAACAGGTGAATAGAAAAGAGCATAAGGATTGTAGGAATCAATAGATTAAACAATGAGTGATATATATATATATATCATCATCATCATCATCATCATCATCATCATCATGCCACGTGTAATCGGCTCCTGGAAATACAGCGAAGGACACCTCACAACAATTATGAGATTTATGATACCAAATAAATTGGGAGCATGTGATGCAGCAGGAGCTATAAACATACATGCATGCACATTAGGCCCCGCTCTGCTCCGCCGCGTTCCATTCCCTTTATTTTTTATCGTTTGACCTTCATTAATTTACCCACCGACCATATATATCCCCACAGCCCACATGCAGTGCAGTGTCTCTGAATGCCACTACCATTACATACATACATGCACCGTGATCATACCACACCTCACGCTACCCAAACCGCGCGCATCGCATGCGTGATTCTAATTTAAATAGGCTGTCCAACTTAACTTCTCTCATATACTTCGCATTTCTCATTGGTTGTGTCTCTACCTATGTTTACCTCACCGAACCCAATACCAAAACTCCTCCCTAACTGCTTTGAGATGCCCTTTTCCTTCTCTCTTTTTTTTTAAATATTTTCATTAAAAAGGGAAAGAACATGTAAAAAGTGAACTTAAAAGAAAGATAGAAAATACTCATGCACCGAGAAGGAAAATATTCCATAGAAATGAAACAACTTAAAAAATAAAAAATAAGACACAAAATACAAGAAAAGGAAAAAGAAATACGTCACAAGAATGGGAACCCGACGACCTTCTGAAAGAAGGTGATCTCACGCTCGTAAAAATAACAACACGTCAACGAGACAAGTCTCGAAGACCGTACCTACGAGTTAGTCATATAAATCAACCAAAAGGTCGAAAATGACAGAAAACTCGGTTGTAATAGCTCGAGGTCACATGTGATCCCCAACAAAAACATTATCCTCAAAAAGAAAAGAAAAGAAAGAACCACATTCAACAACACGCAAATAACCACAAACCAATTGCAGGGACATATGACATGCACAAAATAGAGACAACCAACACCACGCAACAACCTTACCACGGCAACGACACCAGCGCACGCCATCCGCCGCCGCATGCTCCCGTTGAAGTTATCGCACCCGCCATAGGAGCTCTAATATGGAACGAGGACGGGAAGGCAACCACCATCAGCCGCAACGCACGAGCCACCACTGCATCATCATCCTTCGTTGACGCCACCACACTATCAACAAATGACTTTGTGCCTCGTTGGAGCTACGCTCGCCGACGCCTCAACCTCCCACAGTCGCTACACACAACGATCGACTGTGCATGTCGCCCATGGTGAAGGAGGGATCCCGAGGGAGAGGAAGGACATCCGCAAGGAGGGGGGGCTTCGATCATACCGACTGATTGAAGCCCTATACTGTAGCTGAGAGGTTTTTCGCTAGGGTAGAGAAGGAGTGGGGGGCAGCCGTGAAATCCCAAATTAATTGCTTTTACATGCCTTTGTATGTGTTAAATAAACAAAACATATGCAGCACAGCATAATACTAATGAGGATCGTCAAAATTAATAAGATGTTAAAATATCCATGAGGGAAAAGTCATCGGAAACACCTCAGAAGTATTCAATATTCTATTCATTCTACTCAAAAGAAAAATAATAGTATTGATTGGAGCTCTTTTTTTTAACGCTATGCTGAATTCTTACATGGGGAAAAGGTCGAGTCTAACGAATAAATAATTACACAAAGAGACAAGAAATTAATAATCTAATCTCACTCAGCATGAAACGGAAAAGTTATCATTAGATGTAACAACAGGTAAAGGTTAGAGTTTCCCGCTAGCGAGTAGAGCGATCTTCCCATCCAAGTGATGGCAATTTAGTGATGTTGCCTTTACATTTTCCTCTCATGCATTCATTTCACCTTACTAATTATGTCAAAATTAAAGTTGTTGTCTTTATTGTTTTACATGCAAGTCAATGTCACCTTACATAAGTCTTCTTGCATTCTGTAGTCAGTGGTTTGAAGTCGGTCTTACAGGTATTGTCTAGCATTACCATCTTTCAGCCTGTGTCTTTGTATATATTCATATTTCCCATTTCAGCACCTATTGGTAGATATGGAGAAGTTGGAAGTGAATATTTTGCAAGGGATTCAAGGTCTACTCAAAAGAAGAGGCTGTGAAGGTTGAAGTCAAGATTGCAATCAAAGAACTGAGCGATCCGAATAAGTTGAAAAGAAATATTTTCTTCAGGATTCTCATAAGGAAGAAGATAAGATCGAGAGCTCTCACTAAAGTAATTAGAAAATCTTGGAATGTTTCAGCTCCTCCTTCTATTGCAGAAGTAGGGGCAGGCAGATGGATTGCATCTTTCATGGAGGAGGTTGACCTAAGATATGTTCTTGACAGATCACTTCTTCTATCAGTGGCAATGCCTAATACAAGCCCTTCTGATTATAAATTGGATGCTACTATACTTTGGGTTCAGATTCATAATCTACCGCTGGAGTAGAGATGTCATTTTGTAGTCATTGATTTGGGTAGATCTCTTGGAGAGGTTAAAGATGTGGACATGAATGATTCAAAAGGAGGCTTCTTTGTAAGAGTTAGGGTGCTGGAGGTTCATATTACCAAGCCATTGGTTAAAGAGCTCGAGATACCTATTGCAAATGGTACTAAAATGAAGTTACCAATTAGATATGAAAGGCTCACTGATTGTGCAGTAATTCACGTCATTAAATAATTAATCTTATACTATTTCCTAACTTTATGTATATAGTATTAGATAGATATGCATGCATTTTGTAAATATAGGCATTCGTGCATTTTAGGAGAGGAAGATAAAGAGAGAGATAGAGCCCTCATTCCCACTTATTTCTACCACATTTCTACCACCTACAATAATTTCCTAACAACCTAAGTGCCTACCCACAAAAATCCCAAAAATATCCCAATGGTTCCTTTGCCATCACCCTCACCCGTCACCTATATATTCCCCCACCCCACGCGCGCAGGTTGTTGGCACCCACCTCCATCACCACCCACCTCCATCACCATCACCATACCCCATTGGCACTCACACTCATACACTCGCACACACCACTCTAGCACAGCCGGCCACTTCCTCACCTCTCCTCTCTCCCTCTCTTCCTCTCCCATTCAAAGCTCCCTCTCACTAGTTGAGAGGACACGCTGTGCATAGGGGGCAAGCTCGCCGTGGTTGCAAACACCACAGTGAGTTCCATCACTATCCAACTCCCTCGAGAGTAGGTGGATGTGGTGGGTTCTTTTTATTTATTGGTTTTATCGCTGTGTGGTTTGATCGCCATTAGTGTTGTTTTGAGCTCTTAGAGCTCTTCCTCTGTTCGCACTGTAGATAGTCTATCATGATTCATTTTTCGCACACACTCACTAGATAGCTTCTCAGTTATCTGATGAGAGGACCACGCACGTGCCCATCCACTCGTAGCCAACCGGTCACAGCCACCCCTAGTGCCTTCTCTCTCTCCCCTTTCCACCGGCTAACTGAGACGTGTAGCTGGTGGAAATCGTGCCAAGTGGTCACCCACCTCACTGTTTGCCCCTGTGCAATTTGGTGCAACCGGCAAGCTTCTCAACTAGCCAGTTGCATGCTCTCTCTCTCCACACTCGCACCTGCTCTAGCTGGTGGCACACTCAACCTCAGCGCGCCACTCGTCATGTGCAGTGTAGTCAGTGGAAATCGTGCCAAGTGGTCACCCACCTCACTGTTTGCCCCTGTACGATTTGGTGCAACTGGCAAGCTTCTTAGCTAGCTAGTCTCAGCTAGCTGGTTGCATGCTCTCTCTCTCCACACTCGCACCCGCTCTAGTTGGTGGCACGCTCAACCTCAACGCACCACTCCTTACATGCGCACTCAAGCACACCCTCAGCAGCATACACATCCACACACATTCTCACATACACATACATACACATTCACACACACACACATATCCTCTATTCACACTCACATATACATATATGTATATACTTCCACATCCACTTATATACATATATTTCCAAGTACACCCTTGCACAATTCCATTCACCATTGCATGCACTCATTCCTTACCGCACATTATATCGCATGTGTGTACACACGAGTTGCGTACGCATTTGCGATATCTGTGCACATTGAGCATCTCCATACACACTCACACATCCACTTCACACCCACACGTAGCACATAATTACGGTTAATCACGTCTCTCTAGAAGACAGTTAACCTAGTGCGGTGCTACATTTCTATTGAATCTCCAATTCAATCCCCTCCACTATATATATATAAGCTAAGTAGTTTCATTTATTTCCATTCCACTTTCTTTCCACATTTTCTTTCATAATCTCTTTTATTTGATGATTAAGAAAAGACAAGAAAAATTATAAAATAGAAAAGGTAACTGTTGACCTTGTAAGTACACGGTCTCGCATGTGACGAGACCATTTTTTATTGATTTTGGCTGTAGCTAAGGACTCATTTTTGAGGGCATACCTCAAAGACAAGAATATCACAAAAAATTTTAAAACTAAGAAAAATCCAAAAATATAATAAACGAATAGAAATCACCGGTAGTTAGGATTTGCATAGAAATTAAGTAATCCAAAACCTGGCTTCCTACATTCAACCCTGGACCTAAAATTAATAAGTTTAAAACACACTTAGTTCATGTTAAAATAAATTTGATAAATCTTTGTAGATTCATTTGTAGGTAACAACTCTCACTATACACATTTTAATTTTAATATCACATAATTAAATAACCCTACTCACATCTCAACATTAACCAAATTCTGCTATTTATGTGCATTAATAGATCATGAAGTGGTAGATTGTGATGAGTTGTCGAGAATTAAGAGAAGGATTGAGGAGCATCCCTGTTCTGAAGCAAGGAGGACGGCACTGGAGGCCTTAGAAGATCTGAAGTACCCCTATACTGCTGATATTATTGCTGCAAGATTATCTGTGGAGAAGAGAATGGTAGACGATATCCCTACAAACGAGAATATCTCCTTAGAGGAAGAATTGCCGATTTTTACAAGTGATGAAATCGAGCCCCTGACGCCCTTGTCCAAGAAGGCGATTCACAACTCCATTGCTGATCCTCTCACCCAAGAAGATGATGCCTTGTCACTTATTTCTCATCAGGCCCATACCTCCTTTTCAAAGGTGGCTGAAAGAAAGTAAGGTCCATACTTCACCATACCATTTATGTACTGATAAGTCTTATGTAGCCATATCCCTCACCACCACCAAAACTATTCCACCTACCCACAATATAACAACTCCATTGGAAACCATACTCCCAAAAGATATTGAAACTTCAGATACGCCTAAATTACCATCCATTGCTGTCCAACTACCCATGAACCCTTCATCCCAATTACCCTTTTCCTATGATTCCCAACAGCCTACAAACACATCCATGTCGGTTATTAAATCTAAAAAATCCAATTTATCGCCGATATCCCATGACATTCCTACCTCACCTATACCCACTAACACAGAGTCTGTGAATGTTACCGAGCAAGTTTCTGTTAAGAAGCCTATTCAGTTGAACTATTCAAAATCTGCCCCCTCATCGGCATCCTCTTACATGTCCTCTGTAACAAATATTTGCTAAAAGAACTCCCAGCCTCTTCCTTTATCTCACTCTGCTTTTGAAGATATGGTATGTCAGTTGGAACCGATGGATGCTGATCAGGGTGGAACACTATGCAAAAGTGCTGGTAGCAGTGGGGTAGAGAAAAGAAATTATAAAAATATTGCAAGAGAGATGGCACCTACTGTATCCAACTTCTCAATTCTCCCATGCAAAAGGATTTTGGAGGATGTTACCAGGAGGGTCTATCAGGAAGATACTGTCAAAAAACAAAAACTTGATGCTGATGGTAGCAAAATGCAGATTGGGAACATTGATGATTCAGAAGAAAAGAAAATCCAATTGGAAATCACTGCCGGGAGTATGACAGCTGAGCCATATTAGCTGTCCGAGTCAAAATGAATATTCTTTCTTGGAATTGGAGAGGGTTGGGGACTCCCTCTGCAATTCGTCATCTCAAAAGTCTCGCCAGGGCTTCTATGGCTAATATTGTATTCATTTCAGGGACACACATCAGGGAAAAAAGAACGGCTTGGATTATGAAGAAATTTCAGCAATACAGCTATATATATGTGCAACCAGCAGGGAGGTCTGGGGGTCTATGTCTCTTGTATGATCAAACTTTGCAGATCAAGATTGTATATACAGAAAAATATTGTATCATTGCTGAAATTTCCTATTGGGGGGGGGGGGGGAGTGGTCTTTGTGTTGCTTGTATGGCATTCCTTCACAAGGAAAAAGAAAATTATTTTGGCAAAGGTTGACCAGATTGCTTGAGCCTTTTGCTGAAAATTTGGTCTGTATTGGAGACCTGAATGTCGTTCTTCAGAACCAAGATAAGTCAGGAGGACTGGCTGTCCCCACCAGGGAATACTGTCACCTACAAAATTTCGCAAGTAAATTGGGTCTTCTGGATCTAGGATTTGCTGGACAAGCTTACACTTGGACCAATAGAAGAAATCCTCAATTCCTAATCAAAGAGAGATTCGATAGAGCTTTGGTCTTTGGTGAATGGTGGCTTTCATTTCCTATGGCTGGTGTGCTCCATCTGCCGGCCATAGGAAGTGATCACAGCCTGATCCTACTTCGAGCCGAAAGAAAACTAAAACATGGCTCAAAAGTATGGAGAATGGAGGCTAATTGGTATTTAGAAAGTACCTTCAATGAAGCCCAGAAAAATGGTTGGAAGGATAGATCTGAGGCTAAGTTACCCCTATCTGATAGATTATCACATCTGTCATCTAATATTGTAAAATGGTCCAAATATGGCCACACAAATTGGACGGTTGCAAAAAAAGATATTGAATAGGAGCTATCAAACATACAAGATTCACAGCCATCTTGGGATGGGTATGACAGGGAGCAGATGCTCAGGCAAAAATATGAAGAAACTTTACAAAAGGAGGAAGTCCATTGGCATCAAAGGTCAAGACATAAATGGGTGGACAGTGGGCCGGGGATAAGAATACCAAGTACTATCACCTATATGCCACAAATATAAGGAAGAAAAACCGTATTGACTGCCTAAATCTTCCTAATGGAAATCACATGGCAGACCAAAAACTTATACAGGATTGTTTCTCCAACCACTTCAGCAGATTATACACTTTTGATGCTGTGGTCGAAAATCCCACCCCCTTCTTTTCACAGCGGGATCATCCTACGAATGAAAAACTCAGATGGTGTGATACTATTCTAGAGCCAGAGGAGATAAAAAAATGTCCTCTTCACGTATGACCTTGCAAAAGCCCAGGTACAGATGGTTTTCCAACCTTGTTTTATCAAAATAGTTGGAGTATGGTGGGAAAGTACTTGATACTTTTTGTGAAAGAATGTTTTAGGAATGCTGCCATGCCACGTGATATGGGAAAGACTTTCTTGGCCCTTGCTCCTAAGGCACGCAATCCAATTGAGCCAAAAGATTATCGCCCTATTAGTCTAACTACTACTCCTTATAAATTGGTTGTGAAGCTTGCTGCTCAAAGTATTTTTCCTGTTATCAATAGACTCATATCAAAAAATCAATCTGGATTTCTGACAGAAAGACAAATTTCTGATAATGTCGTTTTAGCCAAGGAGATTTTCCATGCTTTGAAGAAGAAAAGGGGAAGGAGTGGAGCTATGGCAATTAAACTTGACATGGAAAAAGCCTTTAATCGTCTTGAGTGGAGTTTTATACACTTTTACAATTTCCTGTTGCATTAGTTAATCTCATTTTATCGTGCCAATTCTGCATCTTTTGAGGTTATTGTAAATGGCAACACTACTAAACAAATCCATCCCATTCGAGGTGTGAGGCAAGGCTGCCCACTCTCCCCTTATATATTTATTATGTGTTCTGAATTCCTTTCTCACTCCCTTTCCTCTGCCCTGCTTGCTAATCAAATTTCAGGTGTTAAGATTGAAAGGAATGCTCAACCAATCACATATGCCGACGATGCTATACTTTTCTCATCGGCATCAGAAAGGGAAGCATTGAATTTAAAGAATATTCTACAGCAATATGAGAATATGTCAGGCCAAAAGGTTAACTATTAAAAATCAAGAATCTTCTTTGGGAAAGGAGTGCGTGGAGAACAAAAAAGAAGAATTACCGATATTTTCAGAATGAATGATATGCTAAAGGGTGAAGTATATACCTTGGGAATCCCATTGTAGATACAAAGAACCAAAAATGCTTAAAAGATTTGGTAACTACCAGATGCCACTCAAAATTGGCTGGTTGGAAACAAAGATGTCTTTTCACAGGCAGGTAGAGGGTTACTTCTTCAATCATCTCTTCTAGCCATTCCAAATTATCTAATATAGAAGGTTGGGCCAGAGATTTTTGGTGGGGCTTCAATGACGAGAGAAGACATTTCTATGCAAAATCCTGGCAATCCATCTCATTGCCTAAACATTTAGGAGGTCTTGGATTCAGAAATACAGAGCTTACAAATAAGGCTTTCTTGATGAAGATGGGATGGTTGCTGATCACGCAGCAGGAGGGGATATGGCAATCGCAGCTAAAGGCAAAATATTTTCCAAATGGATCGTTTTGGGATTATGTTCCAAAGCCATCTGATTCTCCATTTATGAAGGCTTTGTATTCTATACAAGGACAGCTATTCAATGGCCTTTCTCGGCTTGTGGCTGATGGTCAGTGAATAGGAATTTGGAGAGACAACTGGGTGAGGGACTTCTATGAGGTGCTACTGCCAAAACACTCTTCCTTTTATTCCCTAAATAATGTCAATGAGTTGCCGAATGCTGATGGCAGATCCTGGAATATGCAAATGATTGAAAATATATTCCATCCAGAGGTGGCTGAAAAAATTAAAAAGACACCATTACATTCTGGGCAGCATGATAGGAAAATATGGTCTGAGCACCCCAAAGGAAACTTTACAATTAAATCAGCTTATCAATCCTTGATTCTTCATCAGGAGAGAGGATCCCCTGATATGGGGTTGGTCAGCCTTTGCAAGAGGATTTGGCCTTTGAAACTTCTTCCTAAGATAAAATCTTCTTATGGAAAGCACTCTCAAATGCACTTAATTTAAGGGGGCTTCTTGCTAATAGGATTCCTGGAATTGATGCCACCTGTGAACTTTGCAAACATGGTAGGGAGGATGTTCAACATCTATTTATGGAATGCCCTTTCACAAAGCCATTTGGTTTCTTTTTAGAATTCGAATTGAGTCTTTCTCTGGAAATTGGTTCATGGTCTATCGGAAATTTCCTGATCAGATGGAAGAGGGGGATGATCTAAACTCACCGCCTTACTTTCTAGCTTACTCTATTTGGATCAATAGATGCAATGTGATCCATGAGAACATAGAATGTAATCCGGTTCTGGTTAAAAATCATATTCAGGCCTCTCTTAATTTCTACAGCATATATCATTTGGGTTGTCATCAGGAAACACCACATATGCATAGCCCTGGGCATGCTATGGAACCTTTATTTAATGAAGGTGGGAATATGGGAAGAGATGGGAATGTTGGACTTATGACGCCAGTTCTACCATTGCAGCATGATAATTCAGATCGGAATCACAGCAGACAGGCAATCCCTCCCTCTGCTATTGAGCACGACATTATTCCATTATCTGAAATCCAAATGGATCCGAGTCCAAATTATGGAATTCATCATACTCCATTACAGGGTATTACTCATATTGACTTTAACGCTGATGGGGAGTTAACTGTCATTGTCGACGCTGCAGTTAGGAAATCCCACTCACTGGTTGCTGCAGTGGCATTGGATCAGCCTGGAAGTATAATTGCTGCTCAAGGGGTTTCTATTTCCGCTACAAACTCTGATGAAGAAAAGACTTGTGCCATTCTTCGAGGCTTCAAACTTGCCTTGAAATTGGCTTATTCTCATGGACATATCCTTAGTGATGCAATGTCCCCTATAAGCCAAATCTATGGATCAAAGCAACCTTTCTAGCATTCACTTTATGCAGTCACCGAATGTCAAGATTTCTTACGCAATTCCCTAGGTTCTTGATTAGCCACGTTGGCAGATCTGGGGTCATTTTGGCCCATAATCTTGCTGCTTTCTGTTTAGACAGGGGATGTTCTGGGTTTTGGGTTGGCTCCTCACTGCCCTACCCGTTATTGGTTGCTTGGATACAAGTTTCTCTTATTTTCCAAAAAAAAAAAAACCTCAACAGGAGTGTACGTCTAGAGAGAATATATATATATATATTCGTCATTGAGAAAAGAGTTGTGTATTCTCTTATTTTGAAACTTTTCAAAATAAGAGAATACACAACTCTTTTCTCAACGACGACTCACTTAAATAACTTAATTTCCTGTGACGTTAGCATTGACTATGAACATGATCCTCAAGATCTAATTGTAAGGGCTAGTCAAATTGATTGCTCATCGCACACATTTCAGAACATGCTGTCCACATTCATCAAATGTCACGATAATGAGATAATTGTTGTGGTAACACTACCATACAACAAGAAACTGTCAAATGGGTTTTTCTGTCCATCTACCTGACCTTGTAGTCGGTAAAGAAGTTAGTTTATCCTCCTAACCTTGCAATCAGCAAGAAGTTTAAAAAAATTGACTATACTTTTAGCTAGATATGTTCGACTTGTAGCATAGATAGATTCAATGGGCAAACACCATTCAGATAAAATTACATTACGCGAATTCAAGCTAAGTGACATGACATGTTTACCAATAAGGCATCTTGGTGCCCTAAAAAGGGTTAGCTTGTGGGGAGACATTAATTAAACTGTAATCCAGCATGCGGAGCCTCCGTGTGTTGTGCGTGTGCCATATCGCCCTTTAGGCCCACGTGCACCAACAAATCAGGAAAATATAGAAAGGATGAATATCTGTAATATTAAATGCGATGGTCAACTGAAAGCACCACATGAATATGATAAGCGTCTCACATGATCATATATATATCTTACGAAGCCATGCACTCCTCCTAGACATCTACTTTTTTCTTTTCTTTTTCTTTGTGACAAGAAACTCTCTTACAAGGTAAATTCTGACCGATCGTAAGCATTCTAACTTTACAATCTCCTGATAAATTGATTATTGACAAGATTCGAATTGATGACCCGATTCTCACATAAGTAATATAAGGGTTTTACCAGTTGAGCTACCCACTAGATACTAGACATCCACTTTTGACATATAGGAATGAGCTATAGGTCAATGAATATGACATATGGTAAATATTAATGACTTGATATAGACAAATTAACGAAGCCATAAACTGTTGGGCGATGCATAATTGTACTTGTTTCGTAATCGTTGATGCTGCTTTTAATTTCGTCAATTGACTAATTGTTGATTGGTGTAGGCATTTAACTTATCGAGTCTTGGGTCAAAGGAAGTGGCGGGGGATTTTGTTGACCTTGTCTCCCATTTGGAATTGACAGGGTCAATTGTTGGATAGAAAGAAATGGGAAAATCCCATTTAAACCAGAGTCCTCACGAGCCCTTCCATCCATTAGTTAACGACACTAATTAAGGGCTCGAGCGGTAGTCATCCGAATAAGGTGATCATGCGTATACGTATGAAAAAAGAAAAAGGATAACAGATGAAAGAGATAGATAATTTCTCACGTATAAATACGTATGTGATTCATCCTTAATTAACATAGATGGAAGGAAGCGGAGACGGGGCCATCATAAGATCCAAGAGGAGGTATATAATAGAGAAGAAAATATAGGCAATTATATTATTTTACTGGAAATTAGCTTTTAAAATTTGACTTAAAAGAAAGATGTAATTGCGTTAATATCTACCTTTATAGATATCAAAATTTAGTTGTTTAAGTAATCCTTGCAATGATAAATCACATTTGCTTTGTCTCTTAATATTTAAGAATTTTATCTTATTTTATAGTATATCATTTTTTTTTAAATGTAAACGATCAACAACAATCACATATATCATTAATATTAGTAAAAATTAAATATCATTAAATAATCATACAAATTTTTTACAAAAGGATAAATCTAACTACGTAGTGAGGAAAAGACACTTGTAAATTGTCCAATAAAGTTTACAAAGAAAAAGTTACCACAAGAATATTTATAAGAGGAACAACTTAATCAGTTAAGTAACAAATAATTTTGATTACGTTCTAATATTATAAAATTAGGGAGTCATTTAAGAGATGCAGAGATAAAGAAAGAGAGACATAATAATCCGAAGGTAACCCTTGTTTTTCTTTAATTAGATCCATACCCTTGATTTTTAGATTTTTTGATGTAAAATTTTTTGAAGTACATTGCATAGGAAATTTTGAAACCCACCCCCTTTGTTGTAAATAATTAGGGGTGTTAATTGACCCGAATTCAAAGCTAACTTAATAAGGATATCCGAACCTGACCCGATTAGCGAGACAACAAAACGGGTCGGCTCAGGTGAGAGTTGGGGACCAACGGAAGCAGAGAACCTGAAAGGTAGTTTAAGTCGAAAAAAAAAAAAAACCAAAATCCTGTATTCCCCACCACAGCCCACCTGCCCACCTGTTCCTTGCCCCACAGGAAACCCCGCACCCGTTCCCTATCGAGTCTCGGATCCCACCACCACACCGTCGATCTGCCCGACGCCACCATCTCCACTGGTGCTGCATCTCGTCGATGCTGCCTTCCTACCCTCCTACCCTCTCTCCTCCAGGTAAACTTGTTCCCTTCTCTCATTGGGTTGACGTGGTTGATGGGTCATGTGGGGGTTGTCGGGTCTCATAGCCGTGCAGATGAGACGTGAGATGGCGAGGAGGCCATCGGGGTTCCGGTGGGGGCTTTTTGAAGGTGGAGGAGGAGGAGGCCTTGAGGGGACGAAGGCGGAGAAGGATGACGGATCGTGGAGTTGCTGGTGACCCAACAGAACCCATTTGGTCAGGCAACAGGTCGGCTCGGGTCAGCAGGAAAAATATCGGGTCAGGTCTTGGGTCTTAGGATGTGGAGCCGTTCGCTTGTCAGTTCAGGTTCGGGTTAATTTCGGATCCTCACATAAACGGGTCAGATTCGACCCGACCGGATCCTAGCCATTTGACATTGATCCACGGACGAGGGCTTCCTCTTTTCAATGATTGTACGAGGAAAATTTTTGTTGTATCCTCTCTCTCTCCTTCTCTGTACGTGTTTGTGTTGGGGGGGGGGGGGGTGGAGGGGAGGGTTAATTAAGGAATGAATCTACTTTGAGATAGATTATCATCTTCTATTGTCTGGTGGAAAAGTACGTTTCTTGAATTATCCATGTAATTAATTAGATTTGTATATTGGTGATGTGCTCTCAATAATGTCAACCAACCTATAGGGGTTGAAATGGAATCTGCGTCCCCACGTGCTATTTGGCCATCTGACCTTTTGATCAAGTTCAGGCATCCTTTTAATGACCTTGTAACTAAGCTCCGACATCTTTCAAGCATTCTTGGCGTAGTAGTGCCAAGAAAATCAAGGTCTCTGTCTGATTGATATCTAGCAAACGTGGAACATGTATGATAGTACCACACACCATAGAGACATTGATGCCCTTCATCGACTTTGCAGAATTTCTTTTTTATTTTTTGGAAAACCATCGTTGCAGACTCAATCGCACGCACAAATGATCAGGATTTTGTGGCATCATGATTAGAAGACATTCAATACATAGATAATAACTCCAGAGAAATAATATATAGAAGCTTGTACTGATGATCCTTTGGACAAACGACTAACTCTTATGAATACTGAACTAAATGAACTGAGGTTCACTTTTTGCACACCCACCCACATTTGTAAGAGCTCCTCTAACCACGTTCCCTCCGCCTTCGTGTGCTAACCAAGTTTGTGTTGCTTAGGTATGTATTCCAACGACGAGGATAAGTATGTACATATTGGGAGGTTTGAGAGTATTTTGGGGTGTGAGTGTAAGAATCTACAGTCTTGTGCCTCGTTGGTGCTGTGTGCTCTGAGGGTCGTGTTGTATGTGTGCCTAAGTTGGGTGCGGCCGTTGGTGCTGTGTTCTTCGTGTGCAGGCATTAGCATTTTCCAGACTAATAAATCAACACATTTATTCCTAGGGGGTATTAAATGAAACTTAGAATCACATTTATTCCCAGTGAGATACACCACCAACATTTAAAGTAAGAGAGAACTCTCGCATGAACATGGAAAAATCATGGTTTTGATAGAAAGAGGGCGAAATCAGAGATAAAATAAGGGGAGGAAAAAAAAACGTTAAAGAAAAAAGTCAAAAGAAGGAAGAAAAAAAATGCAATAAATGTGAGATCCAAAAAAATGTCCATATGTTGCGGGAAAGAGATGCGATGCATGTAGATGCTAGGGAAATGTATGTGTGCTGTGGGACAGGGAGCACCCTCGGTGGAGGTGACGGTGGTCACGAGGAGAGGAGATGAAGGGAATCACTGGAGGGGAGCGAGGGAGAGTTTCTTGTTCGACTTGGCTTTCTTTGTTGAGCATCATGTGTGCTGTCTTTCACTATTGTAAATACCTGTTATGTTCTGAGCCTTTTAAGACGTCTGAACTGTCAGTCAGACGTTTGGAAATTGAAAATTTTGTACGCATACTCGCGTCTGCGTGCTGGCTGCGCACAGACAGACTCACACTTTTCTCTCCCTCTCTCTTCTCTCCCCTACCAGAACCTTAGCCACTCCCTTATATATAACCCCTCTCCCCCTTTCCTCTCTTCCCCACTCCACCATCGCCACCTTCCTTCCTTCCTCTCCACTACAGTGAGAGGGGTGAGCGTGAGAGAGGGCGCGAGAGCAAGGGCGAGGAGGAGAGGCAGCGTGAAGAGAGGAGGAGCTTGTGTTCGCGAGCTAGTGGGAGCTCGCCGGAGGACGCCCCGCCGAAGCGGCACGTGCGGGAGGAGCACGTCGAGGGAGATGTCCTCGACACTTCGCTGCAGCTGGAGCTGCAAACGAGGAGGAGAGGCCGCGGCTACGCGCAGCGAGAGGAGCAGGAGGTCGGCCTGGTTCTGGGTTTTTTCCAGAATCAGACGTCTGGCGACTCGTCCAGACGACGGGTTAGACGTCTGGTGACGACACCGAACATCTGAAAGCAGAGTTTCACGAAGGTACGTTCCTCTTGCAGTTACGACCATGCAGGCCGCACCGCAAAGCCAATCTGTATGGCTAAAAGTGGGTGATTCGCCTGTCGCGTGTAGGGGTAGCTTTGGGAAGGCACGGGACACGCCCTCCCACGTGTTTCGGACATCTGGACAGCTTATCTGGCGATTAGAAGTACTCCCAGACGACTGGAGGAGAGGTTGGACGTCTGGAGTTGGGTTCAAACGATCAATTAGGGGTTCTGGACGTCTGAACTCGACGCAGGAACCTGAGGTGAGACCCTGGTTACTTTTAAGACGTCTGGTCCTTGTGCCGGACACCTGATTTAGGTCAGTAGTCCTATTTTTGACCCGTTTAAGATCCGTTTGAGGTCCGTTTTACGCAAACGAGATATTTGTGGATTCCTTGCGAATTCCTCTACTTGTTAGAAGGCCTTTTATACTATTCTGAACATTCCGTTGTGTTATGTTCCTTGGTATAGGATTTCGATCTGTTGCGTGTTCGGGGCCTGCAGAGGCACGTGAGCCTACCGTTCGAGCCTCCAATACTCCCAGATTGTCTGGTAGAGTGGTTTCCCCCTGATTTAATTATAAGACATGAATGCATATGTGAAATTGGATAACTAGAAACCTAGGATGTGGCATGAATCCTTGGACGAGAAGTACTTGAACTGTTTATATGCATGTTGAGATTGTAGTCTTAAATGAATGAATAGAAGTGTAAACAACTGCCTGTTAATAAATAAGAGCTACCTGTGAAATATGAAATGCCTGTGCTAGTTAAAAAGATACCTGTGACTTTACTTGTTGTATATGCAAATTGTAGAAATACGAGCTGCATGTGTATAATATGAGAATGGAAATGTGAATGATGAAACCTGGTATGGAACAACATGGGGAATATGAGCATGAACCCTACGGGGAATTAGGAGTAGAGCTCCTGTCGATAAATGGAATGGATCTGGAAATGTGAGTGAAAAGTGTGCTGGCCATTGAGTACGTGGTACTAAGGAGAGCGACTGTCCCCTGTTTAGTGTAGAGCAGAGCTGACCGCCCTTGGGTTGAGACCCGGGGTTAGGATTGACCACTCTACACCGACTTCTTTGGCCCTCGCGTACACTGTACTGGGGAGAGCTACTAGTGTAGGGAGAGAGCTAGCCACCCCACGGGGCCCGGGGTTCAACTAGCCACCCTATACCGACTTGTTAGGCCCACTGGGCAAACCGAGGTAGTCAGACGAGGGTGTGCGGACTGTGGAGGGGCGAGACCCCTGTTTGGTTTTGAGGAGCTAAACCCTTGTTACTAAGAGGGCTATGCCCTATATTGTTCAGTACTGTACTTTGGGTGCACTCACTAGCGAAAACAACTGACCGCGTGCCAGTGTGGGGTAGCTACCTGTGCACTTAACGCGCGTGCCATAGTCACTGCTACGTCTGTCCGTGACCTCGGGGTGGTTGACTGGGTGTAGGATCACTACGGGGAACTCTCCCGGCCAAGCGAGCACCACGTGCACCTTCTACTCTTCGGAAAAGATTGCAATCCAGATCGTTCCCACGAGGAACATGCGAGATCAAGAAAGAGATCTGAAAAGTAAACCAATGGGTGAAAAAGGAATAACTTGTAAAATAAAATAATTGGAAAAGATAAAATTACCTGTTAGCTTTCGCTGCTTTAGTTAGTTGGTTACCACTATACTCAGCGTTCGCTGACTCCGTTTACTCATAACCCTTTTTAGGTCCAGGAATTGAGCAGCTTGAGTCATCGGCTGCAAAGGGTGCTGGGCCCAGTCGTGCCCAGCAATAATTTCCTGCTGTTGTATGTTAAGACCCGTGCTATTTAAGCCTTTTAAGACGTCTGGACTGTGGGTCAGACATCTGGACACCTTCCCAGACGTCTGGAAATAAAAAAATTTTGAGTACGAGCTTGCGTTTGCGCGCGGGCTGCACGCGGATAGTACTCTCATTTTTCCTCCCCTTCTCTCTCTCCCCGCCTCCAAGCGAACCCTAACCCCAACCTTATAAAACCCCCTCCTCTCTCGTTCTCACTTCACAGCCACCAGCCACTTCTGCCCTTCCCCTTTACCCCAGCGTGAGTGAGAGAGTGCGAGAGTGGCGTCAAGAAGGAGTAGCGTGAGAGAGGAGGAGGAGAGTGAGCTCACGAGCTCATGTGGGAGCTCACCGGTTAGCGCGCGGCTGGAGTGGTGCATGCGCGAGGAGGAGTGTGTCAGGGAGGTCCTCCCCGACACTGCTGCAGCCGAAGCTGCAGGCGAGGGGGCGCGGCGCGGCCACGAGCGGCGCGAGAGAGCGGAAGCAGGTTTTGGTTCTAGGTTTTTCCCAGAATCAGACGTCTGGAGCGACGTCCAGACGACGGAGCGGACGTTTGGTGGCGGTTCCTGACGTCTAAGGTGAGAGTTTCGCGAAGGTACGTCCCCTTTACGGATACGGCCATATAGGCCGCTCCGCTGCTACCCCTTTGCATGCCCTTTTTGAGGGGATTCGGTCTCTACGTGCAGGATTCGCTTTGGAAAGGCGCGGGGCACGCCTGCCCACGCATTTTAGATGTCTGGGGAGCTTACCAGACTGGAAGCACTTCCAGACGTTCGGAGAGGTAGTCGGACGTCTGGAGCAGGGTCCAGATGGTCTAGAGGAGTTCCTAGACGTCTGAGGATTGGCGCAGAGTTAAGGTATGATACTAGACACTTTTTAGACGTCTGGAAGCTATTCCAGACATCTGATTTGAGTCAGAAATCTTATTTTTGACCCATTTAAGGTCTGTTTGAGATCCATTTTACGTAAATAGGATATTGATGTGTTCCTTGTGAGTTCCTCTACTTAATAAAAGGTTTTCTATACTGTTCTGAATGTTTCTTTGTGATTGTTCCTTATTATAGGACTTCGTTCCGTTTCAGGTTCAGAGCATGGTGAGGCACATGAGCTTGTCGTTCAAGCCCTCAATACTCTTGGGTTTACTGGTAGAGTTGCTCTCCCTAATTTAATTACAAACCTGAATGCATGTGTGGAATGAGTGATTAGAATATAGGATATGGCATGAATCCTAGGACGAGAAATATTGGAAATGTCTGTATTGGATGAATGAATTGCAGTCTTGAATGAGTAGATAGAAATAATAACAACTGCCTGTAAATGAATAACAGTTTCTTGTGAAATGTGAAATACTTATACTAGTTAACTATTGCATGTAACTTTCCTGTTGTATACGCTAAATGACATAATATGAGCTGCATGTTTATAATTTGAGAATGGTAATGTGAATGATGGAAATACGAGCTACCTGTGTATAACCTGAGTATAGAAATGTGAACGATAGCAATACAAGTTGCGTGTGTATAACCTGAGAATGGAAATAGAAATGGTGAAACCTGATATGACATGGTATGAAGAATATGAGCATGAATCCTACGGGGAATTAAGAGTAAAGCTCTTGGAAATAAATGGAATGAATCTAGAAATGTGAGTGGGGAAATGAGCTGGCCCTTGAGTACGGAGTACCAAGGAGAGCGACTGTCCCCCTGTTTAGTGCAGAGTGGAGCTAGCTGCCCTTGGGTTGGGACCCAGGGTTAGGATTGACCACTTTGCACCGACTTCTTGGCCCTCGTGTACACTATACCGGAGAGAGCTACTAGTGTAGGGAGAGAGCTAGCCACCCCATGAGGCTCGAGGTCCACCTATGTAACGACCCGGTTCCCGAGCCCCTATGAGACACGAGAACCGGACCGACTCAACTAATCCCAAGACCTAGTCGTCCAACGAGGAAGTAACCAAAAGAGCAGTAAAATAAACCACATTCAACATGAATATAACTAATAGTAAAAAAATACAGCAGCAAGGAAAGAAACTACTACAGTATATACCACCACAACAGTAGAACAACACTCATAACTAAATATGAACTGCAGGTAAAGAAAAGTACAGCGGAAACAAGAACTACTCACTATAGCGGAACAAAAAGAGGTACAAGAAACAGTGGTAACTCTACTGGACCCTACTCGGCCCAGCGTCATCTGCAGCCGCTGACCCTGGCTGCTCAACACCTGGTCCTGAAAGGTAACGAGTGTAACACGTCAGCAAAACGCTGAGTAGAGTGGCAACTAAAACTAAAGAAACAGTAGAGTGTACAGTAGCTGTTAAGTTCTGTTACTTTCTTTATTTAAGTCTTTCAATTATCTCACGATTTATCTATTTCTCAGATCTTTCACTTGATCTCGAATGTTCCTCGTGGGAATGATCTTGATTGCAGTCTTTTCTGAACAGTAGAAGTAGCACGTGGTGCTCTCCTGGCCGGGAGAGTCCCCCGTGGTGATCCTACTCTCAGTCAACCACCCCAAGGTCACTGACAGACGTAACGGTGACTACAGCACGCGCGGTAAATGCACGGGTAGCTAACCCGCACTGGCACACTGAGACGACGTAGGCTGTACGTCAAACACAGCAAGTGCGAGTTCTAGTTGAGGGAGGTGACCTTCTTAGGTCATGTGATCTCTGGAGATGGCTTGGCGGTGGACCCAGCCAGGGTTGAGGCAGTACTCAGGTGGGAGAGACCGCGTTCAGTCACTGAGATTCGCAGTTTCCTGGGACTGGCAGGCTACTACAGACGTTTCATCAGAGGATTTTCACAGATTGCGCGTCCTATGACACAGTTGACCCGGAAGGACGTGCCTTTCGCTTGGACAGACGCCTGTGAGGCGTGTTTTCTGGAGGTAAAGGAGAGGTTGACCTCGGCTCCTGTGCTCACCATCCCTGACAGTAGTGGCAGGTTCATTGTGTACACGGACGCCTCCTTGCAGGGGTTAAGAGGTGTGCTCATGCAGAGGGGTCACGTTGTCGCTTACGCTTCGCGGCAACTGAAGTCCCATGAGCATACCTACCCTACCCACGACCTAGAGTTGGCCGCTGTTATCTTCGCGCTGAAGACCTGGAGGCACTACTTGTACGGTGAGACCTTCGAGATTTTCACAGATCACAAGAGCCTCAGATACCTTTTTGATCAGAAGGAGCTCAACATGAGACAGAGACGTTGGTTGGAGCTCCTGAAGGACTACGACTGCAGCATCTCCTACTACCCGGGAAAGGCCAATGTGGTGGCTGACGCCTTGAGCCGTAAGGCGCCCGCACACTTGGGCAGTCTACAGTTATAGAGTTGGAGCCTTTTGGAGGAGGTGGGCAGCTGGCGACCTCTATAGTTACGGGGGTACTGTGGGGCAGTGACTGTGACACGGCAGACCAGGCCAGAGCTGATAGACCGCATCATCACAGGATAGATGAACGATCCGTACTTGCAGTCCTTGCGCGACAGAGTACTATCGGGAGACGCGGGGGACTTTTCTTTCACAGACCAGGTGCTATGCTTGAGGGTACGGTTGTGCGTTCCCAGAGACGAGGAGTTGTTGAGAGAGCTCCTGACTGAGGCACACGGTTCCAGATTCACCATACATCCCGGAAATACGAAAATGTACCACGACTTGAAACGCGAGTTTTGGTGGAGAGGAATGAAGCGGGATGTGGGTGAGTTCATGCAGAAGTGCTTAGTGTGCCAGCAGGTGAAAGCCGGGCATCAGAGGCCTGCAGGGCCGCTACAGCCACTTCCAGTGCCAGAGTGGAAGTAGGAGAGCATCACCATGGAGTTGGTGGTGGGCTTACCTGTTACCCAGCGGGGACACGACGCAGTCTGGGTAATAGTGGATAGACTGTTGAAGACAGCGCGATTCTTGCCAATCCGAGTTACTTTGGGACTAGCTCAGTTGGCAGAGAGGTATATCCGTGATGTGGTACGACTACATGGAGTTCCGCGGGAGATCGTATCCGACCGGGATACCCGCTTTACGTCCCAGTTTTGGACTGAGTTTCAGCCGGCCCTGGGGATGCGTTTAAGATTTAGTACGGCTTACCACCCCCAGACGGACGGACAGTCTAAGCGCACGATACAGACACTTGAGGACCTTTTGCGTGCCTATGTACTGTACTGGAGGGGCTCTTGGGAGGAGCACCTGCCCCTGGCGGAGTTTGCATACAACAACAGTTATCACTCGAGCATCGGCATGGCTCTCTACGAGGCTCTGTACGAACGGAAGTGTACGGCACCCTTGAGTTGGGTTGAGGTGGGGACCAAGTGGGAGGTTGGCCCCAGGTTGATCCGGCAGAGTCAGGAGGTAGTCGAGCAGATCCACAGACGACTCCGCACTGTCAGGAGCAGACAGAAGAGCTACGCGGATCGGAGACGCAGAGAGGTGCAGTTTGGGGTTGGGGACCACGTCTTCCTTCGTGTTTCGCCCATGAAGGGCTTACAGCGGTTTGGGGTGAGAGGGAAGCTCGCGCCGAGGTTTGTGGGGCCCTTTGAGGTCCTGGAGCGGGTTGGACCCGTTGCTTACAGACTTGCCCTCCCCCCGCAGCTTTCTGGTGTGCACAGCGTGTTCCACGTGTCCAACCTCAGGAAGTACGTAGCCGATCCCAGTCACGTACTGAGTCACGAGAGCGTCGAGGTGGGCGACGACCTGACCTACCCCGAGCGGCCAGTGCAGATTCTAGACCGAGCCGTCCACAGTTTGAGACGGAAGCAAGTACCCCTGGTAAAGGTTTTGTGGAGGAGCCAGCAATACGAGGAGGCTACCTGGGAGCCTGAGGCGGCAATGCGGGAGCGGTACCCGGAGCTTTTCGCGGGTACGTCTTTTTGGACAGGCTTCGGTCCTCTTTGAGTTTGTTATGGTTATTTGGACGTCTTTTCCGCACCCTAGTTAACGCAAGTTTCGGGGAGGAAACTTCCTTTGAGTTTGTTATATTGTTATGAACGCGTGCCCCAGACGTCTTTTAAGACATCTGGGAGGTGGGCCAGATGTCGGACCAGACGTCTGGAATCACTTCCAGACGTTGTATCAGACGTCTGGGATCGTTGCCAGGCGTCTGTAAATCTGTTATCTTTGACACGTGCGGGTCGTCTGCGTGCCTGAGCGCGCAGACCAGCATATTCGCTTATTCCTTCCTCCTGCGGCTGCAGATTCCCCTGCCGCGCTCCTTCTCCCTCCTCTTCACGCGGCCTTAAAAGGCCACGCACTCTTCCGTCACCACTGCCTCCTTCCTCTTCTCCTTCAGCCAGTGAGTGCGAGAGCGAGCGCGAGGTTGCAGCGGCAGCGGCGGCCGCAGTGAGCGCGGAGGAGGTGCTGTGTGCGAGAGCGGCGCTCAGCCATGAGGGCGAGCTCGCCGGGGCTGCCAGGGCCAGCCGGCGGGGAGTGCAGCGGGCACGGGGCGCGGGGGGGGACTGCTGCGGTCCGAGCAGCAGGCGCACGAGGTGCGACGAGGCACGGCATCGCGAGTCGCGGCCTGATTCTGGAAACATTTCCAGAATCAGACGTCTGGGCTGTAGTACCAGACGGCGGGAGCGACTTCCAGACGTCCGGGGTGACCATCGGACGTTTGGGAACTAGGCCAGACGTCCCCGCAGGCTTCTGGACGTCTGAGAAACCACGCAGAACAAGGTAATTCTCTGATCCACTTTTTAAGACGTCTGGAAGAAATTCCAGACGTCTGATTTTGCACAGTGTCGTCGTTTTCGACCCGTTGAGGGCCCGTTCGAGTTCCGTTTTCCGCGTTTCGAGTTGTGTTCTTTCCGGAATTAAAGCCTCTACCCGTCTACAGTAGCTATACACTGTTTGAGACACTCCTTGTGTTTGATCCTTGTGATAGGACCTCGTTCCGTTGCAGTCTTGGGGGTCGCGGAGGCACGCGGGATTCCCGATCACGCCCCCATTACTCCCGTCGTACCTGGTAGAGTGGCTTTTGAGTATAACCTATTAAATTGTGGAATCATAAATAGAACCTAGGACATTGCATGAATCCTAGGAATAAAAACAGATTGAATGATAGATTCTAGGTGTTGCATGAATCCTAGGGCTGGAAAACTACATTGTATGATAGATCCTAGGATACGGCATGAATCCTAGGACGGGAAAACTGATGGAACAGATGAATACTACAGTCTTGGAAAAATGGAAAGGAACAAATAGCTGCCTGTAATTGAATTAACAGCTGCCTGTTGAATAAATAAACGTATTTGAGAACATGGATTGTGATAACGTGAAACTGGAAGGTGAAACTTAGACGTTTTGAGCTGGAACCCTACGGGGAAGTAAGAGTAGAACTCCTGGAAAGTGAATGGAATAGAATTGGGGAAGTGAGCTGGCCCTTGAGTACGGAGTACCAAGGAGAGCAACTGTCCCCCTATTTAGTGCAGAGCAGAGCTAGCCGCCCCAGGGACCCGGGGTTAGGACTGGCCACTCTGTACCGACTTGCTGGCCCTCGTGTACGTAGTACCGAGGAGAGCTACTAGTGTAGGGAGGTACTAGCTACCCCACGGGCCCCGGGGTTCTGCTAGCCTCCCACACCGACTTGTTAGGCCCACTGGGGCAAATCAGGGTAGTCAGGCGAGAGTGCGCGGACTGTGGAGGGGCAAGGCCACTGTTTGGTTACTGTGGAGGGGTTGGACCCCTGTTACTGAGAGGGCTCTGCCCTGTACTGGTTCCGTGCTGTGCTTTGGGCGCACCCGTTAACGGAAACGACTGGCCGCGTGCCAGTGCGGGTTAGCTACCCGTGCGTTTACCGTGCGTGCCGTAGTCACCGTTACGTCTGTCAGTGACCTTGGGGTGGTTGACTGAGAGTAGGATCACCACGGGGGACTCTCCCGGCCAAGAGAGCACCACGTGCTACTTCTACTGTTCGGAAAAGACTGCAATCAAGATCGTTCCCACGAGGAACATTCGAGATCAAGTGAAAGATCTGAGAAATAGATAAATCGTGAGATAATTGAAAGACTTAAATAAAGAAAGTAACAGAACTTAACAGCTACTGTACACTCTACTGTTTCTTTAGTTTTAGTTGCCACTCTACTCAGCGTTTTGCTGACGTGTTACACTCGTTACCTTTCAGGACCAGGTGCTGAGCAGCCAGGGTCAGCGGCTGCAGAGGACGCTGGGCCGAGTAGGGTCCAGTAGAGTTACCACTGTTTCTTGTACCTCTTTTTGTTCCGTTATAGTGAGTAGTTCTTGTTTCCGCTGTACTTTTCTTTACCTGCCGTTCATATTTAGTTATGAATGTTGTTCTACTGTTGTGGTGGTATATACTGTAGTAGTTTCTTTCCTTGCTGCTGTATTTTCTTACTGTTAGTTATATTCATGTTGAATGTGATTTATTTTACTGCTCTTTTGGTTACTTCCTCGTTGGACGAATAGGTCTTGGGATTAGTTGAGTCGGTCCGGTTCTCGTGTCTCGTAGGGGCTCGGGAACCGGGTCGTTACAACCTAGCTACCCTACACCAACTTGTTAGGCCCACTGGGAAAATCATGGTAGTCAGGCGAGGGTGCGCGGACTATGGAGGGGCAAGACCCTTGTTTTGTTCCTAGGGGTTAGACCCCTATTACTGAGAGGGCTAGGCCCTATATTGGTTCCGTGTTGTACTTTGGGCGCACCCGTTAGCGGAATCGACTGACCACGTGCCAATGCGGGGTAGCTACCCATGCACTTATCGCTCGTGCCGTAGTTACCGTTACGTCTGTCCGTGACCTTGGGGTGGTTGACTGGGTGTAGGATCACCACGGGGGACTCTCCCGTCCAGGAGAGCACCATGTGTGCCTTCTACTCTTCGGAAAAGACTGAAATCAAGATCATTCCCACGAGAAACATTCGAGATCAAGAAAGAGATCTGATAAATAAACCAATTGGTGAAAATGAATAAATTATGAAATAATGTAATTAGAAAACAACAGCTACCTATTCACTTTTACCGCTTTAGTTAGTTGGTTGCCACTCTACTCAGCGTTTGCCGACTTTGTGTACTCATAACCCTTTTTAGGTCCAGGTGTTGAGCAGCCAAAGCCTACGACTGCAGAGGGTGCTGGGCTCAGTAGAGCCTAGTAGTTGTAGCCCTTTTGTTGTATTCGTTTATAGTAGTGAGTAGACTCTTGTACCTTATGTTCTGTACTTTTACGTTCTGTACTTTATGTTTCTGTACCTTGTTACTTTGTGCTGTTGTGGTGGTGATATGTATTGTAGCATTTTTTACTTCTTTACTGCTGTATCTTTTTATTGTTAGTTGCTTAGTATAGTGAATGTGGTTTACTTTCTTGCTTTTTGATTACTTTCTCGTTAGACGATTTGGTCTTGGGATCAGTCAAGTCAATCTGATTTCGTATCCTGTAGGGATTTAGGGATCGGGTCGTAACATTGTACTTCCTTTTTGTTAGTGAATTCAGACTGTTACCATTTCTATTTCTGTACTTTATTTTCACTTTACTATTATGGTGTTGATATATAATGTTAGCAGTTTTTACTTCTTTTATTACCGTACTATTTTACTGTTAATTAATTAACATTATGAATGTGATTTACCTATTTATTTTTTGATTATTTTTTATTATACGATTAAATTTTCATATTAATCAAATCAAATCATTTTCGGATCCTATAATACCAAAAAATCATGTATGCTACGGACAGGATCACAACCCACGTGACAACATATGCAAAGAAATATATATTGAGGGACATATGCATTGAAAAATAACAAACATACAGAAGATATGCATTAAAAAATGATAAACTTAAAAAAACAACGTCGAAAATGTTGATTGGTTGCCACTCTTGCGCAACTCTATGGTGTGTTGTCCCGGTGATCATCAATGTGCACGTGAAATAATTCTTCAATTGTGTACTTTAACTCCATAGCGGTTATAACAGATATCAAGAGTCCATCGAGTGGAAAGTAATGAGCGGTGGTGCAGAATATATTTATGTCACAAATGCAAATGTACACGTGCAATCGCGGACATATTACATGATATCTACGATTCATTAATTATCACTGAATATAATTTCTTGAGCAACTTCATACAGAAAACTGAATAAAAAATATCAGATTTACACGGAAAATGCTAAAAGAAAAAATTCATGAGAGGGCTCCGGCTGTATCGTACAATGACGAGTAGGATTTTTCAAGTATGAAACCAAAAAGAGGAGGCTTTACAATACATTTTACATTTTTATTTTCCTTTTTTAAATAAACTTTTTCCTTAAAGAGGAAGCATCCGAAAAAGATAAAAAAATCTAACCCTCGAGGACAAAGAAAAATGTTTCCGTAAAAACGGAAATGTCCAAACATAAAAAAAATAAGATTAAGAAATAAAAAAAATAAAAGAAATAGTATTTCGAGATTAGAAATCGAACTGATCTTTCAATAAAATGTAACTCTACACTTATATATGGCAAGTGTGAACGAAAATTGTGATATAAGTATACACTACATTGTACCTGGGGAGTACATTAATCGACTTCAGGTTTAATAAGACGATTACAAGCTAAGTATAGCTCGAATGAACGTTTCTTCCTGGTGACCATATTTACTTCCCGGTCTTTTGCGATGTTTTATTGAAAGTGTCTCTTATTTGGGGGAGTAGGATGAAATCTGGATGAAGATAGGATCGATGCAAGACTCGTCGGGAGGAAAAAAAAGGAAAAAGAAAATTTGTCCCACCAGTAACGTTTCATAAGTACGATTGTGATGGAGTTAACGGAGATTAGTTAGTTCAGCATCGTGCAGGGTATATACAAGTCCCATTTTTCTCGTGCAAATAACCGGCCATCGGACGTGGAAATGGACGCAAAGCGCCATTGGTGTAATCCATTTCTTGGAAAAAAAAGAATAAGAAATGGAACAACGTGGCGATGGTTAAATGGGAGCAACGTATGACGCGTTCTCTGTTATAGACGGCGTAACGCATGTGGTACCTCTCTTGTTTTGTCGCAGAATTGGACGCAAAGGAATACAAAATAGTCGTGGGGGATAAGAATGGTCCCCTGAAGACGTGATACGCCAAGACGTGCGTAGGATGACGAAGAAATATCGAGATAATGGATGGTCCATCCAGAGGCCTCCTACCGGTCAACCAGCTGGATAAGCTCTCACATAGCATCTATATCCTACCCGAAAGGTTCCACCAATCACACCTATCCACGACTCGTCCTTCCCTTCCTTCCAGTAGCTTCTCTCTATGCATCCCTCCCTTTTACTTCTTTTTCCCTTTTTTTCAATCTTTTCTGCCTTCTACCCACCGCCGCCTGTTATTTCCTCTTTTTTTTTTTTTTTGCCCTTTTCTTTCTTTCTTTACGTGCCGCGTCCGATCGAACTTCTCTCTGGATAACTTTCCTTTCGTTCTTTTCCCCCCTGTGCGTGACAGCGTTTTCAACTTTGAAACTTCGGCAATCGATCGACCACGACGACAGAAACACGTCTTCTCCACCCCAAGTCAAATGTGGGCATCCAATTGCGTCGTATTGTTATTTCGCCTTCCTTCCTCCCTTTCACACCCCGCCTTCCTCCTCTCCTCGTTCTCTCCGACCTCCTCTATCCCATTTATATATAATTAAATAAATGCTACCTCATGCATTGCATACCAGGGACGACGAGGCGTCTACCTATATATACTCTCCACGCATTTTATCTTCCCACATCCAAAGCCAAAGCCAACTAGCTAGAGAAAAATATCCACAAACCAATTAAAATCCCACCCTGGTCTATCCACTTTCAAGTCACACGCAAACACGGAGAGAGAGAGACCTATTATTTCACACTCAATCCCTCGAACCTTCACCCCCTCGACACGTACGTATTTGAGAATTAGCATAGATAGATAGAGCAGCAGAGAGTAATAATCCAATATGGTAGACTTGGATTGCCAGAAGAACAGCATGAATACGAGGACGACGGTAGTCCCTGCGATCGTGGAGATACCCTCCCTCCGGTCACGGAAGCCCACCATCTCCTCCCCGAGGGCAGCGGGACTCGCCGCCACCGCCGCCTACGACCACTACCTCCGCCTCCCCGAGCTGTCAGAGCTCTGGGCCAACCGGCGATTCCCCGAGTGGAAGGGCGAAGCCGTGGTGAAACCTTCCCTCCAGGCCCTCGAGATCACCTTCCGCTTCATCTCCATAGCGCTCTCCGATGCCCGCCCCTACGCCAACCACCGCGAGTGGGCCCGCCGCCTCGAGTCCCTCGCCTCCCGGCAGCTGGAGCTCGTCGCCGCCTTCTGCTCCGACGACGACGGCACCCGCAGCGCCCCCACCTGCCAGCTCAGCAGCGGTGGCGGCCGCTTGACGCGCGACCGGGGGAGCTCGCAGGAGGTGTGGAAGATCCCGGGGTCGTCGCCGGTGGTGAGCCGGACGAGCGAGGAGAGCCTCCTCCCGCGGCTGGTGGCGTGGGAGAAGTCGGAGGGCATCGCGTCGAAGCTTCTGATGGAGGTGGAGTGCCAGATGAGCCGCGCCCCCTTCACCCTCGGCCTCGGCGAGCCCAACCTCTCCGGCAAGCCCTACCTCCAGTACGACATCGTCTGCCGCCCCTCCCACCTCCACTCCCTCGCCATGAAGAAGAAGAAAAAGAAGGATGTAGTGACTATTAACCCAGAGGAGGAGAGCGTATTCACGGCCCATCAGATCAGCGAAACGTGGGTGTTCGTGGCGAAGCAGCTACTGGGGAGGCTGGAGGAGAGGATCGAGGAGAGGAGTTGGGGCTCCGCCGCCTCCGACGGCTGGCTGCTGGAGCGTGTGTGGAGGCTACTGGCGGAGATAGAGGACCTCCACATGCTGATGGACACTGACGACTTCCTAAAGCTCAAGAGGGAGATCGGGATCCGGGCGGCCACCTCCGGGTACGACGCCTTCTGCTTCCGGTCGAGGGGCCTCGTGGAGATCACGAGGTCGTGCTCGAGGGGGCTCAAGAGGTGGGTGCCTCACATACTCGGGGTGGAGGTGGACCCCGAGGGTGGTCCCAGGCTTCAGGAGACCGCCATGAACCTCTTCCGAAGGACCACTACTGCTAAGAAGAAGAGGGAAGTGCAAGAAGAAGAAAAAGAGGAAGGGAAGAAGGTGCATCTGCTGCAGGCGTTCCAGGCCGTCGATGCGGTGGTGAAAAAGTTCTTCTTCTCGTACCGGCAGTTGATCGTGGCCGTCATGGGAAGCCTCGAGGCTAAAGGTGGCGTTGTTCCCACCATGATCATCAATAATATTAACGCCACCACCACCATCACGAATAACTCCGGGGGCGGTGGTGATGACGATGATGGCGATCAAGAAGACCCGTTGAACCAGATGTTTATGGATCCGCCTTATTTCCCGAGCCTGGACGCCGCCAAGACGTTCCTGGGCGATTTGTACCAACGCCTTCCCCACGGCGACGCCTCTCCATCGGCATGCGCTTCCCCTACTCGACTCCGGTAATTAATTACTTACTTGATGTCTGCTGCTGCTTCTGGACGCCACCACAGATGCTGCCGAGCTGATTCCTCCCACTTGGGGTGTGCTTAATTGCGTTTAACTTTAGTTAATTAATATGTAACATCTCACCGCCACCACTGCACCATATAATATAGGGTATCTTTCTCTCTGATCCCCTGTGTGTTTTCTTTCTTTGTTTTTTTTTTTCCAACCTGGGCTGTGTTCCAGAATAGAGTTTTTGGGATGGTTATACTGCAATTCAATTTTTAATTTTTTTTAATTTGTTTGTAAATACGAACCTTTTTTACGTGGTGGAAAGCGGACCTGGGTCATTATTCAAATCTTATTGCTTGCAAGAAGACCCGTCTCTCGGTGTCTAATTGGTTGCAGGGTTCCTATTCAGCCTTGGAAATAATCAACTGCTGGTGGTCCCTGACTTGGGATTTTTGTTCCACATTCCCAATGGATAATTAGGCAACCTTCCAGCTCCTATCTTTTGACCAATCACATCCCTGGGAAACAAATCAAGATTGGAATTCACGGAATGAATTGCGAGGAAGTAACGGGCTGAGCAGACTAACAATTTGGGATTACCTAAAGCTAGTCTAGTTGAGGTACAGCGGAATCGGATTTTCAAATGCGAAATTAGCGTTGACCATTTGTCTTATTTACCTCGTAAGATTGTTAATTAATTTGGGACTGTCAGCATCTTACATTTATTCATAGGATGTGTGTTAGTAACCGTAAAAATTGGCGTATAATAATGTGATCTCAATCAGTATTTTTTTTTACGTAAAAAAAGTATTGTTATATGATAGGATTCATCATTATTGAAATTAATAACAAATCATTTCAATACGGATGTAAATTACTCAAATCACCTTTACAATCATTTTATACTGGTATAAAATCATTTTGTATGGGTGTAATTTTATATTACACTTGTGTAAAATTACATTGTACATTCAAAATAAAATCTTACTTTGAACTACTTTGTACCGGTGTAATTTTATTTTACATCGATGTAATTTTACTTTACACAGATTGCATCGGTATAAAATTAAATTCAGAGTGTTTCTTCACATATGAGAAGTGATTTTACACTTAAAATGTGATTTTATCACCTTAGGGTTTAGGATTTAGGGTTCAGTGTTCGTTAAACCTTAAATCCTAAACCCTAAGGTAAAAAATCATCTTTCAAGTGATAAATTACTTCTAATACGTGAAATCACTTTTTATAAACATAAATCCTAAATCCTAAAATCATAAGCTAAAATCACTTTGTATAAGTGCAAAATCACTTTGAACATGTGAAACAACCTATAGAATAATTTTACATCGATGTAAAATGAGATTATACTGGTATAAATATACCTTAGAATAATTTATCATCAATGTAAATTACCTAAAAAAATTTATCACCGATGTAAAATTATTTATCATCTGTATGTTTTAAATTAAAGTAATGTAATATTTTTTTTTAATATAGTGGAGATCATGACATACTAAATCTTATAATTTTTATTTCTTTACATTAAATATCAATTACTAAATAAATCCATATTCTAAATGTTGCATGAAGTAGCAAAATAATCTCACATCAATTTTTACATCAGTACTAACATTTTCCATACTTTTTAACTTATTTGTAATAGGTGTTGACCTATACGTAGGATTAAGGAAAGTAAGCTAAAAAAATAACGGAAATTAAGATTTGTATTAGAGTCTCCATCTTAAATTATTCAAACAATTGATTTGAAGGATGATCAATCTCTCCCTCACTTGCCTAAATGAATTCTGGCGTTGGTTAATGCCTCATGAGACTTAAGAAAACCTAATGACTGAACTTCGCAAAATCTGGCACCTGGATACAAAATTTCCAAAATTGGGGTTCGTACTCAAATAATGGAGACACCCATTTAAGTTTAGAACTTTATATTTATGCCCATATAAGAGGTAATTATACCGATATCTTCATATATTTTATTATTACATTTGTACCCCTCAAAGCTACTAACCATAGCAATTATACCCTCTTGTTAAATCTCTATTAGATTTTGACTCAAATTATGCAAATTACATTCATACTCCTCTCTTTTGTCTTCTATTTTTTTTTTATTTGATATTGTCCCTCTTCTCCCCCAGTGGATGGTGACATCGAGGATGGATATGATGATTGTGGTGACGTCCCTCTACCCCACCCGTGCCCCTCCGCCTCACCTTGGTTGTTGACCTGCAGCAGCAACCCACTCACCACTACCACAATGCCAAGGAAGGGCATGGAAAGTACCTTCTTCCAACCCCTATCCACACTCATCGTCAGCACCTTCCACACCACATGGATGGAGGACTAGAGCAACACATCACCAAGTGGGACTCCAACAATTCCTGGCAAAGCCCTCCACTTCTTCCTCACAAACGACACCCCTAACTGCCAACCCCTCCCCCAACAAACATTGCTTATATACTAAGCATATTGACTTTCATGGAGCATGGGAACTCTCAAACTCTCAACTTCATAAACCTCAACCTACTACTTGAAGGTAGTTTCAGACGTGGGAGAATCCTAAACCTACTCGGGCTCGGAAATACCTATAGCTCCTCATTGCTCAAACCTGGTTCTTTTGAGAATTTTGTCCCGGAGGCCAACTCAACCAACTTTCTTTGCCCAATTTCAGGCCTCTAATGGTATAGTCGAGGCAAGTTGACATCCTAAGCTTGCTTTCTTTCCTTGAGACGGGTATTTCATCAGCCTTCAAACTTTGATTGGCTTCCCAAACTCTCAAACTCATAATTAGAATTGTAATTGGAGTAACTATGGTCACCTCCTCCATTGTAGAGACCTCCCAACCCTAGCCACCTACCCACCCTCCCCTCTACTACTAGAGATGCCACCTCAACTGCCTCCTCCCCCTAGACCTCCCTCACCCTCATCCTCATCCCTTAACGCACAGACCCTCATCTCGATATTTTTTAAGAATTTTTTTTTTCTTTTCGGGTTGGAGCGAAGGGCGGTGTTGGTGTATAATTATGATATATTATTAAAATTTAATTACAACCAATCTAAAATATGATTACACACTAATGGGAGGACAAATTTGTTAATATAATTTTTAGGATTGTAAATGCAATAACGAAATATATGAAAGTATAGATATAATTAGGATAGATTATAGCAACACATTCCTTTTTAATCTATCCTTTTTAAAAAATGAGAATGCATGAATTATTGTTCGCCGGTGTTTGGTAAAACAAAGAGATGACCGAAAAGAATGCTGCAAGAAGTGAATTACAATACCTGAAATTTTTTATTTCAATCAAGATTTAGCAATTATCATAATGGTAGTTTTAAAAAATAGATCCAAATGGCAAACCAATCGGGTTAAACATGGGTAAAAGGTCGAGTGAACCCATCAATTTCTTGAATGAAAAAAAATTAATTTAACCAACCAAATTGACCCACCAGTTGAATCACCTGTATTTTCTTCTCTTATGAAATAAAAAATCCTTCGTAATCCCTCAACTCAAACCTCCCTTGATCACTTATGCTTGACTCATCCCTCCACCACCTCCTAATTTAACCATCATCCCCACCATTTAAACCCCGTCATCATTGGTCTCTATTATCGTCATCACTCTTGCTCCTTTTTTTTCCACCGTCGCTCTTCTTAGTGTATATTTTCTTCAACAAGTTTATACGTTGATCCAAACTCTTATATATTTTTATTAAGTTCTTATTTATTATGTACTTAAATTTTTAAAAATATATTTTTTAATAAATAAGATAGTACAATTGGTGCATCCGTTCTCTATAAAATACTCTATGTGAGATGTGTGGGATCAAATCTTTGACGCTAGCCCAAACATACATAATGGTGTTGCGAGTGGATGTGTCATAGGTGTAT
The DNA here is from genome assembly GCA_037157565.1 of Thalassia testudinum. NCBI lineage: Eukaryota > Viridiplantae > Streptophyta > Magnoliopsida > Alismatales > Hydrocharitaceae > Thalassia > Thalassia testudinum. The sequence continues at coordinate 91,773,168 of JAZHRO010000012.1, forward strand.
GTTCAACCACTCTAACTCAACATCAGGAGAGTAATCGTAACTTTGATTACGAAAGAGCTTCTGAATCTAGCAAAAAATTCAGAATCCCTTCTGATTTCAATATATATATATATATATATATATTATTAATCAAATTTTTATCTAACCTAATTTAACCTAATTCAACTGATGCAAAACAAATCAAAGGACATATAATTTTATTTTTTTAATTTTTACAAATAATAAAGTTATGTACGGATTCGACCGAAGCATTAAAAATCAAAATTGAAACTTTATCAGGTTAATTTAATTTCAAAACATTGATAGTGATCATAAACTTCATCCATCCCGCTTCCATTTTCTGTACAGTATATACCCAAAGATGTATAACTTCCTAAACCTCTCACGATAGACGTTCCCTCCACATCGATAATCAAACTCAATGCATGAAGTATCAATTATTCAAATGCGTATCCTCCATCCAAAAACCTTCCTCAAAATTCGTACCGTTAAAAGACAGCTCGCTGCTGTCTTTTCATTGAGCCCAGTGAGCCTACTTGGGGATCTTCCGCTAACTCTTAATGGGCCTACTTGCAAAGTCGAAATGAGTCGAAATAAACAATCTTCGTGGGTCGTGGACCTAAGCACATTGAACGACATGATAAACATGACAGAATTGGGACCAAAGGGATCCATGAGGGGGTAAATAGCGCTCGCAGATTAAAAATTTTACGAGAAGCACAACAAGATCCAATTATTAGAATGTGAGGTAAGTAGATATATTTGACCTACCTCGAATCAGAAAGATACAAATATAGGTGGGTCTGGATAAATTTAACCCGCAAAAGAATCTAGTACTAACCGATGATAGGAAAAAGGTGGAAAAAGTCCAACTCATTCGTACTAACAATAATGATGATATGACTGGCACAATTAATAATCTAACATCATACATACCTTAACAATAAGTGTCTCCGATCAAAATCAACCCCCCCCAGTACTATAAATAACAAAAAGATGCCCTCGAGGCTCTCTCTCAGGTAATCAAAAAGAAATAGAGAAATAGTATTATCATTTCTTCCTAGTGAATAATTAGGAACATCACTCTCCCTTCAAACATACACCATTTACAATGAAACTGAATCATCAACCTTCTTATCTCATTGTGATTATTTATTTTTGAATTATTGAAATAGGGACCAAAGTTCCTCCGATCAGCCTAAACCAAAAATCCAAAACCCCCCTCCTGCCCAAGGTAAAGGCATCAATTATCTTCGGTTTTCGCAGCATCCACCTAAGATGGATTGGTCAATCTCTATGATTTTTTTTATTTATCCTCTTCATCTGAAGTATTTGTGTTTTATAGCCGAAATTAGTACACGCACTTAGCCCTATGCTATTACATTTTATGTGAGACCACTGCCAAAGCCGAGGGCAAGGTCATTCTCGTCCATGTTTTGGTATACCCCTCCAACCAGAGTTTTGATGCATCCAGCAACAACTTTCATAGGGTTTTTTTTTTTTTTTTAAAAGGTAAATATGCTAAAACATGAGATTTGATTCCTCTTAAATGTCAATGGGATTAGGGGATTCTACGATTATGCCAATCATTTGCTGGTCATTATCAGCTGTTTTCTTGTAATGGGACATGGCACATTTCCTCCCACCTGGAGATGGCACGTTCCATCACCCGACAACGGGTGCATTGAGTGAAGCATGCTATGAGTTTATATTGATGGATAAGCACCTTTGGGTACCGGTAGTAGATGTAGCATGCATTACCTAGCGACACCAGGCGAAGCATGCAGCGGTTGATGATGTTGGAGCACCTAAAGGATGGTGGCGGCAATAGAAAATGCAATATCCTTTGTATATGAGTGCTTTGCACACTTACGTATACAAAACTGTACGTTAGGTATCATCAATTGCTTATTTGGACCTAAGTATAGCCTTAGGTAAATGGTAATGGAAGCACAAAATCTATGCAACATTTCCTTCGTAAAAGACTTAAAAGAGAGATTTGTGCACAAGAAAATTGAAGGAATTTAAAAGAAAATAGGTTTGATCACATGAATTCCTTCACTTTTCATTAAAAAACTTACGTTGGTGCGCTTTTTATATTTTTCATAGAAATTCTCCATTTTTTGTTAAGGGATTATTTGGTTGGTGGAATAGATGAAAAATTAGGTTATTCGATTGGTTTATTTTGTTTCTTTCAACTTCATCACATAAAATTTATTTACTCCTCCTATCAAATATCTCGAATAAAATGAATATTTTTAATTTTTTAATATGACAACATATATAACTAAACACTTGGATAAAATGAAAACATCTAATTCCTTCTCCTCTTTTATATCTTTTTTTATCTCTCTTAATTATTATTCCAATCAAATAAATCCTAAAAGATGATGACACTCATCATATACGAAGAGAATAAATAACAGATAACTCTATCCCCAAAATTAATCAGGACTTCAACTTATTTACCAATTAAACTATCCAATGGGCCCTCATTTTTTCTTAAAATAAAATACCCTTGTCCCCTATTTGCCCTCCCCACCAGCACTTCGAATCTGACGGAAAAACGAGCCAACCTCCCGTGCCTTCCCCTGGTAGCGCTACTGTTCCTCTTCTCTCTTCCATCATCATCATCCTCCCTCCCTTCTTACCTCCTCCTCCTCCACCTGTCTCTTGCCCACACGCTCGCATCAACGCCAAGCACCAAGGGGAGCTTTCTTGAGGAGTAGCAGCAGTAGCCCGAAGGTCCCCCACATCCCCTTTCCCCTCCAGCGAATTTGAAGAGCAGCACCAACTTGAACGTTTGTCCTGTTCCTTCATTTGGATTTCTGAAATTTGGATTTTGATTTATAGATCTTGACATCGGATGGTTTTGTTTTCTTTTGAGTATAAGCGGTCCTATGAATGTTATGATTTTGATTTTCTCTTCCTTTTTGGGTGGCATGTAAAATAAAGTGAATTAACATGTCTACAAAACTTGTCAATAGATCATGCATGGATCTTGTTATTTGATAGTTTTTGATATCTCGTAAAAAATAAAGTGAATTTATTTTACCTAAAATAGTTGATTGGAGGAATAAAATGATAATATTACATCGATGATAATAAAGAATCATCAATAATATTTAATCGTTTCCCTTATAATATTTATTTAAAACTTAAATATCCAAATATCACATGTGACATTTAAAATAATAAGGATAACATTTCAAATTCCCATTGTTTATTTGTCAACGTAAACATTCCCATTTTCCTTCAATTTTCCATGGAATTACAAACACACAAAAACTATTTTACCTCTATTACCTGCTGAAGCACAAACACCAATAAAGTTTTTCATTTCCTCAAATAACCCAATTCTTTTTATCTTTATTTCCTCAATTTTTTCATTTAACTTTAAAAATCCATTCTCGTCATCTTCCGAGGTACAAACAATCCAATAGTTTTCGTTGACCCTCTGACCATGTCTCTGTTGGTAGTTATGCATGTATGATTAAGGTGTGTGTTTAACCATCCATCCATTTTCATTACTGTTGCAATCGAAGTTATCGTAGTTTAGAAAAAAATATCATAGTATAATAATGAAAATTGAATCGATATTTAAATATATAAAATTTGAAAAATTATGAATTTCAAAATCCTTCTTGAGGAATAAAATTAAAATTCAATCCACTAATTATGTAATAGAAATGAACATAATAATTAATAATCACAAGAATAATATGCAATGAATCATCAATCAAAAATATATATTCAAAAGTCAAATTATATCTCAAATTTAATAGACAAAAATATAATGAAGAGCCTAAAAAGTGATAGTTAAGATCACCAATTAATCATTTAACACTTGACTCAATTCCCAACTCAAAATCAGATCAATATCTCAAAGGGATATCAGATACTTCGATTAAACATTTAATTCAAGCCCAGCAGACGGCATAACCGTTTAAAGCTAAACACATTCACAAATTTTCCTAAGTCCCTAAGCACGATTCTCAAGAGCAAAACCTGCCACCACCCTAATAGCAATCCCCTCCTTTCTCTCTCTTCCTAATCAGGTCGAGTAATTGGACCAAGCCTACCTGGGTGTGGGCAGCGAGCAAGGAGTGCGTGAGGTGTGAGAGGAACCCAACCCCTCATGTTTAGGTGAGAGAGTAATGGATGAAATTCAATAAGTATCAATTTTATTTTTAACACCCTACATTATGGGACTAACACTGAGCCCCCTCCTTCGGTTGCTGCTGTGAAAGCTCCAGTCAATTGGAGCTGCTGTTGTTTTGCTTCTAATTAAAAGCCTGGAAGGCTTCGTGGAATCGTTCCACGACTCCTAGAGGTTGTATCGAGGTTGATGAACGGCGGTAGACGACGGTGTGGACGTCGGTGGTGGCGAAATCCTAAAACATCAAACATGGGCTTTAAGCCCTAAATAGAAAGTCCATCAGCGTCGCCTTGGTGTAAGGAGCACGGTTGTGGGTGCGGCTTGAAAATGGAGAATCAGTGGTGGTCGGACGGTGACGACGATGGTGGTGGATAGGTGGGTTGTTTGACGGGGAGTTGGAGAGGTCAATAGCCTCAATAGGGTGGGGCTTTTGATGGTGGAGTCCAAGCAGAGGTTGCAGAGGTGGTAGCAAGGCATTTGGTGGAGTGTGGTGGCTGTACGAGCTTGCCGGAGCTTCGCCGATCGTGGATGTAACGACCCGATTCCCGAGTCCCTACGAGACACGAGAACCGGACCGACTCAACTAATCCCAAGACCTAGACGTCCAACGAGGAAGTAACCAAAAGAGCAGTAAAATAAATCACATTCAACATGAATATAACTAGTAGTAACAAAATACAGCAGTAAGAAAAAGAACTACTACAGCATGTACCACCACAACAGTAGAACAACATTTATAACATAACATGAACTACAAGTAAAAAAAAGTACAGGGGGTAATAAGAATTACTCACTACAATGGAACAAAAAGGGCATAAAAGAACAGTGGCAACTCTACTGGACCCTACTCGGCCCAGCGTCCTCTGCAGCCGCTAACCCTGGCTGCTCAACACCTGGTCCTGAAAAGTAACGAGTGTAACACATCAGCGAAACGCTGAGTAGAGTGGCAGCTAAAACTAAAGAAGCAGTAAAGTGTACAGTAGCTGTTTTATTTTCTTTCTTCTTTTATTTACGTCTTTCTATTGTTTCACAATTTATCTATTTCTCAGATCCTTCACTTGATCTCGAATGTTCCTCGTGGGAACGATCTTGATTGCAGTCTTTTCCGAAAAGTAGAAGTAACATGTGGTGCTCTCCTGGCCGGGAGAGTCCCCCGTGGTGATCCCACTCTCAGTGAACCACCCCAAGGTCGCTGACAGACGTAACGGTGACTATGGCACGCGCGATAAACACACGGGTAGCTACCCTGCACTGGCACGCGGTCAGTCGTTTCCGTTAACGGGTGCGCCCAAAGCACACCACGGAAACAGTATAGGGTAGAGCCCTCTCAGTAACAGGGGTCCAGCCCCTCCACAGTAACCAAACAGGGGTCTTGCCCCTCCACAGTCCGCGCACCCTCGCTTGACTACCCTGGTTCGCCCAGTGGGCCTAACAAGTTGGTGTAGGTGAGCTAGCAGCACCCCGGAACCCGTGGGGTAGCTAGTACTCGCTCTACACTAGTACTCTCCTCGGTACTGTGTACACGAGGGCCAAAAGTCGATACAAAGTGGCCAGACCTAACCCCGGGTCCCTGGGGCGGCTGGCTCTTCTCTGCACTAAATAGGTAGCAGGTGCTTCCCCTGGCACTACGTACCCAAGAGACAACACACCTCCACATCTTTCCTTCTCAGTTCCATTTCATTCCTTTTCCAGGAGTTCTACTCCTAATTCCCCGTAGGGTTCCAGTTCTTTTAACTCAGCACATTCAGGTTTCACTCTTTCCAGTTTCACATTCATACAACCCATATTCTCAATCATGTTCATTTATTCATAACAGGCAGCTGTTAAATCAATTTACAGGCAGCTATTATTTCCTTTCCACATTTTCCAAGACTGCAATATCTATATTCATATCACTAGTTTTCCAGTCCTAGGATTCATGCCGTACCCTAGGATCTATCATTCAATCTAGTTTTCCAGCCCTAGGATTCATGCAATACCCTAGGATCTATCATTCAATCTGGTTTCTCATTCATAGGATTCATGCAATACCCTAGGTTCTATTAATTGTTCCATAATTGTAACAAATTATGTTAATAATTTTAAAAGCCACTCTACCAGCTACAACGGGAGTACTGGGGACGTGGTCGGAAATCTCACGCGCCTCCGCAACCCCCGGGACTGCAATGGAACGGGGTCCTAACACAAGGAGTTTCTCAGAACAGTATATAATTACTGTAAACGGGTAGAGGATTTTATTCCGAAAAGAACGCAACTTGAAATGTGGAAAACGGACTCCGAACGGGCCCTAAACGGGTCGAAAATGACGAAACAGTCCAAAATCAGACGTCTGGAACCTCTTCTAGACGTCTTAAAATGTGGGTCAGATGGTACCTTTTGTTCTGCGTAGTCTCTCAGACGTCCAGAAGCCTGCGGGGACGTCTGGCCTAGTTCCCAGACGTTCGATGGTCACCCCGGACGTCTGGAAGTCCTTCCCGTCGTCTGGCACTGCGGCCAGACGCCTGATTCGCGTTGGATGGCGAATCTCAGAACCTGCACGTACCCACTCCTCGTTCTCAGTATGAACGGTCGCAGAAAAGGAAGAAGGACGAAACTAACTCACTTGCCAGACGTCTAGACAGTCCTCCAGACGTCTTCACCGTTGTCTGGTTGGAAGGCCAGACGTCTGATTCTGGAAAAATTTCTAGAATCAGAGCTCGACTCGCTCTCTGCCTGCGACGCACGGCCGCGCCGCTCCTCGTCCGCCTGCTGCTCGAGCTGCAGCAGCCCTCCCGCGTCACTCCACGCCCGCTGCTCCCTCGCCGGCCGGCTCTAGCTGCCCCGGCAAGCTCGAGCCCTCATGGTCGAGCTTCTCCTCCCTCGCGCAACACCTCCTCCTGCAACTCGCCGCGGCTGCCACTGCTGCTGCTCGCTCGCGCTCGCACTCTCGCACTGGTTGGAAGAAGAACAAGAAGGAAGCGGAGGAGATGAGAGTGAGGGAGAGGGCGAGGGCCTTTTAAGGCCGCGCAGGGAGAGGGAGAGAGGGAGCGCAGCCTGCGCCTGCAGGAGGAGAGAGGGAAAAGAGGGCGTCTGGTCAGACGTCTGGGCTACCTCCCAGATGTCTTAAAAAGACGTCTTGAAACCGCGTTCGTAACAATATAACAAACTCAAAGGAAGTTTCATCTCCGAAACTTGCGCTAACTAGGGTGTGGGAAAAACGTCATATAAAAACATAACAAACTCAAAGTGGACCAAAGCCGGTTCGAAAGACGTACTCGCGAAGAGCTCCGGGTACCGCTCCCGCATTGCCGCCTCAGGCTCCCAGGTAGCCTCCTCGTACCGCTGGCTCCTCCCTAAAACCTTCACTAGGGGTACTTGCTTTCGTCTCAAACTGCGGACGGCTCGGTCAAGAACCTGCACTGGCCGCTCGGGGTAGGTCAGGTCGTCGCCCACCTCGACGCTCTCGTGACTCAGTACGTGACTGGGATCGGCTATGTACTTCCTGAGGTTGGACATGTTGAACACGTTGTGTACACCAAAAAGCTGTGGAGGGAGGGCAAGTCTGTAAGCAACGGGTCCAACCCGCTCCAGGACCTCAAAGGGCCCCACGAACCTCGGCGCGAGCTTCCCTCTCACCCCAAACCGCTGCAGGCCCTTCATGGGTGAAACACGAAGGAAGACGTGATCCCCAACCTCAAACTGCACCTCTCTACGTCTCCGATCCGCGTAGCTCTTCTGTCTGCTCCTGACAGTGTGGAGTCTCCTGTGGATCTGCTCGACTACCTCCTGACTCTGCCGGATAAACCTGGGGCCAACCTCCCACTTGGTCCCCACCTCAACCCAACTCAAGGGTGCCGTACACCTCTGTCCGTACAGAGCCTCGTAGGGAGCCATGCCGATGCTCGAGTGATAGCTGTTGTTGTATGCAAACTCCGCCAGGGGCAGGTGCTCCTCCCAAGAGCCCCTCCAATCCAGTACACAGGCACGCAAAAGGTCCTCAAGTGTCTGTATCGTGCGCTCAGACTGCCCGTCCGTCTGGAGGTGGTAAGCTGTACTAAACCTCAACCGCGTCCCCAGGGCCTGCTGAAACTCAGCCCAAAACTGGGACGTAAAGCGGGTATCCCGGTCGGATACGATCTCTCGCGGAACTCCGTGTAGTCGTACCACGTCGCGGATATATCTCTCTGCCAACTGTGCTGGTCCCAAAGTGACTCGGATCGGCAAGAATCGTGCCGTCTTCGTCAGTCTATCCACAATTACCCAGACTGCGTCGTGTCCTCGCTGGGTAACAGGTAAGCCCACCACCAAGTCAATGGTGATGCTCTCCCACTTCCACTCTGGCACTGGAAGTGGCTGTAGCGGCCTTATAGGCCTCTGATGCTCGGCTTTCACCTGCTGGCACACTAAGCATTGCTGCACAAATTCACCCACATCCCGCTTCATCCCCCTCCACCAAAACTCGCGTCTCAAGTCGTGGTACATCTTCGTGTTTCCGGGATGTATGGTGAATCTGGAACCGTGTGCCTCAGTCAGGAGCTCTCTCAACAGCTCCTCGTCCCTGGGAACGTACAACTGTTCCCTCAGGCGCAACACCTGGTCTGTGAAAGAGAAGTCCCTTGGGTCTCCTGACAGTACTCTGTCGCGCAAGGACTGCAAGTACGGATCGGCCATCTGTCCTGTGATGATGCGATCTATCAGCTCTGGCCTAGTCTGTCGTGTCACAGTCACTGCTCCACAGTGTCCTCGTAACTCTAGGGGTCGCCAACTTCCCACTTCCTCCAAAAGACTCCAACTCTGTAACTGTAAACTGGCCAAGTGTGCGGACACCTTCCGGCTCAAGGCGTTAGCCACCACATTGGCCTTGCTCGGGTGATAGGAAATGCTGCAGTCGTAGTCCTTCAGGAGCTCCAACCAACGTCTTTGTCTCATGTTGAGCTCCTTCTGATCAAAAAGGTATCTGAGGCTCTTGTGATTTGTGAAAATCTCGAAGGTCTCACCGTACAAGTAGTGCCTCCAGGTCTTCAGCGCAAAGATGACAACTGCCAACTCCAGGTCATGGGTAGGGTAGGTATGCTCATGGGGCTTCAGTTGCCGTGAAGCGTAAGCGACAACGTGACCCCTCTGCATGAGCACACCTCCTAACCCCTGCAAGGAGACGTCCGTGTACAGAACGAACTCACCATTACTGTTAGGGATGGTGAGCACGGGAGCCGAGGTCAACGTCTCCTTCAGCTCCTGAAAACACGCCTCACAGGCGTCTGTCCAAGTGAAGGGCATGTCCTTCCGGGTCAACTGTGTCATTGGACGCGCAATCTGTGAAAAACCTCTGATGAATCGTCTGTAGTAGCCTGCCAGTCCCAGAAAACTACGAATCTCAGTGACTGAACGCGGTCTCTCCCACCTGAGCACTGCCTCGACCTTGGCTGGGTCCACCGCCAAGCCGTCTCCAGAGATCACATGACCTAAGAAGGTCACCTCCCTCAACCAGAACTCGCACTTGCTGTATTTGGCGTACAGCCTACGTCGTCTCAGTGTGTCCAGAACCATCTGCAAGTGCTATCTGTGCTGCGTCCGATCTCGAGAATAGATGAGTACGTCATCAATGAATGCCACCACAAACTGGTCCAAGTACGGTCTAAACACCCGGTTCATCAGGTCCATGAAAGCAGCGGGGGCATTGGTTCGCCCAAACGGCATGACCAAAAACTCGTAGTGTCCGTACTGGGTGCGGAAAGCTGTCTTGGAGACGTCTACCTCCCTGATCCTCAACTGGTGGTATCCAGACCTCAAGTCGATCTTGGAGAACACCGTGGCACTCCGTAACTGGTCAAACAAGTCGTCGATCCTCGGCAGCGGATATCTGTTCTTGATGGTGACCCTATTCAGCTGTCGGTAGTCCACACAAAGGCGTAGGGTACCATCCTTCTTCTTCACAAACAGTACCGGGGCTTCCCAGGGAGACGCACTGGGCCTCACGAAACCCTTCTCCAAAAGGTCCTGCAACTGAGACTTGAGCTCTCGTAGCTCAAGCGGTGCCATCCTGTATGGCGCGGTGGAGATGGGGCTAGTCCCTGGTACTAGTGAGATCTCAAACTCGATCTCACGCTCGGGCGGCAGTCCCGGTAACTCGTCTGGAAACACGTCAGGGTACTTCTGATCACCGGGATGCTCTGGAAGTCTGCCACAGGGCTGGGCTCTGCCACCACACAAGCTAGGAAGCCCTCACACCCCTGGCTCAAAAGTCTCGTTGCCCGAAGTGCCGAAATGCACCTGAAGCCTCCGTCCACTGGCTGTCCGTGAAACTCGAAAGAAGGCAACTCCGGCATGGAGAAGACAATCTTCCTCTCAAAACAGTCTACCAAGGCATGGTAAGCGGACAGTCAGTCCATCCCCAGAATTACGCCAAAGTCCTCCATCTGTATCATAATCAGGTCAGCTGGCTGGCTATGTCCCCCGACTCGGACCTCTGATTACGAACGGATTCTCTAACAGCGTATAGTCCTGGCCCAAACTAACTGCGAAACTGGCTGCGACAAACGAATGCGTAGCGCCGGAATCGAAAAGTGTGTAAACGAGTCTGCCAGAAACTGAAACCATACCTGCCACCACTGATCTCGAAGCTCTGGCATCCCTGTGTGTCAGGGCGTTGATATGCCCCTCAGCTCTAGGTGCGGACGAAGCAGCCACACTCTGCGTCGGACGGGCAGGTGCTGGCCGGTACCCTCCTCGTGACTGCTGTCCTCCTCCTCGCGTCTGGGAATCGCGGCCTCCTGTGTGCCCTCCAGTGCTCTGCGCGGGAAGTATTTGCTGACCTCCTGCCCTAGACGGGCAGTCCCTCCTGATGTGGCCCGGCTGGCCACACTGGTAACAGAGGGGAACCCAACTCCCGCCCTCAGTGGGTCCCTGCTGTCGGCTGGACGGGGGTCCGGTGCTGGCGACTGGCCTTTGTCGAGGGCCCCCAAAGGCCACGGATGGTCCTGCAAAACGTGACGGCTCTCCTGCGGACGCCACGTGTCTCCTCTCTCGCCGGCCCTATGAAAAGTCTGGCTGAAAGGGCCTCTTCCGCCCGCTGTCAGTGTCTCGCACGGACGGGTTGGTCTCCTCGTAAGTCATGGCTGCCTCCACCACTCTCGAAAACGTAGGCAGCTTCAGGGGTTTGACATACCCCCGAATCGCAGGCCGGAGCCCCTTGGTGAACTTGCAAAGGCACTCCTCCTCAGTAGCTACCTCTGTCGCTGCAAAGCGGGACAGCTCCAGGAAACGTGTGCGGTACGCGCTCACGGTCATCGTCCCTTGGCGGAGAGTGTGGAACTCCCGCCTCCTCTGGTCCTGCCACGTCTGGGGAAAATACTGCTCGCAGAAGAGGGCGACGAACCGGTCCCAGGTCGGCTCGTCCCTCTCCTATCCCCGGACCGCCCTCCACCACCTGTGTGCCGCACTCTCCAGCTGGTACGTGGCAAAGGCCACGCGGCACTCCACCGGGGGGCGAACGGTGTCGAAAATCTTCTCCAGTTGCTCGAGCCAGTCCTCTGCCTCGGTCGGGTCCTCATCCCCCTTGAAGGAGGGGGGCTTCAGCTTCCGGAACTGTCCGAAGAGCTCGGAGTGGCACTGCAGTGGGGATGCTGGTGCACCTTCAAGCAAAGGTGCCTCGTGCACAGAAGTGTCGGAGGAAGGTGGGGGCGGTGGCGGCCCATCCCCTCCCCCGTGTCCAGCGCCGCGTCCGTCGTGTGGTCCCACAGAGGACTCCCCCTTCGCAGCCTCAAGGGGAGGCGCTCGGGGCGGTGGGTGGAGCTCCTCTCGCACAATGTCCCGTATTAGCTGGGCGAGGTCCTGGGCCTGGATGCCCGGGAGTAGTGGCTGGTCCACTGAGGCGTCAGCAACGGCATGCCCACCTCGCCGACCTCGTCCTCGGCCGCGCTCGCAGCCCGTCTCACCAGTCCCGCGACGAGGCATCTCCTGCAAGGAGACGCGAAACAATACGAAACACGTCAATATGGAACGATACCTAACGAAAACGTCTAAGAGCTCATGTCAAAAGATATGTTGTGGTGGCTACTCTAGTTATAGACATGTGAATTGGTTATTTTCCAGTCAGTTGATTTACTTCTCGGGACGACCTTGCTCTGATACCATCTTGTAACGACCCGATTCCCGAGTCCATACGAGACACGAGAACCGGACTGACTCGACTAATCCCAAGACCTAGTCGTCCAACGAGGAAGTAACCAAAAGAGCAGTAAAATAAACCACATTCAACATGAATATAACTAGCAGTAACAAAATACAGCAGTAAGAAAAAGAACTACTACAGCATGTACCACCACAACAGTAGAACAACATTTATAACATAACATGAACTACAAGTAAAGAAAAGTACAGGGGGTAACAAGAACTACTCACTACAGTGGAACAAAAAGGGCACAAAAGAACAGTGGCAACTCCACTGGACCCTACTCGGCCCAGTGTCCTCTGCAGCCGCTGACCCTGGCTGCTCAACACCTGGTCCTGAAAAGTAACGAGTGTAACACATCAGCGAAACGCTGAGTAGAGTGGCAGCTAAAACTAAAGAAGCAGTAAAGTGTACAGTAAATGTTTTATTTTCTTTCTTCCTTTATTTACGTCTTTCTATTGTTTCACAATTTATCTATTTCTCAGATCCTTCACTTGATCTCGAATGTTCCTCGTGGGAACGATCTTGATTGCAGTCTTTTCCGAAAAGTAGAAGTAACACGTGGTGCTCTCCTGGCCGGGAGTGGCCCCCGTGGTGATCCTACTCTCAGTCAACCACCCCAAGGTCGCTGACAGACGTAACGGTGACTACGGCACGCGCGATAAACACACGGGTAGCTACCCTGCACTGGCACGCGGTCCGTCGTTTCCGTCAACGGATGCGCCCAAAGCACAGCACGGAACCAGTATAGGGCAGAGCCCTCTTAGTAACAGGGGTCCAGCCCCTCCATAGTAACCAAACAAGGGTCTTGCCCCTCCATAGTCCGCGCACCCTCGCCTGACTACCCTAGTTCGCCAAGTGGGCCTAACAAGTCAGTGTAGGTGAGCTAGCAGCACCCCGGGGCCCGTGAGGTAGCTAGTACTCGCTCTACACTAGTAGCTCTCCTCGGTACTTTGTACACGAGGGCCAAAAGTCGGTACAAAGTGGCTAGACCTAACCCCGGGTCCCTGGGGCGGCTGGCTCCGCTCTGCACTAAATAGGTAGCAGGTGCTTCCCTTGGCACTACGTACCCAAGAGACAACACACCTCCACATCTTTCCTTCTCAGTTTCATTTCATTCTCTTTCCAGGAGTTCTATTCCTAATTCCCTGTGGGGTTCCAGCTCTTTTAACTCAGCACATTCAGGTTTCACCCTTTCCAGTTTCACGTTCATACAACCCATATTCTCAATCATGTTCATTTATTCATAACAGGTAGCTATTATTTCCTTTCTACATTTTCCAAGACTGCAATATCTATATTCATATCACTAGTTTTCCAGTCCTAGGATTCATGCTGTACCTTAGGATCTATCATTCAATCTAGTTTTCCAGCCCTAGGATTCATGCAATACCCTAGGATCTATCATTCAATCTGGTTTCTCATTCCTAGGATTCATGCAATGCCCTAGGTTCTATTAATTGTTCCATAATTGTAACAAATTATGTTAATAATTTTAAAAGCCACTCTACCAGCTACAACGGGAGTACTGGGGGCGTGGTCGGAAATCCCGTGCGCCTTCGCAACCCCCGGGACTACAATGGAACGGGGTCCTAATACAAGGATCAAACACAAGGAGTTTCTCAGAATAGTATATAATTACTGTAAACGGGTAGAGGATTTTATTCCGAAAAGAACGCAACTCGAAACGCGGAAAACGAACTCCGAACGGGCCCTAAACGGGTCGAAAATGACGAAATAGTCCAAAATCAGATGTCTGGAACCTCTTCCAGATGTCTTAAAATGTGGGTCAGATGGTACCTTTGTTCTGCGTAGTCTCTCAGACGTCCAGAAGCCTGCAGGGGCGTCTGGCCTAGTTCCCAGACGTCCGATGGTCACCCCGGATGTTCGGAAGTCCTTCCCATCGTCTGGCACTGCGGCCAGACGTCTGATTCGCGTTGGATGGCGAATCTCAGAACCTGCACGTACCCACTCCTCGTTCTCAGTACGAACGGTTGCAGAAAAGGAAGAGGGACGAAAATAACTCACTTGCCAGACGTCTGGACAGTCCTCCAGACGTCTTCATCGTCGTCTGGTTGGAAGCCCAGACGTCTGATTCTGGAAAAATTTCCAGAATCAGAGCTTGACTCGCCTTCGCCCGCGACGCACGGCCGCGCCGCGCCTCGTCCGCCTGCTGCTCGAGCTGCAGCAGCCCTCCCGCGTCACTCCACGCCCGCTACTCCCCCGCCGGCCGGCTCTAGCTGCCCCGGCAAGCTCGAGCCCTTATGGTCGAGCTTCTCCTCCCTCGCGCAACACCTCCTCCCGCAACTCGCCGCGGCTGCCGCTGCCGCCGCTCGCTCGCGCTCGCGCTCTCGCACCGGCTGGAAGAAGAACAAGAAGGAAGCGGAGGAGATGAGAGTGAGGGAGAGGGCGAGGGCCTTTTAAGGTTGCGCGGGGAGAGAGAGAGAGGGAGCGCATCCTGCAGGAGGAGAGAGGGAAAAGAGGGAGTTCGCAGGTCTGAGAGGGAAAAGAGGGAGTTCGCAGGTCTGCGCGCGCAGGCGCGTAGACGTAATTTTGCGTGCCGCAGAAAATAAATCCCAAACGTCTGGACAGACGTCTGGAAGGGGTTCCAGACGTCTTAAAAAGATGTCTTGAAACCGCGTTCGTAATAGTGGAGGAGTGGGAGAGGGTGAATGTGAGGTTGAATCTAATAACTAAGGGTCTAATCCTAATCTAAAGAGGGAGAGGAGTGAAGAAACCTAATTTATTGAGGGAATGGATGATAAAATCCGTGATGGCTTGCTTCTCTGACGCTGTGGACGATGAAGTCTCTGGTGATGAGAAGCCGCGATGACGAAGGGGTTGAGTGCTCTTGCTTGGTCTAGTGAGGAGCAGAGGAAGATGACGAAGAAATTGCGCCACCCAATTTGGAGGTTGGGTGGTTGGAGAAAGGAGGTCGAAGGGTGCGGCAGAGTCGGTGGAGATCGTGGTCGGAAAGGAGGGAAGAGGGGGAATTCCAGCGTAGACCTGACTAATTCGAATGTGGGAACAACGTAGAGCATATATAGAGCTCAAATTGGAAGATTTCGTGAATTGGAATTGTGGATTTGGAAATATATGCCCTTGATTCTTGTGAGTTCTCATGGGCTCCTGAGTCCTCCTTATGACGTAGGTTTGTGCTCAAATGGAAGAGGATGTCTTCACAACCAATCCCTCCAAATTTTGAGGGATTTGGTCATGATTGGGAGGAAAAATTCACGGTCAAAGGTCGGTTGTTTGGGTTTGACCATTGGAATAGGAGTTGTAGGTGGAGGGGGGATTTTTTTGAAGTAGATGAAGAAATTAGGGGCTTGTTTGTAAGAAAGATGAAAGTTAGGGGTCAAGATGTGAAAGGTAGAGATTTTAAGGGTTAAAATGCAAACTAGGTTAAGATGGATTCTGATTGCACCTAAATTTTGATGTTAACCTAATTTGGATTCAAGAAATTTAATGGTAAACTTAGATTTAGTGTTGATCACGTTTTACTGGGTAAATTGCACAGAAGCACAAATAAGGGTAAATTCCCATATAAATCTCCATTTTTGGTCAAAATGGGTTCAGATGGTTAAAGTGAAGGTACCAAACCTATTAAAATATTTTTAAATGAATTTTATGAGGTTTATATTGAATTTATCTCTATCAGAACCCTTTCAATTTAAGTGCGTCTGATAATTAGGGTTTTCAGTGATATTTTAATCCTCAAAATGCGTGAAATCCTCATTCAGTCAATGTGAGCCCACATCTTGGATATTTAACTTTATTTGACGTTGAATTAACTCCTAATCAATGCCTTGGTTAATCTGCATTAATGATTGAATGTTAAAACAGTAGAATTAACGTCGTTTTCCTATCTCCTCAGATCAATTTTGTACGGAATTGCAATCCTCTGACGATCAATTAGGAGCATTTATCACTTTATTCTAACTAATTTAAGTTAGTTATGGCGAATGATGGTGCTACCATCATACCCCCATGCTTAACTTTTGTTAGTCCGTAGCAAAATCTTATGGAAAGAATTAGATCTCTAGACCATATTTTTGATGTTTAGATGCCTGTTTGTGCCTCCTCTATAGAAATTAGATCAGAATAGCAACAATAGGTCTAGAGGTACTCAAGTACCATCCAAGATATAGACCTGACCAGCCTCAGCCTTGAGTCCACCGCAAAGGTTTCTAAGGCCTGTAAAAGCTGCCCAGAGGTTCGTTGACCCCAGCGGTTAAACCACCCATGCATATACGTAGCAAGTCCAAGTTCAGTTTTCCAGTGTTTTTTTGATAAGGGAGATAGAGAGGGATATTTATTTTTGAGAGCTTTCTTTTCCTTTGACATTGTCCTAAATCCAACCTTGGATTAGCTCTAAATACGATCTGTATCAGATACCTTGGCCCCACCATAAATTCTCGAAGGGTCCCTAGGTTTCGATGCCTCTAGATAGCATCGCCCATGGTAACCCTATTGGTGCAGAAATCATCATAGTTTCAAAAAATGCATCGTAGTATAGCAACGAAAATGGAATTGACATTTACATTTGTAATATGGAAAAAATCGTGAGATCCACAAATATTACAATTCAATCAACTAATCAAATCATGTAACAATGAGTACAATATTCGATTAAAACTCAAGAAAATATATTCAATGTATGCCAAGAGTTATAAAACATGAATAATGTAGATAAAGAGAGGAAAAGCAAAAATAATGGGGGTTAAAACCACCAAGGTTGCACTTAATAATCAAACTATCCTCTCAAACTCAAAGGGCATCAGACACCCTAATTAAACGGTCAACTCAAACCCAACAAATTGTCTTAATCGATTAATTCCATAGATGTCTCAACAGAGCCATAGACGGCTTAAGTGATCAGCTTTTCGAATTTACCTAAGTGTTAGGCATAATTCCCAAGAGCAAAAACCCCCCCAAATCCTCACAGAAACCCCCCCTCTCTCTCTTTCTATTTTTTTTCTCTAATCAAGTAATCGGATCCAGTCCTAGGGCTTCGTGCATGCAGGCACAAGTAAGGGTTGTGCGCAAGCTCGTGAATGGGAACCTGACCCCCATGTCGAAGGCGATAACCCTCTACGCACAATTCAATAAATATGCAAATCCAAGCCAGAGCTCTCTGATGTGGGACTTGATGAGAGACTCATCATAGCTTTTAAATACCCCTAATTAACTAATTTCCCTAGTTAATTAGCTAGGAATATGTCTATTTAGCGTTTAATTATATTATAAGGGACAATATATTAAAGGACCATAAAATAAGTTAATAATACTAAATTAAATGTCAATTAATGTTATTAATAATTTAAATAATAATTTGAACTCGAATTATAAATATTTATCTACCTAATTAATATTTAATTTAACATTATAAATATTTAACATTAAGTATGTAATAACTTAAGTAACTTAATTAATTAAAATAAATAAAGGTAAATGGGTTAAAAATGTAAATTCAAGGAATTAGTATAATATTATCTAATTTATAATTATATGTAAAAAGTTGGAAAAGAATTAAATTTAATTTAACTTAAAATGCCTCTGATTGCATTTTGGTCCTTAGGATTCATTTCAATCAAGTCCTTTTCTATCAATAAAGTCCCTAGTTTTTTTTGCATTTACATCCCTGTGAGCATCGCCTTCTTCTTCTTCTTCCTCGCACAAGACGGTCCTCATCAGTCGGTTACCGTACCCTTTGAGCACCGCCTATCCACCATCAGAACTCCTTCACCAAGCTTCCAGAGCTTCAGCTCACTCTCCCCTTTCCATCCTACGGTGTGGATGAAGCTCTAATCCTAATTAGGGTTCGAGGTTAACTTCACCAGCATCAGAGATGACGCCGGTGGTTATCTTGAACCTAGACCTTCTAGCGTCTAGGTACAGCGCCCTCTATCACCACCGCAACCTGCTAAACCCCTCCACTCCTCTGATTTCATGGGTCGATTTCCTTCCCTCTTCCCCCACTGAGTTGACGATAGGCTATTCCTCCGTAACCTTCGGTGACCTCTCACATCTCTATCGGAGCATCTCCGCCAAAGGCGTTCTCCTCTCTCACCCCCTTTTCCTCTCCCGCAGCAATGACAGGGCTTGGGAGCGCGCCACCACTCTCCCTCTCCGCATCCTTTCTTGCCGGAGATCTTCCCCAAACCCTCTGATTTCTTCATCCGTTGCGCAGCTATCGACGGAGATCCCTCCCCCTCACTTCGTCCAGGTAATCGTAGAGTAGATAGTGTTAGTTAAGGATAGTTTAGATAGGTAAATTAGCTTAGTGTAGCTTAATCTTAGACTTCCTTCTCCGACTCCGGCGAGGCCAAGTACGACCTCGTTGGACTTCTATTTCACTTTTCATGCACCTGATCACCTTCCTCTACCCTTCACGATCCTCCTCTACTTCTTTTTCCTCAAATTTATCAGCTGAATCGCCTAGACCACCTCCACCTCCATTGACGACCTTTGCTGTCCATGGCAGAGGTCGACTGTGTAATTCACATCCAATTAGGTCCTCCATCACCTTTTTATTCATCAAGGACCTTCCAGACTTACTTAATTGATCCTATAACGCATTATATCAAAAACACCCAAATCACATCAACCTCCTGAGCCCGCTGTCAATGGTGGCTCAGGAGGAGTTCTTCCACCTAATCAGTCACCTCTAGATCATCATCACACTTTCTGACCAAATCCCCTCACTCAATTAAGTAAGGGATTTACTCTAGAGTTCAGACGAACTCAAGAAGTAATGTTCCTGAGTTTTTGATCAATTTGTGATCAAGAACTCTAATTGCTTTTATTGTTGTGTTCCTGAGGTTATCTACAACCTCAGAAATCTTCTAAGATAGCTTATGGGTTGTTTTGTGGAGTTTAAGACTCCAACACTTCTTTTCTGAGTTCACCGGAGCTTCGGTGAGCTCCGGTGAGTCAATCTTGAGCTTCAGCTAAAGATAGACCTTGTAGTGCTCCAGATCACTTCTCTTGGGCCTCAGGATCAAGAATCCAAGTTCTTAAATCTATTTTATTGAATCAAGCTCTAATTTGATCTCTGTCTTCTCCAACTCCAACAGAGTTGGAGGAGCGAGTCTGTTAGGGTTTTGACCCTGAGATTAGATCCATTAGCATCAGAAGAATCTTTAGAACCTATCTAGATCTTTAGATAGGACTGAGAACCTTTAGAACCTTCTTCCGAACTACTCTACTTCTCAGCTCAGGCGATAGTGTCTGAGAGCATTGTTTGAATGCTCAAAACCTACTTTTGAGATGCTAGATAGTTTCCTGATGTTGAGTTTGGTTAAACTAGGTGTTTAATTTGATCTAAGAAGCTGAAGATGTGAAAGTCAACTCTCGAGCATGTTAGGTCAAACTTGAGCCTTAATCAATGTTAGAATGATTGAAACTCTAAATTAGTGGATTGATTAAGTTCCTGGAGCATATTAGAATTCATCTAAAGTGATTTAATTGCGTTTTATCGAGGATTAAGTGAGAATTAGTTTACTGTGTGATTTGGGTTCAAAAAGGCACCCATCACTATTCTTCATGAGTTTGTTGAGATTTGAACCCAATTCTTAGCTAATTCTGTTACAATTAATCTCTTTAATTAATTTAGATTCTTTCCTTAGTGTTTTATTGCTCTGCACGACAAGTTGGAGCTTAAATTCAAGCTCTGAGCTCATTTACGAAGCACATCAGCTTCTGCTGCTTCCTGAACCTACTCCAGTTTCCCTTTCCTTCTCCATTTGCTGTGGAATACCTTACTGAGGGCAGTCAAGCCTTCAGCTGAAGGCAACAGCCCCTCTGCAGGCCATTTAACACGTTTTCTTCTCTCCGCAGGTGCTAGCTTCCTTTAGGCATGACTAAACAGCCATGTTCCTGTCTGAAATCTGTGGATCTAACTTGATCCAAATCCCAAATTGTCGCTAACATTAAATAAAGGATCCTTAGAGCTTTTGATTGAGCTCTGGATCACTTGAATTGGTTGAGGAAGCCAGCCAGAATCTTCATTTGAAGATCAGACTTGATGCAACATTGCAGGATGGAGGAGCGGCTATATTTGTCCCAATCAGGAGCTAAAGGCGTCGCACTTTGGTATAATACGAAAAGGTGAACCCAGCGCTTCATTCGTCAAGTGCTGGGTGCACCTAATACATATGACCATCGATCTGATATTGCATGTGTGCGTGTGCACGTGCATGTGTGTGTGTGTGCACAGGTGTGCATGCCTATGTGTGTGCTCGGGTGGGCGAGCGAGGTTGTATGAGCCTGGATGGGCTTGGATCTATGCTGGGCTGAATTGAAATAAAATCCACCTAATATAAATTAGGTCTGACCTCTAGTAGGGGCTCGTCCCACCCTACGGGGTGCTGTGTATCCCCGAAAGAGGTCAGACCGCCCATTAATAATTTTTGTTAAGTAAAAAGAGTTAATGGGTTGAGATGAGTGTTAAATGACTAAGTGTGGAACGATAGCGCACAGAGACTTAGGCTAAGGAAGAAGAGAGGAAAGACACAGAGAGAGAGCTCAAGAGAAAGAGAGAGATAAATAAAGAGAAGCCTAAGTAAAAAAGGCAGAGAAAGGCTAAGGAGAAGAAGATAAGTAAGAAGACAGAGCGTTGAAGGGAAGAAAATAAATAGTAATCGGAGTCCATGCTTTATATCAAAAGCCTAATTTCCCTTTTTAAGTCGACTAAAATCTTTTTTAGACGTCTGATTAATGGCTGAAGCTGCTGAAAATTTGTTCTGATTAGCAATGATTGTAATAAAGGCTTGTAGAACACTTGTAATATTCTTTTATGCCTTTCATCTTAGAGTTGTTTGTAATAAACAATGTTACATTAGATTTTTTTTTTTTAATGACAAATCTTTCTTACATAGTTATTTTTATTAATGGAACATTGCATGGTTTTAATTATAATCTCTTATGCTATATACATGTGCTTAAAGTATTATTAATTATAATATGATTAACTAAGTAGTTATTAATTAATGCTTAGGGATTAATGGTGAATTAGGATTCAAGTATGCCTCCTAGTGAACTATCTGAACTCAACCAGTTAAAAAAGATCTTAAATTCTAAAATGTTAGATTAACTTTACCTTATACTACGCTTTCGATATTAATTCGAGTTAACCTAAGTTACATTATTATGCAATTAATTAATTATAATTAACTTAATTAACTGTGTTGAGAATTAACCCATCAGGACTATATTTGGTCAGCTCCCGCTACGCGGGCAGTTGCAGGTGTCTTCGTCAATTGTTGGTACTGTTTTGCTTGCTTCTTCAATTTGAGGTGCAGTTGTGTTGTGGATGCAAGCCCACCTTGATTGGTGGTAGTGGTATGGTCGTTGATGGCTGATTGAATGGCGAACAGAGTTGGAGAAGTTAACCGGCAATGGGAAGAACCTATGCTTAAGAATACGGCGAATATGGCCAAGTAAGTGAGGGTAACACCATCATTAACCATAACTAGCTTAATTTGTCAGAATCAACAGATAAGTGCTCCTAAATGATCTCCTTAGGGCAGTAATTCCACTCAGATCTGTTTTGAGGAAAGAACATTAAAACATGGTTAAATCCGTAATTTTAACTTCACATCATAAATGCAGAGTAACCACAGGGTCACATAGAGGTTAATTAGAGGTCAAATGAGCATTGGAGAGCAAAAAGTGGGTCCACACTAACAAAAAGGAGGTTTCACGCATTTTGGGAACTGAAATAGTAGACAAAACCTTGATTATCACCCTACTTACATTGAAGTGGTTATGGTCGAGAGAAAATTTATCTAGACCTCCTAAAATTCATAGAAAAATATTTTAAGAAGTTTGGTACCTTTGGTTTGACCATTTGAACCCATTTTGACTTAGAAAAGAGTTTCAGACGGGATTTTACCCTGATTTGAGTTTCTATGCAAATTGCCCAGTCAAACGTGGAGAAAACTCAAATCCAAGTGCACCATTACAATCCTTAGGTCTAAATTAGGTTATCACCAAAATTTGGACATAATCAGAATCCTTAGTGACCTAGTTTGCAATTCAGTGCCTAAGATCTTTGTTTCTCACCAACAGCCCCTCAAGTTTCAAGTTTCAAGTTTCTTGCATTTTGGCCATTAACTTTCTCATTGTTTTTGCAAGTAGGTCCATGCCGCGATGATTAGGTCTAAACATAACAAACCCAAACCACCGAGTTTTAATCACGGATTTCCCCTTGATTTATCAATCAATTCCCTCCAAAATTTGAGGAAATGATCTTTAGGAGATTCCCTAGCGATTGAACTCGGTCATGAATCCTAAGGTGGATCCTATAGCTCTAGCGAGTGTGAGAAAAATTAGGAGTTTAGGTTTCCAAACTTGCAAGCAAATATGCGAATTTTGCACGTTTGAGGTTCTGATTCCCCTCTATTTAAACTCCCCGAAGATCCTAAATCCAATTCGAGCCTGGTTTAGGCCAAGAATATTCTTCTGCTTCTCCCTCCGACCATCTCCAATCATGGATCCGCTGAGCCTCCTCGATATATTCCTACAGCTGGCCAACGGCCATCCTCCATCCTCCTCTCCTTTGTTCGCCTCTAGCCAACCAAAGCAGGGGCTTAACACCCCTTTCCTCTTCGTCGTTCGCATCACTGGAGAATTCTACCCCCTCAAAACTTCAATTCTGCCGCCATTCACCTCTTTCCCTTTCCGTCTTCTTCGTGGCCAACAAAGCTCCGGCGAGCTCTGTTCAGTCGTTACATGATTGCACAATAAGTTATGCCAATAAATATGCCATCTTATGTTATTTCTTAGCATTATCCATGCATCTTATGTAGCCATACTTGCATTTGTAAATATTTACTTTTATGCACTTATAAAGAGGGGAAGAGAGTGAGAATAAATGGCCATTCAATCCACTTCTATAATTAACATCTTCATTGTGTGTTGCATTGCAATCTTTCCATTTTCATTTTCTTATTCACGACTGCTATGCACGTCTCCTTGCACCCTACCCTACTGCAGCATGGCAAGAGGCATGCACTCCGATAAAAGATCGTGCACCCTCCCCTGCTGTGGCAGCCGGCCTCCACCCTCAGACACACCCATCGCCACTCCTCAGACAAGACACACAACACCTCACACACCCGCCGGCTAGTGTCTCTCCCTCTCCCTCTCCACACACAGCACCACTTCTCACAAGTTGAGAAGGGGTACACTGTGTGCAGGAGAGAGTTCACAGTGGTCTTAGATCCCCACTGTGAGCTCCACCACCGCCCAGCTTCATCATGAGCAGGTGGGTGTGGTGGATTCTTGTTTGTTTTTTTTGTTTGCATATTTTTTTCTTTTTCATTTTTTTTTGCTGTTTCCTCTCTCCGCCATTGGTACAGGGCTTCAAGCTCTGAAGCTCGCAAGCCCAGCACCTCCCAGCACTGCCGCGCACCCCCGAGTGCCACCACGTGCGCAAGTAGACCGCTTGAGCCCTCTTTCCACGTGCGCACGCTACACAGCACCGTTTGCTCACCACACCGCCTCAACCGGTTGCCTTCTTGCCGCGTGCACTGTAGCGCACTATTCACGCCTCTCTACGAGACACTGTAGCCACCGGCTCGTTTCTCACTTAGTCGGTGTCTTTGCACTCTCTCTGCTCTACGCTACCACCTCCAGCCGATTGCCGCACCCACACGTCTGCGCACCCGCACGCCCGCACGTCCCTCAGCGCTGCGAAGCCCTTGTGCATTGCGTCTCACCCTCTCCGCGCGCTTGCATGCGCTCACCATCACCTCTCCAGACAATGGCAGCTAACCCCAGACAGCTTAACTGCTTTAGCCCTCTCACACATACAGCAGGCGCTCACCCTTACTCTCACTCTCTCACACACACACTCACAGACACTCACACACCTACACGCATACATACATACATATATATATATGTATAGGAATATATATATATATATAGATATATAGTTATAGCTACTTATATATAAACATATATACTTATATATCCACATATCCACATTCTCCCATACACACATTCACCTCATATCAACTACCCACATACCTGTGCACTCACCTCTTCACCGCTCATTGTATCGCGGAAATATTCACACCAGTTGCCAATATTTTCCGATACCCGCGCAAAGCAAGCGCTTTCACCCACACTCACACACATCCGCTCCACACTCCATGCGGCACTTAGTCTTGTTGGTTGCGTCTTGCTAGACGTGGACTAACTTGACACCGTGCTACATTCCATCTCCATTTCCACCTCCACCCTTATCTATATAATATATAACTATACATATATATATTCTATATCTACTATATATATACATATATATATATACTAAGCTAAGTATTTCTTTTCTTTTCTTTCCTTGCAACTTATTCTGCTTTCATTTGTCTTTTATTTCTTACTATTAAAAAGACCAAAAAAAAAGGTATAAAAGAGAAAAGATAATTCTTATCTTGTAGGTACTCGATCTTGTGAGTAACAAGATCGATTTTTGAATCCTAAGCTGGCTTCAAGCCAAGGACCATTTGGCTCAAGGCCAAGGACTTCATTTTTGAGGATGTGCCTCGAGAACAATATTATTACAAAAAAAATCTTAAAAGTAGAAAAATCAAAAACATAATAAACGTAAGGAAGAGATACGTTTTAGGAAAGGTGTAGAAACTCCTTGATCTCCTAATCCCTACCTCCCTGAGATCGACCTTGGGCCTAAAAAGTGACCAAAATAAAATCAAGTAGGCCAGGTTAAAAATTTTGTGAAACTGGTGTAGACTCGATTTAGGTTAACTACCTATACTAATTTTAACGATAATATCACCATATTAATAAGACCTATTCGAGTACGCATCATTACACTCAACGAAATGCCTCACCACTGCCTCCCACACCATCGTCTCACTGTCACAAGCAAAAGCCTTAACCTAATTAGGAGCTTTGCTTCCTTCACCCTACCGAACACCACGTTCCACCACCACCATCTTTGATGACGATAGGCCTCCTTTGACAATCACACACCATAAAACCACCATCACCACACTCGCCATGCTCCAACGATGCTCATGAGACTTCTAACTTGAACTTGAATCCCGTATTTTGCTTCTTTAGGTTTCGCCGGACATCACTTCGTAGCCATTCATCACCACTCCTCCGTCGCCGATTGCCCTCCTCCAACCACACTAATACACCCAATCGACGCAGACCACTCCCAGGCAGCTTCCCTGGACACCAATTGAGAAAAGCACCCAATGCAGTAGCTTCAATCTCTCGGATTTCATCTGCAGCTGGGCAGGGAAGAAAGGCCAAGGAAAAAGTCCCATATCGTGGGTTTTCAGATCCTTCACAGCATATAAGTTGACTTTTTCTCAGTGGCTTATCGCCTCTTTATAAAGGATGAGGTCCCCTCTCATACCCTATCTCACTCCTCGCTCACTATCCACACTCGGTGAGCCTGGACACGACCCGAATCCAATTACCCGATTAAATACCCAGTTAGGAAAGAAAGTAAAATCTGAGGGGGGTAGGGACATGTTTTGCATTGGGATATGTTCATGTGCCTCGAGATGTGTGCACACGCCCAACACTTAGCAATTATAGAGGTTACACTTTGGGCGGTGATGGGAACACCATCATGAGCCATAAACTAGCTCAATTTGATCTGATTGAGTCATTAAATGCTCCTACATAACCGCCAGAGGACTGTAATTCATTGCATAATCATTCTGAGGGAAAGACAAGAAACCAGAGTTAAAACTGTAATTTTACCACCATATCATGAATGCAGTACAACCATGGGTCTTTTCAGGGGTTAATTAAGGGTCCAATGGTCCTAAAAGGCTAACAAGTGGGTTAGAACAAACAGAAAAGGGTTTTCGCGTGTTTTGAGAATTAAATAACTTTTGAAATCCTAAAAACAAATCCGCTTAATTAATTGAGGTTCTGGTTAGGATAAAATTCACTTAAATCCTCTAAAATTCATATAAAAATATTCTCTCAGGTTTGGAACCTTCAATTTAACCATCAGAACCCGTCTTGACCCAAAATAAAGTCTCAGATAGATATTTGCCCTAATTTAGGTTTTTACATAAATTACCCAGTCAAACATGATCAAAACCAAAATCTAACTTCACCATTGGATTCCTTAGGTCCAAATTAGGTTTGTATCAAAATTTCGGCCCTATCTGAGATTGTCTTGACCTGGTTTGCAACTTATTCCTGTCTGATCACACATATGCCCTTAACTTTCAAAATCCTTACAAAAAGGCATCTAATTTTGTCGTCGTCTTTGCAAATAGGTCCCTGGTGCCATTAAAGGCAACTTTGAGCTTCACCGTCGAGATCGAGCGAGCATTTCTCACTCCATTCTCAATCAATCAGTCCCAAAACAGATACCCAGACTCTTGACAAAGTTGCCTTCCATTTGAGTCACATCTTGGGCTCGAAGTTCACATCTTGGGCTCCAAGTCTTGCCCAAATCCTAATGGAAATCATTTGAAATTTGGGTTTTCAACTCTGGCAACCTTCTAAGCTTGGGAAGCTTGCTTTTCAAGCTCTAATCACCCTTTGATGGCCTATAAAAGACCTCCAGATCAGGTCGTTCTTCCCACGCTCGAATTCGACCTTGAACACCTCCAATTCCTCTCCTCTCTCTTGGCCGGATTGCTACTTGACGTCTGATGACCCTCCCTACCTCCGTTCTTCCTCCGTTCGCAATACCGACGATGGAGCTATCTCCCCCATTTTCTTCCGCGTCGAGCCGTACCAATCGACGCCCCCTTCGCTGTCTTCCTTGCCATTTCCTATCCACCGGAGTAGCTTCCTTCTCTGGCGACGATCATACCGTAACCGGCGCCATCTCTTTCCCCCTTCGTTCGCCACCGCTCTCAACTGACACCTTAGCTCCTCCTCATCACGCCAGCATCTTCAACACACCGCTCCGACCCCCGCACAATCTTTCACGACTCCATCTTCCATCTCTCCGGTAGAACTCCGACAAGCCCTAGCGGCTTCCACACAACGCCAAATAGACCGCTCTCGCACTCCACACGTCCACCTCGACCTTAGGAGCAAAATCCCTAACTTTGTTAGGATGATTGTCCCTCCAAATGCCTCGCCGAACAAACCCACATCTGGTCACCCTCTGCAAGGTCAACAGGCCTCGCCGAACAAACCCACGCCGACCCCCTCATCAAGTTTGCCGTTGATGTAAACACATTTACACTACTTAAAATGTCTATTTATGCATGTTCTTAAGCATAGGATTGCATTTCATGATATAAATATTGCATTACATGCATCATCTTGCATTTAGAGTAGTTTGAATAAAATGGAGGTTAATTGTCTCCTTTTATGTGCTTGGACAGGGCAAACATTTAATCGGGGCCTCGGATCAAAGATCCAACCGTATGGATGTGATCAGGGCGACGATTGGAGTTCAACGACTCCAAGATCGCCCTAATCAGGCATCCGTAGCATCAGATAGAGACCGGGGAACCCTAGAAGATCAAGGGCCAGGATGGAAAATCCGATCACACAAATGAATTCGGATCGACGATCGTAGCCCAACGACACAAAAATCGAGTCAATCCGACATCCGTGGCACCATCTACAACTTCCAGAAGATGGACGGCCAAGATGGCGCCACGTGGTGCCATCTCAGCGGCCCAATCGGCCGCATGCGTCTAGTGAAGACCGCGCACCGTCTCCTCTCCGCCGTTGGATCTCGATCCAACGGCTGCGGTCGCTCGAGCTTAAAAACGTCCGCGCGACCATTTCGCCCGCGTAGTGCAGCGGCGACGCAGCTGCGGGCGAAGCGGAGGTCGCGGGTTCGAGCCGCGGTGAGGGGGTGGAAGGCGCGGGCGAGCGGGCGCGCACGAGCGTCAGATGAAGATCCAACGGCTGCGCGCGCTCAATCGGGACGATGCGCGATTGGACTCCGGGCGTAATGCGCGATCGCACGCGGGCGGGCGCGCTACGCAGCGGGCGCGGACGCGATCTAAGCCGTCCGATCTCGCGATCGGACGGCTGAAAATCAAGCGACGTGCGTAGGCGTTACGCGCACGGCCAGCCGAGCGGGCGTGCGTGGGTGCAGCGGCGACGGCGACGTGGGAGCTTTAGCGACGGTTTTATCCGTCACTAAAGACTCCTTGTTTATTATTTTGAAGATGTAATGTCCATTTTGCCCCCACTCCTTGCAACTATAAAAGGAGACCCCCTCCATACGAAATTTGCATCCCTTCCTTCTCCTCTCTACCTCTCCAAAGCTCAAGAGAAGCTTGTCCCACACCCGGGATGCTTCTCGCGAGATAAAGTCCAAATTTTCGTCCCCCTTCGGAAGTGGATCCCGCGACGACGACGGCGTGCTGCTTCGTTCCCGTTCTTCTGCTTCGTCCTCCTTCGTCCCGCTTCGTTCTCCTTCGTCCAGGCGTCGTCCCGTCTGGCTCGTCCTCCAAGCGACCGTCGAGGAGGATTCTCTCTCCCTATTCTTTTTACTGCTTTCTAGTATAGATTTACTGCTTTCTAGAGTAGTCTATTCGTCCTCCGAGCGATCGTCGAGGAGGACATTTCTCCCTCCATCCTTTTAATGCTTTCTAGAGTAATTGTTTTATGTTTTCTAGTTGTAACGAACGAACTCTTTTATGATAAATTCCTTGTCTATTCTACATCTCATTTTGATTTCCATGTGTAGTATTCTTTCTCTCTCTCTTACTCCCTCTCTCTCTTTTATTTGTTGTAGATACTTAGATAGTTTAAATTGAATTTCTTCGTGACAAAATAAAAACAAAACGCGAAGTTTTTAAATCAAACGTCCGCCTCCCTGTGTTCGACCCGGAATTTTAATTTCGGTATAAATTTTATTTGTTGAACACGAATCCTTCGCTTTCGAACTACAACGACGGGTTTTCCAAAACCAAACACGTTAGCGTAGGTTCGTAAATAAGTTCAACAGCCGTGCTCCGGTGATAGTTCCTGAACGTTTTGACCCAGCTGAAAGGCCTTATTTGTGATTTCAAGTACAGCCTCCGGTCGCCATTATCAAGCAATCTTCAAGCTCGCTTGAAGCCTTCTTCAGCCCTTGCATACCCAAGTAACCATCCCAGATCGCGTGGAACACTCCCAGGCAAGATCTCTGGGCATTAGTTGGAGGCATTGTCCTCCGTAGTGGTGCAAATTCAAGCCATCTTCACTGCGGCATTAGACGTGCGAGGAAGGTGGGACTTTAGTCCCACCTCGGAAGTGAAGGAGAGACTGGGCCCGCATAAGAGGAAAAAGTGATAGACGCTTATTGCCTCAAATCACTTGGGGGGTGAGGTTCTCTGCACCCTCAATCGGCCTCGTCCGCAACACACCCTCGCGAACCTGGTGCTGACCCTATTACCCGCCTAAGCCTTGTACACTCCTCGGTCACTACATCACGCTGGTGACCCTGGACCCAGGTGCGCTCTAGGTCCGATACTCAATAACCCGGTACTGTGCATGGCATTGTGAAGGCGAAATAAAGGAGGAAACCCAAAGAGAGAAAGAGAGGAGAGTCTGCTTGGGGTAGGGGAGGGTTTTGCACTTTGGGAAGTTGGCTAACACTTAACCAAAATCTGAAGACCCTTCCCCCTCTCCATAAAGAAGAAGAGCAAAGAAAGAAAGAAGACGAAAAGAAGAAGAGCCGCACAAGAATGGAGAAAGAAGAGTCTGTGAAGGAGAAGAAGGAAAGAAAGAGAAGAAGAGAAGAAGAAGAAGAAATCAGAGAAATAAGAAGCAAAGAAAAGCATTGTTCATTAGACGTTTAAGATGTTTGATCATTCAATCAGACGGCTGACTTGAGTTCATTTCATTCATAGCTATTAAGTTTCATTTGATATTATTGTAGGAAGTAATTGGTGATTCAAATGACCGTTTTAATCCATTCTTTTTGCAGTCTAACACTTGATCTTATTGACACATTATTTTGAATCAATTTCTGATTATAATTTCTTATCTCTATTATTTTAAATTGCAACTTTGAGAACTGAATTCCTACTTGCTCTTAACGAACGACCTTGGACTTTTTTGAGTATAAATTTTATCTGATTTTCGCAAGGTTTCGACTATACTGAAACGCAACGATTTAAAACCCGATTTCCCGTGAACAACATTTTGGCGCCATTGCCGAGTAATGCGCAATTCAGATATCTTGATTGCAATATCAGATTTAGTACTAACTTGCTACATCTCTTTTGATTGTGTTCTATTTCAGGGACTCGTTAAAGGAAGATCAGCCGCACATCAGCCACTCCAAGGGTAGGTAAAACACAAATCCAAATTCCTTCTAAGCCCCTGATTCTGGAAAGATAAAAAAGGAAAAAATCAATTAGGGCTACTTACATTATATTCTTAGACTAATCATCAAGTTGCCTGATTTGATACATTCTATTTAAACAACATTCAAACCCTGATTTGTGCACTTACTTGAAGCTTAAGGTGTTTAGGACTATAACATTCTTGTTCTAGCCTTAGGTACCACATTTGGATAAATTAAATTGGACCAATCAGAGTCAATTAGGGATTCCAATTTAGGATTTTAGAGACACAACTTGCTTAATTAAGAATTAATCTTTCCAAACAATGTGTACCTAAGCCTTGATGAATTGATCTATTCAAACAAACCCTAAAATTAGGCTCTTAATCTCATTTGAATACTAAAAGAGGGACCTAAAATTCTCAATGGACAATACAAGTGAAGTTGACCTTTCTTGTTGGGTTAACCAATCTTCAAATTAGGTCACTTTTCACAAAAACATCTTAAAGTTCAAGTGAAATCATAAAGCACCCCTGCTCTTAATTAAAACTGGTAGGCTTAAGAGGTTAAGTCCCCATTCTGGTCTACTTGGATCATCAGCGACAAGAGAGGTCGGGTGGGGGAAACCCTGTAACTCGTGGGGGCGCTCTACCGTGTGGGGGTCTTTGCGGGACTCTCCCTCTCTAGCTGCCCAGGTAATTCTCAGGTGGACAGTTTTCTGACTAAGGGGTATCATCTGCCCCGAACCTCTATAGTCATCCAAAGTT
The DNA here is from genome assembly GCA_037157565.1 of Thalassia testudinum. NCBI lineage: Eukaryota > Viridiplantae > Streptophyta > Magnoliopsida > Alismatales > Hydrocharitaceae > Thalassia > Thalassia testudinum. The sequence goes on from JAZHRO010000012.1 coordinate 91,804,502, forward strand.
TTTTTTGGGTATCTTGATTGGGTCCATCACATTCTACCTCTTATCTACTCCATCGATGCATGTTTGGGAGGAGGTCTCTAAGACCATCCTTGAGGCCTCCATTAGCTTCTCATTTCCGTCAGGGCCAAGCCTCGACCTCCTTGTTTGTGCAACAACCCAACTCGATCGATATCTCTTCTGATTCATCTGAACCTAATTCTCATTCTTCCATCATCATGGAGCAACCAACAGAAGAAAATAATCTTGAAAATCAGCTTCAGCGCCTCAATGATCTATTCCAAACCTTTGTGAACCCACCGTAGCATCCTATGATGCGAGATCACTACAATCCTGCTGTGGTGGCAATCGAACCTCGAGTACAAATCCCCGTTGGAGGTCCTGATACTGAACTCAAGCCCAACATGATTCATGCCATTCCAAAATTCCATAGGTGTAATCCTGAGGATCCTTTCCAGCATATCAAGCAACTCAAGGATCTAACCCAGACCTTCGGGTCAGAAGTTCAAAATCGGGATGTCTTACTCATGAAAATGTTCTCCTTCTCTCTGATGGACAAGACTACTCACTGGTACCAAACCTAAACACAACCAATCAACACCTGGGCAGAACTTCAATCCGAGTTTCTGAGAAAGTTCTTCCCTATTGGTCGGACAAATGCTTTACGACACTAGATCACTCATTTCACACAGCAAGCAGGAGAACCGCTTCACGAGGCATGGGATCGTTTTCTGGATCTCATGCAAAAGTGCCCCCACCACAGAGTTCCTAAATAGGAACAAGTCCAATCTTTTTACCAGGTACTCTGTGAGAATATTCGATTGTTCGTTATGCAACCTATGGAGGAAACCTCTGTTGGTACTAGAGCACCACGATCATTTATTTTGATGATAACAAAACACGTGTTATTTAACATTTGCAATTCGAGTCCTAGATTTCAGGTCAAATGCAAATGTAGACGTGCTTAAACGGAGTTCGAGCTCACATCCAGGACGGATTGGAGGAGCTTGACGGAAAACAGAGGAGGTTCGCGTGGAGCGACAGATTGAAGATAGAAGACAAGAAGAATAGGATAGATTCTTTTTAATCCTTTCTTGTATCTCTTGTCTTTATTTTCTTGCTCTTTTTATTTTCCTTAGAATATTATGTTAAAGAGCCTCAAAGTATCCTAACAGTAGTCCTAGGAACACAGGCACAACCCTAGGATACTTAGGTTTTCTGTAGAATACTTAGAAAACCAATATAGGGCTCAAACAGTATTTCAAGACGTCTAATTCCCAAATCAGACGTCTGATAAAGTATTTTAAGACGTCTGACTGTTGTTTCAGACGTCTGATAACTATTAGGCTGGAGTTAGTATTCTGTCTGATGAAATCAGACGTCCAGACCTTAGTCCAGACGTCTTAGAAGACGTCTGATGGACTTGCCAGACGTCCAGATAGTGGACCGTTGGCTAGCTTAGTAGACACTGCAGAATATGACCGTTAGAGCCTTATCAGACGTCCTTAGGCCTTTCCAGACGTCTGATAAATGACCGTTTTGCGTCGGCTGACCCAAAATCTCTTCTCAGAGATTTTCTAGCCGTTGCAACGTTTGGAAATCAGTTCCCACAGTAAAAGTAGGTTTCCAGACGTCCAGACATAGTGCCAGACGTCCTATATGTCGTTTGATGGACTTGCACTAGAACCCTGTTTAGATCTGATTCAAGTCAGGAGGAAACCCGCATGAAATCAGACGTCTGACCTTGAAATTAGACGTCTTAAAGTGGCCTTCCAGACGTCTGATGCCAGAGTTAGACGTCTGATTACCCTGTCAAGCGCAATCATTGTCCTGATTTCGGCCTGATTCTCTTAGGCTTTGCACCCAACGGCTATGGAAGCTTTTCTAAGCCTTCCAAAGCCTTCCTAAGGCCTCTATAAATAGAGGGGAGCCTTTACACACCTAGATACACAAGATACACACCAAGAGAAACACAAGACACACTTAAGCAACATAGTTCCACTCTCTTGTGTCCTAGATAGCTCTTGCTCTCCAAGCTCAAGTTCTACATCTTGAGAGCATCAAGCTGTTGCGCACCCGCTCTCCCGCCGTTGTTCACGAGAGCAAAGTTGCGCCCTCGCGTGGCACACGCACCGCGTCATCAACTCGACGCACTCCTTGCAAAGGGGAGTTTCCTAATTCCTATAGAAGCTAGGTTTATAATTACTTTGTTGGCTCTATAGGACTTGTTGTTTCTTTTATCTTTGTTATTTGGTTGGGTATTTGCTTTGCGAATTCCCGTCTCCTTCGCGAGACAAAATCCTTCTCGTTGAGAGAAGGGGTTGAGGTACGCTACCCTCGTTTAAGTAGCGTGGTTGTATTGAGGTTGAATCACCCTCGTTTAAAGTGATTCGGTTTAGTGGATTTTGATCAACTTGGTTGATCGGAAAATCCTAACTCGAGAGGGTTAGGTGGTGGTTTTCACCCGGTTTGGGTTTCCACCTAAAAATTCTTGTGTACTTGTGTGATTGTTTATTTGTGAGATTATTTATATTTTAATTCCGCATTTTTTACATCACACTGATCTCAATCCCTCCGAGTAGGGAACTTTCAACCTCATGGGTCAACACGAAGACACTGTGTGGGAGATTCTTGAGAATATGTGTGAGAACTCCATCAATAATGAATCCATGGCCATGTTCGACCAGACGAATGCCTATGCATTGATGAATGCAAAGGGGGCACATGAGACGCAGGGCCTGTCCTCTTCTGTCGACTTAAAACTGATGGCCAGTCATCTGGACAAGGTCTCTATTATTGAGAAGAAGGTGGATGAGCTAACTCGACACTTGCAGCGAGCCACCTCTAAGCAAAACCCATTCGCACAACCGCCCTCTGGCAGGAAGGCTGTGCATAACATCTATCATCGATCTTCTCAGGGGATGGACTCGTATCCAGCCCCATCTGATTGTGGTTTCGGAGGGAACTCTGGACTCCCCTAGTCTAGTTGGGGGAACTCTGAACCCTTGTATTCTGACTTTTCCGAGACTCAGACCTGCGAGGACCTTAACGCTATTCAGAATGATCCATTCTCAAACACCTACAACCCTAGATGGCGTAATCATCTTAATTTCACGTTGTCAGAGAACAATAAAAATTAGAGACCTCAATATCAACCCCGATGACAAGCTCCTCGTCCATAGCAGCCGCCTCAGCCTCGACCTAACCCAACTTATCAAACCGGGCTGACTCATACAGATCAAATGACTCTTATCCTTCAGACTCTGGGTGACATTCAGAAGACGAATGCGACTATGCAAAAGTAGCACAAAGATGAGATCACAGAGGTCCGCAACCAACTCGCCAAGATGGTAAATTCCCGCCAATTGGGTGCAGTTCCTTCATGTAACGACCCGATTCCTGAATCCCTACGAGACACGAGAATCGGACCGACTCGACTGATCCCAAGACCCAGTCGTCCAACAAGAAAGTAACCAAAAGAGCAGTAAAATAAACCACATTCACAATGTATATAACTAGCAGTAAAGAAAAGAAATACTACAATATACACCACCACAACAGTAGAGAATTAAACAGGTACATAAACATGAAGCTTACAACGAAAAGAGTACAGGGGTAACAGAAACTACTCACTACAGCGGAAAGAAAAGTACAGTAGGTACTACAAGTAACACTACTGGGCTCTACTAGTCCTAGTGCCCTCTGCAGCCGCTGACTCTGGCTGCTCAACACCTGGTCCTGAAAAGGTAACAAGGGTGACACGTTAGCGAAACGCTGAGTAGAGTGGCAACTAAAAGCTAAAAGAAACAGTACGGTGGACAGTAGCTGTTATATTTATTATTTCTTGCTTTTATTTTTCCATTTATTCACTATTGCTTATTTCTCACATCCTTCTCTTGATCTTGAATGTTCCTCGTGGGAACGATCTTGATTGCAGTCTTTCCCAAAAAGTAGAAGTAACACGTGGTGCCCTCCTGGCCGGGGGAGTCCCCCGTGGTGGTCCTACCCTCAGTCAACCACCCCAAGGTCGCTGATAGACGTAACGGTGACTACAGCACACGCGATAAATGCACGGGTAGCTACCCCACACTGGCACGCAGTCAGTCGTTTTTGTTAATGGGTGCACCCAAAGCACAGCACGGAACCAATATAGGGCAGAGCCCTCTCAGTAACAGGGGTCCAGCCCCTCTACAGTCAACGCACCCTCGCCTGACTACCCTGGTTTGCCCAGTGGGCCTAACAAGTTGGTGTAGGAGGGCTAGTAGAACCCCAGGGCCCGTGGGGTAGCTAGTGCTCTCCCTACACTAGTAGCTCTCCTCGGTACTGTGTACACGAGAACCAAAAGTCGGTACAAAGTGGCCAGACCTAACCCCGAGTCCCTGGGGCAGCTGGCTCCGCTCTGCACTAAACAGGGGGGGACAATTGGTCTCCTTGGTACTCCGTACTCAAGGGCCAGCTCACTTCCCCAATTCTATTCCATTCGCTTTCCAGGAGTTCTACTCCTAACTCCCCGTAGGGTTCATGCTCTTTTAACTCAGCCAATTTAGGTTTTACCGTTCCAGCTTTATATCCATATAACCCATGTTCTCAACAGTGATTATTCATTCTTAAACAGGCAGCTGTTAATAATTTTACACGTAGTTATCGTTTCCTTTCTACTTTTCCCAGACTGCAATGTATGAAAAATCAACTATTTTTCCAGTCCTAGGATTCATGCAGTACCCTAGTATCTATCATTCAATTTGTTCTTTTCAGTCCTAGGGTTTATGCAATGCCGTAGACTCTATTAATTATTTCACACTTGCATAATTTTTGATAATTAATTGAAAGGGCCACTCTACTCGCAAGATCGGGAGTATTGGGGGCGTGATCGGCAATCCCGCGTGCCTCCGCAACCCCCAGAGCCGCAACGAAACAGGGTCCTAACACAAGGATCAACACAAGGGGTTACTCAGAACATCATACAATTACTGTAAACAGGTAGAGGAACTAAATTTGGGAAGAACGAAACTTGAAACGCGGAAAACGGACTCCGAACGGACCCTAAACTAGTAAAAAATGACGAGTCTGTCAAAAATCAGACGTCTGGAAGAAGTTCCAGACGTCTCAAAAGGTCGCTCAGGTCATACCTTGGTCTGCGCAGTCCTTCAGATGTCCAGAAGCCGGCTGGATCATCTGGACTTCGTTTCCAGACGTCCAATTGTCAACTCGGACATCTGGAGGTCCTTCCCGTCGTCTGGTGCTGCGCCCAGATGTTTGATCTGTGTGGGATGGCGAGCCCTCGCGCCCACCCAAACAAAACCTGCACACACACATGCCCGCTCTCATCACGAAGAGGTGCAGAAGAACGTGGCGAACGGCTGCATGGCCGTACACGCGTAAAAAGGAGAAGATCAAAAATATTGTACCTGCCAGAAGTCTGGACCTTCCTCCAGACGTCTTCCGCGTCGTCTGGTCGTAAGTCCAGACATCTGATTCTGGGAATTTCCCAGAATCAGGACCCTTCTCTCTCTCCCCCCGCAGCGCACGGCCGCGCCGCGCCGCGTCCGCCTGCTGCTCGAGCTGCAGTAGCTCCTCCGCGACACCCCACGCTTGCTACTCTCCCGCCGGCCGCTCGTACCCTCTTGATCGAGCTTCTACTTCCTCTCGCAACAACCCCTGCTTCCTGCACGCTCGCAGCAGCCGCTGCTGCCACCCTCGCTAGCCCGCACTCTCGCTGGCAGGGAGAAGGAGAAGAAGGCGGTGGAGTGAGGGTGAGGGAGGGGAAGGCACTATTTGAAGGCAGCGTGGGGAGAGAGAGAGAGGAAGGCTGCGTCGTCTGCAGGGAGGAGAGAAAAGAGAAGAACAAACGGGGGGTTCAATCTGCGCGTGCAAGCGTGCAGACGCGAACCCGTACGCCGAAAAATTTAATACCAGACGTCTGGGAAGGGTTCCAGACGTCTGGCCAAACGTCTGGGCCACTTCCCAGACATGTTAAACTACGTCTGATGCCCTGTTCGTAACAATATAACAAACTCAAAGGAAGTTTCATCCCCGAAACTTGCGCTAACTAGGGTGTGGGAAAGAACAACATATGCATAACAAACTCAAAGAGGATCGAAGTCGGCCCGAAAAGACGTACCCACGAAAAGCTCCGGGTACCGCTCCCGCATCGCCGCCTCAGGCTCCCAGGTAGCGTCCTCGTACCGCTGGCTCCTCCACAAAACCTTCACCGGGGGTACTTGCTTTCGTCTCAGACTGCGGACGGCTCTGTCAAGAATCTGCACTGGCCGCTCAGGGTAGGTCAGGTCGTCGGTCACCTCGATGCTCTCGTGACTCAGGACGTGACTGGGATTGGCGACGTACTTCCTGAGGTTGGACACGTGGAACACGTCGTGCACACCAGAAAGCTGAGGAGGGAGGGCAAGCCTATAAGCAACGGGTCCAACCCACTCCAGGACCTCAAAGGGCCCCACGAACCTCGGCACGAGCTTCCCTCTCACCCCAAACCATTGCAGGCCCTTCATGGGCGAAACACGAAGGAAGACGTGGTCCCCAACCTCAAACTGCACCTCTCTGCGTTTCCGATCTGCGTAGCTCTTCTGCCTGCTCCTGATAGTGCAGAGTCGCCTGTGAATCTGCTCGACTACCTCCTGACTCTGCCGGATCAGCCTGGGGCCATCCTCCCACTTGGTCCCCACCTCGACCCAACTCAAGGGTGCCGTACATCTCCGTCCGTACAGAGCCTCGTAGGGTGCCATGCCGATGCCCGAGTAATAACTGTTGTTGTATGCAAACTCCGCCAGGGGCAAGTGCTCCACCCAAGAGCCCCTCCAGTTCAGTACATTGGCACGCAAAAGGTCCTCAAGTGTCTGTATCATGCACTCAGACTGTCTGTCCGTCTGGGGGTGGTAAGCTGTACTGAACCTCAACCGCGTCCCCAGGGTCTGCTGAAACTCAGCCCAAAACTGGGACGTAAAGCGGGTATCCCGGTCGGATACGATCTCCCGCGGAACTCCGTGTAGACTTACCACGTCATGGATATACCTCTCTACCAACTGTGTTGGTCCCAAAGTGACTCGGATCGGCAAGAAACGTGCCGTCTTCGTCAATCTATCAACCATTACCCAGATTGCGTCGTGTCCTCGCTGGGTAACAGGTAAGCCCACCACCAAGTCCATGGTGATGCTCTCCCACTTCCACTCTGGCACTGGAAGTGGCTATAGAGGCCCTACAGGCCTTTGATGCTCGACCTTCACCTGCTGGCACACTAAACACTACTGCACGAATTCACCCACATCCCGCTTCATCCCCCTCCACCAAAACTCGCATCTCAAGTCATGGTACATCTTCGTGTTTCCAGGATGTATGGTGAATCTGGAACCGTGTGCCTTAGTCAGGAGCTCTCTCAACAGCTCCTCGTCTCTGGGAACGCACAAACGTCCCCTCAGGAGCAGCACCTGGTCTGTGAAAGAGAAGTCCCCCGGGTCTCCTGACAGTACTTTATCACGCAAGGACTGCAAGTACGGGTCAGCCATCTGTCTTGCGATGATGCGATCTATCAACTCTGGCCTCATCTGTCGTGTCACAGTCACTGCCCCACAGTGCCCCCGTAACTTTAGGGGTCGCCAACTGCCCATCTCCTCCAAAAGGCTCCAACTCTACACCTGTAAACTGGCCAAGTGTGCGGGCGCCTTCCGGTTCAAGGCGTCAGCCACCACGTTGGCCTTTCCCGGGTGGTAGGAAATGCTACAGTCATAGTCTTTCAGGAGCTCCAACCAACATCTCTATCTCATGTTGAGCTCCTTCTGATCAAATAGGTGTCTGAGGCTCTTGTGATCTGTGAAAATCTCAAAGGTCTCGCCGTACAAGTAGTGCCTCCAGGTCTTCAGCGCGAAGACAACAGCTGCCAGCTCCAGGTCGTGGGTAGGGTAGCTATGCTCATGGGGCTTCAGCTGCCGTGAAGCGTAAACGACAACGTGACCCCTTTGCATGAGCACACCCCCTAACCCTTGCAAGGAGGCGTCCGTGTACACAACGAACCCGCCACTACTGTCAGGGATGGCGGGCACGGGAGTCGAAGTCAGCCTCTCCTTTAGCTCCTGAAAACATGCCTCACAGGCGTCTGTCCAAGTGAAGGGCACGTAATTCTGGGTCAACTATGTCGTAGGACGTGCAATCTGTGAAAAACCCTTGATAAACCGTCTGTAGTAGCCTGCCAGTCCCAGGAAACTGCGAATCTCAGTAACCGTACGTGGTCTCTCCCACCTGAGCACTGCCTTGACCTTGGCTGGGTCCACTGCCAAGCCATCTCCAGAGATCACATGACCTAAGAAGGTCACCTCCCTCAACCAGAACTCGCACTTGCTGTATTTGGCGTACAGCCTACGTCGTCTTAGTGTGTCCAGAACCATCCACAAGTGTTGTCTGTGCTGCGTCTGATCTCGAGAATAGATGACCACATCATCAATGAATACCACTACGAACTGGTCCAAGTACGGTCTAAACACCCAGTTCATCATGTCCATGAAGGCAGCGGGGGCATTGGTCAGCCCAAATGGCATGACCAAAAACTCGTAGTGTTTGTACCGGGTGAGGAAGGCTGTCTTGGAGACGTCTGCCTCCTTGATCCTCAACTGGTGGTATCCAGACCTCAAGTCGATCTTGGAGAATACCGTGGCACCTCACAGCTGGTTAAACAAGTCATCGATCCTCGGCAGCAAATATTTGTTCTTGATGGTAACCCTATTCAGCTGTCGGTAGTCCACACAAAGGCGTAGGGTACCATTCTTCTTCTTTACAAACAGTACCGGGGCTCCCCAGGGAGATGCACTGGGCCTCACAAAGCCCTTCTCCAAAAGATCCTACAACTGGGACTTGAGCTCTCGCAGCTCAAGTGGTGCCATCCTGTTTGGTGCGGTGGAGATGGGGCTGGTCCCTGGTACTAGTGAGATCTCAAACTCGATCTCACGCTCGGGCGATAGTCTTGGCAACTCGTCTGGGAACACGTCGGGGTACTTTCTGACCACTGGGATACTTTGGAAGTCTGCCACAGGGCTGGGCTCTGCCAGCACAGAAGCTAGGAAGCCCTCACACCCCTGGCTCAAAAGTCTCGCCACCCGAAGTGCAGAAATGCACCTGAAGCCTCCGTCCACTGGCTGCCCGTAGAACTCGAAAGAAGGTAACTCCGGTATGGAGAAGACGATCTTCCTCTCAAAACAGTCCACCAAGGAGTGGTAAGCGGACAGCCAGTCCATCCCCAGAATTACGCCAAAGTCCTCCATCTGTATCATAATCAGGTCAGCGGGAAGGCTATGTCCCCCAATACTGACCTCGCAACCTGTGTATACCTCCTCAGCTACATACAGCTGACCACTTGGACCTCTGATCACGAACAGATCCTTTAACAACACATAATCCTAGCCCAAACTAACTGCTAAACTGGCTGCGACAAACGAGTGCGTAGCGTCGGAATCAAAAAGTGTGTAAACGAGTCTGCCGGAAACTGAAACCATACCTGCCACTACTGATCCCGAAGCTCTGGTATCCTTGTGTGTCAGGCGTTGGTACGCCCCTCAGCCCTAGGTGCGGACGAAGCAGCCACACTCTGCGTCGGACAGGTAGCTGCTGGCCGATACCCTCCTCGTGACTGCTGTCCTCCTCGCGCCTGGAAATAGCGGCCTTCTGCTTGCCCTCCAATGCTCGGTGCGGGAAGCATTTGCTGACCTCATGCCTTAGACGGGCAGTCCCTCCTGATGTGGTCCGGCGGGCCACACTGGAAGCAGAGGGGAACCCAGTCCCGCCCTCAGTGGGTCCCTGCTGTCGGCTAGGCGGAGGTCCGATGCTAGCAACTGGCCCCTGTCGAGGGCCCCCAAAGGCCACTGATGGCCCTGCAAAACATGACGGCTCTCTTGCAGGCACCACGTGTCTCCTCTCTCGCCGGCCCTGCGAAAAGTCTGGCTGGTAAGGCCTCTTCCGCCCACTGTCAGTGTTTCGCGCGGACGGGTTGGTCTCTTCATAGGTCATAGCTGCCTCCACCACCCTCGAGAACATAGGCAGCTTCAGGGGTTTGACATACCCCCGAATCACAGGCCGGAGCCCCTCGGTGAACCTCCAAAGGCGTGCCTCCTTGGTGGCTACTGCTATCCCTGCGAAGCGGCACAGCTCCAGAAAACGCATGCGGTACGCGCTCACGGTCATCGTCCCCTGGCGGAGAGTGTGGAACTCCCGCCTCCTCTGGTCCTGCCACGTCTGGGGAAAGTACTGCTCGCAGAAGAGGGTGACGAACCGGTCCCAGGTCGGCTCGTCCCTCTCCAATTCCCTGACCGCCCTCCACCACCTGTGTGCCGCGCTCTCCAGCTGGTCCGCGGCAAAGACCATGCGGCACTCCACCGGGGGGCGAAGGGTGTCGAAAACCTTCTCGATCTACTCGAGCCAGTCCTCCACCTCGGTCGGGTCCTCATCCCCCTTAAAGGAGGGGGGTTTCAGCTTCCGGAACTGCCCGAAAAGCTCGAAGTGGCACTGCAGTGGGGATGTTGGTGCACCTCCAGGTAAGGGAGCCTCGTGCACAGAAGTGTCGGAGGAAGGTGGGGGCAGTGGCGGCCCATCCCCTCCCCCGCGTCCAGCGTCGCGTCCGTCGTGTGGTCCCACTGAGGACTCCCCCTCCGCAGCCCTAGGGAGAGGCGCTCGGGGCGGTGGGTGGAGCTCCTCTCACACTATGTCCCGTATCAGCTGGGCGAGGTCCTAGGCCTGAATGCCCGGGAGTAGTGGCTGGTCCACTGAGTCGTCGACCGCAACACGCCCACCTCGTCGACCTCGTCCTTGGCCGCGCCTGCGGCCTGCCTTGCTAGTCCCGCGTCGAGGCATCTCCTGCAAGGAGACGCGAAAACAGAACAGAAACACGTCAATATGGAACGTTATCTAACGAAGAAGTCTAAGAGCTTATGTCAAAAGAAACATTGTGGTGGCTACTCTAGTTACAGACACGTAAATTGGTTATTTTCCAGTCAGTTGGTTCACTTCTCGGGACGACCTTGCTCTGATACCATCTTGCAACGACCTGATTCCCGAATCCCTACGAGATACGAGAATCGGACCGACTCGACTGATCCCAAGACCCAGTCGTCCAACGAGAAATTAACCAAAAGAGCAGTAAAATAAACCACATTCACAATGTATATAACTAGTAGTAACAAAATACAGCAGTAAAGAAAAGAAATACTACAGTATACACCACCACAACAGTAGAGAATTAAACAGGTACATAAACATGAAGCTTACAACGAAAAGAGTACAGGGGTAACGGAAACTACTCACTGCAGTGGAAAGAAAAGTACAGTAGGTACTACAAGTAACACTACTGGGCTCTACTAGGCCCAACGCCCTCTACAGTCGCTGACTCTGGCTGCTCAACACCTGGTCCTGAAAAGGTAACAAGGGTGACACGTCAGCGAAACGCTGAGTAGAGTGGCAACTAAAAGCTAAAGGAAACAGTACGGTGGATAGTAGCTGTTATATTTATTATTTCTTGCTTTTATTTTTTCATTTATTCACTATTGATTATTTCTCAGATCCTTCTCTTGATCTTGAATGTTCCTCGTGGGAACGATCTTGATTGTAGCCTTTCCCAAAAAGTAGAAGTAACACGTGGTGCTCTCCTGGTCGGGAGAGTCCCCCGTGGTGGTCCTACCCTCAGTCAACCACCCCAAGGTCGCTGACAGACGTAACGGTGACTACGACACGCGCGATAAACGCACGGGTAGCTACCCCGCATTGGCACGCGGTCAGTCGTTTCCGTTAACGGGTGCGCCCAAAGCACAGCATGGAACAAGTATAGGGCAGAGCTCTCTCAGTAACAAGGGTCCAACCCCTCCACAGTAACCAAACAGGGGTCTTGCCCGTCCACAGTCCGCGCACCCTCGCCTGACTACCCTGGTTTGCCCAGTGGGCCTAACAAGTCGGTGTAGGAGGGCTAGTAGAACCCCGGGACCCGTGGGGTAGCTAGTGCTCTCCCTACACTAGTAGCTCTCCTCGGTACTGTGTACACAAGGGCCAAAAGTCGGTACAAAGTGGCCAGACCTAACCCCGAGTCCCTGGGGCAGCTGGCTCCGCTCTGCACTAAACAGGGGGGGACAGTTGGTCTCCTTGGTACTCCGTACTCAAGGGCCAGCTCACTTCCCCAATTCTATTCCATTCACTTTCCAGGAGTTCTACTCCTAACTCCCCGTAGGGTTCATGCTCTTTTAACTCAGCCAATTTAGGTTTTACCGTTCCAGCTTTATATCCATATAACCCATGTTCTCAACAGTGATTATTCATTCTTAAACAGGCAGCTGTTAACAATTTTACAGGTAGTTATCATTTCCTTTCTACTTCTCCTAGACTGCAATGTACGTAAAATCAACTAGTTTTCCAGTCCTAGGATTCATGCCATACCCTAGGATCTATCATTCAATCTAGTTTTCCAATCCTAGGATTCATGCAGTACCCTAGTATCTATCATTCAATCTGTTCTTTTCAGTCCTAGGATTCATGCAATGCCCTAGACTCTATTAATTATTTCACACTTGCATAATTTTTGATAATTAATTGAAAGGGCCACTTTACCCGCAAGATCAGGAGTATTGGGGGCGTGATCGGCAATCCCGCGTGCCTCCGCAACCCCCAGAGCCGCAACGGAATGGGCTCCTAACACAAGGATCAACACAAGGGGTTACTCAGAACAGGATACAATTACTGTAAACAGGTAGAGGAACAAAGTCTAGGAAGAACGAAACTTGAAACGCGGAAAACAGACTCCGAACGGACCCTAAACGGGTCAAAAACGACGAGTCTGTCAAAAATCAGACGTCTGGAACTTCTTCCAGACATCTTAAAAGGCCGCTCAGGTCATACCTTGGTCTGCGCAGTCCTTCAGACATCCAGAAGCCGGCTGGATCATCTGGACTTAGTTTCCAGACGTCTGATTGTCAACTCGGACGTCTGGAGGTCCTTCCCGTCGTTTGGTGCTGCACCTAGATGTTTAATCTGTGTGCGATGGCGAGCCCTCGCGCCCTCCCGAACAAAATCGGCACACACACACGCCCGCTCTCATCACGAAGAGGTGCAGAAGAACGCGGCGGACGGTTGCATGGCCGTACACGCGTAAAAAGGAGAAGATCAGAAATATTGTACCTGCCAGAAGTCTGGACCTTCCTCCAGACGTCTTCCGCGTCGTTTGGTCGTAAGTCCAGACGTCTGATTCTCAGAAATTTTCCCAGAATCAGGACCCTTCTCGCTCTCCGCCCGTAGCGCACGGCCACGCCGCGTCCGCCTGCTGCCCGAGCTGTAGCAGCTCCTCCTCGACACCCCATGCTCGCTACTCTCCCGCCAACCGCTCTAGCTGCCCCATCAAGCTCGTACCCTCTCAGTCGAGCTTCTACTTCCTCTCGCAACAACCCCTCATTCCTGCACGCTCGCAGCAGCCGTTGCTGCCACTCTCGCTCGCTCGCGCTCTCGCTGGCAGGGAGAAGGAGAAGAAGAAGGCGGTGGAGTGAGGGTGAGGGAGGGGAAGGCGCTATTTGAAGGCAGCGCGGGGAGAGAGAGAGACGAAGGCTGCGTCGTCTGCAGGGAGGGAGAGAAAAGAGAAGAACAAAGGCGACGGGTTCAGTCTGTGCGCGCACACGCGCAGACGCGAACGTACGTTGAAAAAATTTAATACTAGACGTCTGGGAAGGGTTCCAGACGTCTGGGCCACTTCCCAGACGTCTTAAACTACGTCTGATGCCCTATTCGTAACACTTCACAACCTCTGCCTAATCCGAATAACGTGCCAAACTAGTGGTACGTTACGAACCTGACTCAGTGTCAAGCTCACTTTGTCTATCAGGCCCCTTCTACACCATCACCTAATGGGATGGAGGCTTCGACATCATATGCGGGTTATCAGCAGCAATCACCTCTTTTGCCCACACCAAATCAGAACCAGGCAAGATTGAATTCCGTTACTACACGTAGTGGCAAAGCACCACAGGACCCATCCTATCCAAGCCACTCCCAGCCTGGTAAGGCAAACCCTAACCCTAGATTGGTCATCCAGGACACGCCCATCCCAGATCAAGGGCCTGAGCCAATTCTAGAGGGACCATCTAAGGTTCCATTTCCCGAGGCCTTGACCAAGGGAAAAAGAATAGCCAAACCCGTGGCACCTGAGGAGGACCTGGTTAAGCCCTTTGAGCAGGTCCATATAAACATCCCTTTGATGGATGCAATACACCACGTACCTTCTTACTTACGATTTTTGAAAGACGTGTGTACACTTAAGCGTAAGCTGCGAACCAAAGGCGGGAACCCGCTCGTACTATCAGAGCAAGCCAGCTTTGTCATTTTGAGCAAACTCCCACCTAAGGAAAAAGACCCAGGCACCCCTCTAATCTCCTGTGCAATCGGTGATATGTAGTTCGATCAAGCCTTATTAGACCTAGGAGCTTCCATAAATTTGATACCAACATCCCTATTAGTCTACTTCGAGGAATCTGAACTTAAACCGACAGAAATGACCTTGCAATTTGCTGATCGATCTATTAAGTCACCAAAAGAAATTCTCGAGGATGTCATAGTTAGGGTACATGATTTCTATTTTTCTGTAAATTTTATTATCTTAGACATGGATGCTCCTGAGAATGTGAAGAATACACCGATCATACTAGGGAGACCCTTTCTGGCCACTGCTAGGGCCAATATTAATTGTAAGGAGGGCCAAATTGAACTAAAATTTTGGGAGAAAGATGCTAAAGATCGACATCTTTAAGGCCCAATAAGGAATTAATTGCAGAGTTATAGAACAAATTTGTGATTTCGAGGCTGTGGTTGACAACCTATATATCGAGGAAAACCCAACTATTTCTGATCAACCACAAGATCAAAACCCTCAATTTGAGGAGTCTGAACCCAACATAGATAGTCCTATAACTCATCCCTTTGTTCCTGACACCCACCCAGAACCACCTGCTGCTGCTTACAACCCAGTTATGGAATTAAAGCCTCTTCCCGATCATCTCAAATACGTCTTTTTGGGTTCCAATCAGACGTGTCCTATGATTATCAACTCCCGACTCACACCTGATCAGGAAACACGCCTGTGATTATCAACCCAGGTTCAGTTTGCCTATGCCCTTTTGATAAGAGAGATAGAGAGACATATTTATTTTAAGAGCTTTCTCTCTTTTCTTTTACATTCCCCTAAATCCAACCTTGGATTGGCCTTAAACACAGTCTGTATCGGATTCCTTGTCCTCACCATCTATCCTCGAAGGGTTCCTGGCTTTCGATGCTCCGGGATAGCACTGCTCATGGGAACCTGTAGAACTCTACCTTTGAACACTTCAAGATAGTACCGGCCATGGCATTCTGTAACTAGATTCAAGCCATGGTAATCGACATTTCAGGATAGTCCCACCCATGGCACCTGAACCAGCACAAGGTGCTTACGTGCCCCTAATATGATATTTAGATATCTTAGGAGACAAACATCGAGGAGACGAAATGTTATAACACATCCTCGAAGGGAGTATTTTAATTCTGCCTCTCCGTGCCAAGAACTTGTCCAATCAACTTGTGTCCTCGAGCTACTCCTAAGCTAGATCTTCGAGAAAACATTTTTAGAATACAACACTTTTGGCATTATACTTCATTAAGCGCACTGAACCATACTGGTGTGTAATTTTATACTAGATGTTTGGGATAAATTAGGAAATTGGTTTATACCTGATGTTGTCAATTGACAGTTATCCAATGATAAATGAATACCTGCATATGAGAGAATGAATAATTGAATTAAACCACCGAATGAGACTCTAATCAACCTCTAGTATGATACTTTTGTTATTCTTAAGAATTGGAACATATCATAGCTTAAAGTATCGAGTTCACATTTTACTCACCAATTATAAACGTGTTTATTAATTACTTTGGAAACATAAGTTTTACCTTTCAAAGTGCTTAAAACGTGAAATTTTATACATTTCTTGATGCTCTATGTTTTTTTTCTAAGTTTAGAGTTCGGGATCGTTTTCACCGCATGGATCTAAACTTTTAGGAGAGTGTGTTTTGCACCTTTCACTTTCTATATTTGTAAAGATCCGTTCTGTTTTGAGCATTTTAAGACGTCTGGACTGTCAGTCAGACGTCTGGACCCCTTCCCAGACATCTGGAAATTGAAAAATCTGTACGCAAAGTTGGTTCTACTCGCTGGTTGCGCGCAGACTACTTTTCTTCTCTCTCTTATTTTCTCCTTCCCCCTCACCGAACCCTAACCCTTGCCTATATAAGTGCCCCCTTCCTCTCCTCTACACTCCATCACCACCACCTTTCCCCCTTCATTGCCGTGAGAGAGGCGTGCGTGAGAAAGGGAGCAAGACGTAGGAGAAGGAGCGGCGTGAAGAGAGGAGGAGGTTGAGCTCGCGAGCTTCGTGGGAGCTCGCCGGAGGGTTGAACGGCCGCCGCGGCGCGTGTAGGAGGAGGAGAGCGTCGGGGAGCCATCCCAGACTTCTTGCAGCGGCCGGAGCTGCAGCCGAGAGGGAGGAGCCGCGGTGGAGCACGGCGGGAGGAGTGGGAGCTCGTTCTGATACTGTAGTTTTTCTAGTATCAAACATCTGGAGTACCTTCCTGACGATGGGCTGGACATCTAGTGACGACATCGGACGTCTAAAAGCGGGTTTTCGTGCTAGTACGTCTTCATCACGGTTACGGCCATGCAGGCCACACCGCAGTATGATTTGCATGGCTAAATAGGGTCGTGCTACTCTGTCGTGCGCAGGAGCAGCTTTAGGAAGGCACGTGGTAAGCCCTCCTACGCTTTTCGGACATTTGGACAGCTTACTAGACAACCGGAGGCACTTCTAGACGACCGGAGGATAGGTCGAACGTTTGGAGCTGGGTCCAGACGGTTACGTAGAAGTCCTGGACGTCTAAGGTCGACGCAGGGACTTGAGGTGAGACTTTGGTGACTTTTAAGACGTCTGGACTTAGTTCCAGATGTCTAATTTGGTTATGCAGGTTTGTTTTTGACCCGTTTAGGGTCCGATCGAAGTTCGTTTTACGCAAACGAAATATCCGTGGTTTCCTTGTGAGTTCCTCTATATGTTAGAAACCTTTACATACTGTTCTGAATGTTCTGTTGGGATATGTTCCTTGGTATAGGGCTTCAACCTATTACGTGTCTGGGGCTTGCAGAGGCACGTAAGTCTGTAGTTCGAGCCCCCAGTACTCCCGGATTGTCTGGTAGAGTGGTTTCCCTCTGTTCTACTTATAAAATATGAATGCATATATGATAATTAGATAACTAGAAGCCTAGGATGCGGCATGAATCCTAGGAAGAGAAATAGTTGCACTGTTTGTATGCGTGATTGAGATTGGAGGCATAAATGAATGAGCTGAATTGTAAACAATTGCCTATTAATAAATACGAGCTTCTTGTTAGAATATGAAATGCCTGAGATAGCCAAACAGTTACCTGTGATATCACTTATTGCATATGTTAAATTATGGAAATACGAGCTGCATGTGTATAATACGAGAATCGAATTATGAATGATGACACCTGGTATGAAATAATATGGTGAATATGAGCATGAACCCTACGAGAAATTAGGAGTAGAGCTCCTGTGGACGAATGGAAAGATCTAGAAATGTGAGTGGGAAGTGTGCTAGCCCTTAAGTACGTGGTACCAAGGAGAGCGACTGTCCCCTGTTTAGTGTAGAGCGGAGCTAGCCTCCCTTGGGTTGGGACCCGAGGTTAAGATTGGTCACTCTACACCGACTTCTATTGGCCCTCGCTTACACTGTACCGGGGAGAGCTACTAGTGTAGGGAGGGAGCTAGCCACTCCACGGGACCTGAGGTTCAGCTAGCCACCCTACACCGCCTTGTTAGGCCCATTAGGCAAACCAGAATAGTCAGACGAGGATGCGTGGACTGTGGAGGGGCGAGACCCCTATTTGGTTCTGAGGGGCGAGACCCCTGTTTATGAAAGGGCTAGGCCCTATACTATTTCGTGCTGTACTTTGGCATACCCGCTAGTGGAAACGACTAACCGCGTGCCAGTGTGGGGGAGCTACCCGTGCGCTTATCGCGCGTGCCGTAGGCACCGCTACGTCTGTCTGCGACCTCGGGGTGGTTGACTGGGTGTAGGATTACCACGGGGGACTCTCTCAGTCAGGAGAGCACCACGTGTGCCTTCTACTCTTCGGAAAAGACTGCAATCAAGATCGTTCCCACGAGGAACATGCGAGATCAAGAAAGAAATCTGAAAGTAAACCAATGGGTGAAAAGGAAGTTACTTGTAAAATAAAATAATTGGAAAAGATAAATGTACCTGCTAGCTTTTACTGTTTTGGATAGTTTGGTTACCACTCTACTCAGCATTCGCTAACTCCATTTTCTCATAACCCTTTACAGGTCCAGGAGTTGAGCAGCCCGAGTCACCGGCTGTAGAGGGTACTGGGCCCAGTCGAGCCCAACAGTACTTTTTTACTGTTGTAGTACTTCCTTTCTGTTAGTGAGTTTCAGACTTTGTTACTGTTCCTGTTACTGTACTTTTGTTCTACTTTCCTGTTGTGGTGGTGGTATGTACTGTTTAGCATCTTTTACTTCCTTTACTGCTTATACGCTTTTACTGTTAGTTACCTTGCATAGTGAATGTGGTTTATTTTCCTACTTTTTGGTTATTTCTTGTTGGACGACTGGGTGTTGGGATTAGTCGAGTCGAGCCGGTCTCGGGTCCTGTAGGATTCGGGAACCGGGTCGTAATAAGATGGTATCAGAGCAATATCGTCCCGAGAAATGAACTAACTAGCTTGAGAATAACCAATTCACGTGCATTTAACTAGAGTAACCACCACAACATACCGCTTGATGTCCGTTAGAGTTGACTTCTTTTGTCTGTTTTATGCGTCTCCTTGCAGGAGATGCCTTGTCGTGGAGTTCTCGAGGTGGGCGGCAGACGCGACCGTGGACGACGTCGGAGGGGCGGACGTGCCGGGCCCGAGGTGCTAGTTGACCTGCCACTTCTCCAGAGCATTCAGGCCCAGGACCTCACTCAGCTGATCAGGAATATAGTACGAGAGGAGCTCCACCCGCCTCCACAAGCGCCTCTCCTTGAGGACGTGGAGGGGGAGTCCTCTGTGGGACTGAGAGATCGATGCAGCGCTGGACGAGTAGGAGGGGGAGGGGGTGGTCCTCCACAGCCCCCACCGCACTCTGACACTTCTGAGCATGAGCCCTCCTTGCCTGGAGGCGTGCCCGTTCCCCCATTGCAGTTGCACTGCGACCTTTTCGGACAGTTCCGAAAGTTGAAGCCCCCTCCTTCAAGGGAGATGAGGACCCGTCTGAGGCAGAGGACTGGCTGGAGCAGATAGAGAAGGTGTTTGTTATCCTTCGCCCCCTATAGAGTGTCGTGTGGCCTTTGCCACGTATCAGATGGACAGTGCGACACACAGGTGGTGGAGGGCAGTCAGAGGCCAAGAGAGGGGAGAGCCAACGTGGGACTAGTTCGTGACTCTCTTCTGCGAGCAGTACTTCCCGCAGACTTGGCAGGACCAGAGGAGGCAGGAGTTCCACACTCTTCGCCAGGGGACGATGACTGTTAGTGCGTATTGCACGCGCTTCCTGGAGCTGTCACGTTTTGCTGCGACAACCATAGCTACGGAGGAGGTGCATCTGTGGAGGTTCACTGAGGGGCTCCGGCCTACTATTCGGGGGTATGTCAAGCCCCTGAACTGTCCACCTTCCCGAGAGTGGTAGAGGCAGCCATGACGTACGAGGAGACCAACCTGGCCGCGCAAGACACCGACAGCGAACGAAAGAGGCCCTACCAGCCAGAGTACTCACAGGCCCGACGAGAGAGGAGGCATGCGGCACTCGCGGGAGAGCCATCTCATTTCGCGGGGCCGTCAGTGGCCTATGGGGGCCCCCAACAGGGGCCAGCTGTCAGCACTAGACCCCCACCTAGCCGTCAACAGGGATCTACCAAGGGAGAGAGTCGAGTTCCCCTCTGCTACCAGTGTGGGCAGCCGGGCCACATCAAGAGGAATTTTCTGTCTAGGGCTGGAGCGTAGTAGATGCTCCTCGCATTGAGCGCTGGTAGCCGAGCAGGTGGTCGTGGTTCCCAAGCACGTAGGGGAGGTTAGCAGTCACGGGGAGGGTACCGGCCAGCGGTGGATGGAGGTTTTAGGTGTATATCTGCGCTTCAGGCAGCGAAACTTTTGGGCCAGGGGTGTGAGGGCTTTCTAGCCTGTGTGGTGCCAGAGCCCAGCCCTGTGGTAGACTTTTAGAGCATCCCGATGGTTAGAGAGTATCCCGACGTGTTTCCAGAGGAGCTACCATGACTACCGCCTGAGCGTGAGATCATTGTTCGTGCTCGATCAGTTTGATTTTATTTTATTACTCGAATACAAAAATTCTCTGAGGTCGAACTCAGGGAGCAAGCTTTATTCTAGAAGCGTAGAAAATCACAATTTACAATAATACACTGTTTTACAAAAAGATTAGAGAGAGGAAGTAAAAATTTGTCTTCTCTTTTCTTCTCTCTGTCTTCAGATGTCTGACTCCATGGATCAGATGCCTTAAGTAGACACTTGTTACAGTGCTCGTGCTCTTCTTCTTTCCTGCTGCTGCACTTCTTCTCCTTGGCTTTTTCTTCTCTTCTCTTCTGCTGCAGCTCCTGCTCTTTCTTCTTTTTCTTCCTTTCCTTTCTTCTTCTTCTTCAGCTTTTTCTACTTGGTCTTCTTGGTTTCTTCTTCTTCTTTTTTGAGCTGTCTCCTTCTTCTTCAGTTTGCTTCTCCTCTTCCTCTTCTCCTTCTTTAGCTCCTTGGTGCGGCTAAGTCCTCGACCACTCCTTCTTGCTTCTTCTACTTCCTCTTCTTCCTTCTTCTTCTTCAGTTTTCTGCACAGGCATATTGTTAGGCAAAACCTAACCCCTACCCTCCCCACGTCCCTCTCTCTCTATTTCACTCTGGGGTTCGCTCTCCCAGAGCCTACTCGAGTATGCGGGTCGGGTAACATGCTCGGGACGAGGCCCAACGACGTGCGGTGGTGGGCGAGGTGTGTAAGGCTTAGGTAGGTAAACAGGTCGGGCCAGGTCCGTGGGGGGTGGTCGCGGATGAGGCCGTGTTAAGACCCGTGCCATTAAAGCCCTCTAAGACGTCTGGAAGTTGGGTCAGACATCTAGCCAGACGTCTGGACACCTTCCCCGACGTCTGGAAATCATTTTTTGTGTGCGTACATCCTCGAGTCTGCGCGCGTCCCACGCGTAGACTGTGCGCAGCCGCCTTCTTCTCTCCCCTCTCACCGAAAGAACCCACCTCGCACCTACATAAACCCCTCTCCTCTCCCACGTTCACCACCCCATTCCCATCCACCTTCTCCTTCCTCCAGCGAGAGCGGCGAGTGCAGCGAGCGGAGCGACGGAGAGGAGGAGCAGCGTAAGGAGAGGAGAGGAGAGCGCGCTCACTCGGGAGAGAGCTCGCCGGAGAAGCTCACAGCCGATCAGGTGTACGCAAGGCAGAGAGGTGTGTCGGGGAAGTCCTCCCCGACACTGCTGTAGCTAGAGGAGCGGGCGAGCTAGCGCTGGGCAGCCGCGCGTAGCACGAAGAAGACGAAGGAGCTTCTAGTTCTGGGATTTTTCCCAGAATCAGACATCTGGATCCACATCCAGACGACGTAGACAACGTCTGGAAGAAGCTCCAGACGACTGAGAGGTACATCCTGCGCCCTATGCCTACCTTTGCTGATACGGCCATGCAGGCCATTCCCCCGAGGCACAGTTACGTGCCGTATTAAGTAGATTTTGCGTTGTGTGTGCAGGATTAGCTTCGGGAAGGCGTGGGACACACCCTCCCACGCGGTTCAGACGTCTAGGAGAGGCACTAGACGTCTGGAGAGGTGATCGGACGTCTGGAACTAGGTCCAGACGGTTCAGCAGGATCCCTGGAGGTCTGAGGAGCAGCGCAGAGTGAGGTATGGTTCTGGACTCCTTTTAAGACGTCTGGAAGGTGTTCCAGATGTCTGATCCAAGTTAGGATTGTCATTTTTGACCCGTTTAGGATTCGTTTGAGGTCCGATTTCCGCATTTACGATTCCGTTCTTCTTTGTATAAGTTTCTCTACTTGTTGGAATGCTTTTATCATGTTCTGTGTGGTTTCTTGTGGTTGATCCTTGTGTTAGGATCTCATTCCGTTGCAGATTTGGGGGTTGCAGAGGCACGTGGACCTGCCAATCAAGCCCCATTACTCCTGGCTTTGCAGGTAGAGTGGCTTCCCCTAGTTTAATTACAAACATAAATGCATATCTGGAACAAATGTTAGATCCTAGGGTGTGGCATGAATCCTCGGACTAGAAACACTGGATTGAATGTTAGATCCTTGGGTATGGCATGAATCCTAGGACCAGAAACACTAGATTGAATGTTAGATCCTAGGGTATGGCATGAATCCTAGAGCTAGAAACACTGGAATAATTGTATGGAAAGGCATGAATTGCAGTCTTGGACGAGTAAATAGAATAATAACAATTGCCTGTAATTGGATAACAGCTGCCTGTGAAATGTAAAGTACTGTTGTTAGCAACTGTTGCATGTAATTCATGTTGTTTGAAATTAAATACGAGTTGCCTGTATACGAATTGGAAATGAAAGATTGAATGTTGGAAACACGAGCTACCTGCGAATAAACCTGAAATGATGAAACCTAGTATGGCTTTGCCTAAGAAACATGAGCATGAACACTATGGGGAAATAGGAGTAGAGCTCCTGAAAGTAAATGGAATGGATCCAGGAATGTGCTGGGAAGTGTGCTGTCCCTTGAGTACGTAGTACGAAGGGAAGCACCTGTTACCTCTTAGTGCCGAGGGGAGCTTGCCTCCTTCAGGTTGAGACCCGGGGGTGGGTTTGGTCACCTTGCACCGACTCTTTGGCCCTCGCGTACACTGTACCGGGGAGAGCTACTAGTGTAGGGAGGGAGCTAGCCACCCCATGGGGCCCGAGGTTCAGCTAGTCGCCTTACACCGACTTGTTAGGCCCTCTGGGCAAATCAGGGTAATCAGGCGAGGGTGCACGGACTGTGGAGGGGCGAGACTCCTGTTTGGTTACTATGGAGATACGTTTATTGCACGTGCCGTAGTCACCGTTACGTCTGTCAGTGACCTTAGGGTGGTTAACTGAGGGTAGGACTACCACGGGGGACTCTCCCGGCTAGGAGAGCACCACGTGCTATTATACTCTTCGGAAAAGACTGCAATCAAGATCGTTCCCTCGAAGAATATTCGAGATCAAGAAAAAGACCTGATAAATAAATCAAGTGATGAAAGAAAGAATAACTAGTTAAATAAAGAAAGAAATTGAAAATAACACCTACCTGTCCACCTTTACTATTTTTAGTTAGCTGGTTGCCATTATACTCAGCGTTCGCTGATTTCGTGTACTCATAACCTTTTTCAGGTCTAGGTGTTGAGCAGCCAGAGTCTACGACTGCAGAGGGTGCTGGGTTCAGTAGAGCCCAGTAGTTGTACCTTTTGTTATACCCATTTCTTGTTGTAGTGAGTAACTTTATTACGCTTCTATACTCTTTATAGTAAACTTTATATTCCTGTACCTGTTTAAATTCTCTACTGTTGTGGTGGTGTGTACTGTAGTAGTTTACTTCGTTACTGCTGTACTTTTGTTACTGTTAGTTGTTTGCATGGTGAATGTGGTTTATTTTTACAGCTTTTTGGTTACTTCCTCGTTGGACGACTGGGTCTTGGAAACAATCGAGTCGGTCCGGTCTCGTGTCCTGTAGGGATTCAGGAACCAGGTCGTAACAAGATGGTATTAAAGCAAGGTCGTCCCGAGAAGTGAGCCAACTAGCTGGAAAATAGCCAATTCACATGCTCGTAACTAGAGTAACGACCACAACGTACCTTTTGACATCTGTTCTGAGGTTCTTTCGTGGAATATCGGTAGAATTGACGTCTTTTCCGTTCTATGTTCGCGTCTCCTTGCAGGAGATGCCTCGACGTGGAGCCAGAAGGGTGGGCTGCGGGCGCGGCCAAGGTCAAGCCCGAAGGGGCAGATGTGTCAAGCTTGGAGTACATGCTACCCCTTCTCTTCTCCTGAGCATACAGCCTCCAGATCTCGTCCCTCTGATCCAAGAGGTTGTTCGAGAAGAGTTTCAGCTTCCACCTACTCTGCCACTCCCTCATCTCTCTTCCGAGGGTACGGCAGGGGAGTTCGTCGTGGAATGAGATTTCCGCCGTCACACTAGACAAGTTAGGAGAGCTCAAGGGAGGCACGCGACGCCCACAGGAGAGCCGTCGCGCTTTGCGAGGCCGTCAGTAGCCTTTGGGGGGTCCCAACAGGGGCCAGCAACCAGCACCAGACCCCCGCCAAACCGTCAGCGGGATCCATTGAGGGCGGGAGTCGAGTTCCTCTTTGCTACCAGTGTAGCCAGCCGGGCCACTTTAGAACGGACTGCCCATCTAGGGCTAGAGCACAGCAGACTCTCACCGCACCGAGTGCTGGAGGCCAGTCGGGTGGTCATGGGTTCTAGGTGCATGAGGGAGGACGGCCATCACGAGGAGGATACCGGCCAGCTGTCACTAGCTCCGCCCCGGGCCTAGCTATTTTGTTCGCTCCCAGTACTGAGGAGTGTTGCGACGTCGTGACTCACGGAGGCATCATAGCTTCAGTTTGTACGGTGACAGGTATGGTTACAATGTTTGGTCTTTTTGGAGTATGTAATTCCTGCTTCTAGTACAACGTACCTTCTTGCCCCACAAGTTGCTCGCTACTTTGGAGTCCGATAACACTCCATTAGGGGATTAGTTGTAATCAGAGACCTAGGCGGCCAGCTGCTTGTAGCTGGGAAGGTAATACAGGCTGTAAGGTTAGTGTTTGGGGGGGGGGGGGACACCGCCTCCCCGCTGATCTGTTTATGATACCAACGGAGGACTTTGGCGTGATTCGGGGGATGGATTGGTTGTCCGCTTACCACGCCTTGGTGGACTATTTTGGGGGGGGGGGAGATCGTCTTCTCCATACCGGAGTTGCCTTCCTTCGAGTTTCACGGGCAGCCAGTGGACGGAGACTTCGGGTGCATTTCTGCACTTTGGGCGGTGAGACTATTGGGTCAGGGGTGTGGTGGCGAAGCCCAGCCTTGTGGAAGACTTTCAGAGAACCCCGGTGGTCAGAGAGTACCCCGACATGTTCCCAGATGAGTTGCCAGGACTACCGCCCAAGCGTGAGATCGAGTTTGAGATTTCACTGGTACCGGGGACCAGCCCTATTTCTACAGCGCCTTACAGGATGGCACTACTTGGGCTACGAGAGCTCAAGTCCCAATTGCAAGACCTTCTGGAGAAGGGCTTTGTGAGGCCCAGTGCGTCTCCGTGGGGAGCCCCGGTATTGTTTGTGAAGAAGAAGTATGGTACCTTACGCCTTTGTGTGGACTACAGACAGCTGAATAGGGTTACCACCAAGAACAGGTATCCGCTGCAGAGGATTGACGACTTGTTTGACCAGTTGCGAGGTGCCACAGTATTCTCCAAGATAAACTTGAGATCTGGGTACTACCAGTTGAGGATCAAGGAGACAGACGTCTCCAAGATAGCTTTCCGCACCCGGTATGGACACTACAAGTTTTTGGTAATACCGTTTGGGCTGACCAACGCCCCCGCTGCCTTCATGGATTTGATGAACCAGGTATTCAGACCGTATCTGGATCAGTTCGTGGTGGTATCTATTGAGGATGTGCTCATCTTCTCTTGAGATCAGGCGCAGCACGGACAGCACTTGCGGATGGTTTTGGACGCATTGAGATGACGTAGGCTGTACGTCGAATACAGCAGTGTGAGTTCTGGCTGAGGGAGGTGACCTTCTTGGGTCATGTGATCTCCGGGGATGGCTTGGCTGTGGACCTAGCCAAGGTTGAGGCAGTGCTCAGATGGGAGAGACCACGTACAGTTGTAGAGATCCGCAGTTTCTTGGGACTGGCAAGCTACTACAAGCGATTTATCAGGGGCTTCTCGAAGATTGCACGTCCTATGACACAGCTGACCCAGAAGGACGTGTCCTTTTCTTGGACAGATGCTTGTGAGGCGTGTTTTCAGGAGCTAAAGGAGAGGTTGTCTTCGGCTTCCGTGCTCACCATCCTAGACAGCAACAGCGGGTTCCTTGTGTACTCAGACGCCTCTTTGCAGGGGTTAGGGGGTGTGCTCATGCAGTGGGGTCACGTTGTAGCTTACACTTCGCGGCAACTGAAGCCCCATGAGCACAGCTACCCTACCCACAACCTAAAGCTGGCAGCTGTTGTCTTCGCGCTAAAGACTTGGAGGTATTACCTGTACGGTGAGACCTTTGAGACTTTCACAGATCATAAGAGCCTCAAATACTTGTTTGATCAGAAGGAGCTCAACATGAGACAGAGACGTTGGTTAGAGCTCCTGAAGGACTATGACTGCAACATTTCCTACCATCCGAGGAAGGCCAACATGGTGGCTGACGCCTTGAGCCGGAAGGCACCTGCCCACTTGGCCAGTTTACAAGCGCAGAGTTGGAGCCTTATGGAGGAGATGGACAGTTGGCCACCCCTAGAGTTACTGGGACTCTGTGGGTCCGTGACTATGACATGATAGACGAGGCCAGAGCTGATAGACCGCATCATCACAGGGCAGATGGCCGACCCGTACTTGCAGTCATTGCGTGACAGAGTACTGTAAGGGGACCCTGGGGACTTCTCCTTTACAGACGAGGTGCTGCGCATGAGGGGACGTTTGTACGTTCCCAGGGATGAGGAGATGTTGAGAGAGCTCCTGACCGGGGCACACGGTTCCAGGTTCACCATACATCCCGGAAACACAAAGATGTACCATGATTTGAGACACAACTTTTGGTGGAGGGGAATGATGCGGGATGTAGGCGAATTCGTACATCAGTGTTTAGTGTGTCAGCAGGTGAAGGCCGAACATCAGAGGCCTGCAGGGTCGTTGCAGCCACTTCCAGTGCCAGAGTGGAAGTGGGAGAGCATCACCATGGACTTGGTGGTGGGCCTGCCCATTACCCAACAAGGACACAACGCAATCTGGGTGATCATAGACAGATTGATAAAGACGGCACGTTTATTGCTGATCCGAGTCACCTTGGGACCAGCACAGTTGGCAAAGAGGAAAATTTGCAGGCAAATGATTCTATAAGTAGACATACCAAAGGGAGCCTTGAAGGCGGTCCGATACGCCCAAAGTGCGTCAATCAGCTTGTCGGACCAATCCTTACGGTCAGGCCGAACCATTTTCTGGAGAATTTGCTTGATTTTCCGGTTTGACACCTCTGATTGACCGTTCGTCTGAGGATGATACGGGGAAGAGATACGATGGTGAATTCCGTATTTCCTCAGAAGTGCCTGAAAAGAAGCATGGGTAAAGTGGCTTCCTCCATCCGAGATGATCGCTCGAGGGATCCCAAAGCGTGCAAAAATGTGGTCTTTGACAAATCGAGTGGATAAAAAATGGTCAGCACGGTGCGTGGGAATAGTATTGATCCATTTCGAAACATAGTCAACAGCCACGAGAATGAATTCAAAGCTAGGATACATGGAAAGGGACCCATGAAATCAATTCCTCAAATATCAAAGATTTCCGTAGCTAGGGTGGGTTGCAAGGGCATCATGTCACGACGTGACATTGACCCTAACGACTAGCACCTAGTGTAATGTTTGGCATAATTGTGTGCATCCTGGAGAAGGGAGGGCCAAAAGAAACCACACTACAACACCTTGGCTGCAGTTTTCCTCCCAGAGAAATGGCCTCCGCAGGCCTGATCTTGGCAGAAGGATAGCACACTGGGGAATTCGCTGTCAGGAATACAGCGATGGATGATTTGATCAGCACCTATTCGAAAAAGAACTGGATTATTGGTGAGATGGCCAACCGCAGTGCTGCTTTGTGCCTTTATATTTATTATAATACATTCGTTATAGTATAAGATGAGACAGCTACGGTTGTCATTACCATACAAAATACTCGGAAATAGTTTTCTCGAGGTCGAACTCAGGGAGCTACTGGAATTCTAGAAGTACAAAGTTTCTTTATTACAAAAATAAGAGAGAGAGAGAGAGAGAAAGAGAGAGATAGATTTCTGTTTTTGGCTTCTTCTTCTCTTTGTGCTTGTCTTCTTCCCTCCTCTTTTCTTCAGCTGCGGAGCCTTCTTCTTTCCTTCTTCTTCTTCTTCTTCTCTGCTTTATCTCCTCTAAAGGTTCATCCGTCGTCTGATACACCCGTCAGACGACTTAAACTGCGGTCTACTACAGTGATTCTCCTCTTTTCCTTCCTTCGCTGCTTCTTCTTCTTTGGCGAGCCTTCTTCTTCTGCTTCTTCTCTTCTCCTTCTTGCGGCTACAGCGCCCCTATCCTGCACACAAGGGGGAAGCAAAACCTATCCCCTCCCTCTACCCGCATGTATCTCTCTCCCTCAATGAACCGCTCACAGGAAGCTCTCCCAGAGCCGCGAGTTAACGGGTCGGGTTGCGTACCAAGACCAGGCGCACCGGCTTGATTTGGTGCGCGAGGTGTGCGTGGGTAGTGTCGGGCTGGATCCGCCGGGTCCGCGTGGTGAAACCGCGGATGGGGCGTGTGATGGGGCGCGAGACCTCACCCCAGGTGTATCGGAGGCGATAAGGTAAAAACACAAAATCAATTTAAATGGGTGCGGCGCGTTGTGAACTTACGATGTGGGACTATCTTCTGCTTTTCCTCTTGCGCGCCCGTAGGAGAACCTCCTCGCAATCTGCTCAGCTGCTGCCGCTGTTGGTGCCAAGTGCTGAAGCAAAAGTCTTCACAGACTTCACCCCAATCCACAGCACCTGGAGCACAGCTGCCCCGATGCCTGGAACCTGCTTGGAAGCTGCTTCAATCGTCAACAATGGCGACTGGGCTTTAGAACCTGTCATGCATGAATATGGCCTATCGGCCTAATCAAACCACAGGGGAACCTTCGCCGTGGCACGGCAAAGGTGGTACGAGGTGCAGCAGGCCGCGGGATGGCCTAGGCGTGCGTGCCTAGGTCGTCCTGTGGCCGGAAAAGTGGGTTTGATTGGGGGTGAGTTGTGGAGGTGTAGAGTGGCAGTGGAGGGGCGGAGGGCGTTTGGTATGATGAGGCGGAGCTTTTGGGACAGTTGGCGAGTCGTATGGGGTTGTGGGATGACGGGGGCGACTCGCCGGAGAGTGGCCGGAGGCGGGGAAGGTGAGGGTGATCAAGCGTGGTCATGGGACAATCAAGCAAAATAGGTTGGGGAAAAGAAAGAGGGGAAGAAGGGGAGTAAATGTAACCTACTTACAGGGACGAAGGGGGGAGGGCGGAGCCGCCGGCTCGTACCTGCCAGAGCTGGAGAAGAAGAACCCAGGGGGAGAGAGCGGCGGCGAGGAAGTGGGCAGGGAAGCGCGCGCTTGGTACGGCGCGATGCGGGAAGATTAGACGAAGCTGGCTCTACTGCTGGTGTTGCAGCAGAGCGACGAGAAGGAGGAGGAGCGGTCACCGGAGCTGGTGGGTTTCCTGTCAGAGTGGGGAGAGAGGAAGGGTTGGGGGTTTCTCTGCCAAGGCCAGACTGCCCGAACCGGCGTGGAGTGCTGGTTCTTATAAAGGGGGTGGCGGAGAGGTGGATGCAGGCTGGCGACGTTCGCCCCTCGCCGGAGTATGGTAGGAGATGAGACCCATCCCTTCCACGCGTTCGCACGGAAGGTGTGGGGGTCGTCAAGCAGCATGGCTGAGTCCCTGCGACAGCAGACGTCGCAGGGAACTCCGCGTTCACTTTGCAGGACGTCCCCCTCACCCTACGCAGCGCCATGCTCCGCACAAAGTCGCCGGAGCATGGTGTTGCGTAGAGACTTGCAGGAGGGACCAAAATGCAAAGAACGACGAGGAAATTGGGGGCCAAAATGCAAGAGTTTCTAAAGTTAAGGGTCAAAAAGTAAATGATAAGGACCAAATTGCAAAGTCGGTTAAGGATGTTTCTTCTTAGGCTCAAGTTTTTATGCATGACTATGTTGAACCTAAGGATTTTAATGGTGAATTTTGTTTCTAGGTCAGGCCATGTTTGACGGGTCAATTTATGTAAAAACTCAAATTAAATCATTAATTGGGCATGGTTCTCAATGTAGGTCAAAATGGGTTTCTAAGGCCAAATTGAAGGTTTTAAACCCTAGAGATTATTTTTATATGAATTTTAGAGGGTTTAGTTGATTTTTACCTTGCCTCGAACCTCGTGAATTGAAGTTGGTTTATTTTAGGGTTACAGAATGTCATTTAATTCCTTGGAGTTGCTGTATCCCTTGTTAGGTCAGATCATCCCACTTTCCTTCTTATTAGGTTAGTTTGACCTATGTTTGGACCCTTAATTACCCTGTTTGGTGAAATTGCATTTTTACCCCTTATGACTTATTTTCTTTTTGAACTCAGAATTATTTGAGTTAAGCCTTTTTTTGAGTAATGTAGGAGCTTTTTCTTACATATCTAGGTTAGATTGTGCTAGTTAGGGTTCATGATGAGGTTCTCATCAATTATCCCAGAAATAATACTTTGCTTCTGCCATGAGACGCTAGCGTTAGTTTTTAGGCCAGCCACGTGGAAGGGATCCAGAAACATGGTAATTGGCAATGTCGGCATACCACGGTCCACTTACCACATTAATTGCCAATAGGTGCTCATCAGGAAAAATCTCATTAATCGGCAGAGTAAGTCCAATATGGTCAGGGTCCAGTCTGGAAAGATGATCAGCCACAACATTTTAGGCTTCGGCCTTATTACGGAGCTCATTATCAAATTCTTGGAGCAGAAGGATCCAACGAATCAGTCTAGGCTTGGCATCCTTCTTGTGCATGAGATGGAAAATGGCCGCGTGATCAATGAAAACAATAACACGCGAGCCCAGAAGGTAAGAGCGGAATTTCTCCAGCCCAAAGACAACCGCCAGTAGTTCTTTTTCAGTGGTAGTATAATTACGCTGTGCCTCGTCCAACGTCTTACTGGCGTAGTACACCACGAAGGGGTGTCTATCGCGTCTTTGTCCCAGGATGGCTCCGACTGCAAGGTCGGAAGCGTCACACATGAGTTCAAAGTCGTGGGACCAATCAGGTGGCTGGAGAACGGGGGCCTTGGTGACAGCATTACGTAGCTGCATGAATGCTCGTATGCAGTCAGGGCCCATATCGAAGGGTACGTCGATTGATGGGAGATGAGTTAAAGGTCGAGAAATCTTGGAGAAATCTTTGATGAATCTCCTATAGAAACCGATGTATCCTAGGAAGGAGCGGATTTGCTTGACAGAGCCAGGTATAGGTAAATCAGCAATAACATCAAGCTTAGCTCTGTCAACCTAGATACCCCTATCGGAGATGATATGCCCAAGAACAATTCCCTCGTGTACCATAAAATGACTTTTCCCAGGAAAGCACGAGGTTTACATCAATACATCTCCTAAGGATGCGGGTCAGGTTGGCAAGACAGTCTTTGAAAGATGGTTCAAAGACCGAAAAGTCATCCATAAAGACCTCGAGAAAGTCACCCACCATGTCATGGAATATCGCCAGCATACATCTCTGGAAAGTTGCTGGTGCGTTACACAGTCCGAACGGCATCCTTCTGAATGCAAAGGTGCCGAAGGGGCAGGTAAAAGTGGTTTTCTCTTGGTCCCGGGGGTCAATTGCCACTTGGTTATATCCTGAGAATCCATCCAGGAAACAGAAAATTTTATTTCCTACTAACCGCTCCAGGATTTGGTCAATGAAAGGTAGCGGAAAGTGATCTTTCTTAGTTGCAGCATTGAGTTTCCTATAATCTACACATACTCTCCAAGATGTAGGAGTGCGTGTAGGGATGGATTCGCCCCTGTCATTGACACGGATGGTGAGTCCCGCCTTTTTGGGCATGACATGAATCGAACTCACCCAGGGGCTATCGCTAATTAGGTAGATTATACCCGCATCCAGCCACTTAATAATTTCCTTCTTAACGACCTCCCACATGTTAGGGTTGAGACGTCGCTGCATCTCGCGGGGAGGTCGAGCCTCCTCCTCCGTATATATACGGTGAGTGCAGTAGGAGGGGCTTATGCCAGTTAAGTCTGATAAAGACCATCCAATGGCTGCTTTGTGTTCCATAAGGACCTTCGTTACTTTGCACTCTTGCTCCATGGTCAATTTTGAACTAATGATTACAGGGACTGTTTGTTGAATGTATACGAATGCTACGCTAACGTGTTCGATTTTGGAAAACCTGTCATTGTAGTTCGAAAGCGAAGAATTCGTGTTCAACAAATAAAATTTATACCGAAATGAAAATTCCGGGTCGAACACAGGGAGACAGACGTTTGATTTAAAAACTACGCGTTTCTTTTTATTTGTCACAGAATAATTCAATTTAAAACTATCTAATTATTTACAATAAAGAGAAGAGAGAGAGAGAGTAAGAGAGAAAGAGAATTGTTGGTGCTAGAGCACCACGATCATTTGTTTTGATGATAACAAAACACGTGTCATTTAACATTTGCACTTTGAGTCCTAGATTTCAGGTCAATCGCAAATGGATACGTGATTAGACGGAGTTCGAGCTCGCATCCAGGACGGATTGGAGGAGCTCGATGGAAAACAGAGGAGATTCGCGAGGTGCGATAGATTGAAGAATGAAGGAGATGAAGAATAGGATAGATTTCCTTCTCTTGTACTCCTTGTATTTTTCGTTTCTTCTGTTGCTCTTTATTTTTGTTACTTAGATTCATGTTAAAGAGCCTCAAAGTACCTTAACAGTAATCCTAAGAACACCCGCACAACCCTAGGATACTTAGGTTTTCTGTAGAATACTTAGAAAACCAATATAGGGTTCAAACAGAGTTTCCAGACGTCTAATTGCCAAATCAGACGTCTGATAAAGTATTTTAAGATGTCTGACTGTTGTTTCAGACGTCTGATAACTATTAGGCTGGACTTAGTATTCTGTCTGATGAAATCAGACGTCCAAACCTTAGTCCAGACGTCTTAGAAGATGTCCGATGACTTTGCCAGACGTCTAATTAGTGGATCGTTGGCTCTCTTAGCAAACACACGAGGATATGACCGTTAGAGCCTTATCAGACGTCCTTAAGCCCTTCTAGACGTCTGGTAATTGACCGTTTTGCCTCGACTGACCCGAAAATCTCTTCTCAGAGATTTTCTAGCCGTTGCAAATCCATTCCCACGAAAAAGTAGGTTTCCAGACGTCCAGACATTGTGCCAGACGTCCTATATGTCATCTGATGGACTTGCACAAGAACCCTGTTTAGATCTGATTCAAGTCAGGAAGGAACCCACCCGAAATCAGCCGTCTTAAAGTGGTCTTCCAGAAATCTGATGCCAGAATTAGACGTCTGATTACCCTGTCAAGTGTAATCATTATCCTGATTTCGACCTGATTCTTTTGGGCTTTGCACCCAACGACTATGGAAGCTTTTCCAAGCCTTCCAAAGCCTTCTTAAGGCCTCTATAAATAGAGGGGAGCCTTTGCAACACAAAAACATACCAAGAGAAACACAAGACACACCTAAGCAACTTAGTTCCACTCTTTTGTGTCCAAGAGAAGCCCTTGCTCTCCAAGCTCTAGTTCCATTCATCTTGAGAGCATCAAGCTTCGCGCACCCGCTCTCCCACCGTAGTTCACGAGAGCGAAGTTGCGTCGTCGCGTGGCTCACGCACCGCGTCATCAACTCGACGCACTCCTTGCAAAGGGGAGTTTCCTAATTCCTATAGAAGCTAGGTTTAAAATTACTTTGTTGGCTCTATAAGATTACTTGTTTATTTTATCTTTGTTATTTGGTTGGGTATTCGCTTTGCGAATTCCCGTCTCCTTCGTGAGACAAAATCCTTCTCGTGGAGAGAAGGGGTTGAGGTACGCTACCCTCGTTTAAGTAGCGTGGTTGTATTGAGGTTGAATCACCCTCGTTTAAAGTTATTCGGTTTAATGGATTTTGATCAACTTGGTTGATCGGAAAATCCTAACTCGAGAGGGTTAGGTGGTGGTTTTCACCCGATTTGGGTTTTCACCTAAAAATTCTCATGTACTTGTGTGATTGCTTATTTGTGAGATTATTTATATTCCAATTCCGCATTTTTTTTTAAGTCACACTGATCTCACCCCCTCTAAGTAGGGAATTTCAGTTGGTATCAGAGCCGGTCTTGCTGTTTCGGCATAACAACCAAGCAAGAAGATCTATGGAGGGAAGCAGTTCTGCGGGTAGGATTTCGGAGGGCCAGTCTACGACTCGTCTACCGTTCTTCGACGGGAGCAACTACCCTTACTAGAAGCTGCGGATGAAGACGTGGCTTCAAGCCACCGATTTCCCGGTCTGGGCTGGGTGCGAGACCCCCTTCGACATCCCAGAGAAACCCGCCGGAGGATACTCGCAGCAGTAGATCCGGGAGCTCTCTCTCAACGCGAAAACAATGAACGCGTTGTATTGCGCGCTCAGCTCGGAGGATTTCAACAGAATCTCGCAATGCACCACCGCATACGAGATTTGGCACACACTTGAGGTAACTCACGCAGGTACCTCTAACGTAAAAACTTCTAAAATTAATTTACTTTCTCAAGAATTTGAATCTTTTTCTATGAAACCTAACGAGTGTTTAAGTGAGATGAACACTAGGTTCACTCTCATTGTAAATAACTTGAAAGCTTTAGGGAAAACTCTCATCAAGGGGGAGCTTCAAGGGAAGCTTCTTCGTTCCCTCGGACCAGAGTGGGAACAGAAAGTCACCGCCATCGAGGAGGCGAACGAAGTGGAGGAGCTCAACATGGAAGATCTCCTAGGCAATCTAATGGCCTACGAGACTAAGTTAAAGCAGAAGAAGAAGGATACACCGGAGCCTAAATCGAAGAAGATTCTCGCCTTCAAAGCCGTGTCGGATAGCGAGGTAAGTTCTGACGATGAAGACTTTAAAATTTTGCTTAAAAATTTTTCCAAGTTGTGTAGGGAATCAAAGAAGAAGGAGAAGGAGAGCCCGAGACGTTGATACCATTGCAACGAGAAAGGGCATCTGCGACCAGAATGCCCTCTTCTCAAAAAGGAGAAGAAAAAGGAAAAGGAGAAGAAATCTAAGAAGAAGGCGTTCCAAGCCACTTGGGACGATTCGAGCTCGGAGGAAGAAGAAGAAGAAGAAGAAGAAGAAGAAGAAGAAACCGCTTGCTTTGGTTTCGTGGCCAGAGGAAGCAATAGCGACAGCGACAGCGGAAGCGACTCCGACAACGAGGTAAATCTCGATTTACAAGAAGCTTTTAATGAACTATTTGAAGTTAGTAAAGCACTTAAGATAGAAAATAAAAGCATTAAAAAGAATCTTAGTTCTCTTAGAAGTGAAAATGAAAGATTAGAAAATAAACTTAAGGATCTAGAAGCTAGTCCTAAAAATGATAACCTATTATTAGAAAATCATAAGCTCATCAATGAAAATAATAAATTGATTGAGGAAAATGTTAGTCTAAAAATAGAAATTTCTGATTTAAAGACTAAGATGAGTATTATAGAAAAAGAAATTGCATGTCTTAGGGAAAACTCTAACAAATTAATCAACAAAGTAGATGATTTATATAGCCCTAAGATTGAGAAAGGATCTCCATTAAGGAGACCCGCTAATAGATCCGGATCCAAGCCCACTTGGATACCGAAAAAAGAATTGGAATCTTGTTTTGTAGGTTTTAGGGATAACTACAATACAAAGGACTGGACCTACAAACTCAAGGCTGGTCAACTTGAGTTGGGAGAACCAAGGAGTAGACCAAGGAGGAGAACAAGAAGACCGACGAGACGGCGAACAAGCGACGGACCCGCCGCACGTCGACCACCAGATTGAAGACCGGCGCCAATGCCCGGGCCTCCAAGCTACGGATGGGAGCCCCATCCGATGTGGCATCCACCACCACCATTCGGGCCATTTTATTGGCCATGGTAGATGAGGTAAAAATTCTTTACCCTATCTTTGTTTATCAGTAGCATTTAGATAGGGGGAGTTAAAATTTATGAGCTAATTTTTAAGGGGGAGATGCAAGTTAGCTAAATTTCCTTTAGAAAGGGGGAGAAAAATAATAGCTATCTTGTTGTTATAAAAAAGGGGGAGGACATCACCTTTGTTAAAAGAAATTTATAGAAGAGCATGTTTTAAGGGGGAGTTATAGGAAATGTAAAATCAATTAAACCTTTTTGATAATGTCAAAAAGGGGGAGGATTTTTTGCATTATTATTTATGATTTTGTCATCATCAAAAAGGGGGAGATTGTTGGTGCTAGAGCACCACGATCATTTATTTTGATGATAACAAAACATGTGTCATTTAAAATTTGCACTTTGAGTCCTAGATTTCAGGTCAATCGCAAATGGATACATGATTAGACGGAGTTCGAGCTCGCATCCAGGACGGATTGGAGGAGCTCGATGGAAAACAGAGGAGATTCGCGAGGAGCGATAGATTGAAGAATGAAGGAGATGAAGAATAGGATAGATTTCCTTCTCTTGTACTCCTTGTATTTTTCGTTTCTTCTGTTGCTCTTTATTTTTGTTACTTAGATTCATGTTAAAGAGACTCAAAGTACCCTAACAGTAGTCCTAGGAACACCCGCACAACCCTAGGATACTTAGGTTTTCTGTATAATACTTAGAAAACCAATATAGGGTTCAAACAGAGTTTCTAGACGTCTAATTCCCAAATCAGACGTCTGATAAAGTATTTTAAGACGTCTGACTGTTGTTTCAGACGTCTGATAACTATTAGGTTGGACTTAGTATTTTGTCTGATGAAATCAGACATCCAGACCTTAGTTCAGACGTCTTAGAAGACGTCTGATGACTTTTCCAGACGTCCAATTAATGGACCGTTGGCTCTCTTAGCAAACACACGAGGATATGACCGTTAGAGCCTTATCAGACGTCCTTAAGCCCTTCCAGACGTCTGGTAATTGACCGTGTTTCCTCGACTGACCCGAAAATCTCTTCTCAAAGATTTTCTAGTCATTGCAAATCCATCCCCACGAAAAAGTAAGTTTTCAGACGTCCAGACATAATGCCAAACGTCCTATATGTCGTCTGATGGACTTGCACAAGAACCCTGTTTAGATCTGATTCAAGTCAAGAAGGAACCCGCCCAAAATCAGACGTCTGACCTTTAAATCAGACGTCTTAAAGTGGTCTTCCAGACGTCTGATGCCAGAATTAGACATCTGATTACCCTGTCAAGTGTAATCATTGTCCTGATTTCGGCCTAATTCTTTTGGGCTTTGCACCCAACGACTATGGAAGCTTTTCCAAGCCTTCCAAAGCCTTCCTAAGGCCTCTATAAATATACGGGAGCCTTTGCAACACAAAAACATACCAAGAGAAACACAAGAGACACCTAAGCAACTTAGTTCCACTCTTTTGTGTCTAAGAGAAGCCCTTGCTCTCCAAGCTCTAGTTCCATACATCTTGAGAGCATCAAGCTTCGCGCACCCGCTCTCCCACCGTAGTTCACGAGAGCGAAGTGGCGTCGTCGCGTGGCTCACGCACCGCGTCATCAACTCGACGCACTCCTTGCAAAGGGGAGTTTCCTAATTCCTATAGAAGCTAGGTTTAAAATTACTTTGTTGGCTCTATAGGATTACTTGTTTATTTTATCTTTGTTATTTGGTTGGGTATTCGCTTTGCGAATTCCCGTCTCCTTCGCGAGACAAAATCCTTCTCGTGGAAAGAAGGGGTTGAGGTACGCTACCCTCGTTTAAGTAACGTGGTTGTATTGAGGTTGAATCACCCTCGTTTAAAGTGATTCGGTTTAGTGGATTTTGATCAACTTTGTTGATCGGAAAATCCTAACTCGAGAGGGTTAGGTGGTGGTTTTCACCCGATTTGGGTTTCCACCTAAAAATTCTTATGTACTTGTGTGATTGCTTATTTGTGAGATTATTTATATTTCAACTCCGCATTTTTTTTTACGTCACACTGATCTCACCCCCTCCAAGTAGGGAATTTCAAGAATATTACACAGAGAAATCAAAATGAGATGTAGAATAAACAAGGAATTTTGTTCATTGAGGAGATTGTTCATTACAACTAGAAAGCATAAAACAATTACTCTAGAAAGCAATTAATTTACTCTAGAAAGCATTAAAAGAATGGAGGGAGAAATGTCCTCCTCGACGATTGCTTGGAGGACGAACAAAACTACACTAGAAAGTAGTAAATCTATAATAGAAAGCAGTGAAAAGAATAGGGAGAGAGAAATCCTCCTCAACGGTTGCTTGGAGGACGAGCTGGATGAGACGACGCCTGGACGAAGGAGAACGAAGCAGGACGAAGCAGAAGAACGGGAACGAAGCAGCACGCCGTCGTCGTCGCGGGATCCACTCCCGAAAGGGGAACGAAAATTGGACTTTATCTCGCGAGAAGCATCCCGGGTGTGGGACAAGCTTCTCTTGAGCTTTGGAGGGGTAGAGAGGAGAAGGAAGGGATGAAAATTTCATATGGAGGGGGTCTCATTTTATAGTTGCAAGGAGTGGGGGCAAAATGGACATTACAACTTCAAAACAATAAATGAAGGGTCATTAGTGATGGATAAATCCGTCACTAAAGCCCCGACGTGGGCATAGCTTCCTTGCCTACGCGCGCCGCTTCAGCTGCCCGCGCACTCAACTCCATCGCACGCACGCTGAGTATCGCGAGATCGGACGGCTTAAAACGCATCTTCGCCTGCTACGCTGCGCGCCCGCCTGCGTGTGATCGCGCGTCCACGCTACGCGTCCAATCGCACGTCGGCGCTATTGGGCGCGCGCAGCTGTTGGATCGCAATCTGACGCTCCGCGCGCCGCTCGCTTGCGCCTAATTTGAGGTTCACGGGACTCGATCCCGCGACCTCTGCTTCGCCCGCCGCTTCGTCACCGCTGCGCTATGCCTTCGAAATGGTCGCGCAGATGAATTAGCCAGACGCATCCACAGCCGTTGGATCTTAATCCAACGGCGGAGAATCGACGCGCTGATTGAAGAAGAAGAGGTGCGGCGGTGCTGGAGACCGTTTGGGCGACTGAGATGGCACCACGTGGCGCCATCTTGGCCGTCCATCTTCTGGAAGTTGTGGATGGTGCCACAGATGTCAGATTGACTCGATTTTTGTGTCGTTGAGCTGCGATCGTAGATCCGAATTCATCTGTGCAGTTGGATTTGTCATTTGAAGTGCGGATTTACACCATCCTAGTCCTTGATCTTCTAGGATTCCCCAATCACTATCTGATGATAGGGATGTCTGATTAGGGCGATCTTGGAGTCGTTGAACTCTAATCGTTGCCCTGATCACATCCATACTGTTGGATCTTTGATCCGAGGCCCCGATAAAATGTTTGCCCTGTCCAAGCACATAAAAGGAGACAACTAACCTCCATTTTATTCAAACTACTCTAAATGCAAGATGATGCATGTTATGCAATATTTATATCATGAAATGCAATCCTATGCTTAAGAACATGCATAAATAGACATTTTAAGTAGTGTAAATGTGTTTACATCATACCCCCATGCCTACCTTTTGCTAGTCCTTAGCAAAAACTATATGCTATTTATAAAAGAATTAGGTTGGATTATTTGGACCTGAGTTATTTTCAATCATTAAGAAATTGTCTACTTAGGAACTGAAATTTCAAAGACACAACAGCGCCCGAGTATCAGCCAAAATGCAGACCGCCTTAAGCCCTCGCCTTATTAAAAGAAAATTTTCTTTTTCTCTTTTTCTCTTTTCTAATTTTTTTTTGGATTTTCAAATTTTAGGGTTTAAGAGTGGCTTTCTACAGCCATTCAACTCACCCAAAATTTGATGAGAACCCTAAGTTTTAAGCATCTTATTGTGATTGTGATAGACTTGTTGACCGGCAATTAAAACGGACTTCGGATTTCTACGCCTCTAGGTGACCTCAAAAAGAATTCTGCCTAAAGGTGTATCTTTACAACCGGTAGCTTTCTCCTTACTTTTATTTTTTTACGAGGTCAACACAAGGGTAAATCCAGTGTATATCTCCCTGGTTTATTCTACTTCTCCGCTTCTTCCTAAGTGTTTTGGGAATTTTTAGTGCATTTTCTGAGCTGGGTTCTGGACAACCGGTCGATGAGCTGTTACCACCGACAACTTGCCAGCCATACTCGTGCGGCGAAGTGTGGCTTATTTCTTTTTGTTCTTTCTCTCTTTTTTTTTTTTAAATAGGAGGCTTCCCTGGTCTAAGATTTACCTACAGGCAGCAAAAAAAAGAAAGGTCCAGTGACTGGGCTGTGGACAACCTACCTATGGGCTGTTACCCACGATAAATTACCAGCCATATCACCCTAGAAGGTTCATTAGCTACCCAATTTCCGTTAAAATTGCCGAACAACGAGTTAGTGCAAAGAAAGTGTGTAGATGCTTAAAACTCAAAATTCCCTCAAATCAGAGGGCGGGTTGAAAGTCGTGTACTTATCACCCAAACTTATTTATTCCAATTATAATAGAATTAAGATGGCGAGGACTCAAAGACAAATCCACATTTTAGTGGATACACAGGCTAATTAAGTCCAAAGACCTGAGGGGTCTTTGTGTTCAGATCCTAATGTAAAATTTCTTAGGATTGAAAAGTCCTAATATCCAACTAATCCTTCCTAATTTTTTTTTAAAAAAAAAAATAAGAAGAGAGACAATTTATATGGATTTCACAAAGCTGACCAAATAATTCAAGAATGAATCCACCCCCCATGCCTAGCTGATGCAATGTCCTCATTGAAAAAGAGACATGAAAGAAAGGGTAGAATATGAAAGATGTCACCTGGATATGAAACTCGTATCAGCCTTGTGTCATATGTACAACTGCTGAGTTTAATGCCGTCAGCTAGGCGAAGTCCAGCCAAAGAAGTCACAGAATGGCTAGAGCAATAGAGTCTGAGACGGGTTCTGGGAGATTACGGTCAACAACAGGCATCAGACGTTGACCATTGACTTTAAAGTTGTTACCCATCTTAGGGTCAGAAATCTGAATGGCACCATTAGGAAAAATCTGATCAATTATGAATGGGCCATTCCATTTAGATCTAAATTTACCAGGAAAGAGGTTAAGTTTAGAATCAAATAACCAGACCTTCTGGTTTGGCTCAAAGCTCTTGCGGGAAATCAATTGATCATGTAGAGCTTTGGTCCGAGCCTTATAGATCTTGGCATTCTCATAAGCATCATTTCTAAGCTCCTCCAACTCAGATAGTTGGAGTTTCCTGGTCTTTCCAGCTAGATTCAGATCTAAATTGCATTGTTTGATTGCCCAGAATGCCCTGTGTTCAATCTCTACGGGTAGATGGCACGCCTTTCCATACACCAAACGGAATGGAGACATGCCAATGGGCGTTTTATACGCCGTACGGTAGACCCAAAGAGCGTCCTCAAGCTTTTGAGTCCAATCCTTGCGATCAGGCCTAATCGTTTTTTGCAGAATGTTCTTGATCTCTCGATTGGATATCTCGGCTTGTCCATTCGTCTGGGGATGGTAAGGTGTGGAAATACGATGATTAACCCCGTATTTGGCCAATAAATTCTAGAATTGGGCATTAGTAAAATGAGTGCCACCATCACTGATGATAGCCCTCGGAATCCCGAACCTACTGAAGATATTTTTCTTGACAAAATTGATGACCACCTTATGGTCATTGGTTCGGGTGGGAATTGCCTCAATCCATTTGGACACATAATCAACAGCAACAGGAATGTACTGATGTCCAAATGAAGGGATAAAGGGTCCCATGAAATCGATGCCCCAAACATCAAAAATTTCGACAGGAAGAGTAGGGTTTAGGGGCATCATGTCTCTCTTAGTTATGCTCCCGAGTGCCTGGCATCGAGAACATGACCTTGAGAAATCCTGAGCATCCTTGAATAAAGACGGCCAATAGAAGCCAGATTGCAAGATTTTTGCAGCCGTCTTTCTCCCGGAGAAATGTCCACCACACCCAGATGCATGGCAAAACTCTAGTATACTGTTGAATTCATTCTCCGGTATGCATCGGCGAATAATCTGATCAGAGCCAATGCGATACAGTTCAGGGTCCTCCCAAAAGTAGTATTTGGCCTCAGATTTGAGTCTATCCCGTTGTTGCTTGGTCCAATCCTGGGGGATTTGACCAACGGCCAAATAGTTAACAATGTCAGCAAACCATGGGGTGTGGACACCTAAAACTGTAAGAATGGTTTCATCCGGAAAAGTGTCAGCAATCGGAATGTCTGGACAAGAAGAATCACCTAGGAGTCTCGACAAATGATCCGCTACCACATTTTGTACCCCGACTTTATCCTTGATTTCAAGATCGAATTCTTGAAGAAGAAGAATCCAACGAATAAGTCGGGGTTTAGCATCCTTTTTAGCCAAGAGATGTCTCAAGGCCAAGTGATCGATATAAACAATAACATGAGACCCCAAGAGATAAGCCCTGAATTTTTCCAACGCAAATACTACAGCTAGTAATTCCTTTTCAGTAACAGTGTAATTCCTCTGGGCTTCATCCAGAGTTTTACTAGCGTAGTAAATGACAGAGGGCTTTCGGTCAATTTTCTAACCCAGGACAGCCCCGACCGCGTAATCAGAAGCGTCGGTCATGATCTCAAATGAGGCTGTCCAAATTGGTGGTTGCAAAATTGGAGCACGGGTGACTGCCATTTTTAGGAAATCAAATGCCTTTTGGCATGATTCGTCAAAAACAAACGGCGTTTCTTTGGCAAGAAGATTGCTCAAAGGACGAGCAACCTTCGAGAAATCCTTGATGAATCTTCGATAAAATCCCACATGGCCAAGAAATGATATGACTTGTTTAACAGATGCCGGAGGAGGAAGTTTAGCAATAGCATCAACCTTAGCTTTGTCTACTTCAATTCCCCGTTCAGAGATTACATGACCCAAAACGATGCCCTCTTGGGTCATGAAATGACTCTTTTCCCAGCTAAGGACCAGTCGTGTCTTGATACATCGCTTAAGAATCATTTCCAAATTAGCCAAACAAGAGTCACATGATTCTTCGAAAATAGAGAAATAATCCATGAAGACTTCCATAAACTCTCCTACCATGTCGGAAAATATGGCTAGCATACACCTTTGAAAAGTCGCAGGTGCATTGCATAACCCGAAAGGCATCCTACGAAAAGCAAAGGTTCCGTAGGGACAGGTGAAAGTAGTTTTTTCCTGATCCTCGGGATGGATAGGAACTTGGTTGTATCCCGAGTAGCCATCAGGAAGACAGAAGTACTTTTTCCC
This sequence comes from Thalassia testudinum, assembly GCA_037157565.1. Lineage (NCBI taxonomy): Eukaryota > Viridiplantae > Streptophyta > Magnoliopsida > Alismatales > Hydrocharitaceae > Thalassia > Thalassia testudinum. Next base: position 91,847,767 of record JAZHRO010000012.1, read on the forward strand.
AGCTAATTTTTCCAAGATTTGATCAATGAAGGGCAGGGGAAAATGATCCTTTTTAGTGGCTGTGTTCAGCTTCCTGTAATCAATACAAACTCTCCAAGAGGAAGCTGAATGAGTTGTGACAGATTCTCCTCTCTCATTAGTCACAACAGTAATCCCGGCTTTCTTTGGAACAATCTGAACAGGACTTACCCAAGGACTGTCAGAGATTGGATAAATAATTCCTGCATCGAGCTACTTGATGATTTCCTTTTTGACCACTTCTCGCATATTTGGATTCAATCTCCTCTACATCTGGCGAGAAGGGCGGGATTCATCTTCCAAAAATATTCTATGATTACAATAAGATGGCTCGACCCCCCTGAGGTCATGAATGGTCCAACCAATTGCCTCCTTATGTTCCTTTAGGACCTTAATCAATTTAATCTCTTGCTCCTTTGTCAATTTAGCACTAATAATCACAGGGAGCGTATTCTGCGGTCCTAAAAATTGATATTTTAAATTCTCAGGCAATGGTTTCAATTCAAGCTATGGTAGGGTAATGATTGATGATAAGGTAGATGCTGAAGATTCAACAAGAGGAAGAGGTTTTGAGTGAACAAAATCAGTAACCTCTTCCGAAGATGTCAGGTCAGAGGGTTGCGGGTCAAATTCATCAACCAAAGAGGAACTTTCAATTGAAGAAACTGTCAAACAAGTTTCAATATTAACATTATCCTCATCAAGTTCCTCAATAAATCCACAATCCTCAAATTTATTGATAGCCTTAAAAATATCCAATTTCATTCGTTGGTCCCCAAAGGCGATTTCCATGCTACCGCTTTCACAATTAATGTTGGACTTTGCGGTAGCCAGGAACGGACGTCCCAGAATGATGGGCGTGTTCCTCAAATTATCTGGTACATCCATGTCAAGGACAAGGAAATCTACAGGAAAATAGAAATCCTTGACCTTAACTATAACATCTTCAATAACGCCTCGTGGGTTTGTAACCGAACGGTCTGCTAACTGTAGCGTTACTGAAGTTGGCCGAAGTTCACCTAACCCAAACTTCTCATAAAGAGAAGTCGGAATTAGGTAGATGGATGCACCGAGATCCAAAAGTGCTCTATCAAATGTGTAATCTCCGATAACGCAAGAAATCAAAGGAGCACCAGGATCTCTCTTTTTCTGAGGGAGGTAGTGCAGGATAACAGAACTAGCCTGCTCGGAGAGTACCACCTTCCTCGGAACAGATTCTCTCGACTTATGCTTTTGTGTACATAATTCCTTTAAAAATCTTGCGTAAGCCGGTATGTGCTTGATAGCATCAAGGAGCGGGATATTGATCTCAACATTCTTAAATAAATTCAGAAGCTCCTCATTACTATCAACAGACTTCTTCTTCATTGCTTTGGTTAAGGCTTCAGGAAAAGGAACATGAGTCAGATCTTTGGAATCTGGTTCCTGAGCCTTGATTTCTCCTCTAGAATTCTCTTCTCTCTCCTCAGATTCTTCAGGATTCAAAAGATCAGAATAATGTGGTTGTGGATCCTGAGTCTTCTTACCACTCCTTAAAGTTACAGAATTTGTAGAAGTGTAAGAATTTGGGTCTTAGGGAGGATTAGGAAAGATTGGAGGGGCTTGATTGACCATGAATTGTTGATTTGCAGAAGAAGACGACGAGGAACCCTGCTCAACCACCTGAGCATGTGCGTGCGGGTCCCTCTGATTTCCGTACCCTTGGGCTTGATTGCCCGAATTCATAATGTTTCGCGGGTTGGGTACGGGTTGGGATGGTAGAGATCCGAGTTGACGAGAGTTAGTAATGAGCCCGGATTGTAAGTTGTCCAGTGAGTTTTTCATTTGCTGCATGAGCTGGAGCATAGATCCTTGCATCTGTACCATTTGACGGTTCAAATCAGCCTGCCCTGCGGGTTGACGGGCATTCCAAGCTGGCTAATTGACTTGATTTGGAGGCAACAGAGTATATACTTGACCCTGACCCATTGGTCGTTGTGGAGCATAGTTGCCGGGTCGGAATTAGGTCTGTTGCCCCAGATTTTTCCAAGAGAAGTTAGGGTGGTTTCTCCAACCTGGTTATAGGCATTCGAGTAGGGGTTGGATCTAACATTCTCTTGTACAACACAGACATCCTCATAGGGTGAGGATGGAGAGAAAGAAAGGGAAGGATAAGAAAAACTGGGATCAAAGGCCCCAGTTGGGAACCCATGGGGTTCCGAAAAATGCTGACTCATAGGTTGAGTCGTATCGAGTTGATTCACGAACTCCCGTCCAGAAGGAGCTCGTGAGGAATGGAATCCCAAATTTTGGGATTGAGTGGATTGAGGGTTGTTAACAGAATTTCCAGCCATCCATTCTTCCATTCTTTTAGCAACCAAGTCCACCTTATCAAGTTTATTACAAATCAATTCCATATCAAATGAATGAGAGTCATGAACTTCATTGACATTTGATCAGGGTTGCTGGGACCGGTTAAAAGTATCCATGGAGGCATGATTAATTGAATTCTCACTCATTTCCTCAAATAAATCATGTGCACTATCTGCATCTTTATTGAGGAAATTGCCTCCGCAAGAAGCATCCACATGGTTTCTGAGTTGCTCATTCAACCCATGATAGAAGATCTGCACGAGTTGCCATTTCGGCACCTCGCGGTGTGGACACCTCCGCAATAAGTCCTGGAATCTCTCCCAGGCCACATGAAACTGCTCCCCCAGCTGCTGGGAAAGGTAGTGATTGCCCGTCTCAAAGCATTGGTACGACCGACTGGGAAGAATTTCTTCAGAAAGGCCGATTTCAACTCATTTCAAGTTGTAATTGGTCTTCCTATTGTCCTATACCAATGCGCGGCTTTATCCCTAAGAGAGTGGGGGAAGAGCCTCATGACCATTTGCTCCTCATTAATGTTTCGAGCCTTGGTGGTCCGGACCAAAATGGTCAAATCTTCCAAGTGCTGAAACGGATCTTCGGAGCCAAGCCCATGATAATGTTTAATCAGGCTTAACACCTGGGGCTTGATTTCTACGTCACCAGCTGGAATCTGGATGCCGGGACGTTCCCCGTAATTTGAAGGATCATAAAAATCCTTCAAGGGCTGAGCACCCTGCATTCTCTGGAACCATTCCTGCATTCTCTGCATTTGTTCCAGCTACCTTCGAAATTCTTCTTGTGGATTTTCAAGCAGAGGAGGCTGTTGTTCGGCCATGGGATCAAATTGACCAAAATCTAACTTGCGCCTCCTAGAATTTTCTAACGGTCCTTCCAATCGGGGGTTCAATGACCGTCTTCCCAGCATAAACTAGGAGAAGGTCGGAAGGACTGGGGATAGGGACCCTGCAGCACAACAAAACAAGGTTGTCCTTAAATGGGATAGCCTAAGGATCTACTGACTCCCAAAACCAGCCTTAAGACTGTAAGTGATTTACTCTACTTGCGTCTGTTTAATCCAACCAGTTAGAAGGAGGGATTGGAGAGAAGGTTCTTCCTTTGGCTTTCGCCTCCGGTTCTTAGTGTACCCCCCAGCCGCGGTCGTTTGACGCTACTCCCCTAGCTAGACATCAGATTAATCAGTACAAGTAGGTTAATCAAAAACAATCTCAGACTAGGCCCTGAAAAGCGAATCAAACCTTAAGGCCAGCGTCTACTCAATTTTATTAAAGCCCGGGATTGTGGTGCTTATGGAATGTGATGGGCCCTTACAATGGGTTGTGCCCTTAATGATTGATTGAGATTTGTGTAAGTGCGTGCACAACTAGGGTTTTCAAGCAAGATTATTGATAATGCGTAAATTTTAATGTTCAAATCTTGCTTAAGTAGCTTTTAGGGTTTCAAATTAGGTGAATTGCAATCAAGTTTCTAGGCAAACCAAGTTGTAAAATACGGGTGAAGATTATTTTCCTTTAAAATCAGAAAGAAAGTGGAGTGCCTGGAATATACCTAGATTGAAAACCCTAAGGAGGAGCTACTTGATGAGTTGGTTTTAAATAAAGTGGTGCGGCCCAAATAACTCAAACAATTGGCCACAAATGCACCACTAAGTTAGGCACTAAAAAATGGTTAACCTAGAATAATTTCTACTCTATTATATGTTGCTTTGTGTGTACCGGTTCCACAGATCAGAACCCGGTTGAGTAGAAAACAAATCAAGTTGATCAAGTGCCTTGAATGTGGGTGTGTGTTATGTGTTTGTTGGAAATTACCCCACAAGATTATCTTTTTGTTATTTTTTATGAATGAGGGTGGAATGAATGTGAGTGAAAATCCAAACAACCAAACTATTCTTAGGATTTATGCAAACACCTAGGTTAATTGGGATTTGGATTTAATGTGGCGAATGAAATCTATGGAGGGGGTAAGAATGGGGGAGCACTTACAGTTGTCCTCAACTGCACTTTACTCCAGTCTACTGCTTGTTGATTCGTTGATGGAGGTCTCTACAAAACAATAGATACAAGAGAAAGCTAGTTAAAAAACAAATAAAGTGCAAGAATGCAAAGAAAAGATCGAAAATCGTTGCCTCCTCGGCAACGGCGCCAAAATGTTGAACGTTTACGAACGCTACGCTAACGTATTCGATTTTGGAAAGCCTGTCGTTGTAGTTCAAAAGCGAAGAATTCGTGTTCAACAAATAAAATTTATACCGAAAAGAGTTTCGGGTCGAACACAGGGAGGCTACGTTGATCTATATTCGCAATTATATTTTTTTAGGATTTTTGATAAGCAAGGCGATATAATTACAATGGAGCTATCAGACTAAAAGAGAGTGAGAGAGAGAGAGAGAAAGAGAACATGCATTCAATGTTTCAATTGTTTATACAATCAAACTAAATAAAAGTTACACTAGAAAGTGGGAAATCAATTACACTATAAAGCAGGAAAATTCTACACTAGAAAAGCTGTAAATAAGAATGGGAGAGAGAAGTTATCCTCTTCGACGATTGCTTGGAGGACAAGCCGGACAGGATGACGCCTGGACGAAGGAGAACGAAGCAGGACGAAGGAGGACGAAGCAAAAGAACGGGAACGGAGCAGCACGCCGTCGTCGTCGCGGGATCCACTTCCGAAGGGGAACGAAAATTGGACTTTATCTCGCGAGAAGCATCCCGGGTGTGGGACAAGCTTCTCTTGAGCTTCGGAGGGTTAGAGAGGAGAAGGAAGGGATGAAAATTTCGTATGGAGGGGGTCTCCTTTTATAGTTGCAAGGAGTGGGGGCAAAATGGACATTACAACTTCAAAACAATAAATGAGGGGTCTTTAGTGATGGATAAATCCGTCACTAAAGCCCCGACGTGGGCGTCGCTTCCGCGCCCACGCGCGCCGCTTCAGCTGCCCGCGCACTCAACGCCATCGCACGCACGCTGAGTCTCAGCCGTCCGATCACGAGATCGGACGGCTTAAAACGCATCTTCGCCCGCTACGCTGCGCGCCCGCCTGCGTGTGATCGCGCGTCCACGCCGCGCATCCAATCGCGCGTCGGCGCTATTCTGCGCGTGCAGCCGTTGGATCGCAATCTAACGCTCCACGCGCCGCTCGCTTGCGCCTGATTTGAGGCTCGCAGGACTCGATCCCATGACCTCTGCTTCGCCCGCCGCTTCGTCACCGCTGCGCTACGCCTTCGAAATGGTCGTGCGGATGAATTAGCCAGCCGCATCCACAGCCGTTGGATCTTCATCCAACGGCGGAGAATCGACGCGCTGATTGAAGAAGAGGTGCGGCGGTGCTGGAGGCTGTTTGGGCGGCTGAGATGGCGCCACGTGGCGCCATCTTGGCCGTCCATCTTCTGGAAGTTGTGGATGGTGCCATGGATGTCGGATTGACTAGATTTTTGTGTCGTTGAGCTACGATCGTCGATTCAAATTCATCCGTGCGGTCAGATTTGTCATCTGAAGTGTGGATTTTCACCATCCTGGCCCTTGATCTTCTAGGGTTCCCGATCACTATCCGATGCTACGGATGTTTGATTAGGGCAATCTTGGAGTCGTTGAACTCCAATCGTCACCCTGATCACATACATACTATTGGATCTTTAATCCGAGGCCCCGATAAAATGTTTGCCCTGTCCAAGCACATAAAAGGAGATAATTAACCTCCATTTTATTCAAACTACTCTAAATGCAAGATGATGCATGTTATGCAATATTTTTATCATGAAATGCAATCCTATGCTTAAGAACATGCATAAATAGACATTTTAAGTAGTGTAAATGTGTTTACATCACCGTTTCATTTGGTCCCAGGAAAACATACGTAAGTGTACTAGGCAGCTCTTTCAGCTCGGGAGTGGATGGTGAAAGATCTGGCATTTCTTGGGATGAGAGTGTCCCAGGCGGATCAGAAAACAAGTCAGGAGGAAGAAGTTGGCCCTCAGATTGGCCAAGAAGAGGGGTTTCTTGGATAGATGGATCCTAAAAGGAATAGCCCCAATGAGAAGTATGTGGGCATAAGGTCCCAGTGTGGAGTTGCAAATCCGCCTGATTTGGCGGGAAAGAAAGGGCAATCCAGTCTTCAAGAGTGTAGACCAGCGGTGAGTAGCCAGGATATGACTCAGACCACGAGGTATGGGAAGCGGAGAAAACCTCGTCAAAAGTCTGGTCATGAGAAGGTACGGGAATAGGAAGGGATGGGGGAACGTCACAATATGTGTCGGTCAGGCAATCATCAGTGTTTACAGGTAATCCGCAGCAGTCTGAATAGGTCCCAATTAGTCCGATACGCGCGCTGACGGCCATGTCCTCGTCAGACGTGTCATCCTCGATGCAATCGCAATCAAAGTTCTTGGTTGCCTTGAAGATGTTAAGCTTAATCTTTTCAGATCCAATGGCAATCTCAATACAACCTGACTCACAGTCGATATGGGCGCGGGCTGTGGCTAAGAAAGGTCGACCAAGGATGATCGGACAATCAGAAAGTGAGCTAGGAACTTCCACATCTAAAACAAGAAAGTCAACAGGAAAACAGAGACTGTTGACCCTAACCACCACGTCTTCCACCACAACCTTCGGAATTTTGATAGAACGGTCTGCCAACTGTAACATGACAGGGGCGGGTTTCAGATTTCCCAAAGAAAATTTTTTGAGCATGATGGTTGGAATAAGGTTGATGGAAGATCCTAGATCAAGCAGGTCACGGTTAAAATTGTAGTCTTGGATGCTATAGGAAATAAGTGGTGTGCCCGGATCTTTCTACTTCGGTGGTAGATTTGACAGTATAGCACAACTCGCATTAGGCGAGAGGGCCACCGGATTCTTAGTTTTCTTTGACTGTCGCCTGGGTGTTGTGTAGTCTTTGAAAAATCAGGCGACAGTAGGTATGTGATCGATAGCCTCGAGCAAGGGTACCTTGATTTCAACATCCCTGAACAAATTACGCAGGTTATCAAAGGCCTGCATATCTTTCTTCTTGCCTTTTGGCTCCCTTAGTAGAGCCTCAGGGAATGAGACTTAATGAGAACCTCATCATGAACCCTAACTAGCACAATCTAATCCAAATATGTGTGAAAAAGCTCCTACAAAACCTAAAGAGAGGCTTAACTCAGAGAATTCTGAGTTAAAGAATAAAATAAATCAACAGGGGTAAAACTGCAATTTCACCAATGTAGTATGCAAACAGGGTAATTAAGGGTCCAAACACAGGTCAAACGAGCTTAATAAGCAGGGAAGCGGGATGATCTGATTTGAAAAGGGTTATAGCAACTTCTAGGAATTAAATGACATTCTGTAACCCTAAAACAAGCCCACTTTAATTCACAAGGTTCGAGGTAGGATAAAAATCAACTAAACCCTCTAAAATTCATATAAAAATATTCCCTAGGGTTTAGAACCTTCAATTTGACCTTTGCAACCTATTTTGACCTAAAATGAGAACTATGCCCAATTTATGACTTAATTTGGGTTTTTGCGTAAATTGATCGGTCAAACATGGTCCAACCTCAAATCAAATTTCACCATTAAAATCCTTAGGTTCAAATTAGTCTGGTATAAAAATTAGGTCCTAAGAAAAGACCATCTTAACTGACTTTACAAATTGGTCCTCTTAATTTACTTTTTAAACCTTATCTTTTGAAATCCTTACGATTTACCCCCTATCTTTTCATCATTCTCTGCAGAACGGTCCCCCCTGCCATTTCTGCGCAACACCATACCTCCGACGACCTTGCGCGGAGGATGGCACCACGCAGGGTAAGGCAGCCATCCTTAGGAACAGACGGGAGGTTCCCTGCATCGTCCTCTCTCGTTGGGGCCCTCCCCTGATCTCTGCAACTGGCCATGCCTCTCGTGCGAACGCACGAAAGGCTTGGGTGTCCCTTGTCGGCCATCTCCGGCGAGGTAGGCACGTCGCCTCCTCGGTCTCCACTCATCGCCAAGGCCTTTATAAGGAGCGGCAGGGTCTGCCGTCTCCTTCAAGCTTCTTCTGGCCGAGAGAAACCCTACATTTTATCTCTTCCCTCTCTGGTCAGAACGCCCGAGCTTCCGGCGAACCTCCCTCCTCCTCCTCGTCGCTCTGCTGCCCTACCTGCAGCAGAGTCCACTCTGCCCCGTCGTCCCGCGCCAGGCCGTACCAGCTGGCACCCTCAGATCACCTCCTCGTCGTCGAAAACCACCTCCTGGGCATCTTCGTCCTCAGCTCCGGCAGGCACGAGCTGGATGCCTCCCTCTCCCCCTTCGTCGAGTAAGTAGGTAGGAATCTTCCTCTCTCTCTCCCGTACCTTTTCCCCTTCCTGATTTACCCTTTTAATCCACTGACCGCCACTTCCACCTCCATCTGTTCCATCTTCGATCACCATCTACTGCAAGGACACTCTACCTCTACAGACCACCTCACCCCTCGCCGACAAGCCCAGAAGCTCCCCCTCACTCCACTCAACCGTTTCCCCCACTCCATACACCGCCATTCACCGCCCGACCACCCCCCGAACAGACCCATTTCCGCGCACACAGTCTGACCTTGGTGCACCTCCACAAGCGCTCTCGCACCTCGCCGACCCCTGCACTGCCTTCGCCACACTCCAGTGAAGCTTCCTACGTTATCTGATGCGGCCGCGAGGCTGTCTTTGTGATTTCAGGTCTCCGCCTCCTCGTCGCCATTGATGAGCTGCTGAAGCTCCTTCGCAAGCAGGTCTAGGCTGTCTCCAGCCCAGGCGTGAGCCCCAGGCAACGCGCACTGCTTCCGCGAGTGCACCCAGGCTTGCAATTCAGGTAGGAAGCCTCGCAGCTGCCCCAATTTGCAGCGACTTCCTCGACTGCGGGTGCGCAGTCTGGAGGTGGGACTTTAGTCCCACCTCGTAAGTGTGTGGCCTCGCGCCCACACTTAAATTGAAAAAGTGTATTAGGTTGTTTGCCTTCGATACACAGGGGTCAGGTCCCTCACCTGCACGCAGCGCGCCACGCGCTCGCCCGCACTCACGTCCCGCGGGTCTGGGCTGAATCTGACTCCCAACCAAGCACTCCTCGCCCACCATCGCATGCCGGTGGGCCTGGTCCCGGGCGCGCAACCCGAACCAGATTTCCTGGCCCTGGGAGAGCGTTCCTTAAGAGAGATTCAGAGAGAGAGAGAGATGTGGGGAAGGGGTGGGGGTAGGTTTTGCACTGATCCTTTTGTGTGCGGGCAGGGAAGAAGGAAAAAGAAGAAGAAGCAGACGAAGAAAGAAGAATGGAGGAGCGGCTGGAAGACTTAGCCGCACTGAGGAGTTGAAGAAGAAAGGAAGGAGAGGAGCCAAAGAAGAAAGGAAGGAGAGGAGCTGAAGAAGAAGAAAAGAAGCCGCACTGTAGCAAATGCATAGTTAAGTCGTCTGAGCACCGGGTCAGATGACGGAAGGTCAGCGGCCAGAGCAGAAAGAAGAAAAGAAAAGAAGAAAGAAGAAGGCAGGCTGAGAAGAAAGAAAGAAGAAGCAGAGCAAAAGAGAAAGAAAAGAGAAAGAAGAACAAGAAGAGGAACGGCCAGAGCAGAAGAAGAAAAAGAGGAGAAAAATCAGCTGAAAGAGAAGAAGAAGCCAACAAAAGAGAACTTTTGCTCTCTCTCTCTCTCCCTCTCTCTCTTATTATTTTTGTAACATAATTGTGAACCTTTATGCTTCTAGAATTATAGTTGCTCCCTGAGTTCGACCTCGGGAAAACTTGTCAATCCGAGTAAAAAATTTGTATTAATCTAGTAGCTGTTTTGTCATATACCACAACGACCATAATAACCATAACGACGAAACATGTGACCAGCATTAGGACTGATTCTGGCACCAATTTGGGTGTATCGTCCTCTCGCGAATGCGGTGTGCATCCCGAATGAGAGGGCAATGAAGAAGATGGGCCAGGATCAGGTTGAGGCGGATCGACGGTTTGCTTACCGCTTCTCGTAGTGATCGCATTGGACGATGCGGGTCCAGTGGGATAATAAGGCGGAGGAGGGTTCGCAATAGGGACATAAGAGTGAGGTGCTGCAGCGAGATTAGCCTGAAATCCCGGTGGAATGCTCGGAGCCTGCAGAATTTGATGAACCTGCCCCTGAGAAGGTCGTACCTGTGGTTAAGGACCACGAGGTACGAAAATTCGCGTGTTGGGAACAGGTTGGGCTGGAAGAGTGCCTTGAGATCGAGTGGCCATGCGTAATTGACTGATCTCAGCATTCTGCTGCGCCCATTGGGGCTGAAGAGAGGTCATGTTCTCTTCATGGCGCTTCGACATTTCCGTCATCATTCGCATCAACTTATCAAGAGGACTTGATGCGTGTTTTGCATGCGGTACGCAAGGACCCGATAGCGAATTCGCCATAGGATTAGACTGGGCCCTTGGGATGACGGGTGCGAACGGTCGCATTGGTCCACCCGCAAGGTTTTGGCGCTGCGGGTTGCTGGACCATGCGAAGTTAGGATGATTTCGCCACCCTGGGTTATAAGTGGCAGAGAATGAGTTGTTCCCCAGGGCACAAGCATCTTCTATGCCAGAAGACGTGTCCGCATGTAAATACACTTCCGAGCACATGGAGGCTTAGTCCTCCGTGTCAAAATACTAGCTCGCAGAAGCCAGATCCACATGACTTACCGAATCACTTGGCGCGACACTCGGTAAGGAAGGTCTTACGGGGTTTCTTGGAATAAGCTTGGTGTTGGAAGAATTAGGATTGTGATGAAGTGGTGAGGTGAGGGTGTTTGCAATAGAATGGGTAGGGTTGGCCAGAAGCTCGTCCAGCTTCTTGTGCACGACGGAGACTTCATCCAATTTTTGTGCAATAAGGCTGAGATCAGTGGATGAATGGGAAGGTCCCGTGTCAACTTCGTGGACGTTACGGGGTAGGCTGGTACGATTAAAGGCGACAATGGAAGCATTGTTCATTAAGTTTTCACTCATATTTTCAATTAATTCGAATGCTCCATTCTCGTCTTTATTCATAAAATTCCCTCCGCAGGAAGCGTCTGCAATCTACTTCAAAGTCTCATTTAGCCCATAGTAGAAAATCTGGGCTATATGTCATTTAGGCAGACCATGGTGCGGACACTTCCTGAGGAGGTCATTATATCTCTCCCATGCCTCATGAAACTGTTCGCGGTTTTGTTGCGTAAAGGAGGTGATAGCACGACAAAGTGCATTGGTTCGCCAGATTCGGAAGAACTTCTTGAGAAACGCTGTTCGCATCTCCTCCCAAGAGTGGATGGTTCTCCCAAGGGTGCGTAACCACTGCGACGCTTTATCCCGCAATGAAAATGGGAACATTTTCATGAGGACTATAGGTAACCCGATATTTCTTGGTTTTACAGTTTCAACCAATCGGGTTAATTCTTCCAAGTGGAGAAAAGGATCTTCACTTGCAAGACCATGGAAGTGAAAATTTATCGGGCCAATTATGTTAGGTTTCAATTCAAAGTCGTCCCCGCTCATGGGGACTCGAATTTGTCCTACGGTCTCTGTAGCAGCGAGATTCTGATAGGAGCTAAGAGACCTAGGCTCCTCCCGTTCGGGAGGGTTCTGCATTTCCTCCAATGTTTTCCGAATGGCTTCAATTTGTTCATTATATATTTCCATTTGGGCTTGGAGGCAGGTTATGGGATCCAAGGCTCCACCACCTGGTGGGTTTTGAGGGCGGTTTCCTCCCTCGGGATTTGAGGGAGGGCCTGCAGCCATGTTTGTGGAGGAGGACGATGCGGCCTCTTTTCTAAAATTATCAAGCAATTCACACAGTTCAGGGTTTTGTGACTTCCTCCCAAACATGCACTACCGCAGGAAGAATTGGGGAGATAAGAAGGGAAAAGAGATGAGAGAAATGATGCCGCAAAGGTACACTTGATAATAAATCAATACAATCAGATTCCTTACCTCTACAGTGTGCCCTTAGACCTAAAGATCTAAGTTACCTACTATCACGAACTACGGAACCGAATGCGAGCACTGCGGAACCACCGGGCCAGATTGAAAGGCCGTTTGCCCTAGTCTTAGACACCCGATAGCACGCGAGAACCCTCACCAGCATGTAGGCGCTACACGCAAGTAGTTAAACCTCCAATCCTTAATAAGGGTTAAGTTGCTACCAATTTTAGTTAGAGGCTTAGGATCAATTGCTTCTGGAATGTGAAGGGCATTATTTACCGGTAATGCCCAAGTGATTGATTTTGCAAAGTGTGTAAACCAAGCATGCAACGGGGAAATCTCCCCAAATTGAAGTTTTCATTGGTGAATGGTTTTTAGAGTTCAGCCTTAAGAAATATGGATTTTAGGATTTCTCTGAATTACCAATTCAACTAATCTCCAGGTTTTGAGGGAATACAAGTTTTCTTCCAAGCCCAACAAACCCTTCTTCAATGTCAGTTGGTTAATGCATGCTAAAAAGCAATGGGCTTCCCTAAATGGAGATTTCTATGTGTGGATGCAAGAATAAATTTTAGATTTAGTGTGAAAGGGAGCCAAAGCACTTCAATTCAAGTGCTCCCAATCACTAGAATGATTTCCACACACAAGGCTAAACCAAAAGATAAAGAAAATCAAATTGTTAGGGTTGAAGTATTCGGGATCGAATCTTAGGCACGTGAAAGGTCATGGTGGAGTTGGAATCAACTCAATTCTAAGTCTCCTAACCAAAAATGTGATCCCGAATTTGTAGATAAATGAGGCAAAGAGGGATGACAATCAATCCTTTTATTTGCCTCAAAGAATACTTCACACAGCGAAAGATTCAAGAATCAAGATTCTTGGATCTTCGCTATGCGAAGTTTTGCGGGAAATCCCAAGGCGGTGGGAGTGATAACAAACAATCAAACAAGTGATTTTTAATCCACTTACCCCAAGAGATCCGAAGAAGTGTTTTTAGTTTTTTTTTTTTATTATTAAGGTGACAAGTTAACCTAAGTTGCTAAGAAAGAGAGACTTACTTGTTCAGCAATGTGTGCGAAGCTCCAATGCGGTGCCGGCATCTTCACGCTCTCGTTCCTGCCTTGGATTTGCCCACATCTCCGACTTCGTCTGCCTGTCTTCTCCTTGCAACAGGTTCACCTGCACAGCAATAAACAAAAACACCCGTGAAGAGAAGGGTGCGAGAAGAGAAAAATTAAAGGAATGGAATAGAAACTTACTTGCGTGCGCACTTCCACGGCAACGGCGCCATAAAAGAGGTTATGGTCGGGTCCGGATAGGTTGTGTTAATATGGTGATTTTATCGTTGAAATGTGTATAGTGGTTAACCTAAATCGAACCTAACCATCTCTTTACAAAATTTTTAACCTGGCCTACTTGATTTTATCTTGGTCACTTTTAGACCCAGGGTCAAACTCAGGGAAGTGGGATTAGAAGTGAATAAGTTTCTACGCCTTTCCTACAACGAATCTCTTCCGTTCGTTTATTATGTTTTTGGTGTTTTTCTATTTAGATTTTTTTTTTTATAATTCTTGTCCTTGAGGCACACCTTCAAAATCAGGTTCTTGGCTTTAAGCCAAATTAGGGTTCCAAAACTGGTCTTGCTATTTACAAGACTGAGTACCTACAAGTCAAGGATTATCTTTTCTCTTTTATATATTTTTTCTATCTTTTTACTGGCAGGAAAGAGAAAGAGAAATAAAGTAAATATAGTATATATATATACGTATATATTATATATGTATAAAGGGGTGGAGGTGGAAATGGTGTGTAGCACAGTGTCAAGTCGATTGTCGTCTAGAAAGACGTAACCAACAGGACGAAGTGCCGCATGGAGTGTAAGGTGGATTGGTGGAAGATGAGTGCGAACACGCTTTCTGTACGCGTGTATCGGGGAATATCAGCAACTGGTGCAGATATTCCCGCGATACAACGTGTAGGATGAAAATATATATATGTATGTATATAGGTAAATATATATCTATATGTATATAGGTAGATATGGTTATAATTATATAAGTGTAAATGTAGCTATATATGTATATGTAAATATATATATATATATGTAAATATATGTATAGATATATATATATATATATATGTATGTATGTATGTATATATGTATATGTATTTATATAGATGTATATGTATATATATATAGTAATATATGTATATAGTTATATATATGTGTATACATATATATATATTAGTATAAGTATTTATGTATATAGATATATGTAATTAGATATACAAATATATATATATATATATATATGTATGTATTTATAGTTATAGGTATATGTATATATGTATGTATATATATATATGTATAAATATATGTGTATATATATGTATATATACTTAGTTATATAGGTACAAATATATGTATAGATATATATATATGTATATATATCAATATATATATGTATATGTCTATATATATAAGTATATAATAGTGTATAAGTGAGTGGGTGTGTGTGTGTATGTGTCTACAGTGAGAGTAAGAGAGTGCTGTGAGAGAGAGAGAGAGAGAGAAAGAGAGAGATCGAGAGACTGCTGGAGTGAAGAAGGCGTTTAAGTCGTCTGCAGCCTCCAAGCGTTGCCTGGTGGTCCACGCGCACGCGCAGGCGCGTAGGTGCACGAAGAAGCACGCGCACGTAGGAGGGAGCGGCCGTGGGAGGAACCGCAGCGCATAGCGCTACGCAGTGAGGCAGGTGCGGGCGCGAAGAAGCAGGCGACGAAGCGGGCGCTGAAGCGGGCGGGCGCAGACGCTGGCGTATGCGAGAGTGGGCGCTGGAGCGGGTGCAGGGAGAGACGCGGGCGCGAGCTGGGGCTGGTAGCGGCGCGCCAAGTGACCGTATAAATGAGAAACTTACCGGTCACCGCATTGTAGCCACAGTGTTCCGCTGAAAAGCGTGAACAGTGGCTACAGTGCGTGGTCAGCTCGCGTGATCGCCTGTGCCCGATTCCGTGAGTGCTGGCGCCGCTGAGCGAGCTGGCGTGCACGCGGAAGGTCTACGCCCGCTGCTGGCGTGCGCGGTGGAGGGCAAGGGTGACTTGCTGGCTTGCGCGAAGAGAGGCGAGGGCGGTCTACTGGCTTGCGCGGTCGCTTGCACGCGTGGAAGAGGAGTCTGGTGCCGTGCTACTACTGTGCGGAGCTTGAGCTTCAAAGCTTGAAGCTCCTGTGGCAATGGCGGAAATGCTTTGAACGATGAAATCAGAGTGGGGAACCACCACGCCCACTGGCTCTTTGATGAGCTGGGCGGTGGTGGGACTCATAGTGGTGGTTGTGCACCACTGTGAGTTGCTCCTGCCTGCAGCGTGGCTCCTCAAAGAGGAGAGGCTGCGTATGGAGTGGAGAAGGGAGGAGATGGCCTGAAGAAGAAGCTGCTGTGGTGTTTTTTCTGTGGACCAGGCTCCCTCTGCAAAGAAGCAAGCCGTGCCCTTTTAAAGAGGAAGAAGGCATGCACAGCCATGCCCTGGCTGTGCAGGGCAAGCCTCTGCAGGGAATGGCGCAAGGTGGAAGCTACCATTCCTTGCAGCTGCGGAGAAGAAATTCAAAATCAAATAGAAATAAAGATGGAAATTTTGCAAGGCCGCACTTGAGGAAAATGTTAACTTCAAGGCCATTTATTTCACTCTCCTCCCCTCTCAATTAAATGCATGCATGCGTTTATTTTCACAAATGCGACTATGATTGCCTATTATGCACTGGCAATGCTAGGAAATAGCATAAGATGGCACAATTGTTGGTGTATTTTTGCTGTGCAATCAGCTACCTGGGAGCCTGAGGCGGCGATGCGAGAGCGGTACCCGGAACTCTTTATGGGTACGTCTTTTCAGATCGGCTTCGGTCCTCTTTGAGTTTGTTATGCGTATGTTGTTCTTTTTCCGCACCCTAGCTAGCGCAAGTTTCGGGGACGAAACTTCCTTTGAGTTTGCTATGTTGTTAAGACCCGTGCCGTTAAAGCCCTCTAAGATGTCTGGAAGTTGGGTCAGATGTCTGTCCAGATGTCTGGACACCTTCCCAGATGTCTGGAAATCAATTTTTGTGTGCGTACGTCCTCGAGTTTACGCGTGTGCCGCATGCAGACTGTGCGCAGCCGTCTTCTCTCCCCACTCACCAACAGAACCCACCCCGCGCCTACATAAACCGCTCTCCTCTCCCTTGTTCACCACCCCACTCCCATCCACCTTCTCCTTCCTCCAGCGAGAGCGAGAGCGGTGAGTGCAGCGAGCGAAGCAATGGAGAGGAGCAACGTGAGAAGGAGATTAGAGGAGAGCGCGGGAGCTCACGAGAGAGCTCTTCGGAGAAGCTCACGGCCGGTCGGGCGTGCGCAAGGCGGAGAAGTGTGTCGAAGAAGTCCTCCCCGACACTGCTGCAGCTAGAGAAGCGGGCAAGCGAGCGTTGCGCAGTCGCGCGCAGCACGAAGAAGACAAAGGAGCTACTGGTTCTAGGATTTTTCCCAGAATCAGACGTCTGGATCTACATCCAGACGACGTAGACGACGTCTGGAAGAAGATCCAGAAGAATGAGAGGTACATCCTATGCCCTATGCCTGCCTTTGCGGATACGGCTATGCAGGCCGTTCCGCCGAGGCATAGTTACATGCTGTAATAAGTAGATTTTGCGTTGCGCGTGCAGGATTCGCTTTGGGAAGGTGGGGGACATGCCCTCCCACGCAGTTCAGACATCTGGGCGAGGCACCAGACGGCAGGGAGCGTCTCCAAACGTCCGGAGAGGTGATCGGACGTCTGGAACTAGGTCCAGACGGTTCAGCAGGATCCCTGGACGTCTGAAGAGCAGCGCAGAGTGAGGTATAGTTCTGGACTCCTTTTAAGACGTCTGGAAGGTGTTCCAGACGTCTGATTTGAGTCAGGATTGTCGTTTTTGACCCGTTCAGGGTTCGTTTGAGGTCCGATTTCTGCATTTACGATTCCGTTCTTCTTCGTATAAGTTCCTCTACTTGTTGGAATGCTTTCATCATGTTCTGTGTGGTTTCTTGTGGTTGATCCTTGTGTTAGGATCTCGTTCCGTTGTGGATTTGGGGGTTGCAGAGGCACGTGAACCTGTCGATCAAGCCCCCATTACTCCTGGCTTTGCGAGTAGAGTGGCTTCCCCTAGTTTAATTACAAACATAAATGCATATCTGGAATAAATGTTAGATCCTAAGGTGTCATGAATCCTAAGTCTAGAAACATTGGATTGAATGTTAGATCCTAGGGTGTGGCATGAATCCTAGGACTAGAAACACTGGATTGAATGTGAGATCCTAGGGTATGGCATGAATCCTAGGACCAGAAACACTAGATTGAATGTTAGATCCTAGGGTATGGCATGAATCCTAGGGCTAGAAATACTGGAATAATTGTATGGAAAGGCATGAATTGCAGTCTTGGACGAGTAAATAGAATAATAAAAATTGCTTGTAATTGGATAACAGCTGCTTGTGAAATGTAAAGTACTTTTATTAACAACTATTGCATGTAATTCTTGTTGTTTGAAATTAAATACGAGCTGCCTGTATACGAATTGGAAATGAAAGATTGAATGTTGGAAACACGAGCTACCTACGGATAAACCTGAAATGATGAAACCTAGTATGGCTTGGCCTGAGAAACATGAGCATGAACCCTACGGGGAAATAGGAGTAGAGCTCCTAAAAGTAAATGGAATGGATCCAAGAATGTGCTGGGAAGTGTGCTGTCCCTTGAGTATGTAGTACCAAGGGAAGCACATGTTACCTCTTAGTGCCGAGGGGAGCTTGCCTCCTTCGGGTTGAGACCTGGGGGTGGGTTTGATCACCTTGCACCGACTCTTTGGCCCTCGCGTACACTGTACCGGGGAAAGCCACTAGTGTAGGGAAGGAGCTAGCCACCCCACGGGGCCCAAGGTTCAGCTAGCCGCCTTACACCGACTTGTTAGGCCCTCTGGGCAAACTAGGGTAGTCAGGCGAGGGTGCGCGGACTGTGGAGGGGCGAGACCCCTGTTTGGTTACTATGGAGGGGCTAGACCCCTGATACTGAGAGGGCTATGCCCTATACTGGTTCCGTGTTGTGCTTTGAGCGCACATGTTAACGGAAACGACTGACAGCGTGCCAGTGCGAGGTAGCTACCCGTGCATTTATCGCACGTGCCGTAGTCGCCATTACGTCTGTCAGTGACCTTGGGGTGGTTGACTGAGGGTAGGACCACCACGGGGGACTCTCCCGGCCAAGAGAGCACCACGTGCTACTTCTACTCTTCAGGAAAGACTGCAATCAAGATCGTTCCCACGAGGAACATTCGAGATCAAGAAAAAGACCTGATAAATAAACCAAGTGATGAAAGAAAGAATAACTAGTTAAATAAAGAAAGAAATTGAAAATAACAACTACTTATCCACCTTTACTGTTTTTAGTTAGCTGGTTGCCACTCTACTCAGCGTTCGCTGATTTCGTGTACTCATAACCTTTTTCAGGTCCAGGTGTTGAGCAGCTAGAGTCTATGGCTGCAGAGGGTGCTGGGCCCAGTAGAGCCCAGTAGTTGTACCTTTTGTTGTACCCGTTTCTTGTTGAAGTGAGTAACCTTTTTACGCTTCTATACTCTTTATAGTGAACTTTATATTCTTGTACCTATTTAAATTCTCTACTGTTGTGGTAGTGTGTACTGTAGTAGTTTACTTCGTTACTGCTGTATTTTTGTTACTGTTAGTTGCTTGCATGGTTAATGTGGTTTATTTTTACTGCTTTTTTGTTACTTCCTCGTTGGACGACTGAGTCTTGGGATCAGTCGAGTCAGTCCGGTCTCATGTCCTATAAGGATTCGGGAATCGGGTCATAACAGGTCGGGTGAGCGGGTGAGAGGGACCTCACCCCGTGTGACTGAGGCAATAAGCCTTAGTCACCTTTACAATTTATGTGGGTGCGCAGCTTCAACTGCTACCGATGTGGGACTATCCGTGCCCCTCCTTTCTCGCGTGCCCGCAGCAGGGGGTGCCCTTCCAATTGCAGCAAGATACGAGGCTTGCGTCTTCAATTGGGGACTTGGGACCGTGCACGAGGCTCTTCCACGTAGCCTGGGACTCCAACCTTGGACAAGGGTGCCTGGAGTGAGCCTGCGAGCAAGCTTGAAGCTTGCTCGTTAATGGCGACGAGGGCTCGGGACCTGAAATTAAGAATACGGCCTTACGGCCCTGTCAGAACATTCGGTGAGCTTCGCCAGAGCACGGTGAAGATACTGCGGGGGTTGGCGTGGCTCAGAGCGACCTAAGCGTGCGTGCCTAGGTCGGTCTGAGTCTGTGTGAGTGGGTCTATTCGAGGGGAGGCAACAGTAGGTGGCGCGGTCAATGGAGGGTCGCAGGGTGATCAGTGGGAGGAGGTGATGCTTTTGAGAGGTCTGGCGAGGTGGATGGGTGTGCGGAAGTGACCGAGACACCTCGCCGATGATCTGCCGGAGGTGGAGGAGATGGTGGTGGCTTGCTGTTGTCGAGGGGTTTGAATAGCAAATTGACATACTGGAAATAAAGAGAAGGGTGAGAGGGACTTAGCTGTGAGTCCAGAGTGAAGGGGGGATGCGGAGGTGGCGAACGGCCGGTGCTGCCGTCGTCAAAGACGAAGGCACCCAGGGGAACAGACGGCGACGAGGAAGAGGGGCTGGAGGGCGCCCACTGGTACAGCGCAGCGAGACACAAGACGGCGGAGGTAACCCTGCCACTAGTCCGGTGACAGGGCGATGAGAGAGGAGAGGGAGTGTCACCGAAAGCTTTGGGCGAATGGCTGGAGTTGGGAGGAGAGGAATTGGAGGGGATTCTCGGATCAAATGGAGCTTGAAGGATGCGGTAGAGGGTGCCGCTCCTTAAATAGGCGAGGGCAGGATGGCAGGCGCACGAGAGTGGTGGGAAAAGCCTCGCCGGAGGTATGGCAGTCGGATACCCATACCTCTAGCGCATTCGCACGAGAGGTATGGCAAACGATTGGGAATGGGAGCTGGCCCATGCGGTAGGGGACATCGCAGGGAGTCTCCCTTTCAAATCCAGGGCCAGCTCCCCATGCATGTGCAGCGCCATCCTACACGCAAAAACGCCAGAGGTATGGCCTACTGCTGCGGGTGGCAGAAGGACCAGATGAAGAAAATGATGGGAAAGTTGAGGGGGTAGTTGCAAGATTTCAAAAAGCTAAGGGTCAAAAAGTAATTATTGAGGATCATTTTGTAAAGTGGGTCAAGACGACCTTCCCTTAGGTCCAAATTTTGATATAAACCTAATCTGAACCTAAGGAATCCAATGATGAAGTTGGATTTTAGGTTTGACCATGTTTGACAGGATATTTTGCACAAAAACCTAAATTAGGTCAAAAATTGGGTATGGTTCTCAATCTAAGTCAAAATAGGTTCCAACGGCCAAATTGAAGGTTCTAAATCCTAGGGGATATTTTTTCATGAATTTTGAAGGTTTTAGTTGATTTTTATCTTGCTTGAAACTTCGTGAATTAAAGTTGGTTTGTTTTAGGGTTATAGAATGTCATTTAATTCCCAAGTTTTGTCATAACCCCTTTCAGACCAAATCATCCCACTTTTTCTCTTATTAGGTTCACTTGACCTATGTCTAGACCCTTAGAAATCCCGTTCATGCACTGCAATGGTAAAATTACAGTTTTATCCCTTGTATAATGTTTTATTCTCTAATTAGCAATTCCCTGATTTAGGCCTTCCCTTAGGTTATGTAGGAGCTTTTGTTCAATTTATTAGATCAAAATGTGATAGTTAGGGTTCATGATGAGGTTCTCATCAATCATATTTGAGATCTCACTGGTACCGGGGACCAGCCCCATTTCTACTGCACCGTACCAGAAGGCAACACTTGAGTTGCAAGAGCTCAAGTCACAGCTACAGGATCAATTGGATAAGGGCTTTGTGAGGCCCAGTGTGTCCCCATGGGGAGCCCCTGTGTTGTTTGTGAAGAAGAAGGATGGCACCCTGCACCTTTGTGTTGACTACAGACAGCTGAATAGGGTCACCATAACGAACAAGTATCCACTGCCAAGGATTGATGATCTGTTTAACCAATTCTGAGGTGCCACGGAATTCTCTAAGATAGATCTGAGATCTGGCTACCACCAGTTGAGGATCAGGGAGACCGACTCTAAGACAGCTTTCCGCACCCGGTACGGACACTATGAGTGTTTGGTCATGCTATTTGGGCTAACCAACGACCCCGCTGCCTTTATGGATTTGATGAATCAGGTTTTCAGACCGTATCTGGATCGGTTTGTGGTGGTATTTATTGATGACGTGCTCGTTTACTCGTGGGATCAGGCACAGCACGAACAACACTTGTGGATGATTCTGGATACTTTGAGACGACGTAGGCTGTATGCCAATACAACAAGTGCTTATTTTGGTTGAGGCAAGTGACTTTCTTGGGCCATGTGATCTCAGGGGATGGTTTGGCTGTGGATCCAGCCAAGGTTGAGGCCGTACTTAGGTGGGAGAGGCCACGTACCGTGACAGAGAATCGCAGCTTCTTGGGACTGGCACGTTACTACCGATGGTTTATCAGGGGATTCTCGCAGATTGCGCGTCTATGACTTAGTTGACCGGGAAGGACGTGCCCTTTGCTTGGACAGACGCTTGTGAGGCATGTTTTCAAGAGTTGAAGGAGAGGCTAACTTCGGCTCCTGTGCTTACCATCCCAGATAGCAATGGCGGTTTTGTGGTCTACACGGACGCTTCATTGCAGGGGTTAGGGTTTGTGCTCATGCAGCGGGGTCACGTTGTCGCTTTAGCTTCATGGCAACTGAAGCCCCATGAGCATAGCTACCCTACCCATGACTTAGAGCTGGCAGCTGTTGTCTTTGCATTGTAGACATGGAGGAACTACCTTTATGGTGAAACCATTGAGATTTTCACGGATCATAAGAGCCTCAGGTACTTGTTTGATCAGAAGGAGTTTAACATGAGACAGATACGTTGGTTAGAGCTCCTGAAGGACTATGATTACAGCATCTCCTACCATCCAGGGAAGGCCAACGTGATGGCTGACGCCTTGAGCCAGAAGGCGCTCGCCCACATGGCTAGTTTACAGGCACAGAGCTAGAGACTTATGGAGGAGTTGGGCAGTTGGCGGCCCCGAGAGTCACAGGGGTATTGTGGGGCAGTGACAGTTACACAACAGACAAGACCAGAGTTGATAGACCGCATCATCACAGGACAGATGGCAGATTCGTACCTACAGTCGTTGCGAGACAGAGTACTGTCAGGAGACCCAAGAGACTTTTCTTTTACAGACGAGGTGCTGCATATGAGGGGACGTTTGTGCATTCCCAGGGATGAGGAGTTGTTGAGAGAGCTCCTGACTAAGGTGCACGGGTCCAGGTTCACCATACATCGAGGGAACACAAAGATGTATCATGATCTGAGATTTGACTTTTGGTGGAGAGGGATGAAGTGGGATGTGGGTGAGTTCATGTAGTAGTGTTTGGTGTGCCAGCAGGTGAAGGCCGAGCATCAGAGGCCTGCAGGGCCGCTACAGCCACTTCCTGTGCTAGAGTGGAAGTGAGAAAGCATCACCATGGACTTGGTGGTGGGTCTAACCGTTACCCAGCGAGGACATAACGTAGTCTGGGTGATAGTGGACAGGTTGACGAAGACGGCATGTTTCCTGCCGATCCGAGTCACTTTGGGACCAGCACAGTTGGCAGAGATGTACATTCGAGATGTGGTACGGCTGCACGGAGTTCCGCGTGAGATTGTATTCGACCGGGATACCCATTTTACTTCCCAATTTTGGGTTGAGTTCCAGCAGGCTTTGGGGATACGGTTGAGGTTCAGTACTGCGTACCACCCCCAGACGGACGGACAGTCAGAGTGCACTATACAGACACTTGAGGACCTTTTGCGTGCCTGTGTACTAGACTAGAGGGGCTCTTGGGAGGAGCACTTACCCCTGGCAGAGTTTGCATATAATAACAGCTATCACTCAAGCATCGACATGGCACCTTACAAGGCTTTGTACGGACGAAGGTATACCGCACCCTTGAGTTGGGTTGAGGTGGGGACCAAGTGAGAGGTTGGCCCCAGGCTGATCCGGTAGAGTCAGGAGGTGATAGAGCAGATTCACAGATGACTCCGCACTGTCAGGAGCAGGAAGAAGAGTTATACTAACAGGAAACGCAGAGAGGAGCAGTTCGAGGTTGTGGACCACGTCTTCCTTCGTGTTTCGCCTATGAAGGGCCTGCAGCATTTTGGATAATATGGGAAGCTTGCACCGAGGTTTGTGGGACCATTTGAGGTCCTAGAGCGGGTAGGACCCATTGCTTTCCGGCTTTCCCATCCTCCCCAACTTTCTGGGGTGAACGACGTGTTCCACATGTTCAACCTCAGAAAGTACATCGCCGATCACAGTCACGTTCTGAGCCACGAGAGTGTCGAGGTGGGTAACGACCTGACCTACCCCGAGAGACCAGTTCAGATACTAGACAGAGCCGTCCGGGGTTTGAGACAGAAGCAGGTACCCCTGGTGAAGGTCTTGTGGAGGAGCCAGCGGTACGAGGAGGCTACCTGAGAGCCTGAGGCGGCGTTGCGAGAGTAGTACCCGAAGCATTTTGAGGGTACATCCTTTCGGATCGACTTCTGTCCTCTTTAAGGTTGTTATGCGTTTATATTCCTTTTTCGCACCCTAGCTAGCTCAAGTTTCTGGGACGAAACATCCTTTAAGTTTGTTATGATGCAAAGACCTGTTCTGTTTTGAGCCTTTTAAGACGTCTGGATTGTCAGTCAAATGTCTGGCCAGATGTCTGGACCCCTTCCCAGATGTTTGAAAATTGAAAAATCTATACGCGATGTTGGTTCTGCGCGCTGGCTACGCGCAGACTACTTTTCTTCTCTCTCTTCCTTTCTCCTTCCCCCTCATCGAACCCTAACCCTTGCCTATATAAGTGCCCCCTTCCTCTCCTCTCCACTCCATCACCACCACCTTCCTTTCCCCCTTCACTGCCGTGAGAGAGGCGTGCGTGAGAGAGGGAGCAAGAGTGAGGAGGAGGAGCGACGTGAAGAGAGGAGGAGGTTGAGCTCGCGAGGTTCGTGGGAGCTCGTCGAAGGGTTGCACGGCCACTACGGTGCGTGCGGGAGGAGAGAGTCAGGGAGCCATCCCTGGCTTCCTGTAGCGGCTGGAGCTACACCGAGATGGAGGAGCAGCGACGGAGCGTGGCGAGAGGAGTGGGAGCTCATTCTAATACTGGAGTTTTTCCAGTATCAGACGTCCAGAGTGCCTTCCAAACGACGGGCTGGACGTCTGGTGACGACACCGGATGTCTGAAAGCGGGTTTTCGTGCAGGCCGCACCACAGTATGATTTGCTTGGCTAAATAGGGTCATGCTGCTCTGTTGTGCACAGGAGTAGCTTTGGGAAGGCACGCAGCACGCCCTCCCACATTTTTCGGATATCTAGACAGCTTACCAGACGACCGGAGGCACTTCCAAACGACCGGAGGATAGGTCGGACGTCTGGAGCTGAATCCAGACGGTCGCGTAAAAGTCCTAGATGTCTGAGGTCGACATAGGGACTTGAGGTGACACTCTGGTGACTTTTAAGACGTCTGGACTTAGTTTCAGACGTCTCGACTTAGTTCCAAACGTCTGATTTGGTTCTGCAGATTTGTTTTTGACCCGTTTAAAGCCCGATCGGAGTCCGTTTTACGCAAACAAAATATCCGTGGTTTCCTTGTGAGTTCCTCTACATGTTAGAAACCGAGGACTTCGACTTGTTGCATGTTTGGGGCTTGCAGAGGCACGTGAGTTTGCAGTTAGAGCCCCCAGTACTCCTGGATTGTCTGGTAGAGTAGTTTCCCCATGTTCTACTTATAAAATATGAATGCATCTATGATAATTAGATAACTAGAAACCTAGGATGTGGCATGAATACTAGGACGAGAAATAGTTACACTGTTTATATGCGTGATTGAGATTGCAAACATAAATGAATGAGCTAAATTGTAAACAACTGCCTATTAATAAATACGAGCTTCCTGTTAGAATATGAAATGCCTGAGATAACTAAATAGTTACCTGTGATATCACTTATTGCATATGTTAAATTGTGGAAATACGAGCTGCATGTGTATAATACGAGAATGGAATTGTGAATGATGACACCTGGTATGAAATAATATGGTGAATACGAGCATGAACCCTATGGGGAATTAGGAGTAGAGCTCCTGTGGACAAATGGAAAGATCTGGAAATGTGAGTGGGAAGTGTGCTGGCCCTTGAGTACGTGGTACCAAGGAGAGCGACTGTCCCCTGTTTAGTGTAGAGTGGAGCTAGTCGCCCTTGGGTTGGGACCCGGGGTTAGGATTGACCACTCTACACCGACTTCTGTTGGCCCTTGCGTACATTGTACCGGCGAGAGCTACTAGTGTTGGGAGGGAGCTGGCCACCCCACGGGGCCCGGGGTTCAACTAGCCACCCTACACTAACTTGTTAGGCCCACTGGGCAAATCGGGGTAGTTAGACGAGGGTGCGCGGACTGTGGAGGGGCGAGACTCGTGTTTCTGAGAGGGCTAGGCCCTATACTGTTCCGTGCTGTACTTTGGCATACTCATTAGCTGAAACGACTGACCGCGTGCCAGTGCGGGGTAGCTACCCATGCGCTTATCGTGTGTGCCGTAGTCACCGCTATGTCTGTCTGTGACCTCGATGTGGTTGACTGGGTGTAGGATTACCACGGCAGACTCTCCCAGCCAGGAGAGCACTACGTGTGCCTTCTACTCTTCGGAAAAGACTACAATCAGGATCGTTCCCACGAGGAACATGCGAGATCAAGAAAAAAAATCTGAAAGTAAGACAATGGGTGAAAAGGAAATTACTTGTAAAATAAACTAATTGGAAAAGATAAATGTACCTGCTAGCTTTTACTGCTTTAGATAATTTGGTTACTACTCTACTCAGTGTTCGCTGACTCCGTTTTCTCATAACCCTTTACAGGTTTAGGAGTTGAGCAGCTCGAGCCACCGGCTGCAGAGGGTGCTGGGCCCAGTCGAGCCCAGCAGTACTTTCTTACTGTTATAGTACTTCCTTTCTGTTAGTGAGTTTCAGACTTTGTTACTGTTCCTATTACTGTACTTTTGTTCTACTTTCCTGTTGTGGTGGTGGTATGTATTGTTTAGCAGCTTTTACTTCCTTTACTACTTGTACGCTTTTACTATTAGTTACCTTGCATAGTGAATGTGGTTTATTTTCCTACTTTTCGATTATTTCTTATTGGACGACTGGGTCTTGGAATTACTCGAGTCGATTCGGTCTCGGGTCCTGTTGGGATTCGGGAACCGGGTCGTAACAACATTGAATTGAAGACATCTTCGTATGTTATAAAGCAATAGCTATTAATTTGGAATTATTCATGAATTGTTTGTCGCATGTAACTGATTTGGATTTAACATCGGTTATAGATCACCACTATCATCATTAGCTTCATCTATGGGTAAATCGATTTTTTTTTTCTGATTATTGACACCATAGACTGTAGGGGATCACAAATTCTTCTTTGACTTTCCCTATTAATGGTTAACAATTGATGAAAATTGACATTGGTTGATGACAAATTCTCTGTTTAATTCTTGCTTGTTTGTATAAACACGCAATTCATTTTGTACAGAAATTCCTTTAATATTTTACTAATTTCTCACAAGGTTGTCCATTAGCAGCTACATGTCTGATATATATTTAAAGTGAATTCTAGATAAATATTAATGAAACCATTGTAGTTTTGGGATCGGCATTACAAATGATAGTGATGCTAAATTGATTGAATTTTTTTTTAAAACAAATATTGGTAATCATTTTTCGATTAATGAATTCTGATAAAGGTATTGAGATCTCAAATGAGGAAATTGATAAATGATGCCACTTTTATAGCATCATGTGATGAATATGTTCGTATTTATGAAAAATGATTTCATCTGACTTAATGTAGCATTACTAGATTCAGCATTCATTACATATTATATATTTATACTCCATGGAAGAAAAATGACGTAATATCTACCTAGAATCACCTAAATTATGGTGTAATCGTTAACCTCACATGATTTATGCAGCCTATCGTCTAGGGTATTGCAAAGAGTGTACTGTTGAGTGTTGTATGGAAAATCTTGTTTGATATGCCTTTTATATATTCCTTTGTAAGCCTGCAGCTCAGGTTATTCCTTAGGAAAACCATACTTAAAAATTTGAGCTAATTAATGATTTTATGAATCCAAGGTAGGATGTGATAAATCATAACGAAAATTGTTACGTTAGATGTAAACAAGTATATTCTCTGCTAAAAAAAGGTGCGGCCTAAGTCATAGTTGCATTTTACTGTTATTACAAGTTTTATGTTCAAAGTTCCAGAGTTTGTTTTTAGTTCTTTATTTTATATTCTGGATAGTTTGAAAATTATTCTTTGACAATGAGATAAGCATTGATTGAGTGGAATAGGAAAGTTGATCTATTGGTTAATAATTATGATTTAACTGTTGGTGCTAGAATACCGCGATCGTTTATTTTGATGATAACAAAACACGTGTCATTTAACATTTGCACTTGGAGTCTTAGATTTCAGGTCAATTGCAAATGGAGACGTGGTTAGACGGAGTTCAACCTCGCAACCATGGCGGATTAGAGGAGCTTGATGGAGAATAGAGAAGCTTCACGAGGAGCAATGGCTTGATGAAGGAGATGAAAAATAGGATAGATTTCCTTTCCTTGTACTCTATGTATTTTTGTTTCTTTTGTTGCTCTTTATTTTTGTTACTTAGATTCATGTTAAAGAGCCTCAAAGTACCCTTACAGTAGTCCTAGGAACACTTGCACAAACCTAGGATACTTAGGTTTTATGTAAAGAACTTAGAAAACCAAACTAAGGATTAAATACCCTTTTCAGACATCTAATCTGAAAATCAGACGTCTGATAAATACTTTTAAGACGTCTAAATGTTGACTCAGACGTCCGATTATGTTTAGGCTGGACTTAGTTAGTTTTGTCTGATAAAATCAGACGTCCAGACGTCTTAAAAGACGTCTGATGATTTCGCCAGACGTCCAATTAGTGGACCATTAGCTGTCTTAGCAAGCAATGAAGGATATGACCGTTGCCTCGTATCAGACGTTCGTAGAGGATCCCAGACATCTAATACATGACTGTTTTGCCTCGGCTGACCCAAAATCTCTTCTCAGAGATATTCTAGCCGTTGCACTCTCTTAGAAATCAATTCCCACAGAAAAGTAGGTTTCCAGATGTTCAGACATAGTGCTAAACGTCCTGTGTGTCATCTGATGGACTTTCACAAGAACCATGTTTAGATCTGAGTCAAGTCAGGAAAGAAACTCACCTAAAATCAGACGTCTGACTTTGTTCCTAGACGTCTTAAACTGATTTTCTAGACGTTTGATAACCCTGTCAATGTAATGATTAACCCTGATTTCGGCCTGATTTTCTTGGAGCTTCCACCCAACGGCTATGGAAGCCTTCCAAGGCCTTCCAAAGCCTTCTTAAGGCCTCTATAAATAGAGGGGAACCTTTGCCACTCAAACACACATCTAGACACACCAAGAACAAGCATTTCCACTCTTTTGTGTCCAAGAGAAGCTCTTGCTCTCTGATGAGAACCTCATCATGAGCCATAACTAGCTCATTTTGACCCAATACAAAGGATAAAAGCTCCTACATAACTCAAGGAAAGGCTTAACTCAGAGAATTCTGAGTTTGAGAAGAAAACAAGTCATAAGGGGTAAAAGTGCAATTTTACCAGTATAATCTGCATACAGGGTAATTCAGGGCCCAAACATAGGTCAAAGCAGCTTAATAAGAATAAAAGTGGGATGAGATGATCTAGCAAGGGCTACAGCACTTCCAAGAAACCAAATGATAATCTGTAACCCTAAAACAACCCACTTCAATTCACAAGGTTCGAGGCAAAGTAAAAATAGAATAAACCCTCTAAAATTCATATAAAAATAATCTCTAGGGTTTAGAACCTTCAATTTGGCCTTTAGAACCCATTTTGACCTACATTGAGAACCATGCCCAATTAATAACTTAATTTGGGTTTTTGCGCAAATTGACCGGTCAAACAAGGTTTAATATGGAAATGAAATTCACCATCAGATTCCTTAGGTCCTAATTAGTCATGTATAAAAACTTGAGCCTAAGAAGAAACCTCCTTGACCGACTTTACACTTTGGTCCTCATATATTTACTCTTTGGCCCTCAACTTTTGAACCCTCGCATTTTGGCCCCTAACTCTCCTTCTTTCTTTGCAACCAGGTCCCTCCTGCAAAACCTGCCAGCACCATGCTCCGGCGACCTTGCGCGGAGCATGGCGCCGCGCAGGGTGAGGTGGGGGACCTGGCAAGTAAACCGGGGGTGCCCTGCGTCGTCAGCCGTCGTAGGGACACCCCCCTGGTCATCGTAACCCACCATACCGGCCGTGCGAACGCACGGACAGTATGGGTTCTTGCTTCCGGCCATCCTCCGGCGAGGGAGACACGTCGTCTCCCTCCGCCTTCCTCCCTGTTTGATCCCTATAAATACCCCCCGTCGCTCCACCGTTCTTCCCAGCTCGGATCTGACGGAGAAAACCCCCAACTTTCCTCTCTTCTCACTCCGGCAGACGCCCACCAACTCCGGCGGTTCTTCCTCCTCCTCCTCTTCGCTCTGCCGCAATACCAGCAGCAGAGACTTCTTCCCCTGCTCTTCCCGCGTCGCGCAATACCGGCGCGCGCTGCCTCTGCACCGTCGTCACCGCCGTCCTCCCCCCACTGGGCATCGTCTTCTCCGGCGACAGTCGATACGACTGTCGCCCTGTTCCTCCCCCTTCGTCCCTGCAAGTAAGTTAGAACTACTCCCCTTCTTCTCCTCTTTCTTTCCCCGCTTTCAATTTATTCAATTAAGCCCTCGACCGACCCTGACCACCTTCACCCCCTTCGCCTCCGACCACCCTCCGGCGAGCCGCTCCCATCACCTCAGCGACCCACACGGCTCGCCGACCACCGCAGGACCTCCGCCTCCTCACCCTGATCAACCTCCGCCCTGCCACTCCCCCCACATCACCCGCTGCAACCCCACCGAACAGACCCATCCTCCGACCCACAGTCCGACCTAGGGCAGCCCTCGCACGCCGCCCCGCGCCTCGCCACCACCCACACGAGCTTCGCCGCACCCTGGCGAAGCTCCTGGCACTCTCTGATTAGGCCGAGAGGCCGTTTTCTTGTGGACAGGCCACCCGACCTCCGCCGCCATTGACGCGCAGGAGGACCTGCTTCCGCCTGCAGCTACAGGCGCGCCACGCTCAGCGCCAAGCCCAGATTCACTCCCAGGCCTTGCGAGGAGTTTTGGCAAAACACCAGGTTCGCAGCCGAGGAAGAAAACTCCGCGTGACGCTGCCATCTCCTGCTGAATTCCCCGCTGCGGGCGCGCAATTGAGGTGGGCCGTTTAGTCCCACCTCGGAAACGCCTGAAGAGCCGCAGCGACATAAGATGCAAAAGTGCAGTAGCCTTACTGCCTCAGTACACGGGGTGAGGTCCCCTTACACCCGCCCGGTTACCCGGTCTCGTCCGCGCTCACGCCCCGCGGACCTGACCCGACCCGACTTAGACTGACCTGCACTCCTCGCCCACCACGCACGCCGGTGGGCCTGGACCCGGGCCTGACCCGAACCCGATTACCCAGTAGCTCTGGGAGAGCTTTCCCAAGAGTGGTTTCAGAGAGAAAGAGAGACGCGGGGGGGGGGAGGGTAGAGTAGGTTTTGCCTCTTGACGAAAAACTCTGAAGTGTGCAGGCCAAAGAAGAAGAAGAAGACCCGCGGAAGAAGAAGGAGCTGCACTGTAGCAAAGGCATAGTTAAGTCGTCTAAGCACCGGGTCAGACGACGGAAGGTCAGCAGCCAGAGCAGGAAAGAAGGCAGGCTGAAGAAGAAGGAAGAGCAACGGCCAAAGCAGAAGAAGAAGAAAGGAAGACTTAGTAGCTGAAGGCAGAAGCTCTGCAGCCATAAAGAAGAAGAAGAGAGGTCAAGGCAGAAACCAAGGAAGAAGAACAAAGAGATCTGAAGAGGAGCATCACCTCTGCAGAACGAAGAAGAAGAACAAGGAGCTCTGAAGAAAGAAGAACATCACCAAAGCAGGAACAGCAGGAAGAAAAAGAAGAGCATCACCATTGCAGAAGAAGAACATCACCTCTGCAGAACAGAGAGAGAAGGAGATCTAAAGAAAGAGAGAAAGAAGAGCATCCCCTCTGCAGAACAAAGAGAAAACAACAAATTCTTTCCCTCTCTCTTTCTTTTTGTAAAAGAAACATGTATATCTCTAGAATACAACTTGCTCCCTGAGTTCGACCTCGGGAACTCTTTTATTTTCCGAGTAAAAAATTTATATTTGAAGTGTTGGTAATAACCGGCTTTACTACAATGTTATAACAAATCAAAACCTGGTTGAAACTAGCCGACTTCACTCTCCAAGCTCAAGTTCTACATCTAGAGAGCATCAATCATTTGCGCACCCGCTCTCCCATCATTGTTCACGAGAGCGACGTTGCGCCGTCGTGTAGTTCACACATTCGTATTGTCGACGCACTTCTTGCAAAGGGAAGCATCTTAATTCCTATAGAAGCTTAGGTTAAGAATTACTTTGTTGGCTCTATAGGATTGTTGTTATTTATCTTTGTTCTTTGGTTGGGTATTCGCTTTGCAAATTGTCGTCTCCTTCGTGAGACAAAATCCTTCTCGTGAAGAGAAGGGGTTTGAGGTACGCTACCCTCGTATAAAGTAGCGTGGTTGTATTTGAGGTTGAATCACCCTCGTTTAATTGATTCGTTTAGTGGATTTGATCAACTTGGTTGATCGAAAAATCCTAACTCGAGAGGGTTAGGTGGTGGTTTTCACTCGGTTTGGGTTTCTACCTAAAAATCATTGTGTCATTTGTGTGATTGCTTTTCCTGTGAGATTGTCTATTTTAAATTCCATAATTTTTTTCGTCACGCAGATCTCACCCCCTCCATGTAGGGATTCACATTAACCACTTTGTAGATGTTGACTTGTAACGAGTGCGTGCCCCAGACGTCTTTTAAGACGTCTGGGAGGTGGCCCAGACGTCTTTAAAGACGTCTGGGATCACATCCAGACGTCTGACCAGACGTCCGGGATAGTTTACAGACGTCTGGCGAACAGTTATGCTCGCACGGGATATTCGTCTGCACGCCTGTGCGCGCAGACCTGCGATCCTGCCTCTTTCTCTGCGGCTGCAGGCGACTGCGACCGCCTTCTCTCTCCTCTCCGCGCGGCGTTAAAAGGGGGGGCGCGCCTCCCCTCCCGTCTCCACCATCTTCCTCCTTCTTCTCCTGCCTGTGCGCGAGAGCGAGCGGACGCGAGGGCGCAGCGGCAGCGGCAGCCGCAGTAGGCGCGGAGGAGCTGCGGCGTGCGAGGGCGGGGCTCTGCCGTGAGAGCGAGCTCGCCGGGAGCGGCTTGGCCGGCCGGCGGAAGGCGCAGGAGGGCGCAGGCGTCGCGGAGAGGGACCTGCTGTGGGCGGAGCAGCGGACGCGCGAGGTGCGACGCGGGCGGCGTCGCGAGCGGAGGCCGAGCAAGGTTCTGATTCTGGAAAAATTTCCAGAATCAGACGTCTGGATTGATATCCAGACGGCAAGATCGACGTCTGTGAGGTCATACAGACGTCTGAAAGGTGAGTTTCCGCTTTCTTCTTCTTTTTGTCGACTGACCGTACTGAGGGAGGGGGGTTGGCTGTGCGCAGGTCCTCTGATTCGTCATCTTTGCGAATCAGACGTCTGGAATTTGTACCAGACGGCGGGAATGACCTCCAGACGTCCGGAGTGACCATCGGACGTCTTGGATCTAGGCAGACGTCCCCACAGACTTCTGGACGTCCGGGGAACCAAGCCGAACAGGTAATTCTCTGATCCACCATTTAAGACGTCTGGAAGGAGTTCCAGACGTCTGATTTTGCACAGTATTGTCTTTCTCGACCCGTTTAGGGCCCGTTTGGGCTCCGTTTTCCGCGATTCGAGTTGCGTTCGTTTCAGAAATTATTCCTCTACTCGCCTACGGTAGCTATACACTGTTTTGAGACACTCCTTGTGTTTGATCCTTGTGATAGGACCTCGTTCGGTTGCAGTCTTGAGAGTCGCGGAGGCACGCGGGATTCCCGATCACGCCCCCATTACTCCCGTTGTACCTGGTAGAGTGGTTTTAAGTATTAATAAAAATCTGTTAAAGTATGGAACCATAACTAGAACCTAGGGCATTGCATGAATCCTAGGAATGAGAAATATATGGAATGATAGCTCCTAGGTGTTGCATGAATCCTAGGGCAGGAAAACTAGATTGTATGATAGATCCTAGGATATGGCATGAATCCTAGGATGGAAAAACTAGTGGAATGTATATTACTGCAGTCTTGGAAAAAAATGGAAAGGAATATATAAAGCTGCCTGTGAATTTAATTAACAACTGCCTGTTATGAACAAAGAAACATGTTTGAGATCATGGAATTTGAGAACGTGAATCTGGAAAGTGAAACATATGATGTTCTGAGATAAAGAGCTGGAACCCTACGGGGAATTAGGAGTGGAACTCCTGGAAAGGAAAAGGGAATGGAACTGAGATGTAGTTGTACTGTCTCTTGGGTACGCAGTACCAAGGGAAGTACCTGTACCTGTTTAGTCCAGAGTGGGGCCAGCCGCCCCAGGGACCCGGGGTTAGGCTTGGCCGCTCTGTACCGACTTGTTGGCCCTCGTGTACGTAGTACCGAGGAGAGCTAGTAGTGTTAGGAGAGTACTAGCTACCCCACGGGCCCCGGGGTTCTGCTAGCCTCCTTCACCGACTTGTTAGGCCCACTAGGGCAAACCAGGGTAGTCAGGCGAGGGTGCGCGGACTGTGGAGGGGCAAGGCCCCGGTTTGGTTACTGTGGAGGGGTTGGACCCCTGTTACTGAGAGGGCTCTGCCCTGGTTCCGTGCTGTGCTTTGGGCGCACCCGTTAACGGAAACGACTGACCGCGTGCCAGTGCGGGCTAGCTACCTGTGCGTTTATCACGCGTGCCGTAGTCACCGTTACGTCTGTCAGTGACCTTGGGGTGGTTGACTGAGGGTAGGATCACCACAGGGGACTCTCCCGGCCAGGAGAGCACCACGTGCTACGTCTACTTTTGGAAAAGACTGCAATCAAGATCGTCCCACGAGGACATTCGAGATCAAGTAAAGGATCTGAGAAGTAAATGAAATAGTGAGAAAAATTGAAAGATGTAAATAAAGGAAGTAATAGAACATAACAGCTACTGTACACTCTACTGTTGCCTTTAGTTAGTTTGCCACTCTACTCAGCGTTTTGCTGACGTGTTACACTCGTTACCTTTTTCAGGACCAGGTGTTGAGCAGCCACGGTCGGCGGCTGCAGAGGAAGCTGGGCCGAGTAGGGTCCAGTAGAGTTACCACAGCTTTGTACCCCTTTTTGTTTCTGTTCTAGTGAGTAGTTTCTGTTTCCGCTGTACCATCTTTACCTGCAGTTTTGTTATATGATAAATGTTGTTTTACTGTTGTGGTGGTGCCTACTGTAGTAGTTTCTTTCCTTACTTTCTTACTGTTAGTTATATTCATGCTGAATGTGGTTTATTTTACTGTCTTTTGGTTACTTCCTCGTTGGACGACTGGGTCTTGGGATTAGTCAAGTCGGTCCGGTTCTCGTGTCTCGTAGGAACTCGGGAATCGGGTCGTTACAAGATGGTATCAGAGCAAGGTCGTCCCGAGAAGTGAATCAACTGACTGGAAAATAACCAATTCACATGTTTATAGCTAGAGTAGCCACCACAACAGATCTCTTGACATGAGCTCTTAGAAGTGTTGTTAGGTACCGTCTGTTTTGACGTTTCCGTTTTGTTTCGCGTCTCCTTGCAGGAGATGCCTCGTCGTGGGACTGGCGAGACTGGCCGCGGGCGCGGCCGAGGGCGAGGTCGGCGAGGTGGACGTGCTGTCGTTGACGTCTCGGTGGACCAGCCACCACTCCCTGGCATCCAGGCCCAAGACCTCGCCAGACTGATACGGGATATTGTACGAGAGGAGCTCCACCCACCGCCCCGAGCACCTCCTCCTGGGGTTGCAGAGGGGGAGTCCTCTGTGGGACCACGCGACGGACGCGGCGCTGGACACGAGGGAGGGGATGGGCCCCTGCCGCCCCCACCTTCCTCCGACACTTCTGTACACGAGGCACCTTCGCCTAGAGGTGCACCAGCACCTCCCCTACAGCACCACTTCGAGCTTTTCGGACAGTTCCGGAAGCTGAAGCCCCCCTCCTTCAAGGGGGATGAGGACCCGACCGAGGCAGAGGACTGGCTTGAGCAGCTGGAGAAGATCTTCGACACCCTTCGCCCCCCGGTGGAGTGTCGCGTGGCCTTTGCCACGTACCAGCTGGAGAGTGCGGCACACCGGTGGTGGAGGGCGGTCCGGGGACAGGAGAGGGACGAGCCGACGTGGGACCAGTTCGTCACCCTCTTCTGCGAGCAGTACTTTCCCTAGACGTGGCAGGACCAGAGGAGGCGGGAGTTCCACACTCTCCGCCAAGGGACGATGACCGTGAGCGCGTACCGCACGCGTTTCTTGGAGCTGTCCCGCTTTGCAGCGACAGCGGTAGCCACTGAGGAGGAGCGCCTTTGGAGGTTCACCGAGGGGCTCCGGCCTGCGATCCGGGGGTATGTCAAACCCCTGAAGCTGCCGACGTTTTCGAGAGGTGGTTCGAGAAGAATTCCAGCTTCCACCCACGTCGCCACCCCCTCCCCCTTCCGAGCGTACGACAGGGGAGTTAGTGGTGGAACGAGATTTCCGCCGCCACACCAGGCGTGTTAGGAGAACTCAACGGAGACACGTGGCGTCCGCAGGAGAGCCGTCACGTTGTGCAGGGCCATCAATGGCCTTTAGGGGCCCTCGACAGGGGCCAGTCGCCAGCACCGGACCCCCGCCTAGCCGACAGCAGGGACTCACTGAGGGAGGGAGTCGGGTTCCCCTCTGCTACCAGTGTGGCCAGCCGGGCCACGTCAGGAGGGACTGCCCATCTAGGGCAGGAGGTCAGCAGATACTTCCCGCGCAGCGCACTGGAGGGCGCGCAGGAGGCCGCGGTTTCCAGGCGCGAGGAGGAGGACCGCAGTCGCGATGAGGGTACCGGCCAGCACCTACCCGTCCGACGCAGAGTGTGGCTACTTCGTCCGCACCTAGAGCTGAGGGGCGTATCAACGCCCTAACACACGGGGACGCCAGAGCTTCGGGATCCGTGGTAGCAGGTATGGTTTCAGTTTCTGGCAGACTCGTTTACACGCTTTTCGATTCCGGCGCTACGCACTCGTTTGTCGCAGACAGTTTCGCAGTTAGTTTGGACCAGGATTATACATTGTTAGAGAATCCGTTCGTAATCAGAGGTCCGAGTGGTCAGCTGTTTGTAGCTGAGGAGGTGTACACGGGTTGCAGGGTCAGCATCGGGGGACACAGCCTGCCAGCTGACCTGATTATGATACAGATGGAGGACTTTGGAGTGATTCTGGGGATGGATTGGCTGTCCGCTTACCACGCCTTGGTAGACTGCTTTGAGAGGAAGATTGTCTTCTCCATTCCGGAGTTGCCTTCCTTCGAGTTTCACGGGCAGCCAGTGGACGGAGGTTTCAGGTGCATTTCGGCACTTCGGGCGGCGAGACTTTTGAGCCAGGGGTGTGAGGGCTTCTTAGCTTGTGTGGTGGCAGAGCACAGCCCCGTGGCAGACTTCCAGAGCATCCCGGTGGTCAGAGAGTACCCCGACGTGTTTCCAGACGAGTTACCAGGACTACCGCCCGAGCGTGAGATCGAGTTTGAGATCTCACTAGTACCAGGGACCAGCCCCATCTCCACCGCGCCATACAGGATGGCACCGCTTGAGCTGCGAGAGCTCAAGTCTCAGTTGCAGGACCTTTTGGAGAAGGGTTTCGTGAGGCCCAGTGCGTCTCCCTGGGGAGCCCCGGTACTGTTTGTGAAGAAGAAGGATGGGACCCTACGCCTTTGTGTGGACTACCGACAGCTGAATAGGGTCACCATCAAGAACAGATATCCGCTGCCGAGGATTGACGATTTGTTTGAACAGTTGCGGGGTGCCACGGTGTTTTCCAAGATCGACTTGAGATCTGGATACCACCAGTTGAGGATCAGGGAGACCGACGTCTCCAAGACAGCTTTCCGCACCCGCTACGGACACTACGAGTTTTTGGTCATGCCGTTTAGGCTGACCAATGCCCCCGCTGCTTCCATGGACCTGATGAACCGGGTGTTCAGACCGTACTTGGACCAGTTTGTGGTGGTTTTCATAGATGATGTACTCATCTATTCTAGAGATCGGACGCAACACGGACAGCACTTGCGGATGGTTCTGGACACTCTGAGACGACGCAGGCTGTACGCCAAATACAGCAAGTGCGAGTTCTGGTTGAGGGAGGTGACCTTTTTGGGTCATGTGATCTCTGGAGACGGCCTGGCGGCGGATCCCGCCAAGGTCGAGGCAGTGCTCAGGTGGGAGAGACCGCGTTCAGTCACTGAGATTCGCAGTTTCCTGGGACTGGCAGGTTACTACAGACGGTTCATCAGAGGGTTTTCGCAGATTGCACGTCCTATGACACAGTTGACTCGGAAGGATGTGCCTTTCGCTTGGAAAGACGCCTGTGAGGCGTCTTTTCTGAAGCTGAAGGAGAGGTTGACCTCGGCTCCCGTGCTCACCATCCCTGACAGTAGTGGCGGGTTCGTCGTGTACACGGACGCTTCCTTGCAGGGGTTAGGAGGTGTGCTCATGCAGAGGGGTCACGTGGTCGCTTACGCTTCGCGGCAACTGAAGCCCCATGAGCATACCTACCCTACCCACGATCTAGAGTTGGCAGCTGTTGTCTTCGCGCTGAAGACATGGAGGCACTACTTGTACGGTGAGACCTTCGAGATTTTTACAGATCACAAGAGCCTCAGATATCTTTTTGACCAGAGGGAGCTCAACATGAGACAGAGACGTTGGTTGGAGCTCCTGAAGGACTACGACTGCAGCATCTCCTACCACCCGGGAAAGGCCAATGTGGTGGCTGACGCCTTGAGCCGTAAGGCGCCCGCACGCTTGGCCAGTCTACAGTTACAGAGTTGGAGCCTTTTGGAGGAGGTGGGCAGTTGGCGACCTCTAGAGTTACGAGGGTACTGTGGGGCAGTGACGGTGACACGGCAGACCAGACCAGAGTTGATAGACCGCATCATCACGGGACAGATGGCCGATCCGTACTTGCAGTCTTTGCGCAACAGAGTACTGTCAGGGGACCCAGGGGACTTCTCTTTCACAGACCAGGTGTTACGCTTGAGGGGACGGCTGTGCGTCCCCAGAGACGAGGAGCTGTTGAGAGAGCTCCTGACTGAGGCACACGGTTCCAGATTCACCATACATCCCGGAAACACGAAAATGTACCATGACTTGAGACGCGAGTTCTGGTGGAGAGGGATGAAGCGGGATGTGGGTGAGTTCGTGCAGCAGTGCTTAGTGTGCCAGCAGGTGAAAGCCGAGCATCAGAGGCCTGCAGGGCCGCTTCAGCCGCTTCCAGTGCCAGAGTGGAAGTGGGAGAGCATCACCATGGACTTGGTGGTGGGCTTACCTGTTACCCAGCGAGGACACGACGCAGTCTGGGCAATAGTGGATAGATTGACGAAGACGGCACGATTCTTGCCGATCCGAGTCACGTTGGGACCAGCACAGTTGGCAGAGAGGTATATCCGTGATGTGGTGCGACTACACGGAGTTTCGCGGGAGATCGTATCCGACCGGGATACCCGCTTTACGTCCCAGTTTTGGGCTGAGTTTCAGCAGGCTTTGGGGACGAGGTTGAGGTTTAGCACGGCTTACCACCCCCAGACGGACGGACAGTCGGAACGCACGATACAGACACTTGAGGATATTTTGCGTGCCTGTGTACTAGACTGGAGGGGCTCTTGGGAGGAGCACCTGCCCCTGGCGGAGCTTGCATACAACAACAGCTATCACTCGAGCATCGGCATGGCTCCCTACGAGGCTCTGTACGGACGGAAATGCACGGCACCCTTGAGTTGGGTTGAGGTGGGGACCAAGTGGGAGGTTGGCCCCAGGTTGATCCGGCAGAGTCAGGAGGTAGTTGAGCAGATCCACAGACGACTCCGCACTGTCAGGAGCAGACAGAAGAGCTACGCAGATCGCAGACGCAGAGAGGTGCAGTTCGAGGTCGGGGACCACGTCTTTCTTCGTGTTTCGCCCATGAAGGGCTTACAGCGGTTTGGGGTGAGAGGGAAGCTCGCGCCGAGGTTTGTGGGGCCCTTCGAGGTCCTGGAGCGGGTTGGACCCGTTGCTTACAGACTTGCCCTTCCCCCGCAGCTTTCTGGTGTGCACGACGTGTTCCACGTGTCCAACCTCAGGAAGTACGTAGCCGATCCCAGCCATGTACTGAGTCACGAGAGCGTCGAGGTGAGCGACGACCTGACCTACCCCGAGCGGCCAGCGCAGATCCTAGACCGAGCCGTCCGCAGGTTGAGACGAAAGCAAGTACCCCTGGTAAAGGTTTTGTGGAGGAGCCAGCGGTACGAGGAGGCTACCTGGGAGCCTGAGGCGGCAATGCGGGAGCGGTACCCGGAGCTTTTCGCGGGTACGTCTTTTCGGACCGGCTTCGGTCCTCTTTGAGTTTGTTATGGTTATTTGGACACCTTCTTCCCGCACCCTAGTTGGCGCAAGTTTCGGGGACGAAACTTCCTTTGAGTTTGTTATATTGTAACGAGCGCGTGCCCCAGACGTCTTTTAAGACGTCTGGGAGGTGGCCCAGACGTCTTTAAAGACGTCTGGGATCACATCCAGACGTCTGACCAGACGTCCGGGATAGTTTACAGACGTCTGGCGAACAGTTATGCTCGCACGGGATATTCGTCTGCGCGCCTGTGCGCGCAGACCTGCGATCCTGCCTCTTTCTCTGCGGCTGCAGGCGACTGCGACCGCCTTCTCTCTCCTCTCCGCGCGGCGTTAAAAGGGGGGGCGCGCCTCCCCTCCCGTCTCCACCATCTTCCTCCTTCTTCTCCTGCCTGTGCGCGAGAGCGAGCAGACGCGAGGGCGCAGCGGCAGCGGCAGCCGCAGTAGGCGCGGAGGAGCTGCGGCGTGCGAGGGCGGGGCTCTGCCGTGAGAGCGAGCTCGCCGGGAGCGGCTTGGCCGGCCGGCGGAAGGCGCAGGAGGGCGCAGAGCGTCGCGGAGAGGGACCTGCTGCGGGCGGAGCAGCGGACGCGCGAGGTGCGACGCGGGCGGCGTCGCGAGCGGAGGCCGAGCAAGGTTCTGATTCTGGAAAAATTTCCAGAATCAGACGTCTGGATTGATATCCAGACGGCAAGATCGACGTCTGTGAGGTCATACAGACGTCTGAAAGGTGAGTTTCCGCTTTCTTCTTCTTTTTGTCGACTGACCGTACTGAGGGAGGGGGGTTGGCTGTGCGCAGGTCCTCTGATTCGTCATCTTTGCGAATCAGACGTCTGGAATTTGTACCAGACGGCGGGAATGACCTCCAGACGTCCGGAGTGACCATCGGACGTCTTGGATCTAGGCAGACGTCCCCACAGACTTCTGGACGTCCGGGGAACCAAGCCGAACAGGTAATTCTCTGATCCACCGTTTAAGACGTCTGGAAGGAGTTCCAGACGTCTGATTTTGCACAGTATTGTCTTTCTCGACCCGTTTAGGGCCCGTTTGGGCTCCGTTTTCCGCGATTCGAGTTGCGTTCGTTTCAGAAATTATTCCTCTACCCGCCTACGGTAGCTATACACTGTTTTGAGACACTCCTTGTGTTTGATCCTTGTGATAGGACCTCGTTCGGTTGCAGTCTTGAGAGTCGCGGAGGCACGCGGGATTCCCGATCACGCCCCCATTACTCCCGTTGTACCTGGTAGAGTGGTTTTAAGTATTAATAAAATCTGTTAAAGTATGGAACCATAACTAGAACCTAGGGCATTGCATGAATCCTAGGAATGAGAAATATATGGAATGATAGCTCCTAGGTGTTGCATGAATCCTAGGGCAGGAAAACTAGATTGTATGATAGATCCTAGGATATGGCATGTATCCTAGGATGGAAAAACTAGTGGAATGTATATTACTGCAGTCTTGGAAAAAAATGGAAAGGAATATATAAAGCTGCCTGTGAATTTAATTAACAACTGCCTGTTATGAACAAAGAAACATGTTTGAGATCATGGAATTTGAGAACGTGAATCTGGAAAGTGAAACATATGATGTTCTGAGATAAAGAGCTGGAACCCTACGGGGAATTAGGAGTGGAACTCCTGGAAAGGAAAAGGGAATGGAACTGAGATGTAGTTGTACTGTCTCTTGGGTACGCAGTACCAAGGGAAGTACCTGTACCTGTTTAGTCCAGAGTGGGGCCAGCCGCCCCAGGGACCCGGGGTTAGGCTTGGCCGCTCTGTACCGACTTGTTGGCCCTCGTGTACGTAGTACCGAGGAGAGCTAGTAGTGTTAGGAGAGTACTAGCTACCCCACGGGCCCCGGGGTTCTGCTAGCCTCCTTCACCGACTTGTTAGGCCCACTAGGGCAAACCAGGGTAGTCAGGCGAGGGTGCGCGGACTGTGTAGGGGCAAGGCCCCAATTTGGTTACTGTGGAGGGGTTGGACCCCTGTTACTGAGAGGGCTCTGCCCTGGTTCCGTGCTGTGCTTTGGGCGCACCCGTTAACGGAAACGACTGACCACGTGCCAGTGCGGGCTAGCTACCTGTGCGTTTATCGCGCGTGCCGTAGTCACCGTTACGTCTGTCAGTGACCTTGGGGTGGTTGACTGAGGGTAGGATCACCACGGGGGACTCTCCCGGCCAGGAGAGCACCACGTGCTACGTCTACTTTTGGAAAAGACTGCAATCAAGATCGTCCCACGAGGACATTCGAGATCAAGTAAAGGATCTGAGAAGTAAATGAAATAGTGAGAAAAATTGAAAGATGTAAATAAAGGAAGTAATAGAACATAACAGCTACTGTACACTCTACTGTTGCCTTTAGTTAGTTTGCCACTCTACTCAGCGTTTTGCTGACGTGTTACACTCGTTACCTTTTTCAGGACCAGGTGTTGAGCAGCCAGGGTCGGCGGCTGCAGAGGAAGCTGGGCCGAGTAGGGTCCAGTAGAGTTACCACAGCTTTGTACCCCTTTTTGTTTCTGTTCTAGTGAGTAGTTTCTGTTTCCGCTGTACCTTCTTTACCTGCAGTTTTGTTATATGATAAATGTTGTTTTACTGTTGTGGTGGTGCCTACTGTAGTAGTTTCTTTCCTTACTTTCTTACTGTTAGTTATATTCATGCTGAATGTGGTTTATTTTACTGTCTTTTGGTTACTTCCTCGTTGGACGACTGGGTCTTGGGATTAGTCGAGTCGGTCCGGTTCTCGTGTCTCGTAGGGACTCGGGAATCGGGTCGTTACATGACCTTACTTTAAAAGTTTTAGTTCATAGTTGGCTATAATAAAATGAATTGCATGAAACTAGCACATTTGTTTATCAAAGTTGGAAAATGAAAGCTCTTGTTGCTTGTTACTCTAGTTGATGTTGTTGTGGATTTTCTCAAGCTTTGCATATCTCACAACTTATTCTGAATAGTTTTGTATATTTTTCTTTTAATTTATTATCAAGAAAATAGAGTTCTTGACTAGTTCAGGTGCGAGAAAGGTATTCTAAGTGTTTACTGGTGAGTCCATAATGCCCTACTTTGTTCACTTTAAGGTTGTTATTGCTTTTTAAGGTTGTTAAGGATTACTTGCTTACACATCTTTCTACGTACTTACACGTTCACTCGAGTTTCGGAGACAAAACTTGCTTAAAGGTTGTTATATCAGTAAAAAACCAAAATCTAGGTTCTGAGTTAGTTCAAAGTGGTTCGGGCCAAATTGAACCTACAAACATAGTTATGGTTCGTCGCTGGTGTCAAAACCTCCTTAAATTACCAAGAAATGCATATTTCGAGTCAATCCCTAATCAAACGTTGTCAAAAGGATCCATGTATGGAACCTTCGGATTCCACTCATCACAATCTTTCCGGCAATGCTTGTTTGACATGAATCCATGGTGTATAGCTCAAGTTACGGTCAAAATAAGTCAAACAGGAACTATATGTAAGGTAGACCCAATCCTATGGGTATTTTGGGCATTTCACCTCACTAAACCAATTTCCAACCGAATTTGGGCCTACAACAAGACCCCATTTGGTCTTTGGGTCGTCATTAACCTTTAAACCCACAAAAACCAAAGAGAAAATGGAGAGAAAAGAATTAAGAATTCATTAGAAATCTTAATTCAAAATCACAAGGACCTAATTGTGAATCTAAAATCTCGGGGCTTCCCATCGCAAAAGTTACGACGGTGGTGGCGACATACAGCAGGCATGTGAAACGTGACAGCGGTGTGGCACCCGGGAGCAATGTGTGGCATGGAATGCACGCGCGTTTTCGAGCGATCGCGCAAAGCGATGAAGCGTTGTGCTATGATTGCTAACGCATGTCACGATCCAGCGATGTTGGGCGCGTGTGGCGCGTTCTGGTGGGCAGCGTGCGAGCGAATCACATTGCGACACGTGTCGCATGCGCAGCTGGCTTGAGGTGGCAACTGCACGAAGTGAATCGGTTCGGTTCAGGACCCCCTCGCATTGTTTCATCTAATTCCAAGCCTTTCCGACCTCATATTTTGATAAATATGGTATCAGTGAAATCGTATCGACGCATACTACCCGTTGACATGATTTATTTTCATTTTTGAGTACATGATCCTTAGTGAAATATCAGAAACGTAATTAGGTGTCTCCGACCTTGTTGTTGGTTCGTTTGAATCAGGTCTTGCCCTTTTGCATGTGCGGTTTTCGAGGTGAGCATGGATACTACCCACAGGCCCTGTGCACATGGTTTGGAGTCATCATGACCCCCTGGTGACATTAGATAGAGTTGTCTCTTGATTCTTCCATGTAATTGTCTACATTATGACTTTCTCTGTGTGTTACATCGTTTAATATGAGTTCTTATCTATTGCTGGGATCAGACTCATTTTTCCTATTTCTTGCTATCTTGGGTACTTGAATATTAAATATGAATGATGTAAATCAGGATGTTGACTTAAAATGTGAGTAATCAAATTGATACAGTTAACTGCTGGATTAAAAGGAGTTAGCAAATTATTAGACCATGTTCATGAATTAAATGAATTATGAAAGACTTAGATTATGGGATGTGATCTTGTTACCACATATACGAAATGAATTCCATTTTTTGTAAAGCTGGCATCCTTAGGAGGGTTAAATAATAATTTAATTGGAACCACGATCAGGAGTTGGAAACGAAGTTGTTCATCAATAAATTTTGGAATGATGAGATCTGAGCTCTTTTCATAACTTTCAATGGTTGAAAATGATGAGAGTTATGGCTTAATTGATGGATATTGATACAGTTATCTGGAATTAGTTATATAATTAATGCAACAGATATGTCGGGAATTAAAAGGATTAGATAACTGGTTTTAGCCCCGCTACTTGCTGGATTGTAGCTGTAGCCTTGGTCTT
Source organism: Thalassia testudinum (assembly GCA_037157565.1). NCBI lineage: Eukaryota > Viridiplantae > Streptophyta > Magnoliopsida > Alismatales > Hydrocharitaceae > Thalassia > Thalassia testudinum. The sequence continues at coordinate 91,892,689 of JAZHRO010000012.1, forward strand.
TCAGACGATTTAAGCGGCTGATTTAGGGATTTGCGGGCCTCCTTACGACTCCTTTGTTAGGCTTAGCGCCCATCTAGGACAACGGGATGCAGGGCTCGAGGTTTGGAGTGGTTCTTCTCAATCGATGGGTGGGTACTTAGCTGTCTATAATTCAGCATACACAGTGCTTATACGTGTTCACATTACATGACGTAGCCACCACCCCTTTCTGCAATGACTCTACGGTGACGGAGATTGGTGACTTAATGGGTATAAGCTGTCTTCTCGACCAGGAGGGTAGCTTATACCGGTCTTGCACTACAGGAAGTTACATGAAATCGTCTCTTGTCCTGAGAAGTTGATTGACAAATTGTGAACTATAATAAACGGAATCGGATAACGAGATATTTAATAAATGGAGTAATTAAAGCTATAGTATCTATTTGCTCTTGTTCTCGATTTCTATTACACTCTGCTATTATTGTTTCTACTCTACTCAGTTTTTACTGATATATTTTTGGGTTCCGTACTCAGGTATACTTGGCAATTCGCAAGGTAATTTCCGTTGTACATCTCCTTGGGCTTATATACTTATGTTTTACGGTAAATCTTCTCGTTAGTATTCAATTTATGTTCATTTAATTTATGCAATATGAATTGTTTGTTGGCTATGTTTATATTCTATGATTATGTGTTGGGTGACTACGATCTTGTGAGCGAGTCGTGCTGATTGTTAACACACGGAGACCTAGGTTTCGTCGCTTAGGTAGGTGGTGACGTAAGCCTTTAGGCATATACCCCGCATTCCCCTGGTGACTTGTTGAACAATCTCATGAATCGAGCCTCTCTTGCTGGTCACCAAGGGTTAAGCCCCTAAATGCTCTCCCGACAAAGGCAGGCAGGGAACTTTAGGTGGATCGAGAGGAGACCCCCCTCTCTAGCTACTAGGCTCTCGTTTTAACTTTTTAAGCTGTTCATGCAGGCAGGCATTCTCGTCCTCCACTGTACGACGCCACCTTTGCTGTTCGTCTTCAAGGCTCAATTAGTGGAGTTCCTCTGACGGGACTTTTCCAAACTCTTGGATTTGTCTGATTTTCTGAAGTTTCTCAACGATTGAAAGCTCTTCAGCCCTTAGAGCCACTAAACTGAGCTAATACTATTCCTCCCTCGCCTGGATCTCCAGGAGAGGGTCTTGCTCGAGGGCCTCCAATAGTTGGCCGAGGACTCACTATTTCTTCTTGCTTGGCTCGACCGGCTGAGGGTGTTTCTTAGATACCGAGACACTAGATTCTGCCTAGGCCGACACTTTCTCGAGGTCGGCATAGGAGGAGTTGCGAGTTGTAGGGTGCATCCAAAGACTCAATAGCTAGGAAACGTTATCAACTGATAATCGCTTCCCACAGATGGCGCCAATTGATCCGACCTCCTGAATGATTGGAGGGTACGACTCAACAATTTATTGACAAGCAATCACAATGAGATAAGAGAGTTGGTGACCCAGTTCCACCGCAAATTGGTATACATCTAGAGGAGGGCGATACTCCCAAATATTTACTAGTTAGAAACGATAATACATTCTTTCTTTTTTTCTCGGATTGCCTAAGAAAAGGCCTCGAGGTTTTCTTAGCTATTTATAGTGCTGAGATTAGTCCTCCCGCAAGATCTCTTGACCAGATACACCCGTTGTTAGAATATATATGTTGTCAGGTTATTAATTACGGTGGCTATGTCATCATTTATTGATTAAATGGCTGTATTGGATTTTTTTTGTCGTCCCCTTATCGCTAGTTGACAGCAAATCCTTGGGCAGGTCAGGTTTTCCCAGACCCACCTATATTCGGATCTTCCCAAGTGTAGGCGAGTCGGATCCTCCTGCCTCTTTCACTTTCGAGTAGTCAGATCTCTTGTTGAACTTTTCATAGATTTTTAAGTCTGAAAGTACTTTTTTTCCCTCAATCACTATTCTATGATGTTGTACAATATATGCTTTATTGTACCTTAAATCAAATATCCATTAAACTTAAGATAGTCATCAATTAGAAGGAGATGTTATTTCCATTAACCTAAGAAACGAAAATGTTCTTAACTTTTGACAGACATTCCTTCGTAATATATTCCCCCCTTTCCTAAATCCCCTCCCTCGAATACTGCAGAAGTCACCATTTTATGATAAATATCATCCGGTATAACATTCTTGTTGTTGCATCGATCGCAGTGCCAACTAGAAGGGGGCCTATCTCTCTGTCGTTGAGCGCAAGAAAGATTACTCTACCATGTACCTCTGTCCCTTTCCTCTGAACTTCCTCTTTGTAGGCAACCTCAACCGACCACTGCCACTGCTCTATGCTTCCATCTTCTCTAATCTCCGTCTTCTGTCTCAATTTCTTTTGTTTTTCAATCAAAAATAATAAAAAAAAACATGCTTTTGATATAAAAAATCACTAATTTTTAGAATTTTGTATTAGGATAATGATATTTAGACATTCAAAAGTTACCAACCTTAGAAAAAATATGATCAAAGTATTTTCATTTTTAACTTAATCAATTCGAATATTTTCTAAAATGCAAATGAAATCTTGTTAGCTAACTAAGATGTGAAGCTAACTAAATAGAAAATACATGACCCATATTTCTTTTATCCTTTCAATTGGATGTCTTGAAGTTTGAGTATCTCGTTCATGCACTTGCATGCTAGTTAACCTGTACCTAAATTTTCATTATAAAGTTAGCTTTTAGAAAGATATGAGATTTTTTTTTATCCTACTGAGGCGACATTTTTAAATCATATTTGTATAAGTCCATTATCTCTATATTAAAGAATAAAATATATACATATTTAAATATATTTTTAAGATAATAAGGTTGGGTGTTTCTTCCAACGTGTTCCGAATCCGTTGAAGTGCAGCACCAGAAAGGTACATTTCGAGGAATCATTTAATAATTATCTACCATATATTCTGTGACGTACATAAAAAAATTAAAAAAAAAAACACTTCTTAGAAAAAAGTCTAGAAAAAATCCTATGTAAGTAGCTAGGATATTTTTGACTTTTGAGTATATATATTTGTAATGATAAAAAAAGAACATACTTATGTGCGGTCTGGAATTAAAGAGCCTCGGGTGGAGGATGGTGAAGTGGAACGAATGAATGCGGGGATGGTGCTCGAGGAGGGTGGTAGAGTTGGTGACATAACTAACAATATTGATTGCTGCTGGCGTAGTTAGTTTCAACTCTCACCTACTTTGTTGTCCGTCATTTAATTTTTAACCTCACCTTCGCCTCCATCGCCACTGCTCTGTATCCACCGATCCATCTTCCCCCGGCCCACGGAACCCCAATCTTCCCCTCTATCTTTCTTCTCCTCCTCCTCCACTCCTTCCTCGATCCATCACTTTTACACCCATATATATATATATATATATATATATATATATATATATATATATATATATATAAGAATAAAAGAAAATAAACAAATAAAAGTTAGGCTAAGTCTGATGGGATGGATGGTATCACGAACGATCAACCCGCTCCCTTCCCGCGTCCATTTAAATGGCCCCCTCTGTCACGCTCTCTCCTCTCCTCCTTGCGTGCCCAAATACAGCACGTTCGACCGTCTTCCCCCCTCCTTTATCGACTGTGCCGTTTCGTGCGTCTCTCTGACTCTCTGCAGACTACTTACACATCATTGATTATCACAACAACACAGCAGACCTCTTATTATCTTATATATCATTCGGAAGAGAGATACAAAGAGAGAGAGAGAGATTATATATATATATATATATATATATGTATAGCGCTGATACTGGTCTTATATATATATATATATATATATAGATATATACACACACACACTTACTTACACAGAGAGAAAGAAAGTGCGTGTGTGTTTGTGTTTTAATTTTTATTTATCATAATAATAATATCATTGTTATTATTGTATCTGATGATGATGGGTTTGGAGAGGTTCAAGAGCATATGGCAATGCAAGTCGGAGGGGAGATGGGAGCAGACGGTGGCGGCGGACCTGGACGGGACGCTGCTGGTGTCCCGCAGCGCTTTCCCCTACTTCATGCTGGTGGCCATGGAGGCTGGCAGCCTCCTCCGTGGCATCCTCCTGCTCTCCACCGTCCCACTGGTCTACCTCCTCTACATATTCTTCTCGGAGACGCTGGCCATCCAGATGCTCGTCTTCGTCTCCATGGCCGGCCTCAAGGTCAGGGACATAGAGATCGTGTCCCGCTCCGTCCTCCCGAGGTTCTACGCCGACGACGTCCACCCAGAGACCTGGAGGGTCTTCAGCTCCTTCGGTAAGAGGTACGTGGTCACGGCCAACCCCAGGATCATGGTCGAGCCCTTCGTCAAGACCTACCTCGGAGCACACAAGGTCCTCGGCACGGAGCTCCACGTCACCAACGGTGGCCGCGCCACCGGCTTCCTCAAGCACCCCGGGGTCCTTGTCGGCGTCCACAAGAAGGCCGCCCTCAAGAGCGAGTTCGGCGACACCTCCCCTCCCGACTTGGCCATCGGTGATCGCCCCAGTGACTTCCACTTCATGTCCTTCTGCAAGGTATCCTACATATGCTGTCTATTTTTCCCACATCCTATCCTTCCAATTTTACACACACACACACACACACACACACACACACAGCAGTCTACCTTAGGTATTACCCCAAAGGTTGCCATGAGGTGCTTAGCCAATTTATTTTTCATTATTAATTTGCCCAGATGGGATCTGCAGCATCATACAGAAAAACTTATAAATTAATTCAGTTTTTAGTACTGGAGGCCCTCCCCCGTGATATGGTGTGATGCATCAGAAATCTCAACACTCTTTTATCGAAAGGGTTAACTTTCGATACTCAATTAATTAATTCCGCGTACGTCTCATTCTATTACCATTATTAATTACCAGCTTTCCATGCATTCTCTATGCATAGACCGCGAACATGTGTGTCAGTCACACACAGCTAGCTATAGGATCCTGATCTTACATTTACACCCACTTCAATTCTCTGTTTTAACTTTTTTTATTTTTGGCTGTTTTAATTTTTTTCTTTCTTTCGCATTTTCTTCTCATCATACATCTTCGCTTTTAATTGTTATTTTCCGGATACTTTTTTAAGTACGGTTTTTGTTGCATGTCGTCGTTCTCCACCGTCGGTGCAACGTGTCAACTTTACCGTATATGTGGCCATCTTGCGTCATGTTCGACATAAGTCTTGGGATCCTTCCGAGCCACAAAAGAAGACAAGGAGGGCTGTGGGTAGAGAAGCGGATAGGTGGAGGTGTGGAAAGTAGCGTCGAATTTGGCTTGAGCATTCTGTTTCTCTACGTCATAAAGCATATATTAGGGACTCTAAATTTGGCACATGCCACGCCCACTTCTTCCCTCACTCGGGCCCGCATGTGGGGGACTCCTTCGCAACCTCTAGTTAATTTAATTTCAGGGTTCCTGTACGTATATTATACGTAGATCCTTGCTTGTTAATTTTCAAAAATTAGGAAATTACATATCACCACCCCCCACACCCCCCCTTTCCAAGAATTCAAATTCAAAACGGAATATTGACGTGTGTGGAGCATTGAAACAGCACATGTGATAGGTTTGGAAGTTGTTGTATCAACTTCCAGCTCCTTATAGGTCGTACTGCTTTCCCTTTTTACTCTCTCTCACTCTCTTTTGAATAAAAAATAATATATTACTTAAAAACATGGCCACTGACCGGATACAAATAGTCTGTGACGTACTCCAAAAAAATTAAAAAGATAATATAACGAGAGTATCATACAAGATACTCAAAAGACAGTTACACCACACAAAATTTGAAAAATGTAATTAAGCTGCCAAGGCAAACGGCAGCTAGCAAGTTAAATGAGCCAGCTGGTAGAATGCACCAATATTTAAGATTTCACCTATTAGGCTGCAGTCAATCGGGGGAAACTCCTAACCTTGGTAAGAGAGAGCTAAGTTAAAGTTCCAATTCCTGAATCACTTGAAAGATTAACGTGTGAAGAGTGATTAATTTCTCTTTAATTTACCTTTATGGGATTCTGGGTCATAAAAAATTAAATTTAAAAAAATTAAAATCTCATGTCTTATTTGAAAAGGAGAATTAGTTTGTAAAATAAGTAAAAATATAAGTAAGAAGTATAATAAATGTTGGAATAATTGAATTAAGATATTTGAATGTTTGAGTTAATTAAAGTTATTCTACGTAAAAGGTAAAATAATTTTACATCATATTAAATTTATTTAATTAACCCGATACAAATAATAGGTAAATTAAATAATAAGTTAAATATTTAATCAGATGTAAGTTAACTTAACACGTCAAATACCCTCTCGAATATTAAAGTTAGAAAAAAGATCCATGGTTATTTAGCCATGGGTAAATGATACATTCTAATTTTATTTATCTAAAGTTTGTTACCTTGGATGATAGAAATCATAACGGGATTTGGTTTCTGGGGATGTGGACGTGGATCGACTGTCTTCTCCATTTGGTGTGGTCCGGCCACGGTGCACCCCGATCCATCAGATCCGGCTTGCCTTTGTCCTAAAGAGATGGTTCAAGCGGTAAAATTACAGACGTACCCGCCCAGAACCGACCAGTTACCAAGTGCGCACGCCACCGTGGGTCACCCACCCTGCAGACCCACCCACGGGCCACAGCCTCTTCATTGTAATATTCAATGGGAATAATCAAAACAAACCGGCTGCCATTCAACCTTAACCCTGCAGTAGCTGCTTATCGTACAACATGGACCAGGATGGCTTCTTGCCAGCTGGTTGCCAGGCCCATGTACGGGTGTATGTATACTCGTCCAAATCTACCATTCAGGGGCCCCATATATACATAGCTACGTATATACCAACTTATATATATATATATATATATATGTATATATATATATATATGTATGTATGTATATACGCGCGCGCGCTCGCGCGCGAGAGCATAAAGTGATGCAACACTACTGCTTCCCCCCCGGCCCAAAAGAAGCAAGCGCCGGTGCTATATATGACTAGCTAACTAACTAGTTAATTAATTAGATGCAACATATAATTAACTGGTGTAAGTGCATGACGTGGCTGATGGACATATAGGTAAGTGTGCATATATATATGAAATGCAGGAGGCTTACGTGGTTCCCGCGACGCCGAAATGCGAGGCGTTGCCTCGGAAGAAGCTGCAGAAGCCGGTGATCCTGCACGACGGTCGTATGGCGAGGAAGCCGACACCTCTGGTGGCTCTGATAACCTTCCTGTGGATGCCCATAGGGTTCGCGCTGTCGCTGGTAAGGGTGTACGTGAACGTGCCCCTGCCGGAGCGCATAGTGTACTACAACTACAAGATGATGGGGATAAAGCTGGTGGTGAAGGGGACACCCCCACCTGCCCCTCAGAAGGGGCACCCGGGGGTCCTCTTCGTCTGCAACCACCGCACGGTCCTGGACCCAGTCGTCACCGCCGTGGCCCTCCGGAGGAAGATCAGCTGCGTCACCTACAGCATCAGCAAGTTCTCGGAGCTCATATCACCCATCAAGGCCGTCGCCCTCAGCAGGGAGAGGGAGAAGGACGCCGCCAACATCCGGCGGCTCTTGGAGGAAGGGGACCTCGTGATATGCCCCGAGGGCACCACTTGCCGCGAGCCCTTCCTCCTCCGCTTCAGCGCACTCTTCGCGGAGCTCACCGACAGGATCGTCCCCGTGGCCATCAACACCAAGCAGAGCATGTTCCACGGCACGTCCGTGCGTGGGTGGAAGCTCTTCGACCCCTACTTCTTCTTCATGAACCCGAGGCCCACCTACGAGATCACCTTCCTCAAGCAGCTGCCCACCGAGCTCACCTGCGTGGGCGGCACCAAGTCCTCCATCGAGGTCGCCAACTACATCCAGAGGGTGCTCGCCGGGACTCTCAGCTTCGAGTGCACCAACTTCACCAGGAAGGACAAGTACGGCTTCCTCGCCGGAACAGATGGCCGCGTCGAAACCAACTACTACAACAACAACAACAACAACAACAACAATAACAAGGATCATCATGACGAGGAGAAGAATAAGGTCGACGTCAATCATCATCAGCACAACCACCTGATCGTCAACAACAACTCAAGGGGCCTCCTCACTAATTGAGGGATCCATCGCTCGATCTATTGATCGATGGTAATTATTAATTTGTTGCAGGCATCCATCCGTGATGACCGTCGATTAAGAAGATCGAAGAATCATGGAATACTGCTATCTGTAGCTTCCAACGTTATGCAAGCAAATTAAAGGATTGTCCAAAATATTGCTGTTTCTACCGTTTAAGATAATTAATTAAATTGCTGTGTTCTATCGTATGTCGTCATAGTTCCTTCCATCATATGCTCACTCTCGTTTCTTCGTATTATTCTTTCCGGCGCCCCTTGATTAATTAATCAGCTTTTTTTATTTTCTGTTCATTCTTGTCCATCGTTCTTTATAATATATATGTGTGTGTGTGTCAATTAAAATGAGTGAGTTTGAAATTGTATATATATCAACTCTTCATCAATATCATTATTGAATCTAGACCATCTACTGGGCGATCGAAGTTCGAACACCATGGCTTGGTCTGCATGAAAGTGAGGGAAAAAGAATCCTCCCACTTTCTAATTAGTTACTGTAGATCCTGCGCGCGTCCAGTGACACCGAGCATGTCACTCGTCAAAAGGCACCAAGTCTTCGCCCCTCTTCGGGTGGTGGTTGTGGGTTGGTGTGTGAAATTATCATTAATTTTAATTTTAAGTTTTTATTTAGCACCTGTCATTTTAAAATTGTACTATTTTAAAATTGAGGATATAATTTTTGATTTCAACAATTCCTCCATCCTTTTTTGAATTATCTAATTTTATAGGTTAATTTCTCTTATTTATTTTTTTTAATTATTTTTCTTCTTATTCTATTAACTTATTTCACCAAATAAATGCCTTAAATGAAATAAAATTCCTTAATTTATTTGATAAGATAACAAATCTAATTAAATATTTAGACGAAATAAAATTTCTTAATTCTTTCATTCATTTTTTTATTTTTTATTCCTTTTAATAATTCATCTTACCAAACATTATCAAAGAGTACATTCGGTTCCAACGATAAGAAAACAAAAACTGCAATTACACAAACACTTCACCGATTCTGTATATCTTTGATACTCCTTATGATGCCTACGGCAATAGAGTAGGGTGGTGTGGCCCGATTACCATGGAGCCTGCTATTCCTTTCTTTCTAAATAGACCAAACAAAGGATTAGAGAACCCCGCAGAATAGTTGGACTAGCAACCACCTCCCATGCAAGGAGAGGAGAAACTTGGTAGAGGTAAATGTGGCAGGAAGGTCCTCCAAACTTCAGACCAAATCTAGATGGAGATGACACGATCGAAGAATAGACGGCTTGTAGATTCCATGGAAGGCATGAACGACACCCTTTCCCCTCCTTCATAAATGACAGATCCCACAATTGTCATGTGTTCCTTCTATCCAAAGGGTAAGATCTCCTTGGGTGGGATCTCTAGTGTCTTTTGGGGTGCCCCCAACCAGTACTCTTCCATTTGAGTGTAGCACATGTCCATAGACGTCTAATATGTCCCACTTTCCAATATCAAAAAGGGAAAATTATCAATTCTGTACCCTACACTTATCACTATCCATTCTCATCTTCGCTTACTCTTAAGTCTAGTTTACTTGAAAGATTAATCTCTCAAAAGGAGGGTTAACCTCCATTTACTTGACTACTTAACCTTTACTTGGCTAACCCAAGTTTACCTATTTTAACGCGGATTTGTTTAACATCAGTTTCAATTGGTGTTAGCTAAATCCGTGTTAAATTATATACCACTCGTATTTCTGATATCCCTCATATTTTATATGTTTAACACCACTATCAAGTAAACATCATAAGAATTAACACCACAACTTAACAACAATTCAAGTAACATAAATTGGTGTTAACATCACTCTATAAATGAACATAATTATAGGTTAACATTAATTTTACATTTCTTAACACCACTTTCGTAATCCTCCAAATAAACTAACCCTTAATATCACAAGATCTTACAAGCTAAAAATATCATGTCTTATGATGCACAATCTCAATGAATATTTGTATTGAGCACACTAGGATTCTATATTTTTCTAGGAAGACTGCCATAACTTAGTGTAAGATTAGATATCAATATGAAATATATAAGATGATTAATCTCTTGAGATATGTTCTTTGTAGATGCTAACAAAGGTCGGCCACAAAGGCTCAACTTACAACCTCAAAATAATGATGCGAAGATGTCACGTCAAGTGAGGTGCCACGAGCATGATAAATAAACAAACGGACATGTTTTAGACCGTTTATCCTCAAATCCTTTACACGCATCCGGCCAAGGGTTCGGCCACGGGTAAAGGGAGAGCAACACTTCATCACCCTGCACACCACGGTAAATTCCCTTGAGTTTAGTTGTTTGTTTCCTTTTGTATTTTTACGATATGGTAGGTTTACCTGCGATGCTCCTAACAACTCTTACGAAAGGAACCAAACGAGACTGTTGAAAGAAGGTTTTCGGGATGATAATCTTCCCATGTCTCGAAAGGAGATCTTCTCTAGATCTAGAAACTTGATGTTCTTCGAATTAAGAATGGTGATTTATTAGGAAAAGAGTTTATAAAGGAGCATAGAGAGACCGAGAAAATCATTCTATCTTTGATCAATTGTACTCACACAAAAAGACATTAAAAGCATCAATATTGGTTTCTTTTCTATACTCTTAATGGAATTTTAAGGGTTAATGCAACCAGGTTACCGATTTGTGCATATGCTTTAGAATTTTTCTTATCATCTGATGAAGAGGTAAAAAAATACTTTCGGATATAAAATTCTGTAAAATGTTCAAGAAGTTTGATCAATCGAAAGTCAAGATTTGACTTAGCCTACACCCTTAAAGACTTGAATATAGCCAGGTTCGAAAAATCCGACCCACCTTAGGATCTAGCACTAACCAGTGATAAAGAGATAGTGAAAAAAATCAAATACGATCATACCATCAATAAATGATGGCATGACTACAGCAATTAATAAGTTGACAACATACATACATTGGTAATGGATGTATCTAATCAGAAGATCTTCCAAAAGGATCAATCCCAGTATTATAAATAACTAAGAGAAACCCTCTCTCAAGCAATTCAAGAGAAAAGGAGAGATTGTATTATCGTTTCTTTCTAGTGAATGTTTGGGAGCATTGCCCTACCCCAAGACGTACACCCTTTCATGCTGAAAATTAGTCACCAACCCTCTGATCTTATTATGATTGCTTGTCTATAGGTCGTTGAGTTGGATCATTCGATCACTTAAGAGGTCCTATCAATTGACGTCGTCTGTGGGAAGCGATTATCAGTTGATAACGTTTCTCAGCTCATGAGTCCTTCCAATGGCCCCTACAACTCGCAACTCCTCTTGCACCAGCCCCGAGAAAGTGCTGACCCAGGCAGAATTTAGTGTCCCGATGTCCAAGAAACACCCCCAGCCAACCGAACCAAGCAAGGAGAAGTAGAGAGTCCCCGGTGGACTACTGGAGGCCCCTACAAAAACCCTCTCCTGGAGATCCATGTGAGGGAGGTACAGTATCATGCGAGGCTGGTGGCTCTTAGGGTTGAAGAGCTTTCAATCACTGAGAAACTCCAAGAGATCGATAGATCTGAGAGTTCGGCAAAATCCCATCAGAGGAGCCCCATCAATTAAGCTTTCAAGATGAACAGTAAAGGTGGTGTCGTATAGTAGAGGACGAGAACTCTCACCTGCGTGAACAGCTCGAAAAGTTAAAATGAGAGCTTAGTAACCAGAGAGGGGAGGCCCCTCCCGATCCACCTAAAATTCCCTGCCTGCCTTTGTTAAGAGAGTACTCAGGGACTCAACCCCTAGCGATTAGCAACAGAGGCTCAATCCTTAAGATCATCCATCAGGTCACCAGGGCAATGCGACGTATACGCCCAAGGGCTTACGTCACCACCTATCCTTTCACTAAGGAGGTGATGACGGCCCCCCTACCGGAAAAATTCAAGTAGCCCGTCATGGCCCAATATGACGGGGTGACGGACCCTAATAGCTTCGTTAAGAGTTACCATCAGATGATGCTAGTCCATGGTTGCCCCAACGAAGTACTTTGCCGAGTATTCCCGTCTTACCTGTCCAACATGGCCCATGAGTGATTTAATGAACTGTCTACCGGATAGATCACATGCTTCTAATAATTGGCAGACAAGTTCTGCCAGTACTTTGCCAGACAACAGAGGGTTAGAGACAACCCTAAGAGGCTGTCAGAGATCCACCAGTGGAAGAGTGAATCTTTCCAATCCTACCTAAACCATTTTAAGGCCCAGTATTTCAAATGCAAGAGGCCTCACGATGCCATTGCCATCCAATACTTCAAGTCAGGACTCCTGACTCAAAGGTTTGGTATGACATCAATAATTTCCTGCCCAGAGATATGGCGAACATCTAGGATAGAGCCACAAGGTCGCAGAGCAAGAAGATTTCATCCGCTCCCGTAGCTGGCTAGTAGAGGGATATAGAGACAATGCTATCTCGGTCAAGGAGAAGCGGGCCCCGGGAGATTCCACCCCCATCTCCATCCGCGGATGCAGTCGCTTCAACAACCACAAAGCTAGCTTCCCAAAGCAGAGAAATGACCCGCACAAGCTGTTGAAAAAGAAGGTCGACACCAGGCCCTGTTGCAAATACCACAAGGCCCAGAGCCACGCCACCGAAGGCTGTTGGGATCTGCGAGACCAGATCAAGTCCCAGATCCAGCATAGAAATCTAGCCTACTTCGTTAGGCAAAGTGAGGGCCAAGATAAAGGCAAAAGGCTCATGGAGGGTCCAAAAGACTACCACAAGTAAAAGCTTCAGCAATTCTGTAGAGTCAACATAATCCTCATTAAGGGCCACAGGCCCGACGACACCTCAGCCTGCCATCTCGAGCAGGAGGTGTCACCCCTGCTCTCCTCGGCTGAGTATCATCACCAGGTTCTGGCGACTATGCCTGGACAACCTCAAAATGCTCACCTCTCGCCCTTTACGAGCGCAGAGGTTGAAGTAATTTTAGGGGTCAATGCCACCCCAAATCAGATATTCACCCCCTCTAAGCAGGCGGTCCATAGCGCATTCCCCACTCTTCAATGGGGCGATAGAGGCCTCGTCAAGCAGGCGGCCTCCAAAGTATTTGCCTATCTTCCGAACCAGGCATAGCACACTAAGCCACTATTGGCATCACTCCTACTAGTGGGACAATGGTAACCCTGGCTCCTCATGGACGAAGGCAATGTCGTTGATGTCCTCTTTTCCAGAACACTACTCTGGTTGGGTTTCAAAGAAGAGCATCTTTTTCTGTCAACTCATCCAGTTGTAGGGTTCAGCAACTACAAGGTTAAGCCAAAAGTAGAGATTAGCCTCCCCTTGTCTACCTGTGATGGGGACAAATGCCTCAACCGAACGGCTATGTTCATAGTGCCCAAACTGACGACAACATTCAACGGCATCCTCGACTGCCCAACTACCCCACTTCTTCGACCTAATCCTCTCGTCATACTTCCAATTCATCCTCGTCCAGTCTCCTCGCGGAGTAGGAATAGTACGTAGGGATCAAACAGCTAAACACGAGCTCCTAAAGATTGAGCTAGAACGATCCATGGAGCCGAGGCCCCCCAAGCCACAGAAATGGGAGAAGAAGGCAAACCAACTCTAGGCAATCCAACAGGAGATAAATAGTAACGGGTTTTTCAACCGCGGCTAATCTTTGTTCGTTTTAGTGCTTATTACAGTAATGTCGTTATAGCGTAAAATAAGACAGCTACGGTTGTTGTTACTATCAAAATTTACTCGGAAATAGTTTGGTTTCCCGAGGTCGAACTCAGGGAGCTACTGGAATTCTAGAAATACAGAGTTTTCTTTATTACAAAAATAAGAGAGAGAGGGAGAGATACATTTTGGTTTTTGGCTTCTTCTTCTCTTCTTTCTCTCTTTGCTTGTCTTCTTCTTCTCTTCTTTGGCTTTTCTTCAGCTGTAGTGTCTCTACGGGTCTTCTTCTTCCTGTTGCCTTCAATTCTTCTTCTGCTTGTCTTCTATTTCTTTTCTTCCTCAGTTCTTCTTCTTTCTCTTTTCCTGCGCGAAGTCTTCTTCTGCTTCTTTCTTCCCTCTTCTCTTTTCTTTCTCTTCAGTTGTGGAGCCTTCTCTTTTCTTCTTCTTCCTCTCTGCTTTATCTCCTCTGAAGCTTCATCCGTTGTCTGATACCGCAGTCAGACGACTTAAACGGCGGTCTGCTACAGTGCTTCCTTTTCTTCCTTCACTGCTTCTTCCTCTTCTTCTCTTCTTTGGCGAGCCTTCTTCTTCCTCTGCTTCTTTTCTTCTTTGGTCTCCTGCCTTGCCCAGCTGCAAGACTTCTTCAGGGTTTCTTCTTCTTCTGCTCCTCTTCTTCTCCTTCCTGCGGCTAAGTGTTGAGTCTGCCTCCTTCGTGCCCTGTTCCTGCACAGGGCACAGCAAAACCTAGCCCTTCCCTCTACCCACACGTCTCACTCTCTCTATAAACCGCTCACAGGAAGCTCTCCCAAAGCTGGGTTAACGGGTCGGGTTGCGTAACCGGGACCAGGCGCACCGTCGTGGGTGGTGCGCGAGGAGTGCAGGGTAGTGTTGGGTCAGATTCGCCAGGTCCGCGAGATGAATCCGCGGACGAGGCAGGTGATGGGCGAGGGACCTCACCCCAGGTGCGTTCGGAGGCAACCAGCCGTATACACAAAAATAATTTAAAGTGGTGCGGCGATTTGAAGACTCACGATGTGGGACTAAACTTTGTCCCTTCTCGTGCGCTCCTGCAGGAAGGACACGACCTCGCCTCAGCAGCTGCGTCCTCGTTTCGCTTCGCAAACCAGCTGCCTGCCTTCACCCGAGTCTTCCCAATTCGCCTCAGCTGGAATCCTGACACTTCGAGGCCTGGAGCTCACTTGGAAGCTCCTTGCGTCGTCGCCAATGGCGGCGAGAGCTGAAAGTCTGTCTAACACAAATAGGGCCTCTCGGCCTAATCCGACCACAGGGGAACCTTCACCGTGGCATGGCGAAGGTAGTACGGGGTGCAGCAGGTCGTGGGGCGGTGTATGGCGGCAGCCCTAGGTCGGACTGTAACCGGAAAAGTGGGTTTGATCGAGGGTGTGCTATGGAGGTGTGGAGTGGCAGTGGAGGGGCGGAGGGTGTTTGGTGAAGTGAGGCGGAGCTTTTGGGACAGTTGGGGTTGTGGGATGACGGGGACGACTCGCCGGAGAGTGACCGGAGGTGGGGAAGATGAGGGTGGTCAGGCGTGGTCGTAGGGCGATCAAGCAAATTAAGTTGGGGAAAAGAAAGAGGGGAGGAAGGCAAGTAACTGTAACCTACCTACGGGGACGAAGGGGGGCCGGAGCGGCGGGCAGCCGTATCGACTGTCGCCGAAGAAAAAACACCCAGAGGGAGAGAGCGGCGGCGAGGAAGAGGGCAGGGATGCGCGCGCTTGGTGCGGCGCGACGCGGGGAGATCAGGCGAAGGTCGCTCTGCTGGTATTGCAGCAGAGCGACGAGAAGGAGGAGGAGGAGCCACTGGAGCTGGTGGGTTCCTGTCGGAGTGCAGAGAGAGGAAGGGTTGAGGGATTCTCCGTCAAGACCGAGCTGCGAGAAACGGCTGGCGATGCTGGTCTTTATAAAGGCGGTGGCGGAGGGGCGGACGCAGGGAGGCAACGTGCGTCCCTCGCCGGAGTATGGTCGGAGACGAGACCCATACCTTCCGCACGTTCGCACGGAAGGTGTGGGCATCGTCGGGTGGCATGGCCGAGTCCCTGCGATAGCAGACATCGCAGGGAACTCCGCGCTCTCTTTGCAGGACGCCCCCCTCACCCTGCGCGGCGCCATGCTCCGCGCAAAGTCGCCGGAGCATGGTGCTGCACAGAGACTTGAAGGAGGGACCAAAATGCAAAGAACGAAGAGGAAATTAGGGGCCAAAATGCAAGGGTTTCGAAAGTTGAGGGTCAAAAAGTAAATGATGAGGATCAAATTGCAAAGTCGGTCAAGGAGGTCTCTTCTTAGGCTTAAGTTTTTATACATGACTAAGTTGGACCTAAGGATTTTAATGGTGAACTTTTTTTCTAGGTCAGACCATGTTTGACCGGCCAATTTACGTAAAAACCTAAATTAAATCATTAATTGGGCATGATTCTCAATGTAGGTCAAAATGGGCTTCTAAGGCCAAATTGAAGGTTCTAAACCCTAGAGATTATTTTTCTATGAATTTTAGAGGATTTAGTCAATTTTTACCTTGCCTCAAACCTCGTGAATTGAAGTTGATTAATTTTAGGGTTACAGAATGTCATTTAATTCCCTGGAGTTGTTGTAGCTCTTGTTGGATCAGATCATCTCACTTTCCTTCTTATTAGGTTAGTTTGACCTGTGTTTGGACCCTGAGTTACCCTGTTTGCAGATTGTGTTGGTGAAATTGCATTTTTACCCCATATGACTTATTTTCTTCTTAAACTCAGAATTCTCTGAGTTAAGCCTTTCTTTGAGTTATGTAGGAGCTTTTTCTTGCATACGTAGGTTAGATTGTTCTAGTTAGGGTTCATGATGAGGTTCTCATCAATAAACCTAGCTGATTCGGCAGCAACTTTGGGACTATAGCTAGGCTCTTTAGCCATGGCTATATAAATGTATCTAAACGACGCTACCAAGCTCGTCGAGGTCGGACTGGACCTTGATCCCTCCAAAGTACAGGAGATGTTGCTCCTACTCCGGACCAACACAAACATTTTTGCTTGGTCCACCAACGACTTGTCGAGGGTAGACTCGTCCGTAATTCAGCACCATCTGAACATCCAGGCAGGCACCTGCAAGGTCAAATAGGCGTGTCGACATAAATCAACCGAGCAATGGCAAGCGGCAGAAGCCGAGGTCTAAAAGCTACTTGAAGCTAGATTCATCGAAAAATCCTTATATCCGACATGGCTATCGAACGTGGTCATGATGAAGAAGGCTAACAGCAAGTGGCGTAGACTTCACCAACCTCAACGAAGCTTATCAAAACGATGAATTCCCCTTACCAAGGGTCAACACTCTGGTGGACTCCTACAGCAGAGAATCACACATGTCCTTCTTGGATGCCTATGATGTAAACACATTTATATCACATAAATCGTCCATTTATGTGCATTCTTAGGCGTATAGTTGCATCATACATTATAAATATTATATAACATTCATCATCCTGCATTTAGGTTAATTTTCCCTTTTTTTGGTTAGGGAATAGGACAATATTTAATCGGAGCCTCAAATTGAAGATCCAATCGTACGGATCTAATCAGGGCGACGATCGGAGTTCAACGACTCCAAGATCACCTCGATCAAACTTTCATAGCATCAAATACAGTCCAAGAAAGATCAGAGGTCAAGGGGCAAAGGTATTGTAAATTCGTATATCAAATGACAAATCCAACCACACGGATGGGTTTGGATCGATGATCGTAGCCCAACAGTGCGAAAATCGATCCATTCCAAAATCCGTGGCACCATCTACAAGACACAGAAGATGGACGGCCAAGATGGTGCCATGTGGTGCCATCACAACCACCCACACCAGCCATGAACCCGCTGCCCTCTCTCTCTCCTCAGCTACTTGATCAATCTCAGCTGTTGGATCTTGATCCAACGGTTGAGGGCACTTGGGCTTTGAATCAAAATGAAGCACATGTCGAGGCTTGGTGCAGCGGTAAAGGGACTTAACGCAACGCTGAGGTCGCGGGTTCGAGCCTCGCGTACCTCAAATCAAAGGCGCAGGCATTGGAGTGCAAAATTCGACCATTGGATCGCTATCAGACGGTGATGGAGGTGCGAAGTGGCGCGCGGAATGAGGTGCGACATGCACGCGTTGACGCGCGGTCGCACGCACGTGCACTTAAGCGTTGAAGCTGAATAGGTGAGGCATGATCTAGATCGAACGGCTGAGATCGTCTAAACGTGATGAGTGTTGAGGTGTCGAAGATGAAGAGGTGAGCGTGCACGTGGAGCTTTAGCCACTTTTGGCTTTAGTGACGAATAAATTCATCACTAAAGGCCTGTGCATTAAATTCCAAAGATGCAAATGACCTATTTGCCCCCCTTAATCTTCACCTATAAAAAGCCCTACGACCCCCACACTCTCTTCATCCCTTCCTATCTTCTCTCACCCCCTCTAAAGCTCTAAGAGCTTGTCCTAAACCCGAGATGCTCAATTAGAGTTAAAATTAGAATTTTTCCATCTTTTCATCCTCATTCGTGGAGCACCTGTGGTTGTCTTCTCACCACCGTTCGAGAAGCGGATCCCACTACAATGTCACCCTGCCCAGTTGGTGGCGACTATCGACTGCGGCTAGTCTTTGTTTGTTTTAATGCTTATTACAGTAATGTCGTTGTGGTATAAAATAAGACAGCTACAGTTGTCATTACCATTAACATTTTACTTGGAAATAGTTTCCCGAGGTCAAACTCAGGGAGCTACTGGAATTCTAGAAGTACAATGTTTCTTTATTACAAAAATAAGAGAGAGAGAGAGGAAGAAATAGATTTCTGTCTTTTGGCTTTTTCTTCTTCTCTTCTTTCTCTCTTTGCTTGTCTTCTTCTTCTCTTCTTTCTCTTTACGGGTCTTCTTCCTTGGCTTTGATTGCCTTCAGTTCCTCTTCTTTTTCTGCTTGTCTTCTCTTTCTTTTCTTCTTCAGTTCTTCTTCTTTCTCTTGTCTTTATCTTCTTTCTTCCTTCTCTTTTCTTTCTCTTCAGCTGCAGAGCCTTTTCTTTTCTTCTTCTTCTTCTTTGCTTTATCTCTTTTGAGGCTTCAGCCGTCGTCTGATATCGCAATCAGACGAATAAACGGCGGTCTGCTACAGTGCTTCCCCTCTCTTTTGTTCCTTCGTTGCTTCTTCTTTTTCCCGCTTCTTCTTCCTTGGTCTTCTTCCTTGCTCAGCTGCAAGGGTTCTTCAGAGCTTCTTCTTCCGCTCCTCTTATTCTTCTTCCTGTGGCCAAGTGGTGAGCCTTCTTCCTTCGCCCTGTTCCTGCACAAGGGAAAACCTAACCCTTCCCTCTACCCGCACGTCTCTCTCTCTCTGTAAACCGCTCATAGGAAGCTCTCCCAGAGCCGGGTTATCAGGTCGGGTAGCGTACTGATAATGATTTTACGCGGTTTGTTAATTAGGTCGTTGTAACGCGTAAATCCGCTTTCGCTCTCAAATTTATAATCCTAGATAAGGAAGTATCTAGGGTCGGCCAAGGAGGCAATATGGTTGCAAAATTGATTCTCTTGCTAGGAATATAAATCTCAACTTTCTTTTTGGTATTTTTTTAATATATCATTTTTTTTGTTTTTAAGCTAAGGCAACATGCGAACTGATGGCGGGAAAAGTGATTTACACTTCAATTTAAATACTACTTCTATGTGGCAAGTAGAGCCTCTCCCTAAGCTCACTCTAGGCAAGTGGAGGACTAGAATAATTAGGGAGAGGGAGTGAAGAATGCTGAAAATAAGCTAATAGAAATGCAAACAAGAAATGCAAAGAAGGCAGCTAGATAATTGATAAAGTGTTTTACAAAAGGCCTAATAGAGGAAAGCTTGTACTACTAGAAAAATACAAATAAAAAAAAAAAACATAAATCCTTTAGATAGATGGTGAAGAAGAGGGCTTCTTGCTCCAAGGTTGGTGGCTCCCAATCTTGAAAAGAGTCCTTCAACTCCTTCCTTGTAGTGCTTCGCCAAGGTGATGTCCTCCAAGGCAAGCCCTAGGGGGGCGTGCCCTAAGTTTCTCTCCAAGGGTGGACGTCCACCCTAAGTCCTTCTCCTTTTCCTGGCCGTCCTCCTTGAAGTGGAAGAGTCCTCCTCCTTGGCGTGGCTCAAGTTGAAGAGAGTGGGGAGAAGAAGGCACCAAAGGGGCTGGTAATGTGCCCCTTTAATCTCGTTCTCTACTCCTTCTTCTTGGCCGTAGGTATAGGTGGTTTAGGTAGAAAAATATACTAAGGTAGGATGCCCCAAAATGGTGGTAGGTGGTGGCTTTTTATAGAATAGGAAGGGGGCTATGGTGACCTTTGAATTGGATGGCCAAGATGAGTTGATGGAGGTGGTTGGAGATCCCATGGCCAAGGAGAGTTGGCACCACCTTAAGGGACACCAAGGGGGTAGTTATGGGTGTTGACACCCCTTAGTGTTGGCGCCAAAATGGGCTTTCTAGAAGGCTATTAGGTGGCGCCACCTTAAGGTTCTAGAAGGGGGGTATGTAGATGGCTAGGATGTGTTATATGGGTAGGTGTAGGGTGGATGAAGAGGCTGAAAGTTGGTGCCAAAATGGGGGTGGTTAGGGGTGGTTTTTGGCGCCAACTTGAAGTGTTCTTTGGTGGAGATAATGGGGTGAAGGGGTGGCTAGGTGGTGGCGCCAACTTAAGTAGGGTAGCTAGCTTAGGTAGGCTTGAGTTGGTGGAGCTAGCTAGGGTTGATTTTTAAGGTAATGGATGGCCAAGGAGCTGGTTGTTAGCTAAGCTAAGCTAAGCTAAGATAAGCTAAGCTAGCTTAGCTAAAGGTGGAGTAGAGGAGAAGGTAATGGAGCTAGGGTTTGGAGGAAGGAGCTGAGGAGGAGAAGTCTGGAGCTGGAGCTGGCTGCTGCTGAAGAGGCTGGCATGGGGCTACTCTAGCTGGCTTAGCTTGCTAGTTCTTTGCTAGTTGCTAAGCCAAGCTAAAGTGAGCTAGCTTCTACCAAAATGAGCTGAGGTGAGCCAGGTCTGGTACTCCCGGGGAGAATCAAGCTGGTTGAGGCAGCTAAGGTAGCTTAGCTCAACTGAGTTGAGCTAAGCTGAGTCCTCGAGAGCTGGACTTGAGCTTCCTGAGCTGGGATGAGTTCTTCTTCAGCTGGCTGGAGCTGAGTGGAGCTGGATGTAGAGGGATCTGAGCTGGGGTGAACTCCTGTCAACTTAGCTGAGCTAGCTAGAGCTCCCTATG
The DNA here is from genome assembly GCA_037157565.1 of Thalassia testudinum. NCBI lineage: Eukaryota > Viridiplantae > Streptophyta > Magnoliopsida > Alismatales > Hydrocharitaceae > Thalassia > Thalassia testudinum. The sequence goes on from JAZHRO010000012.1 coordinate 91,913,709, forward strand.
GACTAGTGGGAGCTGAGATGAGCGAGACTCAACTAAGTTGAGCTAGATCTGAGCTGACTTGAGCTAGGGTGAGCTAAGGTGAACTCTCTTGAGCTGCCATCCAGCTGAGATTAGCTGAATGGAGCTGGGATGAGCTAACCCTAGTTCAAGTAAGCTAGGTTCCAGCTGCGGTGAGCTGGATCAAGCTGAAGTGAGCTGGATCAAGCTGAGGTGAGCTGGATCAGGCTGAGTTCCAGCTAGGCTGGGCTTCTCCTTCACCATTTGCCTTCTTGAGTGCTAGGGTTTTAGGGATCTATATATCTGTTCATCCCTAACACTCACAAAAACATATTAAAAAGATAATAAAAAATGCAATTCATGCCTAACCTATTGTATGCCTAAATGCAGCCCAAAAACCCGTTTGCGGAGTAAAATCCTAAGAGCTAGGTTTGTTTTAATGCATAAGAATGATGATAAACTGGCGTTTATCACGTACCCGTGACCAGGCGCACCGGCGTGGGTGGTGCACGAGGAGTGCCGGGTAAACGGGTCGGCCAGGTCCACGTGGCGTGGGTCGCGAACGAGGCGGGAGAGTGGGCGAGGGGACCTCACCCCGTGTTTTGAGGTGCTTAAGTAAAAACACAAAATCAATTTAAATGGGTGCGGCGCTTCGAAATCTCACGATGTGGGATTAAACTTCGTCCCTTCTCTCCCGCGCCTGCAGGAAGAACGCACCCTTGCCTCAGCAGCTGCGTCCTCGCTTCTCTTCGCAAACTAGCTGCCTGCCTTCGCCCAACTCCCTCCAATTTGCCTCAACTGGAGTCCTGCTGCTTCAGGGCCTGGAGCTCGCTTGGAAGCTCCTCGCCTTGTCGCCAATGGCTGCTGGGGCTGAAGATTTGCTAAACACAAACAGGGCCTCTCGGCCTAATCAGACCTCAGGGGGACCTTCGCCGTGGCCCGGCGAAGGTAATGCGGGGTATAGTAGGTTGCGGGGCGGTGCCTGGCGGTAACCCTAGGTCGGACTGCAACCAAAAAAATGGGTTTGATCGGGGGAGTGTTGTGGAGGTGTGGAGTGGCAGTGGAGGGGCGGGGGGTGTCGGGTGAGGTGAGGCGGAGCTTTTGGGGTAGGTGGCGAGTTGTGTGGAGCGGTGGATTGACGGGGGAAACTCGCCGGAGAGTGGCCGAAGACGAAGAAGGTGAGGGCGGTCAGGCGCGGTCGAGGGGTAATTGAGCGAATTAAGTTTGGGAAAAGAAAGAGGGGAGGAAGGGAAATAACTGTTACTTACCTATAGGGACGAAGGGGGCCGGAGCAGGGCAGCAGTCGTACCGACTGTTGCCGGAGAAGAATCACCCAGAGGGGGAGAGCAGCGGCGAGGAAGAGAGCAGGAGGGCGCGTGCTGGGTACGGCGCGACGCGGGAAGATCAGGCGAAGGTGGCTCTGCTGCTGGTATTGAAGCAGAGCGATGAGACGGAGGAGGAGGGGCCGCCGAAGCTGGTGGGTTTCTGTCAGAGTGGGAAGGGAGGAAGGGTTAGGGTTTCCTCCGTTAGGACCAAGCTGGGAGAATCGGCTGGCGACACTGGTCTTTATAAAGGCGGTGGCGGAGGGGTGGACGCAGGGAGGCGACGAGCCTCCCTCGCCGGAGAATGGACGGAGGTGTGACCCATACCTTCCGCACATTCGCACGGAAGGTGTGGGTGTCGTCAGGTGGCAAGGCGGTGTCCCTGCGACAGCAGACGTCGCAGGGAACACCGGGTTTAATTTGCAGGACACCTCCCTCACCCTGCGCGGTGCCATGCTCCGCGCAAAGTCGCCGGAGCATGGCGCTGCGTAGAGACTTCCAGGAGGGACCTAAATGCAAAGAATGACAAGGAAATTAGGGGCCAAAATGCAAGGGTTTCAAAAGTTGAGGGTCAAAAAGTAATAGATGAGGACCAAATTGCAAATTCGGTCAAGAAGGTCTCTTCTTAGGCTCAAGTTTTTATGCATGACTAAATTGGACCTAAGGATTTTAATGGTGAATTTTGTTTCTAGGTCAGACCTTGTTTGATCGGCCAATTTACGTAAAAACCCAAATTAAATCATTAATTGGGCATGGTTCTCAATGTAGGTCAAAATGGGTTTCTAAGGCCAAATTGGAGGTTCTAAACCCTAGAGATTATTTTTCTATGAATTTTAGAGGGTTTATTCGATTTTTACCCTACCTCGAATCTCGTGAATTGAAGTGGGTTTGTTTTAGGATTACAAAATGTCATTTAATTCCTTAGAGTTGGTGTAGCCCATGTTGGATCAGATCATCCCACTTTCCTTCTTATTAGGTTAGTTTGACCTATGTTTGGACCCTGAGTTACCCTGTTTGCAAATTGTGTTGGTGAAATTGCATTTTTACCCCTTATGACTTGTTTTCTTCTTAAACTCAGAATTCTCTAAGTCAAGCCTTTCTTTGAGTTATGTAGGAGCTTTTTCTCGTATATCTAGGTTACATTGTGCTAGTTAGGGTTCATGATGCGGTTCTCATCACCAGTCCTCCGTCTTCCTTCGTCATTCTCTTTGGTCCAGCATCTGACCACCTTTATCTGGGCACTCCATCAACGCGGCTCATACTCCAAGTAGCCATCGAGGAGGATAACCTCTGTCTACCTTCTCTTTTATTTCTTTCTAGTATAGATTTCCCACTCTCTAGTGTAGTCATTAGATGTAATGAACTTGATTCAATGATTATGAAATACATATTCATTCTCTCTCTTTTATTCTTTATTCTTTAAGTAGATAGATAGTGTAGATTCAATTCAACAAGCTAATCTGCTTCGTGACAACAAATCAAACGTGATTTTTGATCAAACGTCCACCTCCCTTTGTTTGACCCAAAATTCCTTTTGGGTTTCAGTTAAAATTATATGTTGACGAATTTTTCTCCCAAATTACGCTATGACAACGGGTTTTCAAAACTCAAATCTTTTTGCAACGATTTTCCACCTCAATAGCCTACAGCAAGTATCACCAGATTAGCCTTGCTCCAGTCGACAGACCTTACACCTCCTTTATCACTGATAGGGGTTTGCTTCAATACAAAGTCATGCCATTTGGCTTGAAAAACGCTTGAGCGACTTACCAATGACTTGTAAATATGATTTTCTCTAAAATAATAAAAATTTCATTTGAAGTATATATATATGATATGCTCGTAAAAGGATCTAACTGCAAGCACTAGAGGGGGTGATTAGTGCAAAAGGTGGTAAATAAATTGCTAATTGAAATTAATGCAAATTTAGTGTATACTCAAGCAATCCACAAATATAACATCAATCACAACACAAGCATGTATAGTGGAAACCCAAATTCAGGTGAAAATCACTACCTAGATCTCCCAATCTAAGATTTTGCCCTTAGTCGAACTTGGAAAACTAACCGATACTTATGGGGTACCAAACTCTTTTACAAACCCTCTTGATATTTCAATCAAGAGCAAAACCCTCTTTCTCAAGAGGAGAGAAACCCACAACCCGGGTTCTGAGATTACAAGTAGAAGGAATAAAACTGAATTAAAATAGAATTTAGATCCTATGGATAACCCCAAAAAGATATGCAATTTAATGAATATATGGAGGTGACACAGGAGGGAGTTGAGGTGGTTAAGCTCTAAGGAGGGTGGTCTTCAAGAACAAGAACTCAAATCACCTCCAATGAACACCAAGTGTAAGCCTTAGTTGAATGAAGACTTGAATGAGCTTTTAAGTGAGTTTTGAGTCTTCTCTCTAACATTCTAAGACTGGGAAACTATCTCATATATATAGAGGGGTGTTTGGACTACTTTAGATGTGCAAGAGTCCCCTATTCAACGGCTTAATTATTTTCAAATTTGATTTGCCAACGGCTAATTGAGTTAGTCAAAAAGTTCTTTACCTAACATTAGTTAAAAGTTATATAACGCTAAGTGAGCTATTTAATGTTAAGTACTCAGTTACGTGCAAAGTTCGCTATCTCCTGGAGTAGTTCAATTTGACCCAAAATAGCCTACCTAATGTTAGGTCAACTACCTAACATTAGATGCTCAGTTCAATGCAAAATTCGTTATTCCCTGGGACCCTCAAGGTGACCTCAGCCTTACTACCTAACATTAGGTATCTACTACCTAACGTTAGATGGACTGTAAAAAGCCTTTCAACTGTCCAAACGAGTCTTGTTAATCCTATGGGGTTCTAGGATGATCCATCAACACCTAAGGATATGTTTTATCATATTTTTGACCAAATTAGACTTATGCAAGTGGTGCCCAAATAATGTAAATTGATGCTAATCTAATTGGAGCTTTCCTTACATTCTAAATAATATAAAATTACAACTCATTTCCTAAAACTACAAACAGACCTAACTTTGATCACCTCCTTCTTCTGGGCTTCATATTTCGTTAAGAGAGCTTCAACCTGAAAATTAATCTTGCAATATCTATGCATAAGATCCAATTTTAATCTTAACCACTTGATATGTTTGTTATCATCAAAACCATCATTAAAGGCTAATGTCATGCTTAATTGCTTATGCATCTACACTAGCTTCCTTCAACATTTAGAATATTTGGCAAAGGTGCTCCAAATATTAAAGGACACCCGCCTCTAGATGAATCCTGAGAAATGTACCTTCGAGGTCTCAGCTAGTAAATTTGTGAGGTTCCTGGTATCCAATAGAGAAATTGAAGGCAACCCTAGCAAGATCCAACCGATCATGAACCTTCAGTCACCAAGCACGCTGAAAGGGATGTAGTCACTAGTCGGCAAAATCACCTCTTTCAGCTGATTCTTGTCTTGATCCTCTGACAAGTGCCTCCCCTTCTTTAAGTGTATCAAGAAGGGTAAAGGTTATACTACCACCCACTAAACTCCTCACTGCCAAAAGGCCCAGCAAGAAATCAAAGAGGCTCTCCGGAGCCCCCTATCCTGACGACCCCTTAGCCAGGAGAAACCCTTTCTTTCTACCTGGTGACATCTCTAACTACCATCAACGTCGTCTTAGTCGGCGAATGAGAAGGGCACAACAGTCGATATACTTCCTTAGAAAAATCAATTAAGGTGCAAAAGCTAAGTATACGGTGATTGAGAGGCTCGAGCTAGCCCTAGTAACCGCCGCCAAAAAACTACGCCCATATTTCCAAGCCCATAGCATAATTGTTCTGTCTAACTACCCCTGCGGCGAATGTTACATAATTGCACGGGGTTAGCATGACAGATAAAATGGGCTATAGAGTTGGCTGAATTTGATATTCAGTACGAGCCGAAGAAGGCAATAAAGTGTCAAATCTTGGAGGACTTCGTGGCGAAATTCACAGACCCGGATGCCTCGCTCACTCTGCCCTGGAAACTATATGTAGACGACTTGTCAATGACGGCTGGGTCCAAAGCCGACATAGCCATGACCGCCCCAGGCGACAATACTCATAAATACGCCATCAAACTGGTTTTTCCAACATCCAAGAACCAGGTGGAGTATAAGGCCATGTTAGCTGGCATCTGGGTAACCAAATCCAAAGGTGTCCCCTCCCTCATGTTCTACACAGATTCCCAATTGGTCGCCAACCAAGTCAATGGCGAAAACTAGGCCAGGGATTCAAAGATGATCCTGTATGTCAATAAGGCCAAGGAGGAGTTGTCCGAATTCAGAGCCATCTCAACCAACCAGATACCTCGATCCAATAACCCCCTGGCCGACTCCTTAGCCCGCTTGGCTTAAGCTATCCCTCTAGACCAAGAGGAGGATACCTACCTCCAAACTTTGAAGGAGCTAACGATTCTCACTCCTTGACTGTTCACAATGGAGCAATTCTCATCATGGATGGCCCCCATTGTCACCTACTCGAACATTGGCAAGTTGCTCCCAAGGGAACCACACCCTAGGGTATTCTGCCTGAAGGCCTCCAGGTACACCTTAACAGGAGGGTAACTGTATGATGGTAACACCATCATTAGCCATAACTAACTTGAATTAGTTGAAATCAAGTGACAAATGCTCTTGAATAATTTCCTGAGGACCGTAATTCCATGCTAATCCGTTTTGAGGAGAAAATATTAAAACAAGGCTAATTCTGTAGTTTTAACATCACATCACAAAAGCAGAGTAATCACAGGGTTTTTCAGGGGTTAATTAAATGTCAAATGAGCATTAAAGTCCAAAGAGTGGGTCTACATAGACAGAAACATGATTTCACGCTTTTCGAGAACCGCAACAACACACAAAATCCTAGTTTCAAGCCAACTTGAATCGATGAGGTTCTGGTCGGGTAAAATTCATCTAAACCTCCTAAAATTTTTAGAAAAATATTCTAAGAGGTTTAGTACCCTTGAATTGACCATCTGAACCCATTTTGACCTTGAACAGAATCTTAGACGGGATTTTTCCCTAATTTGGGCTTCTGTGCAAATTGACTTGTCAAACATGGTTAAAACAGAAATCCAACTTCACCATCAGATTTCTTGGGTCCAAATTAGGTTAGTACCAAAATTTAGGCTCAATCAAAGTCTATCTCGACCTATTTTGCATTTCAGTCCTTTAAATATTTATTTCACTCAGTTAAGCCCCTAACTTTCAAGATTCTTGCAAATAGCCCCCTAAATTTTCCATTTCCTCTACAAAATACCCCTTTCCACCATTGAATGTCTGAATAGAATCTCTCCAACGACCCGTCGACCTTCAAACTTGGATAACTCCCTGATTTCTTAATTAAATGCTCTTAAATTTAAAATGATCCCCAGGAGATCCTTTACCGATTGAACCCAATTCCAGAGACCAATCTTAAACCAAAAGCTCTAGCAAACTCACGAAATTTAGTGGGTTTTCCTCGCAAATTTCTTGAGGAATCCACGCTAATTTTAGGCGAATCAAGCCATGTTCAACATCTATATAAACTCAAGAAGGTCTTAGCATCCTCCTTAGCAAGGTTTGAGGCCAAAATTCCTCTTCAACTCCTTCCCCAGCCTTCTCCGACCTGGCTTCGGCGAGCCTCCTCGACCTCCTTACTCCAGCCACTAGACAGACAAATCAAGCGGCCCTCCTTCCTCCACGCCTTCCTCCGCTTCTCGCCAGCCACAGCAGGAGCCACCCTCCTCGTCATCGCCATCGTCCTCCCTCAACGGAGAATTCATCCCCTCTGGCGCCAACCAATCACAGCCAGTGCCAAATCTCCTCCCTCTTGTCGACTAATTAGGTGTCTTCACACACTCTCTCTCTCCCTAGTTTAGATTAGGACTCTTATCTCCTCAATTCGATCGCCAATCCACTGCCTCCCCCATTGTCTTCCCCAGTGTTGGAGTAGCTTCGACGAACCCATGTGCCCACAACACTCCACCAAACCACTCGCTTCCACGTCCAAAAGCTTTGCCTCACCATCCCCTTCAAAAGCCCTAACCTAATTTGGGCATCCACTAACTCATTCATCCTGACGATCAAACCCATCATCCACTAACATCCCCAACACCAACAAAGCACCACACACCTCCAATCTTCTCGCCACCACTGCCATCACATTCCTTGCTTCACGGTGAGGCCATAGAGCTATTTAATTGGGGCTTTTGGCCCATATTCTTGATTTGCAAGTCTCGCCGAAGCTCCGTTCGCCACCATCGTCTACCACTGTCCGACGATCTCCGATTTCACCACAACCTTCAGCAACTGCGGATTCACTCTACGTACCTAGTTGCAGCGTCACTTGAGGAAGAAGAACCTAACAACAACTCCAATTGAAGACCAGCTCCTCTGCAGCATCGCGCTAGATGAATGTGGGATTTAGTCCCACATCAGTCGCTACAAGATAGACACAGCTATATAAAGAGATTTCATCACACAAGCTATTCACCTCAACACCAGGAGTGAGGTCCCTACACTCTCTCTCTCTCACTCCTTGATGTAAACACATTTACACTACTTAAAATGTCTATTTATCCATGTTCTTAAGCATAGGATTGCATTTCATGATATAAATATTGCATAACATGCATCATCTCGCATTTAGAGTAGTTTGAATAAAATGGAGGTTAATTATCTCCTTTTATGTGCTTGGACAGGGCAAACATTTTATCGGGACCTCAGATCAAAGATCCAACCGTATGGATATGATCAGGGCGACAATTGGAGTTCAACGACTCCAAGATCACCCTAATAAGGCATCCGTAGCATCAGATAGAGATCGGGGAATCCTAGAAAATCAAGGGCCAGGATGGTGTAAATCCGCACTTCAGATGAAAAATTCGACCGCACGGATGAATTCGGATCGACGATTGCAGCCCAACGACACAAAAATTGAGTCAATCCGACATCCGTGGCACCATCTACAACTTCCAGAAGATGGACGGCCAAGATGCCGCCACGTGGCGCCATCTCGGCCGCCCAAACGGCCGCACGCAACCTCAGCAGTCTCCGCATCCGCCTTTCCCCGCCGTTGGATTAAGATCCAACGGTTGCGACGCGCTGAAGTCAGGCGCTCGACACAAACGCGACCCCAGCGCGTTGGTCGAGCGCTCTAACGCGAAGCAGGGACGCGCGTTCGAGCCTCGCCACGCAGAATTTAGAGCGGTGGCGCGCCTCCGATCGACCGTACGATCGTGATCCAACGGCCGCGCGCACTCAATCAGGACGACGCGCGATTGGACACCCACGCGTAACGCGCTATCGCACGCGGGCGGGCGCGCGGCGCAGCGAGCGAAGATGCGTCTTAAGCCGTCTGATCTCGCGATCGGACGGCTGAGACTTCACGGACGTGCGTAGGCGTTACGCACGCGGGCAGCCGAGCGGGCGCGCGTGGGCGCGGCGGGGACGGCCACATCGGGGCTTTAGTGACTAAAGACCCCTTATTTATTATTTTGAAGATGTAATGTCCATTTTGCCCCCACTCCTTGCAACTATAAAAGGAGACCCCCTCCATATGAAATTCTCATCCCTTCTTTCTCTTCTCTATCCCTCCAAAGCTCAAGAGAAGCTTGTCCCACACCCGGGATGCTTCTCGCGGGATAAAGTCCACTTTTCGTTCCCCTTCGGAAGTGGATCCCGCGACGACGACGGCGTGCTGCTTCGTTCCCGTTCTTCTACTTCTTCCTCCTTCGTCCCTCTTCCTTCTCCTTCGTCCAGGCGTCGTCCCGTCCGGCTCGTCCTCCAAGCAACCGTCGAGGAGGATTTCTCTCTCCCTATTCTTTTTACCGCTTTCTAGTATAGATTTACTGCTTTCTAGATTAATCTACTCGTCCTCCAAGCAGTCGTCGAGGAGGACATTTCTCTCTCCATTCTTTTAATACTTTCTAAAGTAAATTTATCGCTTTCTAGAGTAATTGTTTTATGCTTTCTAGTTGTAATGAACAATCTCTTCAATACAAAAATTCATTGTTTATTCTACATCTCATTTTGATTTCTCTGTGTAATATTCTCTCTCTCTTACTCTCTCTCTCTCTTCTATTTATTGTAAATAATTAGATGGTTCTAAATTGAATTATTCTGTAACAAATAAAAAGAAACGCGTAGTTTTTAAATCAAACGTCTGCCTCCCTTTGTTCGACCCGGAATTTTAATTTCGGTATAAATTTTATTTGTTGAATACGAATTCTTCGCTTTCGAACTACAACGATAGGTTTTCCAAAACCGAACAAATTAGCGTAGGTTCGTACACGTTCAACACTCCTCACTCGCGACCTAATGAGATGCTCATCATGGCTTCTAATTACCCCTAATTAACTAGTTTCCCTAGTTAATTAGCTAGGAATATGTATATATATATGGGTTAATTATAGAATAAGGGATAAATCATTAAAGGACCTTAAAATAAGTTTAAAATGCTAAATTATTAGATAATTAATATTATTAATAATTTAATTAATAAATAGACTCGAAATATCATTAATTATTTACCTAATTAATGTATTAATTAACTTGAGCATAATTTATAACTAAGTATGTAATAACTTAAGTAACTTTACTTAATTAAATAAATGAAGCTAAAAAGGTCAAAAACTTAAATCCAAGGTTTATATATAATATTTGTCTAATTTATAATCATATATAAAAAGTTGAAAAAGATTTAAATTAAAATTAGCCTTGAAAACCTTAGTTTACGTTTTAGTCCTTAGGTTTTATTTCAATCGAGTCCTTTTTATTCACTTAGGTCCTTAGCTTTCCTTGCATTCAGGTCCCTATATACATCTCCTTCATTTCTTCTTCAGCCATTTCGACGACTGACGGCAAGAGGTACTTTCACTTGTCGATCACCGTTCATCTGACGCTTGTTCACCTCTGCCAAGCTCCTGGAGTTTGCGCTCACCACTCCCTGTTCATCCATTAGTCTGGATGAAGCTGCAATCCTATTTAGGTTTTGAAGATAACCTCACCGGCGTCAGAGAAAACGCTGGTGGTTACTTCGCACCTAGACACTTCACCGTCTAGATTCATCCTCCTTCTCAGCCGCCGCAACCTATAAATACCCCTCCACCTCTCCGATTTCAAGAGGTTAGCTCCCTTCCCACTTCCCCCTACTGAGTTAACTGATAGGCTATTCACCCCAAATCTGGCGACCTTCTTCCGCTTCCACCATCTTCCTCCGATCATCTCCACTTGTCTCTGATCTCCACCATCGTCCGTTGAGTCTTCTGACGAAGTGCCGACGTCGGGCTTCATCTCTACACCTCACCAACACCCACCGGACTTCATCCTCTGCCCCTCTGATTTCCTCCTCCGTTAAGGACCTTCGATGGAGACTCCTTGCCCCCTTCGTCCAGGTAACAGTAGGTTAGGTAAGTTAGAGTAATTGGAGTAGTTAATTAGGTAGTTTAGCTAGAATTAATGATAGTTATTTCCGTCATCTCCCTCAACTCCAACGAGCTCTTTGAGCTTGACTGGAGCATATTTTTGTCTTCTTGATTCACTGATCACCTTCTACAATCCTTCATGATCATCTCTGGCAAATTAATTTCTTGATTATAACATTTATACACCTAATCCATCTCCACCTTCACAGGTTGCTTTCGCTGTCCATGGCGGAGGTAACTGAGGGCAATTCACATGCACTGAAGCCCTCCATCACCTAATCATCATCTAAGAGCCTCAATCTTCACATTAATTTGACTAAAAATCATCTACATATAAAATGCCTAAATTTCACTCAACCTCCTGAGCTCGCTGTCAATGGCGGCTCAGGAGGAGTTCCTCCACCTTATTAATCACCTGTACAGCATTGCCACATCCCACTGACTCATTCTCTCTATTAAATTGAGTGAGAGAATTTAACCTGAGTTCCAACGAACTCAGAACACACTCTCTTTGAATTTACTACACATCTTTCACTTTAATCAACAATTGAGTGAATTATTGAGTTCCTGAGGTTCCTTGTGACCACAGGAAACTTTACAAATCTTTAATGGCTTGTTTTTATAGCTTTTATACACTTTTAGCCATTATCTGGACTCACCGGAGCTCCGGCGAGTCACAAACTATATTCAGCCTATAGAATTTACTGAGAAGCTCTAGATTGTTTAATTGAGATTTAAGGATTCTGTTTTGAGGTTTATTATGATGTTTTGAAGTCTGGAGCTCCATCTATGCCTCTGTCTTCCCCAACTCCAGTAGAGTTGGAGAAGACTGTCTGTTAGGGATTAACTTAGTTTAGGAGATCTAGAAGCATCAGGAAGATGCCCTGAGGTCAATCCTGTGGATCTTTCACTTAGATAAGCTGTAGTTTGTTCTGTCAAACAAACTCATTTAGGATCTCAGGCAACAGACTTGAAACCCTAGAATTCTTGGTTGAAATCTCTTTTTGAGACCCTGAATCTATCCTGAGGTGAAATAGAGTTAATTTTATGTATTAATTTCATCTGAGATAGCCTAATGAAGAAAGTCAAATTTTGAGGCTTAAAGGTCAACCTCAGGTTTGATTGGATGATTGAGTCATCAATTAGGGGAATTGATGAATTAAAATGATTTCTGGGATGATTTTAGATGATTTAGATTTTATTTGAAAAAGTTTTATTTAGGATTTTATGTGAATTCAAGTTCTATTCAGTTTGGGTTCATTTGAACCCAAAACTGACTTCAATGTTTTTCTGATGAGATTCTAGTGCAATTGCTACAGAGATGGACTCTTTACAACCTTCAAAGGTTGTTTAATTTGATGTATCTGTTCTTTAGCTGTCTGTCCAGCTAATCAGAGTTCAAATTGGAACTCTAAAGCACCTGTAAGAAGCTTTTGGGCTTCTTCTTCTTCCTAAAGCTTCTTAGCACTTTTTCCATTCACCATTAGGAGCGAAATCATCTTCTGAGATGATTCAGAACCTCATCTAAGGTCAAAAAGCATCACTGCAAGTGATAAGACCTGAGTTGCTTCACTGCAGGATAGCTTGGCCGTATAAACCTTCAATTTTCACCCTTCAAATCGAAGGGTAGAATCTGTTTTTAGCATCAAATTGATGCTGCAATCTTGTAGTACACCTTTAGAGCTTTCTAACGAGCCCTTGTTTGCTCGATTTGGAGCTCTGAGCCAACCAAAGTCTCCAACCAAAGTTTGGCCTGGAGGGGACTAACTTAGTCCCACATCAGTAGAATAGGAGTGCGCGCCTTAGGATAAATGGAAAAAGTGAAGAGACCTTACCGGTCGTCAGTGCTGGGCGCACAAAGAGCATATGTGTTTGTGTGGGTGCATGCGGTGCACGTGCCTGGGTGTGTGTGCGCCTGTGGGCGCGAGCATGGGCCCGTGAGCAGGCATGTGTGTGGGCTTGGGAGGCCAGAGACTGTGCATATGATAATCTGAATCAGAAATAAACCACCAAATATGTAACGAGCGTGTGGCCCAGACGTCTTTTAAGACGTCTGGAAGGTTGTCCAGACGTCTGGGATAGTTTCCAGACGTCTGGAAATCCGTTATTTTCGACACACGCGAGTCGTCTGCGCGCCTGAGCACGCAGACCGCATATTCGCCCTTCCTCCCTCCTGCGGCTGCAGATTCCCCTGCCGCGAATCCTTCTCTCTCCTCCTCGCGCGGCCTTAAAAGTCCACGCCTCCCCTCCTGTCGTCTCCACCGTCCCCTTCCTCTTCTCCTTCCTGTGCGCGAGAGCGAGCGAGCGCGAGGGCGGCAGCGGAGGCCGCAGTGAGCGCGGAAGAGGTGCGGCGTGCGAGGGCAGAGCTTTGCCGTGAGGGCGAGCTCGACGAAGCGGCTTGGCCGGCCGGCGGAGGGCGTAGGGGGCGCGGAACGACGCGGAGAGGGACCTGCTGCAGTATGAGCAGCAGGCGCGCGAGGTGCGACGCGGGCGGCGTCGCGAGCGGAAGCCGGGTGGCGCCCTGTTCTGGAAAAATTTCCAGAATCGGACGCCTGGGTTGATAGGCAGACAGCGAGGACGACGTCTGGTAGCTCATACAGACGTCTGAAAGGTGTGTATTCCTCTTTCTTCTTCCTTCCTGTCAACTGGCCGTACTAAGGGTGGGAGTTGGCTGTGCGCAGGCTCGCTGATTCGCCATCCTTTGCGAATCAGACGTCTGGAAGTTGTACCAGACGGCGGGAGTGACCTACAGACGTCCGGGGTGACCATCGGACGTCTGGGAGATAGGCCAGACGTCCCCACAGACTTCTGAACGTCTGGGAAACCACGCTGAACAGGTAATTCTCTGATCCACTTTTTAAGATGTCTGGAAGAAGTTCCAGACGTCTGATCTTGCACAGTATCGTCTTTTTCGACCCGTTTAGGGCCCGTTCGGGCTCCGTTTTCCGCGATTCGAGTTACGTTCTTTTCAGAATTAATTCCTCTACCCGTCTACAGTAGCTATACACTATTTTGAGACACTCCTTGTGTTTGATCCTTGTGATAGGACCTCGTTCAGTTGCAGTCTTGGGAGTCGCGGAGGCACGCGGGATTCCCGATCACGCCCCCATTACTCCCGTTGTACCTGGTAGAGTGGCTTAAGTTTATTATTAAAATATGTTAAAGTATGGAACCATAACTAGAATCTAGGACATTGCATGAATCCTAGGAATGAGAAATGTATGGAATGATAGCTCCTAGGTGATGCATGAATCCTAGGGCTGGAAAACTAGTTGTATGCTAGATCCTAGGATGTGGCATGAATCCTAGGATGGAAAAACTAGTGGAATGTATAATACTGCAGTCTTGGAAAAATGGAAAGGAATATAAAGCTGCCTGTAAATTGAATTAACAGCTACCTGTTACGAATAAAGAAACATGATTGAGATCATGGATTGTGAGAACGTGAAACTGGAAAGTGAAACATATGATGTTCTGAGATAAAGAGCTGGAACCCTACGGGGAATTAGGAGTGGAACTCCTGGAAAGAAAAAGGAATGGAACTGAGATGTAGTTTGTACTGTCTCTTCGGTACGCAGTACCAAGGGAAGTACCTGTACCTGTTTAGTACAGAGTGGGGCCAGCCACCCCAGGGACCCGGGGTTAGGATTGGCCGCTCTGTACCGACTTGTTGGCCCTCGTGTACGTAGTACCGAGGAGAGCTACTAGTGTTAGGAGAGTACTAGCTACCCCACGGGCCCCGGGGTTCTGCTAGCCTCCTTCACCGACTTGTTAGGCCCACTAGGGCAAACCAGGGTAGTCAGGCGAGGGTGCGCGGACTGTGGAGGGGCAAGGCCCCGGTTTGGTTACTGTGGAGGGGTTGGACCCCTGTTACTGAGAGGGCTCTGCCCTGGTTCCGTGCTGTGCTTTGGGCGCACCCGTTAACGGAAACGACTGACCGCATGCCAGTGCGGGCTAGGTACCTGTGCGTTTATCGCGCGTGAAGTAGTCACCGTTATGTCTATCAGTGACCTTGGGGTGGTTGACTGAGGGTAGGATCACCATGGGGGACTCTCCCGGCCAGGAGAGCACCACGTGCTACTTCTACTTTTGGAAAAGACTGCAATCAAGATCGTTCCCACGAGGACATTCGAGATCAAGTAAAGGATCTGAGAAATAAATGAAATAGTGAGAAAATTGAAAGATGTGAATAAAGGAAGTAATAGAACATAACAGCTACTGTACACTCTACTGTTGTCTTTAGTTAGTTTGCCACTCTACTCAGCGTTTTGCTGACGTGTTACACTCGTTACCTTTTTCAGGACCAGGTGTTGAGCAGCCAGGGTCAGCGGCTGCAGAGGACGCTGGGCCGAGTAGGGTCCAGTAGAGTTTACCACAGTCTTTTGTACTTCTTTTGTTTCTGTTATAGTGAGTACTTTTTGTTTCCGCTGTACTTTCTTTACCTGCAATTCTTGTTATATGATAAATGTTGTTCTACTGTTGTGGTGGTATCTACTGTAGTAGTTTCTTTTCTTACTGCTATACTTCCTTACAGTTAGTTATATTCATGCTGAATGTGGTTTATTTTACTGCTCTTTTGGTTACTTCCTCGTTGGACGACTAGGTCTTGGGATTAGTCGAGTCGGTCCGGTTCTCGTGTCTCGTAGGGACTCGGGAACCGAGTCGTTACATAATACAAACTAGTCTTGGACCCAGTAGGGCCTGGTCCCACCCTGAGAGGGGTGCTGTGTATCCCCGACCGGTCCGAGCCACCCATCACAAAACCAACTTTTTGGTTCAAGTATGATTCAAGCGCACAGTTAAAGAGTTGAAAAGAAGAAGAGAGGAGGGTTAAGAGAATTAAGAGAGAGGTGAAGAAGAGCCTAAAGGAACGAGATTAAAGAAAAGATGAAATTAAAGAAGAGCTCGACGAAGAGGTAAACAGAAAAGTAAAGAAAGAGTAAAAGAAAGAGAAAGAGACGGCTGAAGAAGAGAAGAAGAATCAAGGCTGAACATTAAAGAAGAAGAAAAAATATATATAATGGAAATTAAGGAGTATCAAACGTCTGACAATGTAAAATTTATTTTTTTAAGACGTCTAATTTTGTATTTTACTTCACAAATATGTCTTTTGAGTTTAATTGATATAATAAGGTACTTGTATTCATTTGAATTTCTTTTTCTTACCTTAATCTTTTGTAATAAATTAAAATTAGTGTAATAAACATGTTTACTCGCTTTAATAACAAATCACATGTGTAAATATGTTTTTCCTTATGGAATTTTTCATGCTTTTAAGTAATTAACCTTTGTGCAAGATTCATATTCTTAAAGTAATCTAATTATAATTCTAATTGATTAAGTAATTAGTAATTTATGTTTAGGATTTAATTGTGAATTAAGTTAAGTTATGGCTCCCAGTGAACGACCTGGACTCAACCAGTTAAAAAAAAATTAAAATCTAAAATGTTAGGTTAGCTTAACCATATACTACACAACCGACATCAAATCAAGTTAACCTAAGTTACTTTCTCTTGCACTTAATTAAGCCTAAATAACTTAATTAACTCTGTTGAGGAAATTAACCTACCACGACCACTACCCACGGGTCTGGACCCTATACTCAACCCGATTAAATTTTTGATTAGCGCTTAGAGAGGAAAATCTGAGAAGGGTAGGGGGAGGGTTTTGCGCTGTGCTCCTCAGGATGCATGCATATGTGTCCTAGACTTAGCTATATCTGAGGCTTTGTGCTTGGTTGAAATGCTGGTGCTCTGTCTTTAAGCCTTGGCAACTTAAGTTGTCTGACCTTAGGGTCCGACGTCTCTTGTGCCTTATGCTATGAGGATATTTAGCCTTGTGCTTATACTGGGCATTAACTCTGGTTACTATGGAGATATTTGAATATCTGAGTTGATGGTTCAGGATTACTGTTGAAAAATTGAATACATTTTGATGTACTTGAATGAGGAATTAATTGGTGATCTAAATCACCATTTTTAGGGTTTTGATGTTCTTTTTATCCTAATGCTTTATGAGATACAAATTGGCTGATTATCAAATATATTTTGATTACTGATTCTTATTGCATATCTGTATTATTATCCTCATTCTTATTAATTATGATTAGTACGTGAATTCCATATTTGCTCCATCCGAATGACCTCGGATTCACATTTCTTGTTTTCAAGCATTTAATAAATTTAAATGTTGTAAAAGCATTTTTGTCGACTATACTGCGATGCAAGCATTTCTCCTTGAAACATCGACGAATTCGCCCTCAGAACACTGTACAAGCGGGCTTTCCCCACCCCCTTGTTGCATTACCTTACAAAGGAAGAAGCATCTCAAGCCCTCCAAGAGGCTCATGTTGGTATTTGTGGCAACCACGAGGGGAGTAATGCCCTCTTGGCCCGACTATTCCAGGTGAGATATTTTTCACCCCAGATGAAGTAGCAATGCAAAGACTTCGTCCATAGGTTTGATAAGTCCCAACGTTTTGCTACCCTACACCACCTGTCGCCTGGAAAACTTATCCCTATAATGTCACTCATCCCCTTTGCGAAATGGAGGACGGACTTCATTGGACCTTTTCCACCAGCATCGGCTCAAAAGTGGTTCACACTGGTGGTAGTTGACTACTTCTCTAAGTGGGTTAAAGCCGAGGCCATGGCTAGCACGACGGCTGACAGGGTTATCTCCTTCATCCGCAAAAACATTATAGCTCGATATGGGATACCTCAGTACATTGTCACAGACAATGGCACCCAATTCGCCTGCAGAAAATTTGAGAAATTCTGCACCAGCTAGGATGTCCACCTATGCTTCACATCCGTGGGACATCCCCAGGCGAGCGGCCAAGCGGAGGTAACCAACCGCACCATCATCTCAACGCTCAAACGCCAGCTGCATGCAAGCAAAGGGAGAGGAGCAGAAGAGATACCGAACGTATTGTGGGGCTACAAGACATGCCAAAGGACTTCCACAGGCCACACACTATCCACTTTGGTGTAAGGCATGGAACCCGGCATCCCATTGAGACGATCCTCCCCACCTATTGGACACAACTCTACGACCCTGCCACCAATGAAGATCAGATCCACCTAGCCCTAGAACTTGTGGACGAACTAAAGGAAGAGGCATCAGAAGCTTCCCATAAGTTCAAGGAAGCGATCGTGACCACGATCGCTTGCGACAGGCAGGTTTGCAAAAGGGCTTTCTCTGAAGAAGACTTAGTCCTGCGGAGCTGCGAAGTCTCCATGCAAAGCAAATCAAGCGGAAAACTAGATGGCCCTTGGGAAGGGCCTTACAAAATTGGTAAGAACAGTTCAGGCAACCTCTACAAATTATAGACCCTAGGCGGCGAAGAGATCCCTTGTACTTGGCATGCAAGAAACCTACACTTGTATCATGTATGAAAAGAAAACTCAATAGAAATAAAAGCTTTTCTTTAATTCAAAGTATTGCCTACTACGTCATTCCCAACAAAAAAAAAAGGATAACAAGACCACTCCGAAGACTAAGTGACTTCACTCCCAGTCTTTGAAGACGCCCGCTCCGGGCATTTTGGGTGGCACGAGGAGAGCCACTCGGTCGAGCTGGTAATGCCGCAGCCTCTGACGGACCAAGCTTGGGTGCCTCCTCCTCAGGGGCTGGGCTTGTCGGCTGGCTCTTGGGCTCTACCTGTTACTCTGACAGTTCTATGAGAACCTTGTCCACAATGTCACTGTCAGCTTTTTGGTAGCCATACTCGGACAAAAATCAATCCATAAAAACCAGCCACACAGCTCCTCCACCGAAGTACATTTGCACTCAAGCAGGGCTTGTGCCGCTGCCAAGGTGTGCTTCCCCAACTCCATTGACAAGGCCACTCAATTCTCAATGGACGGATCAGTAGCAAAGAACCCCATCACCATGTCAAGATCGAGCTCCAGCTGGCCAGCCTTTTCCAACTCGAGCACCGTCTTGCCTCGGTCCTCCGCAAGCTGTTGAGCCTTTCCAAGGTCGGCTTTCAGCGCCTACTCACTTGCCGACACCTCGACAAGTTTGCCAATAGCCATACCGAAGAAAAGGTGCTCTTCTGAAGGACCGCTTCATAGCCCTCCAAATCCGAAGAGCACTCGACCCATATCACCTGCACCTCTGATGGCAACACCATCATTCGTCATAACTGGCTTACATTTGTTGAAATTAAGAGATAAATGCTCCTAAATGGTTGCTGTTGAAGGCAGAAAACTACGCATTTGGAGTTGGATTCGAAAACCTGTCAAAGTTCGAGTCGCAAAGAAATCTGTTCAACAGATAAAATTTATACCGAAAATCCGTAAAGAAGTTCCGGGTCGAACACAGGGAGGCTACGTCAATCTCAAAATCCACAATTATGTTTTTTTGTATTTTTTGTTTTGAATCACTATAAACAATAAGAGAGAGAGAACAATCACTTGATATTTGAATAATATTTTATAACTAAGAAAGTAGGAAACGATTACACTAAAAAGCGAGAAATTGTTACACTAGAAAATGGGAAAATTCTACTCTAGAAAGTGGAAAAAGAAGGGAGAGAGAAGTTATCCTCCTCGATGAATGCCTGGAGAACGACCTGGACGGTGGCGACGCCTGGAAGACGGAGGACGGGGCGGGAAGTATGACGAATCTGGAAGAATAGGAACGAGGCAGCACGTCGTTGTCGTCGCGGGATCCACTTCCGGAACGGGGGGGAAAACTTGGTTTTTGCTCTTAAGGAGCATCCCAGGTGTAGGACAAGCTTCTCTTAAGCTTTAGAGAGGGAGAGAGGAGAAGGAAGGGATGAGAAATTCATAGGGTAGGGGTCTCCTTTTATAGTTGCAAGGAGTGGGGGCATTTTGAACATTTTAATTTCAAAAACATTAATACAGGGCCTTTAGTGACGGATTTATCCATCACTAAAGGCCTGAACGCGGCCGACATGTGCGCCCCTCGCGCGCCTCCCCACCTTCCGCTGCCTCAACGCCCGTGCACATTCAAAGGCTCCCAGCCGTCCGATCGAGAGATCGGATGGCTTAAAAGCAAGTGCTCGCTCCTCTTCAACACCTCTAACGCCTATGCATTTGATCGTGCGTCCAAAGCAGCATGCGATCGCACGTGGGTGTTGGACGCATTGAGATAGCGCCACGTTGTGCCTTTCAGAGCCGCTCGATGAAGATCATGTGGCAGAATTACGCCCGCACCCACTCCCATTTTGATTTGAAGCAGAGCACGGCTCGAACACGTGCCCTTCACTCGCGAAGAGTCGCTCGCCCGCTACGCTACGCTTCCTCTTAAGGCAAGAGGATGATTTGTGCGCAAGCGACCATGGCCATTGGATGGTGATCCAATGGCCTAGATCCATCGCATGGGTGAGGAGAAAGAGAGGGTGCGGCGGTCTTGCAAATTTGGCTGGGCCGATTTGGACGACGAGATGATGCCATCTTAACCGTCCATCTTCTGTGAGTTGCAAATGGTGCCACGGATGTCGAAATGGATCGATTTCGTGCCATTGGGCTGCGATCATTGATCCGAACCCATCCGTGTGGTCAGATTTGTCATCTGAAGTGCGAATTGGCACCATCTTAGCCCTTGATCTTTAGGGTTCCTCAGTCTTTATCTGGAGCTACGGACGTCCGATCAGGGCGATCTTAAAGTCGTTGAACTCCAATCATCGCCCTGATCAGATCCGTACGGTTGGATTTTTGATAAGAGGCCCCGATTAATAAGTTGCCCTGTCCCTGGCCATAAAAGGAGACAATTACTATATAATTTATACAACTTGACCTAAATGCATGATTATGCATGTTATGCAATATTACAATGTATGATGCAAATATGACACTAAGAACATGCATTAATAGACATTTTAGGTTAATCAGATGTATGCACATCACACCTTCATGCCTATCTTTTACTAATCCCTAGCAAAAATTACATGCTATTTATAAAATAATTAGGTTGGATTACTCAGGCATAAATCACTTTCAACATCAAGAAATTTGTACCTAGGACCTGAACTTTCGAAGACACAACAGCGTCCGGGTATCTGCCAAAATGCAAACCGCCTCAATCCCTCGCTTTATTCAAAGAAAGATCCCTTTTTCTCTTTTTCTTCTCCTCTATTTTTTTTATTATTTTTGAGTTTAGGGTTACAGAGTGGCTTTCTACGGCTACTCAACCCATCCAAGATTCGATGAGAACCCTAACTTCTAAGCATCGTTTTGTGAATGTGATAGACTCGTTGATTAGTAATCAGAACGGACTTCGGGTTTCTACACCCCTAGGTAACCTTAAAGAGAGTTCTGCCTAAAGGTGTATAAATACGACCAGTAGCTTTCTCCCCTCTTTTATTTTTTATAGGGTCAACACAAGGGTGAATCCAGTGTATATCTCCCCAGCTTTTTCTACTTCTCCACTTCTTCCTAAGTGTTTTGGAATTTTTAGTGCATTTCTTGAGCTGGGTTTTGGACAACCGGTCGATGAGCTGTTACCACTGACAACTTGCCAGCCATACTCGTGTGGTGAAGTGTATTTTATTTCTCTTACTTTCTTTTTCTTTCTTTTCTCCTTTTTCTTTTCTTTCTTTTCTTTTTAAACTTTTCTTTTTTTTAAGTAGGTGGTTTCCCTAGTCTAACATTTACCTAAAGGCAGCAAGAAGAGAGTGGTCTTGTGACTGGGCTCTGGACAACCTACCTATGGGCTGTTACCCATGATAACTTGCCAGCCATATCACCCTAGAAGGTTCATTAGCAACCCAATTTTCGTTAAAACCGCCGAACAACGAGTCAGTGACGAAGAGTATGTAGATGCTTAGACTTAAAGTTCTCTCAAATCAGAGGACAGGTTGATAAGTCATGTACTTATCACCCAAACTTATTTATTCAAGTTAAAATAGAATTCAGGATGGCGAGGACTCGATAAACAAATCCACATTTTAGTGGATATCCAGGCTAATTAAGCCCAAAGACCTGAAGGGTTTTAGTGTTCAGATCCTATTGTAATATTTCCTAAGATTGAAAGTTCCTAATGTCCAAGTATTCCTTCCTAATTTCAATTTTTTTTTAAGAGAAAAACAAGTAGAATTTACAAGAATTCCACAAAGCTGACAAAATGATTCAGAAATGAATACACCCACCTATGCCTAGCTGATGCAATGTCCGCATTGAGAATAAAAGACATGAAACGAATGGTAGAATGCAGAAGATATCACCAAAATATGAAGCTCGAGTCAGCTCTGAGTCAAACTGTACAACTGCTGAGTTTAATGCCGTCAGCTAGGCGTAGTCTAGCCAAAGAAGTCGCAGCATAGCTAGAGCAACCGTGTCTAAGACGAGCTCTGGAACAGTACGGTCAATAACAGGCTTCAGATGTTGACTGTTGACTTTGAATGAATTACTCGTCTTCGGGTCAGAGATCTGAACAGCCCCGTTTGGAAATATCTGGTCGATAATGAACGGGTCGTTCCATTTCAACCTAAGTTTGCCGAGAAAGAGCTTAAGTAGAGAATCGATTAGCCAAACCTTCTGGTTCAGCTCAAAGCTCTTGCAGGATATCAATTGATCATGAAGAGCTTTGGTTCGAGCCTTGTAAATCTTGACATTCTCATATGCATCATTTCTAGGCTCCTCTAACTCAAATGTTGGAGTTTTCTGGTCTTCTCGGCTAAACTCAGATCTAGATTACATATCTTGATTGCCCAGAATTCCCTATGTTCAATTTCTACAGGTAAATGGCATGCCTTATAGTAGGCCCAAAGAGTGTCCTCAAGCTTTTGAGTCCAGTCTTTGCGAACATGCCTAACTGTTTTCTGTAGAATATTCTTGATCTCTCGATTGGAGATCTCGGCTTGTCCATTCGTCTGGGGATGGTATGGTGTGGAGATTCTGTGATTAACCCCATTTTCTACCAATAAATAACGAAACTGGGCATTACTGAAATGAGTGCCACCATCGCTAATGATGGCCCTCGGAATCCTGAACCTGCTGAAGATGTTCTTCTTGACAAAATCAATGACCACCTTGTGGTCATTGGTTCGGGTGAGAATAGCCTCGATCCACTTGGACACGTAATCAACAGCAACGAGAATGTATTGATGTCCAAATGAAGGGAGGAAGGGTCCCATGAAATCGATGCCCAAACGTCAAAAATTTCGACGGGAAGAATCGGGTATAGGAGCATCATGTCTCTCTTGGTTATGCTCCCAAGTGCTTGGCATCGGGAACACAACCTGGAGAAGTCTTGGGCATCCTTGAATAAAGACGGCTAATAGAATTCAAATTACAAAATTTTTGCAGCCGTCTATTTCCCGAAGAAGTGTCCACCACACGCAAATGCATGACAGAACACGAGTATACTCTTGAATTCGTTCTCCGGAACACATCGGCGAATAATCTAATCAGAGCCGATGCAGTACAGTTCAAGGTCTTCCCAGAAGTAATATTTGGCCTCAGATTTGAATCTATCCCGTTGTTGCTTGGTTAAATCCAGGGGGATTTGACCAACGGCCAAATAATTAACAATGTCAGCAAACCACGGGGTTTGGACACCTGAAACTGTAAGGATGGTCTCGTCCGGAAAAGTATCAGCAATCGAAATGTCCGAACGAGAAGAATTACTCAGAAGTCTCGACAGATGATCCACCACCACATTCTGTACCCCAGATTTATCCTTGATTTCAAGATCAAATTCTTGAAGCAGAAGAATCCATCGAATAAGCCAGGGTTTGGTATCCTTTTTGGCCAAGAGATGTCTCAAGGCCAAGTGGTCGGTATATATGATGACACGAGACCCTAAGAGATAAGTCCTAAATTTCTCCAAAGCAAATACTACAGCTAGTAATTCCTTCTCAGTCACAGTGTAGTTCCTCTAGGCCTCGTCTAGAGTTTTACTAGCGTAGTTGATGACAGAGGGCTTCCTGTCAATCTTCTGACCCAAAACAGCCCTGACCACGTAATCAGAAGCGTCGATCATGATCTCAAAAGGGGCTATCCAAATCGGTGGTCGCAACACCGGAGCACAAGTGACTGCTGTTTTAAGAAAATCAAATGCTTTACGGCATGATTCGTCGAAACCAAACGGCGTTTCTTTGGCGAGAAGGTTGCACAAAGGACGAGCAACCTTCGAAAAGTCCTCGATGAATCTCCTGTAAAATCCCACATGACCAAGAAATGATCAACTTTGTTTGACAGATGTGGGAGGAGGAAATTTAGCGATAGCATCAACCTTAGCTTTGTCCACTTCGATTCCCCATTAGGAGATTACATGGCCCAAGATGATGCCTTCTTGTGTCATGAAATGACTCTTTTCCCAGCTAAGAACCAGTCTTGTTTTGATGCATTGTTTAAGGATCATTTCAAGATTAGCTAGACAAGAGTCAAATGATTCTCCAAAATCAGAGAAATCGTCCATGAAGACTTCCATAAACTCTCCCACCATGTCAGAGAATATGGCTAGCATACACCTTTGAAGGTGCCAAAATGTTAAAGGACAGTAATTCCAGTTAAATACATTTTAGGAAGAAAATAATAAAATAGGGTTAAATCTATAGTTTTAACATCACATCATGAATGCAGAGTAACCATGGGGTCACCCAGGAGTTAATTAGAGGTCAATTGAGTATTAAAGACTATGAAGTGGGTCAATGCTGAAAGAAACAAGGCTTCATACAATTCAAGAACCAAAACAGTACACAAAACACTAATTCTCAACCTACTTAAATTGAAGAGGTTCTGATCAGGATAAAATTCATCCAAATTTCCTAAAATTCATAAAAAGTATTCTAAGATGTTTGGTACCTTTGGTTTAACCATCTGAACCTATTTTGACCTAGAATAGATTTTCAAACAGGATTTTACCTTGATTTAGGCTTCTGTGCAAATTGCCAAATCAAACGTGATTAAAAATCAAATCCAAGTGTGTTACGACCCGATCCTGGCTCCCTACAGAACACGAGAACAACTCGCCTTGACTAAATCTAAAGACCCAGTCGTCTAATGAGAGATTATCAAATGCAGAAAATATTCTACAACCACATATGTAATGTAACTAAACAAAAATAGATAATAGATAACAATGGAACTAAAGCAGAATATTTCAAAGATATTACATGCCACAAGAGAAAAAGTACTATTACAGACATAGCCATCACACCTGAAACAGAGAGAAATATAATAAAAACATATAGAAACAGTTACTACATGCTAAAAATACTCGTTACTTAACAAAAACCTTTGCAACGGAAAAAAAGAAAGGACTACGGTTGGGCTTGATTGGGCCCAACACCCTCTGCATCTGGTGACGCTGGCTGCTCAACGCCCTGACCTAAACATGGCTATATAAATCTGTGGTCAGCTAACGTTAAGTAAAGTGGTGTTTAAGTCATTTACATGCAGCTAACTAACCATCCAATTTCTAGTTATGTTTTATTATTTATTTCCGTTTAAACATTTATGTGTTTCTAATTCCATTGCTAGTAAGGGTCCTCAACCTTTCTTAATCCGCTTGCTCCCTAAGGGAACGATCTTAATGCAGTTTTCCTGCGATGCAGGATATACACGTGGCACTCTCCTGGTTGGGAGAGCACCCCGTGGTAATCCTATACCCGGTCTACCACCCCGGGGTCATGGCCGTGACGTAGGGTGACAACGGCACGTGCGATAAGCGACAGGTAGCTACCTCACACTGGCATGTGTTCAGTCGTTTCCACTAACGAGTACTCCCAAACGTACAACACAGAACAGAACAGGGGCCACACCCCTCAACAGTCTGTGTACCCTCTCCCAACTATCTTGGTTTACCCAGTGGGCCTAACAAGAGTCAGTGTAGGGGGCCACTCCTAACCTCAAGTCCCAACCCAAGGGGCGGCTAGCTCCCCCTACACTAAAGTGACAGTAGCTCTCCTCGGTACTGCGTACACAAGGGTCAGCTAACTTTTCATACCCAAGTCCATACAACCAACCAGCCCGTAGGCAACATGTTCCATCATACGTCCGATATTCGTTTCAATATACTTAAGTTCCTTTCGTAGTTTCCCGTAGGGTTCATGTATCGAACTCATCTCATTTCATATATAGCATATATCACTATTCACATTTCGGTTCTTAATTATATAACAGGCAGCTCGTGATTTAATAAATGAAGCAAGCATCACATCACTTAACTATTTAAGTGCCAGCAGTAAAGACTTTAACATGCATTTTAGAGTATAATAGCGTGGCTCAAGTAATGTACATTCATTTTTTTCAGCCCTAGGATTCATTTCATATCATAGGGTTCAATCAGATCATTCTAATATAACATGAACTTTAATCATTTAAATTACAATATTAAAGAAGACCACCCTACTAGGTCATATGGGTCAAATAGGGGCTCGAACGGTCGTCTCCACGGGTCCTGTATACACTACAGACTAGAGACCTATACCATTGACCAATCATGTTAAACGAGTCCAAAATAGCATAGGTGAGACACTAACATGTAGAGATTCCAAACTGAAATCATCGATAATTCATTTACGTAAAATCGACTCCGTTTGGACCCTGAACCGGCCAAAAACACACACTCTGACCAAAATCAGACGTCTGGGACTTAAACGATCCCAGAAGCTCACCTTGCTTTCCTGCGTCTTTTTCAGTCGTCTGATGGAGCTTCCAGACGTCTAACACCGTGCGCGATCATCTGGAAGAGAAGTCAGACATCTAACATGGTCTCCAGACATCCTAAAGTGCCTCAAAGGGCATTCCATGCGCCTTTCCAACGCCTCGTACCTGCGCATGCATGCGCAGCTTAAAAGGCGACACCTGAAACTAACATACATGTATGCGGGTTCGTGTAGGGTACATACCTCGGCACCCTACGTGCTGTCAGACGTCTGGTGTTAGCTTCGGACGTCTTACGGCTCCTTCAGACGTCTAGAGAACGTCACAGACTTCTGATACTATGGAAAAATAACTCCGCAGAATGTCTCGCGAAGTTTCTCCTCTCGAGTTCCAGCTTCTACAACCGCAACAATGCCACCCTCATGTAGGTCTTCCTCCTACGTGGCTTCTCCTCCGACTCGAGCTCCTTCGGCTCCTCTGGCCACACTCGCCACCTCCTCTCCAAAGCTCCTCCAAGCTCCTTCTCCTCCTCGTACCTCCTGCTCTCCTCGCCCACACTCTCTCTCCCTCTCCTCCGTGCTCCTCCCCTCTCCTTCTCCCCCACTCGCGGCTACAAGGGGACGTGGGGGGAAATGGTCGCCGGCGGCAAGGTGGTGGAGTGAAGGTGGAGGTGGTGTTGGTGGCATGGGGAGAGTGGAGGGATGAGGGGGGGAGTTATAAGGGAGAGGGATTAGGGTTTGTGTGCGTGGGTACGTGAGTTGTGGTGGAAAATGAGAGGAAAAGTTACAGGGTTGCCCCCACAAGGTTTCCTGTTTCCCCGCAAAGCCCAAAAACTTAAACCCAGTGGGTTTAAAATTGTGTCCACACCCCTAAGATTCTGGAAAAATCCCGAACAACCCTAAGGAAGGGTCATTTTAAAGTGCACGATTTGATTCCTTGGATCCAAATTAGGATAGCACCAAAATTTGGGCCCAATCGGAGTCCATCTTGACCTAGTTTGCAATCTAGTCCCTTAAATCTCTATTTCTTACACTTAAGCCCCTAACTTTCAAGTACTTTATGTTTAGCCCCCTAACTTTGCAATCATCTTCAAAAAACACTCCTTTCTCCATGAGTGTGAAGAGCATCTTCCCTAACCCAAACCCGTAAACTTTAATCGTGGATTTCATGTTCATCTCTCGATCAAATCCCTCCAAACTTGGAGGGATTGATCTTGAAGTGATTCCACATCTATTTGCCATCTCACAAGGTCCAGCATGCTTTCCATGTTGCCGACGAGAAGCTCAAAATCAGCGGGATTTGGTTGTGAAAATTGCGAGGAAATCTTATGATTTCCTCGCCATTGAGGGCCAAAACATCTTCTTTTTAAGCTCCTCCAACTTCCCATGTGTTTTTCAGTCGAGTTTAGGCCAAATTACTCCAATTCTTCCCTCCTCCAGCCGCCAGCTCGACTTCCGCGAAGCTCCTCAACTCCATCTTCAAACTAGCCAACAGCCAAATTGGCTAGATCTTCAGCTTCCTCAGCTTCTCCCGCCTCTCACCAGTCAACGCAAAGGCCACCAACGCCTTTCGTCCTCGCCGTCTCCCTCAACAAAGTTCCTTTCGTCTCCAACGTCGACCAATCGTAGTCGACACCAATTTCTGGTCCTTTTGTCCAGTAACGTAGTACTCTCCCTCCCTCTCTCTCTCTAGCGTCTCCCTAACCTCTTATCTTCCTAGGAAGACCGCTGGATCACCTTCTTCCCCTCCGTCTTCCCCAACTCCGGCCATGCCTCCGATGTGATCACCCCATCACTACACACTACCAAATGCCTCACCAACACCTCCATAAGCTTCCACTTGCCTCCCCGAACAAAAGCCCTCAAAAAATTGAGGGCTTTGTTCACCCAAACCCTCAGTCGTCCAACCCACCTTCCCTCCTTCATCCTCAACTTCGGCTGGCCGCCATACACTCCCAAATCCCACAATACCACCCCCACCACCTTCACCAAGCTCCGGCGATGTTGATGAACATTCAAACTAGGGCAATTAGCTTGTATTTCTTTACGTAAGTCTTCACTTGATCAGAGCTCCACTGCCGCCATCTTATCCAACATCACTCGCCTGCTTCCGACCTTCAAACAACCTGCTACAACTTGCACTTTACGTGGTTCCAAGTTCTGATGACTCCCAAGAATTCAATCAAAGCAACACGCATCAGCAACTGCTGCAATTCACCTCGACATTCAGTTACAGTTCATGCGAAGCTGTGCGAAGAAAAAGATCATGGGATAGTCCCACATCGTGCATCGACCAAGCCCGCACAGCGTATAAAGTGAAATCGCGCAATCGACATACCGCCTCAGAGAGCACGGGTTGAGGTCCCACGCACGCCTCATAACACGTGCTATACACGTGCTCCCCCATACACCCTCGCTAGCGAATCTGCCTGCAGGTCTGGGCTAGATCCGATTGCCCAGCTATTCGAGTCCGGTTTGGTTCTAAAGGAAGGAAATCTGAGGAGAAGGGAGGAGGGTTTTGCACCTCAGGTTTCGTGCCTGGTGCCTTGGGATGCGTGTATACACTTAGCCATCTCTTAGGCTTGGTGCTCTGGTCTATTAAGGCCTTGTGCCTATTCTGAGGTTTGGATGGTTAAGTTGTCGGGTCCTTGTCGCCGACGTATGATTTGGCACTGTTGAAATATTTGAGCTATTATCTAACGTGGCTATTTGAGAATAAGTGGTTCTAACCACCGTAACAAAATTTGAATGGTTGATTTCCCTGGGATATGTGCCTAATTATGGGATATAATTGACGATTCAAATCGCCATTTTTAGGTCCTAACTATTCTTTTTATTCCATTGGATTTTGAGAAACAATTTCACTTATCCTTGAATATATTGCTGAAGTGAATTATTCATTGAATATCCTTTTCCTACTTAATTGATTGTGCTCATTATTTCTAAATGCGATTAGTATTGTGAATTCCAATTTGCTCCCTGCGAACGACCACAGACTCACTTATGATTTTCGAGCACTTATAAATTTTAAGTATTGTTGCAATTTCGTCTTATACTACAACTCTATACTTTAAAACGATGATTTTTGCACAATTACAACCTCCTCCTTCAAGGAAAGGACGTTTGTGCAATAGGTCTATAGACTCTCGGATAAGTCTTACAGAGCCGCAACTTCGGCCTTGTGCACTCCAATAAGACTCTCCATCTTCTCGCCTAGGGCCGCAATCCACCTCAAAGCTTGGTGGTTCCTCCTTAGCTTCTCCTCTAGCCAGGAGACTTGGCGAGCCACCTATTGCTACGATTGCAGCTTGCGAAGGGCATCCCCCTTCTCTTCTCCTCCTCTTCTTTGGCGACAACTGCCTCCTCTAAACAGTGGGCAAAGTCGCACTGCTCTGCCCTGTCTGTCATGGCACACTTCATGATCATCTCAACCACCACAAAAGACCCGCCAGGCCCAGCGGCGTCGATGGGAGCACCGCCACGTGGAACAAAAGTTCTCCCGAGAAGCTCGACCTGCTCAGAACCATAGGCGAGTATATGGAGAAAATTCCACCCCAAAGGATAAGTAAAGGGAAAACAAGACAATGCTTACTGCTTAAAGGCAATAGTAGAACACATGGTTCAGGTGCATGCCTCCCGGCCGGGAGGCGACCCAAAATATGGCATCCTATTGAGCGTACTTTTGTCGAGTTTAAAATATGTGCCATAGTATAGTCAACAAAAGCAAATCGACATTTAAATTTATAAGCTCGAAAATCAAACGTAAGACCAAGGTCGTTTATAGGGAGCAATTATAGCAAATCAATTCACTAATCACAAGTATCAAGAATAATAATGCAAGTGAAACCAATAATCAGAAATGATATTCAATATGTAGCAAAATGTATCCCAGAATGTCAGGTATCAAAGTGTAAAAAGAACAAGATAAAAGTGGTAGTTGAAACCACCAAATAAACCCTAGAATTTAAGCTCGAATTAAACTCAAATATTTGAACAGCAACCACAACCAAATATCCATGGCAACTCAATGAATCCACAGTAACAGAACCAAGGCACGCAACCAATTAGACGTTGAGTATAAGGCACAGTCACCTTAACCTCCAAGGCCTCAAAAGAGAGCAAAAGGCACAAGCACAATAAAAGGCAAGCAACAGAGAGCTCAAGAATGGCTAAGTGTTGAGTGAGGAGAGGGGGAACATGAATCCCAAGGTGCTACAGTGCAAAACCCCTCTCCCTCCTCAGATCTCTCCCTCTTCATATTCAAACTCGGGTGAACAATAACCGGGTAAACAGATCTAACGCAGACCCACCAATGTGGTGTAGCAGGTGAGAGCGTGTGTGGCACGTCGAGAGAGAAGGGACCTCACCCCGTGCTCACTGAGGTGAACAGCGTATGGCGATAAAACACTTTATGTGGCCCTCCTAGGCTTTCGATGCACGAGGTGGGACTAAATGTCCCCTTCTTCCTTTGCATATGCTGCAAGCAGAAGTTCAGCTTCAATTGACGTTACTGCGTGCATCCTCCTTCGATTGCAACGAAAGGTTGCTTCGTGGAGGGATTCTGCTCTTGCTGAAGGTGGCAGCAAGGTCTAAGTTGGTTGGAGCACGGCGAGCAGAGGCGGGGATGAGCAACATTGACGGTGGTACCTGAGATACACGAATACTACCTCGCAACCCAATCAAAAGAGTTCAGATGCTTCGCCGGACCACAACAAGTGTATTGGTGGTGGTGGGAATTTGATGCGAGCATGAGTGCGGTGCTCGGACGGTGACGGGGAAGGTGGTCGGAGTGTGGGTTGTTCATTGGAGCAGTTGAGTGGTTGTCCAACCAAATATAGTTAGGGCTTTTGTAGGTGAAGTCGAGGTGAAGCTTCTGGGAGTGTTGGCGGGGCGTTCGATGGCCGAATGTGGTCGCGCAACCTCACCAAAGGCGTGGCCAATGCTGGGGAAGACGGAGGGGGTAAGGGGGCAAAAATCAACTATAGAGGGAGAGGAAGGTGTTAGAGGAACTTAAGGAGTGAGAGGAGGACGAAGGCATCCGGCGTTGGTTAGCTGGACGAGGGGAAGACGAGAGGAACGACGAGACGGCGGTGAGGAAGGAGAGGTCGAAGATGGTCAAACTTTGGCAGGTCTTGGTCACGAAGAAGAGACGAGGAAGATAAGCCAGTCAATTTGATCTTTGACCGACTTAATGAGGTAGTCGGAGAAGGGTCACTGGAGCCGAAGTCGCAGAAGTCGAAGAAGGTGAGAGAAGAGAAAATCCGATTGAAACTTAGCTAAGGAGGAAGCTGGGGATTTGAGGGCTCTTTATAGAGCTCAGAACCGAGCTCTAAAGCAAGGGAAGAGGCTTGATTTGCACGTGATTTTAGGGAAAAGATCCCCTTAAATCTCAAGCTCGCCTAAGCTCTAGGGATCGACCTAGGGTTCTTGAGATGGCCCAATCAATTAGGGGTTATCTCTAGATCATTTTTTCCAAATTTGGAGGGATTTGGATATAATTTGAGGAAAAATTCCCCCCTTGAATCTTGTTGCAGGAGCTTTCACACTAACATAGGTGGTAGGGACCCAAATGCAAGGAATAAGGAAAAGTTAGGGGACCATTTGTAAGAAACTTGAAATCTGGGGGGTTAAATATAAGAAACAAAGTTGTCAAGGGTTAAACTACAAACTAGGTCAAGATGGACTCTGATTGAGTCCAAATTTTTGTGTTAACTTAATTTGGACCCAAGGAATCTAATGGTGAACTTTGATTTGTTTTAACCACATTTGACTGGGTAATTTGCATAAAAGATCAAAATAGAGCAAATTCCCATCTGAAACTCTATTATAAATCAAAATGGGTTCAAATGGTCAAACTAAAAGTGCGAAACCTTTTACAATATTTTTCTATGAATTTAAGGAGATTTAGACCAAGAAGTAGGGCTGATAATTAGGGCTTTTGATACTATTTTCTCCCTCAAAATTTGTGAAATCGTGTTTCCGTCAGAGTAGACTCACTTCTTGATCTTTAATGCTCAATTGACCTTCAATTAATCCCCTAGTGACCCCACAGTTATTCTGCATTTGCAATGTGCTGTTAAAATTGCAAAATTAACTCTATTTTCCTGCCTTATTCTTGAATCAAAATGATGTAGAGTTGTAACTCTTAGATGATTAGGTAGGAGCTTTTATCATTCAAACGTGACTAATTGTGGCTAGTTAGGACCCATGATGGTGTTACCATCACATCCTCCAAATGTCGAATAAGCTACCTTTCCACACTAAGCCCCCTGCCCAAACCGCCTAACTCGCCCGAACTGCCTGTTGGGATTAGGACTACCCGACCAAGTGTGGTCCCTGCACCAACAGTTTCCAGAACAGATCCCTTAGTAGATCTGAACCTCTGCCCTATCAGGCCAAGCCCCCTCTATCAGAAGGGTCCACCAGCATCCTTGCCCCTGTCAAGCTCCTCCTATAGTGCGACTGCACAAAAACACTCCCACTAAGGAAACCCCCAGTCACAGCCACCACCTATGCCAGCTGCGAGAAGGCACCAACTGATCCGGACAAGGTGCTGAACGCGCTCGCTCCTCCTGACTGAGCCTTCTCCGCTGAAGCAACAAGTGGAGAGTCGAGGATAATACAACCCTCTAGCGGTCTAGGTGGGCCTGAGGGGGTAGGCGAATCCACTGGGGCTTTCCTCGCCTCAACCTCACTCAAACTCTCATGAGCGAACGGTGCCGAATGAACACTCCCTAGCCCACCCTTTGGGATCTTGAGAGGGGTCTCCACCTTTTCCTCGCTCCCTCCCCCCCCTGCCTCCTTCCTCTTGGGCTCCTTGGTGTGAGAGAACTAGCTTCCCTCTCTCTGCTGCATGGGCCTCAATGTATATAAAGAAAGCACAAAAAAGTGGACATCTGATTTTATGAATCAGACGTCTTAAATATGGCTGCTACAGTGATGCTTCTCTTCTCTTTTTCTCTTCTCTGATCTCTGTCTCTGGCTAGCTTTCTTCCTTCTTCTTTTCTTCTATGTTCTTTTCGTGCCTTAGCATTTGCCTTTCTGCCTTTAGCTTCTCTGGCCTTTGCCGCCTTCTTCTTCTTCTTTCTTTCCTTCTAGCGACTCCTCTTTCTTCTACCTTCAGTTCCTTCTCCTCTTTCTTCTTCTTTCTCTGGCGGCTCCTCTTTCTTCTACCTTCAGTTCCTTCTCCTTCTCTTTCTCTTTCTTCAGCCCTTCAGCCTTCAACTTCTTCCTCTTCAGTCCTTGCCTTCTCCTCCCTTAGATTCTCTGGCCTTCACCCTCTTCTTCCTTGGCTTCTTCTTCTTCTCCTTTCTTGCAAGAGCAAAACCTACCCCTACCTGCCCCCGCAATCTCTCTTCCTCTTTCTCTCTTAGGCTCGCTCTCCCAAAGCCGCTTCTTGGGTAATCGGGTCGGGTGTAGGCCTGAGACCAGGCCCATCAGCGTGCTGTGGGGGGCGAGGAGTGCAGGTCGGGTATATGGGTCAAGCCAGGACCGCGGGGATCGGGTCACAGACGAGGTAGTGAGAGGGTGAGTGGGACCTCACCCCGTGGTCAGGAGGCGAATAGGCATATGCACTTTTTCAATTTATCTTGCTGCGCCCACTCATCCACTTCCGAGGTGGGACTAAACGTCCCACCTTCCTGTTGTGTGCGTTTGCAGCAGATGGCGAATCCAATTGGCTACGCTACAGAGGCTGTCGACTTCAATCGGTATCCTAGGTACATTCGTGCCTTAAATCCATGTTGCCTAGGACTTGCACCTGGAGCGGATGGACCTGGAGAAGCCCACAAGCAAGCTCCTTGCTGCTTAAAAATGGCGGCATCCCTCCTGTACCTGCAGTCACACAAACGGCCTTGCAGCCTCGTAAGAAAGCTCAGGAGGCTTTCACCAAGACACGGTGAGTGTGTTGCGGGGGTCGGCACGGCGTGTGGGTGGTTGTGGTGGTGAATCTAGGGTAACCTGTGGCTGTGTGTATGGGTGTGTTCGGGGGGCAGTTGGGTGTGTGGCGTGGTGAGTGAGGTGAGGGGTTGCGTTCAATGGGGTATTGCGAAACTTTTGGGATGGTTGGCAAGGCAGGATGGAGGTGCAGAGCGATGGGGACACCTCACCGGAGGTGGAGAAGGTGGTGGTGATTTGTGGCGTCGAGGGATATTTTCAAGAAATAAAGAGGGGGAACAGGAAGAAGAGGGAGAGTGAAGTTATCTGACCTAACCAAAGGACGAAGGAGGCAGGGATGGTGGCAGGCTCGTGTTGCCGTCGTCGGAGACGAAGCTCTCCGTAGGTGAGGCGGCGGCGGCGACAGGAGCAGAGGCAGCGTCGGCTAGTATGGTCGACGCAGATGAACGAGAAGAAGGCAACCCAACCACTGATATTGTGGTTGGGCAACGAGAGAGAGAGGATGGAGCCGACGGAGCTTGCGGAGAAGTTGTGGCCAGCAAGGAGAGGAAAGTGGGGCGGACCGGCCCAATTTCAAGCTCAGGAGGTGCGGAATGAATTAAGGTTTCTTAAATAGGTCCTGGAGGTTGGGTTTGTGCTTGGAAGCCAAGCTTCCAAGCATGGCAATCTCGCCGAACATGGAAACTCAGAGAGACCCAAATCTCTCATGCATTCGCATGAGAGATTGGGTAGGAATTAGGGCTCATCAATGGGTTCACATTGGAGGAGATTTCTCAGAAAATTTCCCTTTCAATTTTGAAGGGGATTCTCTGAGAGATCAGAGAGTTCTTGCCTTTGAAACATCGGCAGAGTAGGATTCTCTCCACTATAATTGTAGAGGGACCTAATTGCAAAGAACGACGAGGAAGTTAGGGGGTTTCTGTAGAGGTTTTCAAAAGATAGGGGTAGAAATGTAATTGGGCTAGACCTATTTGCAAAGTAGGTCAAGATGAGTTCCCCTTAGGTCCAAATTTTGGTACAAACCTAATTTGGACCTAAGGAATCCAATGGTGAAGTTTGATTTTGGGATTGACCACGTTTAACTAAGCAATTTATGCAAAAACTCAATTTAAGGCAAATATTTGTCTAAGATCCCAATTTAGGTCAAAATAGGTTCCAAGGGCCAAATTGAAGGTTCCACACCCTAGAGAATATTTTTTCATGATTTTTAGAGGGTTTAGGTGAATTTTATCCTGATCAGAACCTTGTTAAATCAAGTAGGTCTGTTTTAGGGTTACAAGAAGTCATTTAATTCCCAGAATTCACATGAACCCTTTTCTGTCTAAACTAGCCCACTTTTTATCTTGTTGAGACCATTTAACCTGTGTTTAGTGTTACGACCCAATTCCCGAATCCCTACAAAACCTGAGACCGGCTCACCTCGACTAATCCCAAGACCCAGTCGTCCAACAAGAAATAATCGAAAAGTAGGAAAATAAACCACATTCACATATGCAATGTAACTAAACAGTAAAAGCGTACAAGCAGTAAGAAAAGTAAAAGCTACTAGTTTTGTACATACCACCACAACAACAGTAAAAGTAAAACAGAAGCAACAGTAATAGGAACAGGAACAAAAAGTCTAAAACTCACTATAGCAGAAAAGAGAATATAACAAAAGTACTAAAAACTATGGATGGGCTCGACTAGGCCCAGCACCCTCTGCAGCCGATAGCTCTGGCTACTCAACTCTTGGACCTGAACAGTGTTATGAGAAAACGGAGTCAGCGAACGCTGAGTAGAATGATAACCAGACTATCTAAAGCAGCAAAAACTAATATGTATATTTATCCTTTTCCAGTTATTTATTTTACAGGAAATTTCTTTTCACCCCATTGGTTTACTTTCATATTTCTTTCTTAATCTTGTATGTTCCTCGTGAGAACAATCTTGATTGCAATCTTTTCCGAAGAGTAGAAGGAGCACATGGTGCTCTCCTGGCCGAGAGAGTCCCCTGTGGTAGTCCTACACCCAGTCAACCACCCTAAGGTCACTGACAGACGTAGCGGTGACTACAGCACGTGCGATAACCGCACGGGTAGCTACCCCGCACTTGCATGCGATCAGTCGTTTTCGCTAGTGGGTACACTCAAAGTACAGCACGGAATAGTATAGGGCGTAGCTCTCTCAGAAATAGGGGTCTAGCCCCTCATAACCAAACAGGGGTTTCGCCCCTCCACATTCCGCACACCTTTATCTGACTGCCCTGGTTTGCCCAGAGGGCCTAAGAAGTCGTTGTAGGGTGGCAAGTTGAACCCCGGGCCCTGTGGGGTGGCTAGCTCCCTCCCTACACTAGTAGCTCACCTCAGTACCGTGTACGCAAGGGTTAACAAAAGTCGGTGTAGAGTGGCCAATCCTAACCCTGGGTCCCAACCCAACGGCGACAAGCTCCGCTCTACACTAAAAGGGGACAGTTACTCTCCTTGGTACCACATACTCAAGGGCCAACACACTTCCCATCCACATTCCAGGCTTCTCCATCTAACCACAGGAGCTCTACTCTTAACTCCCCGTAGGGTTCATGCTCATGTTCACCATATTATTCCAATCCAGGTTTCATCATTCACAATTTAGTTCTCATTTATACACATGTAGCTCGTATTTCCACAATTTAACACATCCAACAAGTGATATCACAGGTAACTGCTTAGTTATCTCAGGCAGCTCATAGTCTAACAGGAAACTCATATTTATTTACAAGTAGTGGCTAACAATCCGATCATTCATATATATATATACAAGTTCAATTACGCAAACAATTGGTTCGACCATTTCTTATCCTAAGGTTCATGCCACATCCTAGGTTTCTAGTTGTCTAATTTTCATAAATGCATTCATATTTAATAAGTATAACAAGGGTGGACCACTCTACCAGACAATCCGGGAGTACTGGAGGCTCGAACTGCAGGCCTACGCGCCTCTACAAGCCCCAGACACGCAACAAGTCGAAGTCCTATACTAAGAAATACATCACCACGGAAGGTTCAGAGCAGTGTATAAAGTCTTCTAATACGTAGAGAAACTGACAAGGAAGCCATAGATATTTCGTTTACGTAAAACGAATCCCGATCGGACCCTAAACAGGTCAAAAACGTGTCAGCAGACACAAATCAGACATCTGGAAATAAGTCCAAACGTCTTAAAAGTCTAGAGACTCACCTCAAGCTTCTACAGCGACCTCAAATGTCCAGGACTCCTCTACAACCATCTGGAAACAGTTCCAGATGTCTGACCAGTCCTCCGATAGTCTGGGAACGCCTCCGGTCGTCTTGTAAGCTATCCAGACATCCGAAAGTGCATGGAAATGCATTCCGCGCACCTTCCCAAGGCTGCTCCTACGCATGACAGAGTAGCACCCTCTTTAGGCTAAACCAAATCAACTGCAGTTCAGCCTGCATGGCCGTAACCGCGAAGAAGACGTACCTTCACGATACAAATTCTTTCAGATGTCTGGTGTCGATGCCAGACGTCCAGCCGGTCGTCCAGAAGACACTCCGGACGTCTGATACTGGAGAAATTCCAATATCAAACCACACTCCTACGCTTCTCGTCGCGCTCCGCCGCGGCTCCTTTCGCTCTGCTGCAGCCCCAACTGCTGTAGAAGGTCGGGGACAACACTCCAACGTCCTCCTCCTCCCGCACGCACCACGGTGGCCGTGCGAGCCTCCGACGAGCTTCCATGAAGCTCTCGACCTCGGCCCTCTCCTCCTCCTCACGCACGCTCCTCCTCCTCGCTCTCGTGCTCTCTCTCACGCGCCCTTGCTCACGGCAGTGGAGTGGGGGGTGTGGTGGTAGTGGTGGAGTGAAGAGGAGAGGAAGGGGGGTGGTCTTTTATAGCCGAGGGGTTAGGGTTCGGAGGGGGAAAAGAAGAAGGAAGGAGAGAGAAGAAGAGTCTGCACGTCGCCTGCGCATAGAACGCAGGGTGCGTATAGATTTTTCAATTTCCAGATGTATGGGAAGGGGTCCAAACGTCTGTCCAGACGTCAGACTAACACTCGAAACGTCTTAAAAGGCCAAAATCAGGATGGGTCTTTACATTTATCCCATGAGAAAACCCATTGTTGTACTGCAATGGCAAAATTGCAATTTTACCCTTTGTTTCTTACTTTTATCTCAGAATGGTTATTCATGGAATTAGGACCTCCAATTGGTTATGTAGGAGCTTTTGTTCTCTTTTCTAGGTCAAAATGAGCTAGTTAGGGCTCATAATAGTGTTCCCATCAGGCAAGTCCTTATCAATCTAACCTTGCCAGATATAAGGGACGCCGTGACCCTCATCATGAACAAAGAAAAAATGGCGATCCTGCTCCTCCAAACTATCAAGCAGGTCAACTGTCTGGTACTTTGTGTGCCAGTTGTACAACGTGTAAGTATAGGATGGGGTCTTCCCCTTCTTAATCTTAGGGGTCACAAGACCAAAAAGCAAGAGGAACAAACCCAAGTAGGGGACAATCTGCAAATGGAAACAAATAATGGTAAAAGCATTCAACACCGGCCAAAAATTGAGGCTAAGTTGAGAGGGGGACAGGCGGTAGTAATAAAGGAATGAGCACAAGAAGTGGTTTAAAGGAATCCAAACGCCATATTTGTTGGCATATTTACAAATGATAAACGAGTCCTTAAACCCATCCGAGCATAGGCGGGTCTGCGACCCACAAGAGTCAAACAAAACTCCATCGAGTTCGTACTCACTCAAAAATGCCGTAATGGTGAAACAACTACGAAATTTGAAAGCAAGGGTGTAGAGCTCTCTCATCTCACACGAGTCCAGACATCACGGACAGCATCTCTGATACTCACCGAGGAAAGAAGCTCTGAGAAAACCACCTCCTCGCGCCTCGCCTGAGAGGAAAGGGCTCGCACCAGCGATGAAGAGCGCTCACAAATGGGTAGGTGGGGCATTAACTATACCCCATACCCTCTATTTATAACCCCCATACCGAGCAGTTCCCCCTTGCGGGGCATAAATTTCAAAAAACAAAATCCCACGGATACAGCGTGAGTTTTAAAAAATTCCCCTTTAA
Source organism: Thalassia testudinum (assembly GCA_037157565.1). Taxonomy (NCBI): domain Eukaryota; kingdom Viridiplantae; phylum Streptophyta; class Magnoliopsida; order Alismatales; family Hydrocharitaceae; genus Thalassia; species Thalassia testudinum. The sequence goes on from JAZHRO010000012.1 coordinate 91,953,000, forward strand.
GGCAAGTGAACAGGACTTTTTCGCTTGAAAGATGATGTCTCAAGAAAATAACATGTCGTCGCATTACAAATCGTGTGGTGGAAAAATCCCCGATCAAAAATATTTAACAGTCAAAACTAACTACGAAAGTTAGGTCATATCCACAGGGAGAAACAGACAAATAATCTCGCAAATGTCTCCACATGAAATCATGTCCAAGAAAAATAGTTTGCAAGATAATTCTTTTTCTTTTAATTAAATGCTAGTCTCTTTTTCTAAGCAATCCATCCATTATATAAATCCAAAGAAGAAGAGAAATTTTAAGGGCACACATGCAATGGGCACATAATAAACAACATATAAAATAATTCAACAGTGCTTCTCAATCGAAATTTCCCCACCCAACTAATGCCTCCCCTACTGTAGCAAAATAGGGGAGGAGGTTCTCACGTGCAGTCACGTACGCAATGTGAATGACAATTGACAAGATTGACTGGAGAAGATTGGTTGGAGGTAAGGAGTGCTCTGGCGGCAGTGGATCTACTGGTGGTGCTAGGAAGCAGCCGGACAACAAGGAGTGATGACCGACGACGTGTGATGCTACTGGTGGTGGAGGAGTCGCCCATTGATGGCGTAGGGGCGACTGAGCACGAGGAGGACATCGGCGGCGTCAGCGATGAGGTAGGAGGTCGTTGGCACGTCGAGAAGGTGGCTACACGGTGGTGGTTGTTGAAGAGGAAGATGAAGAAGAAGACAAAGACGACGAAGAGCTGGCGCACACAGTCGAGGTCGAAGAGGGTGGAGGGTGATGAGAGCCTCACCATGAGCCATAACTAGCTCATTTTGACCCAATAAAGAAGATAAAAGCTCCTACATAACCTAGAAGAAGGCCTAACTGAAGGAACAAGTGCTCTGAGAAGAAAACATGAAATAAAGGTTAAAACTGCAATTTTACCATTGCAGTACGTAAACGGGATTTCTCAGAGGCAAAATAGAGGTCAAATAGTATAAATGAGATAAAAAGAGGGTTGAGTCAATCAGAAATGGATTCATGTGCAATCTAAGAACTAAATGACACTTGGTAACCCTAAAACAGACCCGCTTAAATTAACAAGGTTCCGGTCAGAAAAAAAAGTAAGTAAACCCTCTACAAATCATGGAAAAACATACTCTAGGATTTAGAACATTTAATTTGGCCTTTGGAACCTAGTTTGACCTAGATTAGGGTCCTAGCTCTTCAATTAACCTAATTTGGGTTTTTACGCAAAATGTCCAATCAAACGAGGTCAAACCTGAAATCCAACTTCGCCATTGGATTCCTTAGGTCCAAATTAGGTTTATACCAAAATTTGGACCTAAGGAGAGGTCATCTTGACCTACTTTGCAATTTAGTACACCCAAATCACAAATTGGTCCCTATCTTTTGAATACCGTTGCAGAGAACCCCCTAGGTTCTTCGCCTCCTTTGCAAACCGGTCCTGCCGCCATTGCTAGGACAGAACCGAGCTCCGGCGAGGTTCGGAGAGGGATTGCTCTCTAATCCCTCAGAGATTCCCTCCCAGAAATGGAAGGAGGATTCTCTGAGGAATTCCCTTCCTTATAAAGTCAATTACAATCGCTGGTGTGAACCCAATCTCTCGTGCGAACGCACGGGAGATTTGGGTATCCTAACTCCTTTCCATCTCCGGCGACCAACCTCAGGCAATTACGTGCCCTTCACGCCCTGCACACCCAGTCCAGCGCCTATATAAGAACCCACAACTCCGGCCGAACAGGCTCAGCTTGATTTGGCCGAGTTTCCCCCTTCAATTCCCCTCCTCCTGCCCGGCCAAAAACCCCCAGCAAGCTCCGGCGAGCCCCCCTCCCCTCCCTCTTCGCTCTTCCACAAAACCAGTGGCAGAGTTAGCTTCCTGACCTCCCTCCGCGTCGCGCAGTACCAGCGCACGCCGCCTCAGCCTCGTCGTCGCCGCCGTGCTCCCCCCACTGGGCGTCATCTTCTCCGGCGACAGCAGGTACTGCTGTCCGCCTTCCGTCCCCTTTCGGCTTTACAATTAGGTTAGAACTCCTCTCCATCCTCTCCTCTCTCTTTTCCCCCTGTTATCTCATCTGATTACCCCTCGACCGACGCTGACCACCCTCATCTTCCACATCACCGACCGACCTCCGGCGAGCCGCTTCCACCATTCCAGCACTCCACACGGCTCGCCAACCACCTCGGAAGCTCCGCCTCACCACCAGGAACTCGCTCCACCCCACAACTGCCACTCCAGACCTCCATAACCACCCCCCGAACAACCCACCATCACCGGCCACAGGTTGACCTAGGCGCGCACGCCTAGGCCGACCGGCAACCTGCAGCATCACCCACCGCCTTCGCCGTGCTACGGCGAAGGTTTCCAGCTATTCTGATTGGGCCAATAGGCCGTTCTGTGGAATCTCAGGTGAACGCCCCGGCCGCCATTAACAGCCAAAGCAGCAGGAAGCTTGGAGCAGCAGCAGGCGTCAGGCTTCCCAGGCGGCAGGTGCAGCAGACTCTCGCAAGTGTTGCGAGGTGACTGAGTCCAGCAAGGAGCACCAGCAGGGCCTTCAGCGTGGGCAATTGCACACGAGAGTCTGCGGGCGCGCGCAAAGGAAGGGCGGAACGTTTAGTCCCACATCGTGGAATCTCAAGGCACAGGTATGGTATAAAGAGTTTTTGTGATATAGGTTTACTACCTCGAAAGCACAGGGGTGAGGTCCCTCACTGACCCCACACCCGCCTCGTCCGCGGCTTGACCACGCGGATCTGGCGGATCCGACCCGACCTGGACTTACGCACTCCTCGCGCATCACACCACCTGCAGGTGCGCCTGGTCCCGGGTACGATCCAACCCGATTATGGCTGTGGCTCTGGGAGAGCGTTCGTGAGTGAATTGCTTGAGAGAGAGAGACGCGTGGGTAGAGGGAGAAGGGTTAGGTTTTGCTCCTGTGCAGGCCAGGCTGAACGCAGGAGAAGGACTTGGTCGCTACAGAAGAAGAAGGAAAGGCGAGGCGAAGAAGAGAAGAAAGAAGGAGCAAAAGACAGAGAAGAAGAAAGAAAGAAGCCTTCGCACGAGAAGAAGGAAAGCAGAAGAAGAAAGAGCAAGACACAGAGAAGAAGAGAGGCAAAGAAAAGATTAGAAGATCAAAAGAAGAAGAAGAAGGCTTCGCAAGACAAGAAAGAAAGCAGAGAGAAGCAAAATGAAGAAGAAAATGAGAGACTGCAGGAGAAGAAAAGGAGAAAATACTTTTAAGACGTCTGATCACAAAGATCAGACGTCCAATTTCATATTTTTGTCCTAATTATTTTTAATTGCATACATTCACATTTGAATTGATATTTTGAGTAAATTAGAGTGTTCAATTGCATTTTGACTAGTAGTAAATTCCATTTGCTCCCTGTGTTCGACCTCGGATACTCCGGTTTTCGAGTAATAAAAATCTTTATTTGTTTTGAACGCTTCAGCGGCTATACTACAACGCGATATTATCTTTTAACAAACCGCACAAAAGCGCGACGAACATTTTGGTGCCGTTGCCGGGGAGCAATGCGCAATTTACCACTAGTCTCTACATTCTTTTTATCATATTGAACACTAACTTGCCCTACTTTGCTTTGATGTGATCTTGCAGGTACTTCATGAGAAAATTTCTCCCGCAAGTCAACCACTCCAAGGCAGGTAATTTCTTTTCTTCCTTAATCATCCCCTAATCTTTGAAAGACAAAAGGAAGAAAATCAATTTAGGAATCAATTGCCTTCTTTATATAGTAATCACCATCTCTAAGGCAAAACATTTCCTGATTTTGCGAAAATTTCTGCAAATATTCTTGAAGTTGGAGTGATTTTTTTTTCCCATCCCACAAATTCTTGTGCCTAATTGAAATAACGCTTAATCTCGACGGACCACACACTTCTTGTTTATAAGTCCAAAGAGAACTTTTGAAAAAGAAAAAGAGGATTGAAAATAGAACCAAATTAGGGTTTCCACATTAGGGTCTTGAAGCGTTAGTCACACATGCCTGTATAAAAGGAAATAAACCCCCCCGCATCAGTGTGCTACCCAAGCCCTTGATTGAAGAAAGCTAAATAAGACAAACCCTAAAATTGAGCTCTAAAATCACTTGAATCTTAAAATTTTTTTTTTTGACCTAATAACCTGGGAGTCAAATCAGGGTGATCTCTAGGCTCCGAGCTTAGAATCATTCTGCCATCTATAGGACAGGTCAGGTGAAGTTGACCCCTTGGGTCAACCAACCTCTAAATTAGGTCACAATACCAAAAACATCTAAAGTTCAAGTGAGAACCCTAAAAGCACCTTTGAAATAAAAAGTGATAGACTTAAGAGGTCAAGGTCCCCATTCTGGTCTACCTGGAATTTCAGTGACAAGAGAGGTCGGGTGGGGGAAACCCTGTAACCCGTAGGGACGCTCTACCGTGTAGGGGTCTTTGCGGGACTCTCCCTCTCTGGCTGCCCAGGTAATTCTCAGGTGGACGATTTTCTGATCCAGGGGTCCATCTGCCCCGAACCTCCATAGTCATCCAAACATTTTTGGGTGTCTTGATTGGGTCAAGAACATCTCCAGTCCTGGATCTTTTCTCTGTAGAGCACACACACTCATTTTCAGTGGGACTCGTTATTCAGATCTGATCGTTTCATAACACATCTTGAGTCAAACTCTGATCTTGATTCCACCACCTGATCCCAATATGCAGCCAAACCACCTAGGACTACCAGTCAAGAAACCTGAATATCAGAGATCCATGAGAGATAAAATGATTGAGGATGCCATGAAATTCTATGAAAATGAAGAAACCTCAACAACAGTAGGAAACATTCAGGTTGATGTCCCAACAACCACAACCTTTGTCATAACTTGTCCCCAAGTATTATTAGCAGAAGCCAACAAAGGATCAACCCGTGACTTGCTCATTACTGCATACATTGAGATAGAAAAATTGCACAATAGTGAATACCTTCAATGTATGACAAATCCTCAACTTTGGAAGCAACACCAAGATAGTCTTGAAAAACGGGAAGAGATAATGAGATTAGTAAAACAAGTTATTGATCAGAAATACCCGTATATACCACAAACAGAGGATGAACTATCTTGGGACAACATCGAGGATAAATCTGATCTCGGGTTTGAGGCACAAAATGGTTGTGGATTCCCAACCCAGATAAAGTACAATGTGCCTGATATTGAAGAAGGTTGGGAAGCTCCAAATGCAGGAAAATACAATGTTGAGCCCATTTTAGAATCCCAAAACTCCTGCAAGTATGAGAGTAGAACTGAACCTCTCAAGGGTATAAATTTCGTCCCTTATTCTGATAAGGTGACCCTCGAAGGTTATTCAGACCTAGATTCTAGTAATTCCACCCACATCCTAAGCCTAGAACCTAGATCTGAAACCTATATTGAAGATTTCAAGGCCCCATATGAAGAAGATCAACCTTTTAATGAAGAATATGATTTTGGGCCTCGATTTGATGAATATCCCTCGTCAACCTCCTCAGAGGAACGAATCGATTTTGCGAAAGTCATGCCAATCTACGACACAGAAACCGAGGAGTTGGACGAGCAAGGTTTCAATTGGGTCTACCCTACTAGCTTAGAATCTGAGCCTCTACCAGATAAGGATACCCTTTTAAGCTCAGAATTAACATTTAGGCTAGATCCCAGTCAAGCTGCTGAATATACAACATATGATTTATTCTATGGTGGAACTCGTGATCTGGAATCTCATTCAAACTTTGATTTTCGCAAACTCTCCGACGATCTCGAATCTGACCATAACATCGGAGAAAATCTGCCTCCTGATTATAACATGTCAATCTTCTTTGAAGCCACCTGTTCCACATATACAGAACCAATCAAAACCCGTTCCCCATCCCGACCCGCAACCGGACTCAATTTCTATTCCGATTCACCTCTCACTAAGCCGTTTGCAGATGATTCAACTCCATATCTAGACCAGGTATCGGGTACTGATCAGACAACAAATCAGGAGCCTCCATCCTTTGATCACCTCTGTAGGGATTCCACACCTTACATGGATAATTTTTCGGAACCCTACTTTGACCAGGCTGATTCGACTCAGCCCAAACTCGAGTTTTCACTTCCATATCTATCAGAACATCACTGCATTTGGTGGGTCCCACATCTGCTAATCTACATCTATCAACCCACCAGACTTATTGGGTTTGGGCTGCATCATCAGCCCACTGATCTGAACAAGTACCTGGTTGGACCAACCAGGCTCTTAATCAAGGTGCTTGTTTTCCAAAACTCCATTGATTTGACCACTCCCTCTCCACCCCATTTTCCGCTCGGCTGAAGGCATTAAATTTAGCGCTTAACGGGAGGCAACCCGTCATCTCAAAAATAGAGACCCGTCTGATTATCCGTCTGTACTCCACGTCTATTGCACCTTGAGTTCAGCCTTAGACAGTTGATCCCACCTCTGGTACATGTACCCGAGCTTAAAATCGTTCGCATCAGTCATTCCCGACCCATTCACCCACCCGATGTATCCTGTTCTAAGCCCCTGACCTCAACACTAATTCCCACCCTCTGTTTACAATGAGGACATTGTAAAACTTAGGCATGGGGGGGTGGTAAAGTGCATACATACAGAACCAAGAAAAAATCAGGAGTCTCACACACAAAAAATTTTTGCATATGTCAAAAACACAAAAAATTGAAAAATTACGAAAAAAAACAAAAAAAAATGGGGAGGGAGGAAATTTTGTGAGCCACTTAAGCATAAGGAGGAGAAAAAGAAGAAAAAATGACAAAAAGGAGCACAAAATGAAAATGAAAAGAAATAGTCATTAGTAAAAGATTAAGGGGTTAACTGAAGTTCGAGACCAAATCAAGAAAAAGAAAAGAAAAGTGCTACGGAGACATAACAAGAGATTAGCGGGAATGCTGGTCTTAGGCCTTTTGGGCTAGTATCTTTAGCTTAAAAATTCACGTATCCGTTAAAATCTGGATAATCCTCAAGAGGTTGAGGAAAATGCGAAGCTTGAGTATTAAGTCTAAGGCTTAGGAAGTATTCGGCCTCGTTAACTGACCTCCGGTTTGCGGGATTCGGTAACCTAAGCACCCCAAATTCACACACAGTCTGGTTCAGTGCGCATAAAACATCCAAAACACGCAAGAGCGTTTAATGTTCTGAAAAAGTCACCTAGATTAGGAGCGGTCAATCAGCACAAATTGATTTGGACGAGTTCCCAGCGCGGAGAGGCGGGAAATTCCCCTCGAAGATGCGTAACAACATATCGTCTCCTCGGTGTTTGTCTCTTAGGATATTTAAATATCCTACCGGGGGCATGTAAGCACTCTGCTGGTTCAGATACCATGGGCGGCATTATCACGAAATGTCGATCGCCAGGGCCTGGATTCGACCACGGAACGCCATGGGCGGGATTATCTCGAAATCTCGAAAGCCAGGGACCTTTGAGGATTGATGATGGGGACGAGGAATCCGATACAGACCTTGTTGAGAAGCTAATCCGAAGCTAGAAATAAAAAGAAAAGAGAGAGAAAACCTCTCCAAACAAATAAATCTTCTATCTCCCTCTTACAAAAAACGCACTGCAAACTGAACTTAGGCCAAAAATGTCTCAAGCACGGGTGCTTTAACTGCGGAGTCCAACAAACCCTAGGTTAGTTTCTGTGGGCCGTAGAAACCTTTGCAGAAGACTGAGGCTAAAGCGGAACAGGTCCGGATTTTGGTTGGTACTTGAGTACCTCTAGGCCTATTGTCGGCATTCCCACCTAATCACAAAAGAAAAGGAGAAGCACTTATCATTGTTGACAGACACTCAGGGTCTAGAATGGAAGTTAAAACTTTGAAATTTTGCTAAGGGACTAGCAAAAGCTAGGCATGGGGGTATGATGAGAGCCTCATCATGAGCCATAACTAGCTCATTTTGACCCAATAAAGAAGATAAAAGCTCCTACATAACCTAGAAGAAGGCCTAACTGAAGGAACAAGTGCTCTGAGAAGAAAACATGAAATAAAGGTTAAAACTGTAATTTTACCATTGCAGTACGTAAACGGGATTTCTCAGAGGCAAAACAGAGGTCAAATGGTATAAATGAGATAAAAAGAGGGTTGAGTCAATCAGAAATGGGTTCATGTGCAATCTAAGAACTAAATGACACTTGGTAACCCTAAAACAGACCCGCTTAAATTAACAAGGTTCCGGTCAGAACAAAAAGCAAGTAAACCCTCTACAAATCATGGAAAAACATACTCTAGGATTTAGAACATTTAATTTGGCCTTTGGAACCTAGTTTGACCTAGATTAGGGTCCTAGCTCTTCAATTAACCTAATTTGGGTTTTTACGCAAAATGTCCAGTCAAACGAGGTCAAACCTGAAATCCAACTTCGCCATTGGATTCCTTAGGTCCAAATTAGGTTTATACCAAAATTTGGACCTAAGGAGAGGTCATCTTGACCTACTTTGCAATTTAGTACACCCAAATCACAAATTGGTCCCTATCTTTTGAATACCGTTGCAGAGAACCCCCTAGGTTCTTCGCCTCCTTTGCAAACCGGTCCTGCCGCCATTGCTAGGACAGAACCGAGCTCCGGCGAGGTTCGGAGAGGGATTGCTCTCTAATCCCTCAGAGATTCCCTCCCAGAAATGGAAGGAGGATTCTCTGAGGAATTCCCTTCCTTATAAAGTCAATTACAATCGCTGGTGTGAACCCAATCTCTCGTGCGAACGCACGGGAGATTTGGGTATCCTAACTCCTTTCCATCTCCGGCGACCAACCTCAGGCAATTACGTGCCCTTCACGCCCTGCACACCCAGTCCAGCGCCTATATAAGAACCCACAACTCCGGCCGAACAGGCTCAGCTTGATTTGGCCGAGTTTCCCCCTTCAATTCCCCTCCTCCTGCCCGGCCAAAAACCCCCAGCAAGCTCCGGCGAGCCCCCCTCCCCTCCCTCTTCGCTCTTCCACAAAACCAGTGGCAGAGTTAGCTTCCTGACCTCCCTCCGCGTCGCGCAGTACCAGCGCACGCCGCCTCAGCCTCGTCGTCGCCGCCGTTCTCCCCCCACTGGGCGTCATCTTCTCCGGCGACAGCAGGTACTGCTGTCCGCCTTCCGTCCCCTTTCGGCTTTACAATTAGGTTAGAACTCCTCTCCATCCTCTCCTCTCTCTTTTCCCCCTGTTATCTCATCTGATTACCCCTCGACCGACGCTGACCACCCTCATCTTCCACATCACCGACCGACCTCCGGCGAGCCGCTTCCACCATTCCAGCACTCCACACGGCTCGCCAACCACCTCGGAAGCTCCGCCTCACCACCAGGAACTCGCTCCACCCCACAACTGCCACTCCAGACCTCCATAACCACCCCCCGAACAACCCACCATCACCGGCCACAGGTTGACCTAGGCGCGCACGCCTAGGCCGACCGGCAACCTGCAGCATCACCCACCGCCTTCGCCGTGCTACGGCGAAGGTTTCCAGCTATTCTGATTGGGCCAATAGGCCGTTCTGTGGAATCTCAGGTGAACGCCCCGGCCGCCATTAACAGCCAAAGCAGCAGGAAGCTTGGAGCAGCAGCAGGCGTCAGGCTTCCCAGGCGGCAGGTGCAGCAGACTCTCGCAAGTGTTGCGAGGTGACTGAGTCCAGCAAGGAGCACCAGCAGGGCCTTCAGCGTGGGCAATTGCACACGAGAGTCTGCGGGCGCGCGCAAAGGAAGGGCGGAACGTTTAGTCCCACATCGTGGAATCTCAAGGCACAGGTATGGTATAAAGAGTTTTTGTGATATAGGTTTACTACCTCGAAAGCACAGGGGTGAGGTCCCTCACTGACCCCACACCCGCCTCGTCCGCGGCTTGACCACGCGGATCTGGCGGATCCGACCCGACCTGGACTTACGCACTCCTCGCGCATCACACCACCTGCAGGTGCGCCTGGTCCCGGGTACGATCCAACCCGATTATGGCTGTGGCTCTGGGAGAGCGTTCGTGAGTGAATTGCTTGAGAGAGAGAGACGCGTGGGTAGAGGGAGAAGGGTTAGGTTTTGCTCCTGTGCAGGCCAGGCTGAACGCAGGAGAAGGACTTGGTCGCTACAGAAGAAGAAGGAAAGGCGAGGCGAAGAAGAGAAGAAAGAAGGAGCAAAAGACAGAGAAGAAGAAAGAAAGAAGCCTTCGCACGAGAAGAAGGAAAGCAGAAGAAGAAAGAGCAAGACACAGAGAAGAAGAGAGGCAAAGAAAAGATTAGAAGATCAAAAGAAGAAGAAGAAGGCTTCGCAAGACAAGAAAGAAAGCAGAGAGAAGCAAAATGAAGAAGAAAATGAGAGACTGCAGGAGAAGAAAAGGAGAAAATACTTTTAAGACGTCTGATCACAAAGATCAGACGTCCAATTTCATATTTTTGTCCTAATTATTTTTAATTGCATACATTCACATTTGAATTGATATTTTGAGTAAATTAGAGTGTTCAATTGCATTTTGACTAGTAGTAAATTCCATTTGCTCCCTGTGTTCGACCTCGGATACTCCGGTTTTCGAGTAATAAAAATCTTTATTTGTTTTGAACGCTTCAGCGGCTATACTACAACGCGATATTATCTTTTAACAAACCGCACAAAAGCGCGACGAACAGAGGGCATTCTCGCCTCTTGTCGTGGAGGTAGGCGCGGTGATGACATCTGAGATCAAGAGGATGCAGCGGAGGCAGAGCAACCATAGTCGATGGTGGTGGCTAGGTGTTGAGGAGGAGCCAAGTAGAGGAAGGCGTGGTGGAGGTTGTCACTGTCGTGCACGGCTAAGGTCGCGGTGGTGGCGTCTGAGATCGTGCGGATGGAGCGGAGGTCCTTTGTTCAATGGGTCCTCTGCGGCTAGGAGGAATAGCAAAGGGGAGTGCAGAGCGTATGGTGTCGAGGAAGAAGAACCTAGGTGGAGGCAGGGGAGGGAGATCGAAGGTGAGGTAGTGGTGATGGTTCTGTTGGGTGCGTCAGGAGGTGGTGGTGGAAGGAAAAGAAAGCTTGCGATAGCACGGAAACTATTGCTGTGGAGGGTTTATCGTTTAGTTCTCAACACAGTTAACTGAGGTTAGTAGTTTTAATTAATTGCGTAAGAATGAACTTAGGTTATCTTGAATTGTTAGGATATTGTCATTAATTGTAGTACAGGGTCAAGCTAATCTAATATTTTAGATTTTATTTCATTTAACTGGTTGAGTCCAAGTCGTTTAATGGGAAGCATAATTGTAAATTTTAATTCACCATTTTTATTGTTAATTTAACAAATAGCTAATTACTTTATTAAATACATAATCCGTTAGGCTCATGAATAATTATGCAAGAATTTAAACTTGAAAGCGTAGCAATTATTCCATTAATAAGAAACAAGTACATGAATGATTTTCATTGAATAATAAAAAGAAATCTCAATTATTACAAAGTGTTTACAAAATTAGGCATAAAAGAATGTTTACAATTGAATACAAATGCCTCTACAATATGCTTGAAACACTTCAGCTCCACCTTCTCTTCTTCATCAGATGTCTCTTAAGAAGATTGGACGAGTTAAAATTCAATGTTAGACTTCTATTAATAGCATCAGACGTCTGTCTCCTCTCTCTTTTCATTATTTCTTCTTTTAACTCACTCCCTCTCCTATCATTCTCTCTGTCTCAATCTCTTTCTTCTCTCATTTCCTTTCTTTCTTAGCTCTCTCTTCTCTTTTAACTCTCTTTTCTTTGTTCTCACTGTGCACTCAAATCATTCCATACTTAGCCATTTTTCCGACTTTTAACCCATGTTTACCACTTAACAAAATTTTGTTTAATGGGTGGCCTAAGCTCTTTTGGGGAACGCAGCACCCAGAATGGGTGGGACCAGACCCTACTCAAGGCCCAAGCCTAGTTTTTATTAGGTGGATTTTAATCATTTCAAGCATTGCACAGTACTAGGCCCATCAGGCCCACACACTCACGCCCACCCGGGTCCACCCACACACGCTTGCACATGCACATGCACATGCGCACGCATGCGCTCAAGAGAACCAGAGATGCTCATATAAGTGCGCCCTACGCTGACGACCAGCGAAGCTACGTCACTTTTTCCTATTATACTAAGGCGCGGTTTCTTCAACTCCCGATGTGGGACTAAGTTCAGCTGCTCTCTCCTTCATGCAGCATTCGCCGGTGGAAGCTTCATATGACGATTCTAGATAGCACATAAGGTCAAATCGAGTAAACAAGGTCACAATCAAAAGCTGTAGGGATTCTCTACACAATTTTGATGTCAATTTTGACATTGGATCAAATTTGATCCGAGGATTCAAAGGTGAAACATGGCTGTCTCGCCACGCCTGGAACATGCCTCAGATGGTAAATCTTAGGTCAATTGACCTAAAGATGATGACAAACCCTCAATTGAGGGTTTTGGAAATGCTCAGAATAGCATTCCACACTGAGTAGAGAAGGAAAGGAATAGAGAAGAGCTTCAAAAAGCTCAGAAGCTTCAGAGCTTCTAACTTCATATTTAGAGATCCAATTCAAACGTGAATGGCTTAACAATTAATTTAGATCATCAGGAAAGGATATGGATCAAATCATAAGGCTAAATGGGACTAATCTAGTCGAAAATTAGCTCCAAATCTCATCAGAAGCACCAAGAACAGTGTTGGGTTTCATCATGAACCCAAACTATGCAGAAGTTAGAATCTCTATTAAAACTCAATAAAATCCAATTAAATTAGTTCTAAATGATTCTAAATCAAATCAGGAAGTTAATTCACCCATTAATTCTGAGATTCAAACAATTAAACCTCGAGTTAAGCTCAGAGTTGACCTATAGAGCCGAAATATTGACTTTCAAATATAGAGCTCACGGATTCAAATTTAAGGTCGAGTTAGGTCCAATTCAACCTCAGGAATTTATCCAACATCTCAAATTAGTGTTTTGAGAGCCTCTACAGTGCTCTCAAGCTCCGTCGCCTAGACTAAGATGATGGGTTGTTAGGCAAACCAAATCAATCATTCTATGAACTCTATGAAAGTTAGAATAGGTTCTATGATGTTTCTACATGCTTAATAACCTAATTTTGAACCCTTACTCTCAACAGGTATGCCTCTCCAACTCCATCGAAGTTGGAGAAGATGAAAATAGACAAAGAGTAATTATCACTTAAACACAAATCCAACAGGTGGATTTAGTTCCTCTAATCCAATAAAGATGCTCTAAAGCTTCAGCAATAGATTGGAAGGCTGGGGCTTAAGTTTGATTCATCAGAGCTCGCCGGAGCTCCGGTGAACACCATTTGAGTACACTGGAGACTAGGTCTCCACGAATCAAACCAAAGAAAGTCTCAAATGATTCCTGAGGTTGTAAAGAACCTCAAGAACTCTACAATTGAATCAATTAACGACCTGATTCAAGAATTAATCGAGAAATTCAGAAGAATGCTTTTCAAATTCGCCTAAACTCAAGAGCCTACATCTCACTCAATTGAGTGAGGGGAAGTGGCTAAGAAGGTGAAGCGATGATGATTTGAATGCCGATTAGGTGAATAAACTCTTCTGAGCTCACCATTGACAGTGAGCTCAGAAGTTGAGTGGAATTTGGGTGTTTAGTGTGTAATGAGTTATCTGTCTAATTATGCAGTGAATTGAGGTCCTGATGAAGTGGAGAAGTGATGAATGACCTCTTGTGAGTGTGAAATAGCTCTAGGATCTCCGCCATGGATAGCGGAGGTCCTCAGTTGAAGGTGAAGTGGTTTAAGCGTATAAGTGGCTAATCAAGCATGTGAGAAGGTGGACTGGAAACATGGTGAGATAAAGAGAGTGTAAATGTGATTAGATTGATGAACAAAGATCTGGAAAGCTAGAATTAGCTCGCCAAAGTCGAAGAAGATGACATGAAAGCTGCACATTATACTACTCTAACTACCTATTTAACTAGCTAGAACTAAGCTAAACTAAATTCTACGTTAATCTACAATTACCTGGACAAATAGGGAAAGGGGTCTCTGTTGATGGCACGTAATAGAGGAAGAACTCCGACGTAGTCAGAGCAATTCTTTGGCGAGAAAGGAAGGTGATGAGACAGAAGAGATGGCACTCCTTGACTTTGTCACAGCCGCTGGAGAGGAAGAGGAGGTGAAGGAGACGAGCGCATCCACCGGAAGCGCTTCAAAGGAGAGTTGAGAGGTCTTTGGAGTTGGAGGAATAGACTATCGTCGGTCTCAATTAGGGGAAGAGGGAAGGGAGCCAACCCCGAGATCGGAGGTGATCACGGGTATTTATAGGTGGTGGCGGAGGGGTAGGGGGGATGCATCCGGATGAAATAAGGTCTATGTTCAATGGAACAACCGGCATCATCTCCAACACCGGTGAGCTTCTTAGCCTAACCTAAATAGGATTTAAAGACCATTCGGTCCATCGGATGAAAAGGTGGTGGTGAGCGCAACAATGACGACAACGGCAACCACTATTAGACGTAAGATGAGCGGTGATCGGAGGGTGTGAAGACCGGACAACCTCAGCCGTCCAAAATGAAGAAGAGGAAGAAGAAGAAGACCGTTGTGCTCACAGGGGCATATTTGCAATAAAAAGTGAAGGACCTAAATGATATAAAAGAACTCAATTGAAATGGAAATTAATGACTTAAACATAAACAGTGAGTTTTAAGATTTATTTTAATTTATTTCTTTTTCAACTTTTTATATGCTATTATAAATTAATTAAATATTATATTTATACCTTGAAACTACATTTTTTCCCTTTTTAGCTATATTTATTTAAGTGATTAATTTAAATAAGTTAATTAGATACTTAGGTCATAATATTAAATAAGTTAGTTTAACTATTAAATAACTAGCTAAATGGTTATTAATTGAGTCCAAATTATTAATTAAATTATTATTAATAATAATTAATATTTAATTTAGTATTTTTAACTTATTTTGCAAGCCCTTGGTAATTTAACCCCTGTAGCATAATTAACCATGTAATTAATGTACTCTTAGCTAATTAACATAACTAGGGAAACTAGTTAATTATTGATAATCAGGAGCCATGATCATACCCCTAAGCCAAGGTTTTGCTAGTTCCTAGCAAAATTAACCAAGAAATATAACGATTTAAACACCAGGGTGATTAAGTAATTATAAATAATTCTGTAGTAGAGGGGCAGCGAAGGCTTGCATAGTGGAGGTGCAGGCGCGATGAGGATGTTGAAGGTGGTGAGTAGGCTCGTTGTTGTGTGCATTCTGTTGTCGAAAGCTGGAGAGATGATGAGGATCGTAGGTCTTGTATCTTATGAAGAAGAGAACTAAAGGGGGCCTTAAAATGGCAACAGTGGAGAAATCATGAAAGAAATTGAGGAAGGCCCCCGATAATTGAGAAAGAGATGCATGGGCTCAGGAGAGAGGTTGATTAGGAAATGTTTGTTTCATGATTAGCCCAAAGAGATGTTTGAGAATCCTAGATTCCAAACCAGTTGATCTCTCTCTTGATTTGATTTTTTCTTTTCCCAGTGGATATCCAAGATTCCAAAAATGGTATTTCAAATTAACCTGCAGACACGTAAATAAATCCATATTCGGATGTGCATTAAGAACATATGCAAGGCGTAATTATAATCCACTAAAGTAGGCTTATCAGTAGGGATACCTCAGTAATCATTATCAACATTAAATGCTTCTACACACATTCCTCACACAGCAATAATGCCAGTCACATCCCTACCAAGCATGGTATTTTAGGCCCTTACGCCTCATCATGACGGCAATTAATGCCGATCTTGTCATACAACAAAACAAAAATTAAATCCTATAGTAATTGGCCATTACTCGGGGAACTATAACAGGCAGACGCTCCTAAAGTCGCCTCTTCAAGCCAGCAATATAACAGGCGGATGTGCCTCAAGCTGCGTCTTCAGGCCGGCAGTAGAACAAGCGGACGCTCCTGCAGTCGCCACTTAAGGCCGACAGTATAACAAGCAAAAGCGCCTGAAGTCGCCTCTCAAGGCCAGCAACATAACAGGAGTGTAATTACCTACGGGAGCGGAATGAGATATGCGTGATGTAATATAAAATACGGAATTATGTAAAAAATCTCACAAATAGCACAATCACACAATAGACAGGAATTTTTAGGTGGAAACCTAAACCGGGTGAAAACCACCACCTAACCCTCTCGAGTTAGGATTTCCCGATCGACAAAGTCGATCAAATCCACTAAACAAACTACTTAAAATGAGGGTAGTTCAACCTCAGTACAACCATGCTACTTTATACCCGAGGGTAGCATACCTCACAACCACTCCTCTTCACAAGGAGTATTTTGGCCCTTGATAGAGACGGGAATTTGCAAAGCGAATACCAAAACCAAAGAATAATATAAGTACAACAATCCTATAAAGCCATAAATATTAAAACCTAGCTTCTATAGGAGTTAGGAAACTTCCCTTTATTGGAAGTGCATCGATGTGACGACGCGGGTGCGTGAACCACACAGCGGCGCATCGTCGCTCTTGTAATCGCAGAGGGAAAGCGAGTGCACAACTGGATTGAAGCTCTCTATATTTGGAATGGCAAAATGGAGAGCAAGATCTTCTTCTATTTGACTTGGACACAAAAGATGTGGAAATGCTAATGCTTGGAGTGTTTTTGCAAGGCAAGGGTCCTCCTCTATTTATAAAGGGCCTAGGAAGGCTTTGGAAGACCTTAGAAAGTTTCCATAGCCGTTGGGGTTGAACCCAAGGAAAAACAGGCTGTAATCAGAATCAATTATGATTCTGACAGGGTCATCAGACATCTAACCTAGGTATCAGACGTCTGAAAAACATGTTTAAGACGTCTGGGAACTAAGTCAGACGTCTGAATCTAGGCAGATTTCCTTCCTAACTTTGATCAGACCTAAATAGGATTCTAGTGTAAAGCCATCAGACGACGTACAGAACGTCTGGTACAAGGTCTGGACATCTGGAAACCTATTATACTGTGGGAATGGATTCCCAAGATAGGCTAACGGCTAGAAAATCTCACAAAGGTGATTTTGGGTCAATCGAGACAGAACGGTCACATATCAGACGTCTGGGGTCATCTATGGACGTCTGATATAAGCCTAACAGTTATATTCCTCAACGTTTACTTTATTTAACCAACGTTCTACTAATTAGACAACTGGCACAACCATCAGACATCTTCTAAGACATCTGGACTAAGGTCTGGATGTCTGATTTCAACAGACAGAACTAACTAAGTCCTGCCTAAGTTATTGGACGTATAAGTCAACAGTCAAATGTCCTAAAAGTCACTATTAGACATCTGATTAGGCTGACAGAATCCTATTTTGGTTTTCTAAGTTCTCTACAGAAAACCTGAGTATCTTAGGGTTGTGCAAGTATTCCTAGGACTACTTTGAGGGTACTTTGACGCTCGTTAACATATATCTAAACACAAAGAATAGAGTAAAAGAATTACAAAAGAATACGTGAAAAGAGAATCTATCATATTCTTATCTTCACGCTTTCGCTCCTCGCCAAGTTCCTCCTTCTCCATCAAGCTCCTACAATCCGCCATGCATGCGAGCTCAAACTCTGTCTAAACATGTTTCCATTTGCAATTTGACCTGAAAGCGCCATGTCGCCTCTCAACGCCAGGAATAAAATAGGAGAATGCGCCTCATGTCGCCTCTTAAGGCCGACAAAGACAATAACTGCTCACGTCCCCCTTACTGGCATGCCACCTCTTTAATACAGAATCACCTCTCTAAAGACAGCAACACTAAGAGCACCTTGGCCGCTTAAAATTGCAACTCCCCCTCCATAACAAATGATCCCTCACTTAAACAAAATTACCGGGGCACGATTTGAGGGCATCACCTACAACGAGGTTTTAACCACTTTAGTTACTCTCTTAACAGCATCCGCTAACTAGAAAGTAAGGGCATATAATGAGAGACAAAAAGCACCCTTGGACTTAAAACTCCGTGAAAAGCCCAACAAGAGGTCCGACCAACCAAAAGTGTGGATCCAACCCACCTACACCCGAAAAGGCCCGAATATAGGCCGGTTGTGGTCAACCGGTGACAAGGAGACGATGAAAAATGTCCAACATGGTCATACCATCAATAAATGATGGCATGTCCGCCACAATTAATAGCCTGACAATATACATACCCTGGCAACGGGTGTGTCTGGTCAGAAGATCTTACGAAAGGACCAATCCTAGCACTATAAATAACTAAGAGAGGCCCACGAGGCTCTCTCTTAGGCAATCTGAGAGAAGGAGAGATTGTATTATCGTTTCTTACTAGAGAATATTTGGAAGCATCGCCCCCCTCCCCCCCAGACGTACACCCTTTCGTGGTGGAACTGGGCGACCAAATCTCTTATCTCATTGTGATTGCTTGTCTTTAGAGCGTTGAGTCAGACCCTCCGATCACTTAAGAGGTCCAATCACTATCCATCATCTACACATCCTTTACGTGATCGGCCCCCTCAATTCAAACTCTTTAAATTAGCAACTACAAGGTTACACTTCAATCACATAAATTATTTGTAATAACAATTAAATTATTGAAGTTTTTTTTTTTCCTTTGTCGATAGGAGGTGTAAATTTTTTCTATCATCATTATTTCCTAAATAAGGAGATAATATTTATTGTGCCGTATTGTTTTTATAGAAAATTATTTAGATTTAATGAATGCACTTTTATATCCAAACAGCCACATATTCAAGTTTAATCCTATAGATTTTCATGATGTCATCAAATTTTTAAGCCCTAATAAGAAATATAGCATCAAATCACTCATACAGACAAATAAGTGATGGAAGATTAAAGAGAGGTGAGAAAGATTCAATTTAAATCAGGGTAATTTGTTGCTTTCTATTAAAATTCACTCTCTAAGAGTTTTAAGAACCTCTTTGAAATATAACTACTAAAATGTGAATCCAATGGTCTAAAACATTTTTCTGAAAAAGTGAAACGCATAGGAAAAAAAGAATGAAGATAACGGGATGTTAGTTGTGAAAGTTATGGCCAAAAGAAAATTAATTACATTGTTCAAATGATGTCTCTTATATTAGGCAACCACGGGTTTATTCCATTGGATTCTTATAAGAGGCAAGAACTACTATGAAGCCACAAAATTGGCTCAAATAGCTAGTCTAGGGGTTATTTAGCCAACCATGGTTGTCATTCTACACAATGACAATCGCTTGTTCATGTGAAACTTCACACCATTATTGCCATAACTCAAGGCCATAAATCTTATTTATGTTATCATTTTATCCCCTACATGGCTGGCCTAATTTAGGGGTGAAAATGTGAATGATTCATGGGGAGGTGAGCAATTATTTGAGACTTTTACAAAATGGCTATCCACTCATTGTCTAGAATTAGTTGAGGTTGATTACAATTGGATTGGTTGCCATTTTTTCGTTGGTCAACCACGAGGGTAGGGATGAACTCCTACATTAGCCCAAGGAATTTCATAGGCAGAAACACACAAATTAGTTGTGTTTTCATTTGACAAAATAAAAAGGAGAGTGAAGGAGCACTATGAAGAATCGAGAAATTCTCTACAATTAAAAAGCGGAATGGTGTAATCAAAATGTCATCGAAGAGTTCCTGTTACGACCCGATTCCCGAATCCCTACAGGACACGAGATCGGACCGACTCAACTGATCCCAAGACCCAATCGTCCAACGAGAAAGTAACCACAAAGCAGTAAAATAAACCTCATTTACCATGCAAGTAACTAACAGTAGCAACAGTACAGCAGTAAAGGAATAACTACTACAGTACACACCACCACAACAGTAGGAAAGTAAACGAGTACAGGAATATAAAGTTCACAATGGAAGAGTACAGAAGTAATAAACTACTCACTACAACAGGAAACGGAGTACAACAGAAAGCTACAACTACTGGGCTCTACTGGGCCCAGCACGCTCTGCAGCCGTAGGCTCTGGCTGCTCAACACCTGAACCTGAAAAGGGTTATGAGTACAAAACGTCAGCGAACGCTGAGTAGAGTGGCAACCAACTAACTAAAACAGTAAAGGTGGACAGGTAGCTGTTGTTTTTCAATTCATTTCTTTCTTTAACTAATTATTCTTTCTTTCACCACTAGATTTAATTATCAAGTCTCTTCCTTGATCTCGAATGTTCCTCGTAGGAACGATCTTGATTGCAGTCTTTTCCAAAGAGTAGAAGTAGCACGTGGTTCTCTCCTGGCCAGGAGAGTCCCCCGTGATGGTCCTACACTCAGTCAACCACCCTAAGGTCACGGACAGATGAAACGGTAACTACGGCACCCGCGATAAGAGCACGGGTAGCTACCCCTCACTGGCACGTAGTCAGTCATTTCCTTTAGCGGGTGCGCCCAAAGCACAGCACAGAACCAGTATAGGGCATAGCCCTCTTAGTAACAAGGGTCAAGCCCCTCTCAGTAACCAAACAGGGGTCTCGCCCCTCCATAGTCCGCGCACCCTCGCATGACTACCTTGGTTTTCCAGTGAGCCTAACAAGTCGGTGTAGGGCGGCTAGCTGAACCCCGGGTCCCGTGGGGTGGCTAACCCTCCCTACACTAGTAGCTCTCCCCGGTACAGTGTACACGAGGATCACAGAGTTGGTGTAAAGTGGCCAAACCCACCACGGGTCTCGACCCGAAGGCGATAAGCTCCCCTCTACACTAAGAGGTAACATGTGCTCCCCTTGGTACCACGTACGCAAGGGACAGCACACTTCCCAGCACATTCCTAGATCCATTCCATTTATTTCCAGGATCTCAACTCCTAATTCCCCGTAGGATTCATGCTCATGATTCTCAGGCCAAGCCATACCAGGTTTCATCATTTCTATTTCCATTTCTCAGGTTCTACACATGTAACATGTAACTTTATTGTTCACATTCCAAGTTTATTCACAGGTAGCTCGTGTTTCCAACATTCAATCTTCCATTTTCAGTTCATATACATGCAGCTCATATTATGACATTTAACGTAAACAACAAGAATTTACATGCAACAGTTTGCTAACACGAGTACTTTATATTTCACAGGCAGTTGTTATTCATTTACAGGCAATTGTTATTATTATATCTACACATCCAAGAATGCAATCCATACATTCCATATAAATATTCCAATGTTTCTAGTCCTAGGATTCATGCCATACCCTAGGATCTAACACTCATTCCACATATGCATTCAAGTTGTAATTAAACTAGGGGAAGCCACTCTACCAGTACACCCAGGAGTAATGGGGGCTTGATCGGTAGGTCCACGTGCCTCAGCAAAGCCGAAACCCGCAACGGAATGAGGTCCTATCACAAGGATCATTCACAAGAGACTACTAAGAACAGGATAAAAAGCATTCCAACAAGTAGAGGAATTTATACGGGAAACAACGGTATCTTAATTGCGAAAAACAGACCTCAAACAGACCCTAAACGGGTCAAAAATAGTAATTTTGACCCAAATCAGACATCTGGAACACCTTCCAGACGTCTTAAAAGAGTCCAGAGTCGTACCTAAGTTTCTACGCCACTCTACAGACGTCCAGCAACTCCGCTGGACCATCTGGACCCAGTTCTAGATGTCCGACCACCCCTTCGGATGTCTGGAAACACTTCCCATCGTCTGGTGCCACGCCCAGATGTCTGAACTGCATGGGAGGGCATGTCCCATGCCTTCCCAAAGCGAATCATGCGCGAATCAACCGAATCTTCCATCAAAAGATAAGATACAGTGCCTCGGTGGAACGGCCTGCACGGCCATATCCGCAAAGAAGGTGTATGTCGCAAAGCTTACCTCTCAGTCGTCTGGAACCTCCTCCAGACGTCGTCTACGTCGTCTGGACGTCGATCCAGACATCTGATTCTGGGAAAAACCCAGATTCAAAGCCTGCCTGCTCCTTCTCGCGTCGCGCATGGCCGCGCCGCGCCCGCTCGCTTGGTGCTCCGGCTGCAGCAGTGTCAGGGAGGACCTCCCCAACGCACCTCTCCGCCTCGCGCACGCGCTGACCGGCTGTGAGCTCTCCGGCAAGCTCCCACACGAGCTCGCGCGCTCTCCTCTCTTCCCCTCGCTGCTCCTCTCCTCCCACGCCACTCACGCTCGCTGCTCGCTGCCTGCTGCTCTCGCTGGAGGAAGGAGAGGGGTGGATGGAAGTGGGGTGGTGTGAGGGAGAGGAGGGGGTTTATAAAGGTGAGGTTTTAGGGTTTTCGCTGGGAGCTGAAGAGAGAGAGAAGACAGAGGAAAACGAGGGGTACTGTCTGCACGCAACATGACCGCAGACGCGAGTTTGTACCCAAGATTTTTGATTTTCATACGTCTGGGAATGAGTCCTGACATCTTACAAGACGTCTGACCCTCAGTCCAGACGTCTTACCAAATGTCTGACCTAAAGTCCGGATGTCTTAAAAAGGCTTAACAGCATGGGTCTTAACAGTTCCTGGGATGGCTTCTCCATTTGATATCTTCTATAGTGGATAACAATGCTAAGTAATGAGAACTCCACTAATATTTCTGTTGCATCATAATTCAAGCTTAGTTTGCAACCACATAGATCTATATATATGAAGCTTCTCAATGAAATTTTTTGCATTCCAATGTTTGTTGAGAGTTCAAGAAACTAATTGCTTGGTCACTCCCTTTATCTTTTGCTAGATGACAACTATTCTTAGCATGAATACTTAATTTTCATGAAAACAACGCAAAATACAAGTTTAAACAAGAATCTTCAACGTCCATGGAGTATCTTTTAGTGAAATTCACGATCTGAGAAACCTTAGAAACAAGTTTTCTAGGAGTGAGAAAGATTACGAACCAATCCATGATGGAACTAGCTAGGTCAAATTTGATCATTAATCAAGCCCAAATCAAAATTCTATCCATGATAGGATTCACTTGTATGGCCAATCATGAGCTTATTTGGTCGTCCATGATCCAAGTTTGGCTCTCTTATGGTTAGCCATGAGGTTATTTGTACAATCACATTAAAGGGACGATGTGAAGTTTCAGACCCAAAATCAATGAATGAAGCCCTTGTTGCTTTACTTAGGTTTGGACTCTTATTGCTCAATATATTTAAAGTCAATTTGGGAATGCATGAATTGAGATATGAATCAGCTAGATTATTTTAAGAAAGAAATATTAGAATCTTAGTATGCCTTATGGGGTTCTTAGATGTGAGTTTAACCTACGTAGAAACTGAGCCAAGATGGGAATTCAAATATAAACCGCATCAGGTATATATCATGCATAGGATGCAATTCCTCTCCTTAGCCAAGCATAATCCTATGAGCCTAGAACATTATGGAAAAGTCTGTGGCTAGCCGAGTACTTGTTCAATGTTAATGTACACCTTTTGAAGATGATGACCTTCATGCTACACCCATTAGCTATTCAATGGGGTGTTAGGTAAATGAGGTAGAGGTTTTATAGATTTCTTAGTGTAATAATGCTCGGTCCAATCATCCAAGGTTCCTATCACATGCAATATATTATAAATCTCTCATTACGATCATGATTATGGAAAGTGACTATGAGCTATAAGAAGGTCATGGAGCCATGGTTGATATGCATAGTCTCCTGAGTAGCTAACCAGATTAGTCAAGATAGGAAAACTTGGGATCTAGTTGGAGAACTAGGGGGTCCTAGCTAACGTATCATTGCAGTGTGTCTTTGACACACAAGTGTCAGTAAACTCAAGAGAATCTATTCTACATCAAGTTGTTAATTTTGATTCAGAGAATCAGGTTAAGAAATACACCTAGTAGGGTCCAAGAAAAACATGAGAAAATCCTAGAGACGGATAAGTAGAGGTTGTATAGAGAAACAAGTTGTTACGACCCGGCTCTTAGATCCCTACAGGACGCGAGTGGCTCGCCTCGACTAATCCCAAGACCTAGTCGTCCAACGAGAAATAACCAAAAGCAGGAAAATAAACCATATCACACATGAAATATAACTAAGCAGAAGGAAAACGAAACAGTAAGGAAAGTCGAACAACAATTCAAAGTATAGTACATGCCACCACAACAACAACAGGAAACAGAAAATAACGAGAACAGTAATTTAAAGTCCAGTACTCACAACTACAGTAGAAACAAAGAACTGGAAGGAAAACTACTACGGCTGGGCTCGGCTGGGCCCAGCTCCCTCTGTAGCTAGAAACTCGGGCTGCTCAACTCCTGCTCCTGAATAGGGTTACGAAAAGACAGAGTCAGCGAATGCTGAGTAGAGTGGTGTTTATATTATCTATGTACAAGTAAAGTAAAAACAACACGCAGGTTTTATTCTAGTTTTTATTTATCTCATTTATGTATTTCTGGTTTATCTATTTCCCAAAGTAACCATGTATTTCTTGATCTTGCTTGTTCCTCGTGGGAACGATCTTGATTGCAGTCTTCTCTGTGGAGTAGAAGGTGCACGTGGTGCTCTCCTAGCCGGGAGAGTCCCCCGTGGTAGTCCTACACCCAGTCAACCACCCCGAGGTCACTGTCGAGACGTAGCAGTGACTACGGCACGTGTGATAAGTGCACGGGTAGCTACCCCACGCCGACACGCGATCAGTCGTTTCCGTTAGCGGGTACGCCCAAAGTACAGCACGGAACAGTATAGGGCCTTGCCCTCTCAGAACAGGGGTCTCACCCCTCAAAACCAAATAGGGGTTTCGCCACTCCACAGTCCGCGTACCCTCGTCCAACTATCCCGGTTTGCCCAGAGGGCCTAACAAAGTCGATGTATGATGGCTAGCTTAAACCAGGGCTCCGTGGGGTGGCTAGCTCCCTCCCTACACTAGTAGCATGCCTCGGTACCGCATACGCGATGGCCAACAGGAGTCGGTGTAGAGTGGCCAATCCTAACCCCGAGTCTCAACCCAAGGGTAGCTAGCTCCGCTCTACACTAAAAAGGGACAGTTGCTCTCCTTGATACCGCGTACACAAGGGCCAGCACACTTCCCGTCTACATTCCAGATTCCTTTCATACACAGGAGTTCTACTCTTAATTCCTTGTAGGGTTCATACTCATATTCATCTCATTTATCCATATTCAGGTCTCATGTTTCATAACTTGTTCCTCATCCATATACAGGCAGCTCGTATTTTCATAATTCAGTTCTCAATCATAAACATGCAACTTGTGATTTCATAGTTCATTTTCTCCTTCACATACAGGCAACTCGTATTCTAACATGCATCTCATAATTACACTAATACCATTTGCTAGTAATTTATTTTAAACATGCATCAAGTAAACAGTACAGCTCAAAACAAGCTCACACATTTCTACCCTAGGGTTCATTCCACATCCTAGAGTTCGATCTAATTTTTCCAAACAAGTACACTCTTATTTAAATATTAACAACTAAATTAAACCACTCTACCGAGTATCACGGGAGGAATGGGGGCCTGTGCCGCAGATCTCGTCATCTCCACGAGCCTTGAACACGCCACCGGCTGGTAACCTGTACCAGCGACTAATTTATATTAGATGAGGTCAAAATAGTAGATACTCAACACGAACACATAGAGGAACTCGAGTGGAAAATAGCGATACTTCGTTTGTGAAAATCTGATTTCGTTTGGGTCCTAAACGGGCCAAAAACGCGGTTACTAACCAAAATCAAACTTCTGGGACTAGTCCCAGACGTCTTAAAAGATGTCAGATCTCACCTTTCTCTTCCTGCAGCTACTTTAGATGTCCAGACTCTCTCTGCGATCATCTGGGGCAGCTCCAGACATCGGACAAGGCCTCCGATCCTCTGGAAGCACCTCCGGACATCTGGCGATGTGATCAGACGTCCAAAAGTACTTGAGAAAGCGCACCTGCTCGCCTTCCCAAAGCCTTTCCTGTGTACGAACAACACAAGCACAAAGTTAGCCCGACATCTCCTGCACTACAGGCTGCATTGTGGAAAATAACGCAGGAAGATACGTACCTCGCACGATATGTGCTTTCAGACGTCCAGCTTCAACTCCGGACGTCCTGGTGCCTCGTCAGTCGTCTGGACGATAACCCAAACATCTGATACTGGAAAACTTCCAGTACCAGAACCTGCTCCGCGACACTTCTCCCCTCGCAATGCCACCTGAAGCGTGCCGCAACAGCTTCAACAGCTGCAGGGGCTGGGTGGCTGCCTCCCCGAGCCCTTCCTCCTTGAGCGTGCCCACCGTCGGTCGTGCGAGCTTCGCCGAGCTCTCGAAGGTCCTCCGACCTTCACGCTCTCTTCCTCCCTCCCTCCCGTCCTCTCTCGCTCGCCCTCCCTCTCGTCACTCTCATTCTCCCTCGCCACTACCGCACAGTGAGGAATGCTAGAGGTGGTGGTGGCAGGTGGTGAGGGGGTGAGGGTGGTGAGGAGGAAGGTTTAAATAGGATAGGTTTAGGGTTTAAGGGGGTGAGGGTGCGGGGAGAGAGAGGCTTCTGTGCGCCCCCAGTGCGCAGAGCACAAAGCGAAGTACGAAATTTCCCACTTTCAGATGTCCAAGCATGTGTCCAAAAGTCTGACTGAAACTCCAGACGTCTTATCTGACTAAAAAGGCAACGGGTCATTTCATAAGTGAACAAGTAACTAGGTTAGCCAGATAAAACCTAACCAAGGGATTCTCAATAGAAACTATTGTGAACAAGTGTTAGCAAGGGGAAATGATTAAATCCTATGGTAACAAGTAAGGTATAAATAACAAAAATCTGATTAAATGTAAGGATGAAAGATTGAGTTGATTGTTTTATGGAATTCAAAATTTACCTTCTTTTCTTTCCTTTACTAAGCTTTTAGTTTACTTCTTATTTTTTGTTGTATTCTTTGTCCAACTAGGAAGTGGTAAAGGATCAATGGACTAGCAATAAAATAGATCGATAGAGAGAGACATGTTAATTGTTGCTTCATTGTTCACATCAGCTAGCATTTCTTTCTTTACATTAGTTACTTTAGTTTTGATATTTAAATAGCTTCATTTTATCATAACTTTCATCATAATGTTGCATACTTTAATTTTTTGTTAGTATTTGTTAATGTGAACCGTAGTTTTGATGATTTAAAAAAGGGCTCAATAAGCAAATCGATTATTGTTGCATTTTCCTTGTTGCTTGTTAAGATAATTTGCAGGAATTATTCACATCTTTAGGAGCATTACAAGATCTAAGATGCATCCATAAGATCCAAGTTTCTCCTTGAAGGTCTTTAACTAAAAGAAGAACTTGAAGAACTCAAGGGAAGCCATTGAATTCAAAGAAATCCTTGAAAAACTCAAGAAAAGATCTTGTACATTTATTATAAGTCACTTCACAATTTTATTTTTCTTAGAATTATTATTAAAGAGCCTTAATAAAATTGGTCATGATATTCCTTGACTCATGTAGCCGTTAGACAACCCTAGGAATCCTTAAGGAACCTAAATGGAAAATCAAAATATATTTCCTTTAGTCATAAGTTGACACTTTTTACCAAGAGTCAAATTGTTCTTTACTTGTAAGTCAACCAATTCCTATATAAGTCAACCTCTACTTGTTACATTGGTTGGCCATCACTCTCACAAGTCGACCTATGCCTAGATGTTGCCCAACCAACATTCACCTGACTAACGCATGCTTTGGAACTTAATTAAACTTTAGTCACAATCAATTAAGTCAGATCCTTAAGACTCTATGACCTACTAATTTATTGACCTACGATATCTCTAAGCATCAACTAACACTTCACAAAAGTCAATTGAAACTACAAAGACCAAATTTTAAGTAACTCAATCAAACCGACCCTTCAATTGTCAGTGCACCAAAATCAAAGATAAGTCAACCAACAACGTAGAAATTAGTCGACCACTATATTTAAGAGTCCACCTATGACTATATGGTCACTCGCCTCTTCTTCCAAATACTTGTCGGTCGATTTGGCACCAACCTATCCTTTGGTCATGCTCTCACCGATGACCTCTGTTGGTCGACTAACAACATATGACTGTTGTGTTTGCTCGACTTCCACATTTCCTATCTAGAGTCTTCTACCATATCTATAAATACTCAAGAAGACTCCCTTTACACAACACAACATAGAGCACTAATCTATACTCTCATACTATCTCAAGAGCTCACTTGTGCACTTGCTCTCTACAACATTTCGTTTAAATTTCGAGAGCTCTCCAAATCACTGCTTCTACTCTTACTCTCCACCAAAAGGAAAGTAGTCCATTCCTATAGAAGCTAATTTATTTGATCTATAATTTAGTCTCTATAGGGACTTGTATTTTTATTTGATTTAATTTTGTTGTATGGGTGCCTGACTTGTGGATTCTCATATATATCCTTGAGACAAAATTCTCATCAATAGGGATCGGTGAAGAGCTGGTGAAGAGTTGTACTTGAGGTTACACCACCCTCGATTTTAAAGTGGTGTAGTTTAGTAGATTTGATCGATTTAACCGATTGAGAAAACTCTAAGCTAGAGAGACTTAGGTAGTGATTTTTACCATCACAGGTTTTCCACCTAAAAATTCTTGTATGTCTTATGGTGATCCTTTTGGTGCTGCATTTTATTTATAATTTTTATCTCGTACTATTCACCTCTTTTCTAATGCATATATTCAATATTGATGTTAATTCTTTGTTATTTAAAAAAACAATTGAGAAGCAATCTTTAGGTGTTTTACATGACACTACTTGATCTCCTAATATTTGAATATTGAGGGATTGGGTCATGACAACAAAAAACTGCAAATATCAATGGTTGCACTACCCATTGCAACAAGTAATTAGTATGCATGCTTTAGAGATGGATTTGCAAGATCATAGAACCATTATGAAAATACTATTACAATGGTCAATGATGATGGAGAAAATGGTTGGCATGTAGAAAATCATCTGACAACAAAAATTGTTGGTTAGAGAACCCGATGTAATGGGTGCAGTAGCCAAAATTCAAGTCTAATTAGGTATAAAGCCTAAGAGAGGCTAACAACAAAAGCCAAGATCTCGAGGCCTATGGTAGAAGTTTCTTGTCAAAATAACAAATAATAATGGCCTTTACTTACATCCAATCATAGAGTTAACAACAACAATTAAAGCTTTTTCTCAAATCAAGTGGAGATTTGCCACATGGATTTTTTTGCATTTGATCAAAACTATCATTGGACATTTCCAAGTTCATATTCAAGTAAGTAAGAGCATCCTGTTGGATGTGATCCAATAATATATGGACTAATAAATATAATTACATATTGATATAACCTTTGAACATAAAGTTTACGATCTGTCATTGATTATATCTATTTGTATTTAGTTTATATGGGTATGAAATGTCAAAGGAAAGTGTGGTGTTTAAACTTATATGTGCAGAGACCTAGTTGTTGAAATTGCACTAGAGGGAGGTGAATAGTGAATTTAGAAAATATTTCAAGACAAAATACAATCACAAAAGGAGGTACAAGATTTTTAGGTGGAAACCCAAATAGGGTGAAAACTACCACCTAAGTCAATCCCTTGACTTAGGATTTTCTATCACAAAGTGATCAATCCACTAACCACACTACTTAAACGAGGGTAGTGTACCTCAATTACAGATCCCACTTCTGATCCCTAAACGAATGTTTCTCCCTTCACAATGAAGAGATGGGGACCCGACAAGCCAGATACCCAAACTACAATAATAGAATAAGAATGAAACAAAACTTATAGAACACCCCAAAGTATTAATGACTTACTTATCTATTAAACATAAAAATAACTCCTTAACAATCAGCAAAATGAAGTGCACCGGGAGTGTTGATTTGCCCTTTAATCAGAGTGTTGGCATAGCACAAGGGCAATAGCAAGCAAAGATTAGTGAGCAAGTGATTTCCTAAGGAAATTGAATCTCAAGAGGTGTGTGTTTCCTAAGAGGGGTTGTAGTCTATTTACAAGTAAGTTTAGAACCTTCAAGAAGGCTTGGGAAAGGTCTCCTAACCATTGGAGACAAGTCCTAAGAGATTGGGACGAAATCCAACACAAATCAAAGCAATCATGAATCTGACAGCAATATCAGATGTCTGATTTTTGGTTCAGACATCTTGCAAGACGTTTGAATATAATTATGGACGTCTAATTCTATTAGTCAGGCTTACTATTTTCATTGGATCGAAACAGGGACATCTGATATATTCATATAAGACGTCTGATAAAAATATTGAATGTCTAATTATAAGTGGATTCGTTCCTGTTTTGACCATATCCAAAAAAGGTTGTAGATTTTAAGGAACAGACGTCAGTCTGGACGTCTGTCGGATTTCCTAGACATCTAAAAAAAAAATACTGACATGCCTCAATAATCTAAGAGTTGAACTTTGGTTTCTAATAAGATTGCACAGAAATAAATGGGAAACGGTCCATTAATAGACGTCTGGTGATATGTCCAGAGATCTAAAAGTGTATTTTCCTGTTATAACAGAGAAAAAATGGGCACTTGAGTCTAACGGTTGGTTTAAGGACATCCAGGCTATGTATTCGACGTCTAGATAAGGCTATGGACGTCTGATAGAAGGTTGCTTCGACTAATGCCTAAGAGGTCAGAATGTAAAGGAAATGCTATAGGAAATTAGACACCTGAAGCAATGATCAAACGTCTTAAAGTTGAAAATCAAACATCTGACAGTTGTTATGGACGTTTGATTTGTGTCTTACTATTTGATTTTTGTTTCTAATTTATCCTAAGTGTAGAGAGCTTAAGTTAGCTATTTATAAGTTATGTTTTGAAGCTCTTTACAACATCTCTAAACTCAAATGAAATAAAGATTACAACCTTTGAAAGTTTACATAAAAAACCTATGACCTATGACAACATTTATGCTAATCTAATCTTCACGCTTTTAATCCTCCGACTTGGAAAACTCCATGAAACCTGCAATTGTGTTATTACAGAGAAAAATATGCTATGCTTATGTTTTATCTCTTTTTCTTTATTTTATAAAATCATCAAAATATTATTTATGAGAGGTTGAACTAACAGTTGTAATTAGAATCTCCTTGATAGGGGGATGTACTAATTACCCTAAATGCAATTAGTGAGGATAATTACTTTTTTTATTATGGGGGTTATGGTCCCCAAGGGAACCACGCACACTTCTCTGAGAATCAAACTCATCTTGACCTAGAGAAAGAGAGATAGAGGGAGACTGAATGGCTGATTGAATCCGTTCTACCAAGGCTACTCTCGATCTGGTGCATAGAGGTGGGATCCTTTGGAAGCCTTATATTGCAACCCAGGTTCTATAAAACAAAGATGGGTGCAGGTATGTCTTTCCTCGACATGAATAAATCTATATATATGTGTGCAAAATATTTTTTGTGTGAACAAGTGCATGTTATTCTTTTATGCACTAGATCTGTTTAGCATTGGTATGCCTTGTTGTTTTCATGTCTTTATGTGGTTCAAACGGATACATGTATCAACCATTAGAATTGCATGTATTTGGATTAAAAGGCTATTAGTTCATTTTCCAAGATAACTCTGTAATATGTTCTGTAATCGTTGCAAGTACCGGTACTCACAATAAGTATCGATACATGCAAGCTACAAAACTCATGAACTGTAGGTTGCTAATACCGGTATTTATCATGAGTACCAATACTCATGAGCTACAGATCAAGTTCTGGCTTTAAAGTGACCAAAACCTGTAACTTACTGTACCTACTGGTACCTGTTGATTACAGGTTAAGGAATCTATACTCAACAAGTACCGGTATCCATGATGGGTACCAATACTCGTTAAGAGAAGCCAATTTTGGAGTGATACCAGTATGTCATAAGTACCGCTATTAGTCTTTAGTATCAATATATGATGAGTACTAAACGAGAAGTCACCTAAGCTTGAGCTTCAAACTGTAAGTTATGGGTACCGGTATTAAACATCAATACCGGTACTTCTTTGGATATGGAACTCAAACCTGTAGGTCTTGAATACCGATAATGGTTCACCAGTACCAGTACTCAATATATGGGATGTCAGTCCTGGTACACCGATATCAATATTCAATCAATTAAAAGCTCAGTTGAGATTAATTAATATACAGATTCACCCTAAATCAGAAGTGGGTCAATAACAATTCAACCCCTTAAGTTTTTCAACACATCCTTGATGATTTCCTTCCACTACTTCAGCATTCTCTTCCTGCTACTTTAAGGCTCCATAATGTATGCTTTTTTTTTAAAGTAAAAGGATAATATATTACTTAAAAAAAGGCCACCCGCCCAATTACATAACAGGAGTGAAACATTCTCAATGACAATGTATGCTTTTTGCTGAGACCAATCAACTTTGCCTGTTAAGCATGGTTTATTGTTCTATTTATGCTTTGGAACTAAGCGAGAGATTAATAGCCTACCAATTAGGTGCTATCCACCAAATGGAATTTATAGTGCAACTCATGCACGATTCTTTTTGTGAAATCAAACACAGGGAAGAGAGGATAATTTTTTCTTCAGTTCACTTGTGCCCTTACCTTTGCAAGACAGCATACGATCCACACTTGAAATTACCGTGAAGGATGAAGTCATAGATAAGATCAATGTGATCCACACAAATAGATCTTAAGGTTTCGTTTAATAAGAAGAATTAATTTGTGGAATAAGTTGAAGAAGTAAAATAAATGATGAAATAAGTGAATTAATATAGTTAAATATTTTGATAAATTAAAATTATTTCACAAAGAATATAAAATAATTTTAACTTAAATTAAATTCACTCAATCTGACGTAAATATAAAATAAATTAAATGATGAATTAAATATTTAATCCATTAACAAATACAACCTAAGTGTGCAGAGGATAAACTATATCTGGTTTATTCTCGGATTCCATTCCACACATGCTTGCAATTCAACTTAGCGTTCTAGATGTGGGAAGATCTTCAATGCATGGTGAAGGAAACCACTTCCAGTTAAAACAAATTAAGGCCAAATGGAGTTAACCGGGAATTCAATATCCCACGAAGACGAAAAAAAAACAAGAAAGTCCAATATTGCAAATGCCAGTTGCATGGAAAATTAGCATATATACCCAACAGCCCCTTTCCCTGCGATACCGGTCAGTTCCTGTCAGGCAGGTTTTGCAGTTGAGCCGTGGAATGGATGAGACCGGTCTCTCTAATAAACGGAAATAGTGGCTCCACAATTAGTAACATATATTGCCTACAGTACACAGCTGGTAGCATCCATCGAGTTTTGACAACGATGGCAATCCTAGAAGGAGGTGATTTCATGAATCATATGGGGTCTATTGCGGGCTCTCGCTGCGGTGCAGATCCCTCTGATCCGAATGGGTGCTTTCTGGCTGGCAGTCGTACGCACGTGGTTGCAATCAACTAACTTTTAAAGATTGACAGGTCATGACGACTCACGCACGGCAGCAGCAGCCGCCATCACCATCCCCACCAACCTCACCAAACCAAAACTAACTTCTGCAATATTAATAATTTACGTACGTATATGCGTGAGTAATAAAGAGCACTGTTTCGTGTTTTTCTAATTCCCTCGTCTCAATCGTCCATCCTCACAACACATCTATCGTTCGACAATATATGTATAATCTAAGGATTTGTGACTTTTTTTTTTTTTTCTTTCTGAGCAGGGGACGTGGACTCTGGCTTCGAAATAGACTTGGACAAAACATTTATAATTAATGAATGGTGGTATTGCTCCTCTACCAGGGAAATTCTATCATAAATGCTATTAAATTCATGGGGGGTCACGGTTGATTAATTTCCTAGCTATCACTACCCTTATTCTTGCGCAGGTGTAACTGCATGCAATGCTAACAGCCAAAAATTATTCCCACATCAATAACTCTTAAAATAGATTAAGGGTCAATTAAAGTTGGGGTTAAATTTATTTTGTTTGAATGATATTTTGCTCCGATCAACAAGATTTAACCTGAAATAAGTTATTTTACCGTTAATGTCGGGTAAGTTTTTTTTTAAATTATCTGATGTATTTTCACAAATTAATTCAGAAATTTTTTAAATAATCACGTATTTATGACCTAATTTGATAGGAGGGATAAATTATCAAAACAAGGGTTAACCTTATTTGATAGAAAGGATATTTTGACCTCGATTAAAAAGACTTAATCTATTTCGTGATTGATATAGGATAAATTGTTTTTGTAAGTTATCTCATGTATTTTCACATATTAATTCATAAGCTTTCCAAATAATCGCAAACTAATCCACCAGAATAACCTTTATGATTTTCAAATAAAAATAAATGATAACTCATCTAAAAAAAAGTATCTCATGAAATATATCTATTCATCTAAATTAACCATATAACTTCCAAATAAAAATGAATGATAACCTAATTATAAAATAACTATCCCATAAAATCTATCCCTCAACCCAAACTAACCACGGGGAGTTGAAAACAAATTGTCATCGAATATTTTGAACAGTTGTCAAATATCATAATAGCATGATCCACACGCAACGTTAGTTAGTTTTCTCTCATTTCGCATGACAGTCGCGCGCTATTGCGCCACAGGTTATTTTCATATGTGTCTTCGTTGATCTCAGTTGATTAACGTTGCCGGTCCCCCCTGTACTGTAGCTCCTCCCTCCTCTTCTTTCTGTATGAAAAGGCGATCACATATAACGCAAGAAACCCCTCCCGCCCCTTGGCTATTATAATTAATTTTATGGGGTTTATATATATATATATATATATTCGATAAGATATATATACATCTATATTCTTGATATTTATATATATATATCCCTATAAAATTACTTTTTTAAAGTCATAGGTTCCTATTTCGTTAAATTAAATGGGAAATATCAAAAAATATATTAAAAAATAAAAAAAAGTATATGTTCATCCCCCTCTTTCCTTCTAAACCGTCACACCTCCTCCTCCTTCAGCACCTCCGCCACCGCCTCCCCTACTACGACCTCTACGTGACCACCTACGGCAAATTTGCCATCTTCACCATCTCGATGCCGTCGTACGTGATGTCATCGTACTCTACGTACATGATGGGTCTTGGGATCATAGTAGGGGAGGTGATCGCGCGAACGTCGTGATGTTCTACGCGGTGGGTCTACTGGCAGCAGATGTAGGTCTCGGAGCGAGTTCACCAAGGTCAGAGAAAGAGAGGAAAATAGGGAAGAAGGAGAGGAAGGGGGAGGAGGAGGAAGAAGAGGTGCGAGGGTTTAAAAGAAAAATACAGGGATAACAATATAAATTAATCTATTTTTTAATTATTTTTTGACACTTTCCGTTTGATTCAATGAAATGAAATAGAGATATACAACCTTAACTAAATAAATTTATAGAAATATATATATAAATATTAAAAATATAAAAATATATACGTCTTACATCGAAAGTGTACAACTATATATATAAACCCCTAATATTATTCATTCTTTCATCACGTACGATACAAAATCGTACGTCGACTCTTGATCGGCTTGCAAGCTGCTCAACGTGCCACATGGATTGCGTATCATAACCACACTACGTTTATTTCCCAAGCCCTGTGCCCGGCAACTTGCTTCTTTTCCTTTTTTTTACTCTCTCGCAAAGTTCGTTTGTTGCTATTTGAGATCGTGCCAAGTTGCATGGCTTCTCTGCAATATTAATTCAAGTGTACATGCATGCTGCTGTTTGCGCTTTCTGTATTGCATGCATGTGTTTTTTGAGAGCCCCTGATTTATAAGTTCCATCTTGAATAGTTAGCGAACTTAATTGTAATACTAAGGCTACAAAGAAGAATTGATCTACTGCATTGGGTAATATATATGATTGTGCAGCGATGAGAGTTCGAATACGATTAATTAATTAATTAATCCCCATCTCAGCCTAAATATTAATTGTTTCCAAAATAATCGTGATTATATATACTTTAACCATGGACAATCAGCTTTTTATGCTGTTAAGACCACTATGATATATTCCTCCAATGATTCTCTCCAAGCAAGTCAACACGTACGAGATAGAATTATCAGTTGTTTTTTCGATAAACTGTGCGAATCTATTCATGCTCATGGTGACTTATATATATATATATATACATATATATATATATATATATATATATGGGAAAAATTATGAAGGCCACTAGAATTTTAGGAGATTTTAGCAATAGAGATATCTGTTGGGGAAAATTTTAGGATGTGGGATAAGGATGGCAAAAATAATAAACTGGGATTATAAGTCGTTGAATTATCTAGTGACCTATCTCTACTCACAAGTCTTTAAGGGTCAGTCGAGCAGAAGTCGCCTGATAATCCAATGACCTTCGACAGGTCATCGGATCATCCAGCGACTTCTGACTAACCATTGGGGGTTGGACGAAGGTTGCTAGATCATCCAGCGACCTCTGATCGACCGTTACGTAGACATGAACGTTAGGCGAAGGTCGCTGGATCCTATACCTATCCATTACAGGAGCCCCTCCCTCCCGGCTCACCAATATAAATGCCCCCACCCTCCACTCTTCTCACCACGCAATATTCTTCCTTCTCACTTAAAAAATTTTCCTATTCATCTATTGATCTTGTTGAGATTCTCTCATCAACTCTGAATTTCCTTCCATTTTCCACTCCTACATCTACATTTAGTAGCAAGATAATTTTATTATTTTTAAAGAATAATTAATATCATGTGTAGTTATTTTATATACATTTGAACTAATTTATTTTATTTTAATTGCTATAATAATATATAAGATATTAAGAATTAATAAATTTATAAAATGTAATAATTGCAGTGATATTATTTAGCAATTATCAAATAACTATTA
This sequence comes from Thalassia testudinum, assembly GCA_037157565.1. Classification (NCBI taxonomy): domain Eukaryota; kingdom Viridiplantae; phylum Streptophyta; class Magnoliopsida; order Alismatales; family Hydrocharitaceae; genus Thalassia; species Thalassia testudinum. Next base: position 91,989,762 of record JAZHRO010000012.1, read on the forward strand.
TTGTTAATATATTTATTTTCTAGTAAGAAATAAATGTAAATTGTGGGAATTTTTCATGATATAAAAGAGTTTTTTTGAGGTTAGTTTTTTTTTTTAATAAATAACACTTTTATATTTTATTAACTATGCATATACTAACTTTTTTTCCCTTATTATATACATCATTTTTCTTTTATCATGTAATAATAGATGGCATAGCAAAACGTAGGTAATCACGAACTTATCTAGAGAGATTGTCCTCATATCACCGATTCGAGTCTGCGTGACATTACACAGGTATTGTAAATTTTATTATTTAATATTAATTATTTATATAAGTGTAAGGACCCGTAACTTTTTAACCTTTTAAGACGTCTGGAGTCTCAGTCAGACATCAGTCCAGACATCTGTATCCGTTCCCAGATGTCTGAAAGTGGAATTTTCGTACTGCGCTTTACGCTCTACATGTGGGCGGCGTGCAGAGACCGTCCTCTTCTCTCTCCCTTCCTCACTCTTCCCCAAACCCTAAACCCCACATCTCCTATTTAAACCCCCCTCCTATCTCCTCTCCACTCCACACACCAGCCACCACCACCTTCAATGCTTGTCCAAGAGCAGCGAAAGGGGGCGAGCGAGGAGGAGAGCACGGGAGGAAGGTGGAGAGCGCGGGAGGAGGAGGAGGCCTAAAATTGGAGGAGCCTCGATGGAAGCTCGACGGAGCTCGCACGGCCACTGGCGGGTGCGTGCGGGAGGAGGAGAGGGCTCGGGGAGGCAACCTCCCGACCCTCTACAGCGGCTGGAGCTACTGCGACGCGAGGCGGATCGAGCGGAGAGAACTGCCAGGAGTTCCTGGTACTGGAAGCTTTCCAGTATCAGACATCTAGAGTGGAGTTCAGATGGCTGGCGGGGTACCTGGATGTCTGGAGCTAAGGCCAGACGTCTGAAAGCACATTTATCGCAAGGTACGTATCTCCCTGCATCATGCATGTCGTAGCGTAGGGGTTATTGTCAGCTCACCGCTCCTGCAATTTCGTACGCAGGTGCAGCTTTGGGAAGGAGCGTGGAACGCTTTCCCACGCGCTTTTAGACGTCTGAACACATCACCAGACGTCCGGAGGTGCGTCCAGACGACCGGAGGCATTGTTCGATGTCTGGAACTACCTTCAGACGATCGCAGAGAAGGTCTGGACGTCTGAGGACACCGCAGTGACTTGAGGTATGATTTGACGCCTTTTAAGAATCTGGGATTATTCCCAGACGTCTGATTTTGAACAGTAGGCACGTTTTTTACCCGTTTAGGGTCCGATTGGGGTATGTTTTATGCAAACGAAATACCTGTACTTTCCTCGCGAGTTCCTCTACATACTAGAGTCTGTTGTACACTATTATGAACTCTACTTTTGTGATATATTCCCTACTATAAGGTTTCAGCCTATTAGGTGTTTGGGGCTCACAGAGACGCCTGGGTCTGCGTTTCGAGCCCCCATTACTCCCATGTTGCCTGGTAGAGTGATTTAATTCCATTAATAATATTTAAATAAGAATGTGCTTGTGAAAATAGCCGAATGAGACCATAGGATGTAGCATGAACTCTAGGGTAGAGAAATGAATGAACTGTTTGTGCTGTATGATGTACTTGCATGCATGATTAAGATAAACTACTAGCAATTGCCTGTAATATGATTGTGAGTTGCCTGTTAGAATATGAGCTGCCTGTATTTAATGAACAATTACCTGTAAAATCACCAGTTGCATGTATTGAATTATGGAAACACGAGCTGCCTGTATATGGGTGAGAAATGAATTGTGAAAGGTGAAATCTGGATCGAAATGAATGAGGTAAACATGAGAATGAATCCTACAGGGAATTAAGAGTAGAACTCCTGTGGATAGACAAAAACCCGAAATGTAAACGGAAAGTGTGCTGGCCCTTGAGTACGTGGTACCAAGGAGAGCAACTATCCCCTTTTGTGTAGAGCAAAGATAGCCTCCCTTGGGTTGAGACCCGAGGTTAGGATTGGCCACTCTACACCGACTCCTGTTGACCCTCATGTACGTGGTACTAAGGCGAGCTACTAGTGTAGGGAGGGAGGTAGTCACCCCATGGGACCCGAGGTTCAGCTAGTGACCCTACACCGACTTGTTAGGCCCTCTGGGCAAATCGGGGTAGTCAAACGAGGGTGCGCGGACTATGGAGCGGTGAGACCCCTGCTCTGAGATGGCAAGGCCCTATACGGTTCCGTGCTGTACTTTGGGCGTACCCGCTAGCGGAAATGACTGACCGCGTGTCAGTGCGTGGTAGCTACCCGTACGCTTATCACGCGTGCTGTAGTCACCACTACGTCTTGACAATTACCTCGTGTTGGTTGATTGGATGTAGGACTACCACGGGGGACTCCCCTGACTAGGAGAGCACCACATGTACCTCCTACTCTACAAAAAAGACTACAATCAAGATCGTTCCCACGAGGAACATGCAAGATCAAGAATGTCTAGATGCTTGAGAGAAATGGGTGAAACGGAAATATATATATAACGGATAAATAGAAATGAGAATTAAACATGTTGCTTTTATTGTTTTGTACTTAGATAATATAGATACCACTCTATTCAGCATTCGCTGACTCTATCTTTTCATAACACTGTTTAGGACCAAGAGTTAAGCAGCCCAAGCTTCCAGTTGCGGAGGGTGCTGGGTCTAGTCGAGCCCAGCCATAGTTTTCTTCAGCACTTCCTTTTCTTTTCTCTAATGTTGTAATAAGTAATTGACTTTTAGTTACTGTTCTGCTTCTACTGTTTACTTCCACTTTCCGTTGTTTTTGTTGTTGTGGTGGTATGTACTGAAACAACAAATTTATTTTCCTTTACTGCTTTGTACGTTTCTTTTGCTTAGTTATATTGCATATGTGAGTGTGGTTTAATTTCCTGCTTTTGGTTATTTCTTGTTGGACTACTAGGTCTTGGGATTAGTCGAGGCAAGCTGGTCTCGGGTCTTGTAGGGATCCGGGAATCGGGTCGTAACAATAAGCAATTTTTGAGAATTTTTTTTAATTATAAGAACTTTTATTGTAGGTAAGATATATTGAGCGTACCATAATTAAGAATCAAGTATTAGAAAAGAGAAACAATTTAGTGTAAGAATAGTTGGAGTTAGCGGGTTTTGGAGCGACTTCACATTTGTCAAGGCCACAACTCAATCATGCATTTATGTATGTTATAGTTGAACACTGGCATCCAGAAACTCACACTTTCCATCTGCTGGAAGGAGAAGCTACCGTGACATTACAAGATGTCGCGATTTTGATGGGTCTTTGCGTGCATGGTCCACCTGTGATAGGTGTTGTACAATACGAAGATTGGAGGAAAAAGTGTGTAGAATTACTTGGAAAAGACCCTAATGAAAACCCAAGTAAAAAGAACTTAACCTCTAAAGGGTTAAGTATGACATGGTTGAAGTGTAAGCTTGTGGATGACCTCGAGTTTATAGAGATAGAAGATGATGCAATTAGATATGCTCGAGGTATCATTTCGATTTACTTAAGAGCTAGTACCCTTCCGGATTTGACCAAAAATAAGGTTCCAATTAGGTACTTTGAATAAAACACATACAATATTCTCAAGTAATGTTTTTATGCATACTTTACTAATATTTTTATACATTTACAGGTATTTATTATTATTAGAAGATCATGGAGTATGCGAGCAACTAACCAAGGGAGTTGTTTCACTTGCTCAGCTGTACTACCAATTAAATGAAGCAATATATTGCTCAACAACAAACGTATACATTTTTTTTACGATGTTACAGGTAATTTTTACATTAATTTTTATAAACTTTATAAATTTTTTAAAAATTACATTATAATATTTAAATTGTATTTGTAGCTATGGATTTTGGAACACCTTCGTATCGAAAGGCTAAAAGAAATGTTATTTTCACCTCATTTGATACATGCAGCACCGTTAAACGTATGGTAGGTTTAAAATATTCAATATAGCAAATTAAATTCATTACTCTTTTCTTAACATAATAGTTATGTTTCAGGTGGAGTGGTAATAAAAAATTTAATGACAATGTGAGAACAACAGATCATATTTACTACCGAAATGAATTAGATATACAACGAACTCATCTAGTAGCATACAATTAATCTAACTAAATTTCATATTTATCATAAATTCTTGATTTATTATGTAATAACAATATTCAAAATATTTTCGTTCGTATTATAAGTGATTTGCAATTCGTACACACATGGGAGAACATAGTACATTCATCCCATCTGCTTAGTAGATTCAGTGGTTTGGAGATCCAGGACGTGCTTGATTTATTATAATATAGTAGTCATGCATGTTCATGATCGTGTGATGGTACAGTTCGGGTTGAAGCAACACATACCCGAATAGATGGACTGAATAAAATATGGTAACGGAAGAGTAAGGGGTATCTCTTCGTAGGCATCATATCATGAGCGCTACATTGAAGGGTGGACTCAGGGGCTGGAAATAATTGTTAAAGAACATGATTTACAAGACACACATAGAGAAGTGCGAGATCTTGTGATGGTATTGGAGGAAGACAAGAATGTGGGTGTAAGAACTGATAACGCAACCTATAGTTGCGTACGAACCTCGAGGCTCAATTGAGAGAGACTTGGTAAGAAAACTATATTTTAAGTGAATTACAAAAATTTTAATTTATATTTTTCATATAATAATAATCATTTATTTTCTTAATATTAGGTAAGTCTTGTCTTCAAAGCAAAAGAACAAATTAAGAGGTGATCAAATATATCTCATTTACTGTTTCAAAAAATACATCTCATTTATAGTCAAACATAAGAGAAAAAGAAATGGATTTAGTTGACCAACTTACCAAGAAGATAAAAGAGTATGAGTTGCGTGATATTCAATATCATAAAGTTTGGAATGAATCCACGGATGTTGTTTCCGAGGAGGATGTCAGCTCACCTCCTACGTAGATCGTGATGATCTTGAGAGAGAAAGAGGAAGGGTTGCACAAGAAAAATTGTCACAAGGTAGGGGTAAACATGGAGGAAGAGATGGTAGGCGACACAAAGGAATTTTTAGTGTATTTAGTAGTGTTGTAACTAATGTTATTTGACAACATTAATTATAAATAATATAATTTGCAAGACATGTTTAGTTAAATATCTAAAATGTTGCATTTTATAGTTTATAATTTAATAGCAATTACTCTTTTCTTCAATGAAACAGTTATTTGCACATTCAGCAAGCTACGTACCTACGTAGACAAATTATGCTGATTGTTCGTATAGTCAATATACTAAATTATCATTGTAAATCCCAAGATATTATTATTATTAAAGACAAACAAAAATTAAAAGCTTCAATTACAAACTTCTATTTAACCATTTCCAGCAAAAGACAAACTCAAATTACAGTCTAGTCACCACTAAAGTTGCAAATACAAGTCGACTAAATGCACATTAATAAGCACTAAATGTAACAAAACAACACCTACTGATTTTACATTTTAATTGCAATCTTATGATAATGCACATTATGCCCACTTTGACATACAACATTAACCCATGTAAGTTTTTCTGCAACTCCACAACTCTTATATTGGTGTCATGGATTAATGCGAAAGATCGGGTGATTTGTAATTAGGATTTTTAAATTCGCTGTAACACACGAAATTACATACGCTTTTAAATTTCTATTCTTAGATAGGGGAGTATCTAGAGTCGTCCAAAGAGCCAAGTTTGCAATTCAATTCTCTTGCTTTTAAGGAAAACTCAATCTTTCTTTTTGGTATTTTAAATATATAATTTTTATATTTTGAAATAATAAGGGCAAAATGCGAATTGTTGACCGAAAAGTAACTAACACCTATAATCACTAAGCTAAAATCTAAGTGACAAATATGACCCCTCCCTAAGCTCACTTTAGGCAAGCGGAGGCCTAGAGCAATTAGGAAGCGGAAGTGAAAAGGTGCTAGAACAAAGACAAAGCAATTGAAATAGAAATTTAAAAGAAGGTAAATTGATTTAGTAGAATTTGTGTTTTTTTTTTTACAAAAACATGTAGAGGATTGCTTCTACTTGAAATGAAAAATATAAAAGCAATAAAAAGAAACACAAATCCTCTTGCAGAATCTGGTGAAGGGAGTCTTCTTGCTCCAAGCCTAGCTACTCCCTAGCTTGAAAAGGAGGTCTCCTTCTTCTCCTTCCTTGAATGCTCCTCCAAGGTGGATGCTGTCCACCTCAATTCTTCCTCCAAGGCTGGGCGTGCACAACCCTCAAGCTCTCCTCCATGGTGGCGTGGACCACCTTCAAGACCTCCTCCAAAGGTCTTCCTTGTCTGGCTTCTCCTTTGGCTAGCGTGGGCACAAGAGAGAAGGGAAGAGGGGAAGGCACCAAGGGGATAGAATATTCCCTTAATCTTCTTCTTCTTCTTCTTCTTCTTCTTCTTCTTCTTCTCTCTTGGGCACAAGCTTTAGGTAGAATATGAGAAGTATTTTGCTAGCCAAGGATGGTTTGTAAGGTGGTGGGTGTTGGTCTTTTTATAGGGTAAGATGAGAGGGTTAAGGTGACTCTTGAGATGGATGGCTAAGATGGGAAGATGGGGGTGGTTAGGTGATCCTAGGGCTAAGGAGAGCTGGCTCCAAGTAGGGGGGTGTGAAGATGGTGGTTATGGTGGTGAAGGGCCACCTAAAGGTGGCACCAACCATGGAGAGGTGCCTTGGTTTTGGCGCCACCATGAAGGCTTCCAGAAGGGGGGTTAGGTGGATGGCTAGGATAGGTTGTAGGGTTATGTGTAGGGCCATGATGTAGGGATGTTTTGGTGCCAAAAGGGAGGGCTTCTAGAAGGGTATTTTGGTGCCAAAACAAGGTGTCTTTTGGGTGTAGTTGAGGGGTTAGGAGGTGTCCATCTTGGAGCCAAAATAGAGTAGAGGTTAGGTAGCTTAGGTGGACAAGGTAAGCTTAGCTTTTGGAGCTAGCTAGGGTTAAATTGAAGGTGGAGGATGGCCAAGGAGCTGGATGTTAGCTAAGCTAAGCTAAGCTAAGCTAGCTTAGCTAGCTATGGAGTAGAGGAGTATGCATGTGGAGCTTAGGGTTTGAGGAGAGGAGCTGGAAATGAAGAGTCTATAGTTAAATTGGAACTGGCAGCTACTGAAGAGGTCAACATGGGGCTACTCTATCTGGCCTAGCTTGCTAGTTCTTTGCTAGCTGCTAAGCCAGGCTAAAGTGAGCTAGCTTCTGTTGAATAGAGCTGAGGTGAGCTGGGTCTGGTGCTCCCGGGGAGGATCAAGCTGGTTGAAGCAGCTAAGTTAGCTTAACTCAACTAAGTTTAGCTAAGTTGAGTCCCCGGGAGCTAAACTTGAGCTTCCTGAGCTAGGATGAATTCATCTTCAGCTGGCTGGAGTTGAGTAGAGCTGGATGTAGCTATTCCTGAGCTAGGGTGAACTCCAGTCAAGTCAGCTGAGCTAGCTAGAGCTCCCTGTGGACTAATGGGAGCTGAGATGAGATAGACTCAGCTAAGTTGAGCTGTATTTGAGCTGACCTGAGCTAAGATGAGCTCTCTTGAGCTGCCATTCAGCTGAGATGAGCTGAATGGAGCTAGGATGAGCTGACCCTAATCCAAGTGAGCTGGATTCCAGCTATGGTGAGCTAGATCAAGTTGAGTTCCAGCTAGTTTGAGCTTCTTCTTCACCAGTTGCCTTCATGAGTGTTAGGGTTTTAGGGATCTGTATATCTGTTCATCCCTAACACTCACAAAAATACATTAAAAAGACAAGAAAAATGCAATGCATGCCTATCCTAATTTATAACTAAATGCAACCCCAAAAACCCGTTTGCGAAGCAAAACCCTAAGAGCTAGGATTGTTTTAATGCAAAAGAATGATGATAAACTGACATTTATCATGGATCATATGTAGTATGTAATCAAATCTCTTCCTAACCAGACATTCTCTTCTTGCATGGTTTGCATTAGGTGATCTTCCTCTTCATTTTCCTCTCTCAGATTCTCCCATTTGAAGAATTTGCAAGTATTGTGTGAACAAGAGTGAAACGTCTAACCTTTGCTCCATGACCACCCAGAAACTCTGAATGCAGCTGGAACTAGACCTAAGTATGTCACACTCCTTAAATGCACATGTGACATGTTGCTACTTGGTTGGTGATTACTTGAAGATTAAGAGGGAGCTTTCATTGTATCCGTAGAAGTAGTTAACCCTGTAATAATCACATTGAAAGATATAGATGAATTTCATTTTAATCATTTTTTCCCCTCTTTAGTTGTAATAATCAAATGTACATTCTTCAAATGTGTAAGTGCGCAAAATCAATTTTTCCTTTGTTGAGTGTCCATACCTGAACATAATTACTAAGATTATAGGGTATAGACGTAATATCCAATGTTTATAAGGGCATGTATGTAAAAATCCCTTCAAATAATTGTAAGATAAAATTCAATCACAGAAATGGAGACACAAGTTTTTTAGATGAAAACCCAAATTGGGTGATATCCACCACCTAAGCCAATTCCCTAACTTAGAATTTACGATGATAGAGAAAAAAATATGTTATTTTCATGTTTTATTCTTTCGACTTTATTTTGTTAAAAAGCTTACCTTATTTATCTAATATAGTAATGGGAAATAAAGTGGTTATTGAATTTGGATGTAACGCGGGTTAGCTCAACCGACGTCTACAGAGACATAATCGCCACTAATAATGTGCCGCATGTGAGATGTGGAATGGACATGTAGACATGTGTGTGTGTGAAGGCTTAATGTACAAGAGTTATCACATATGTGTGTGCAACTCGTGCGCACACACACGTGATATACTACACGAAAATGGAAAGTACTGCACATGATGTGTGAATGTAAATCTGTGTGCGTAATATGTCATTTAATTCGCACCTCTATTAGGATAAGATTTTCTGTTGTGTTCTTGTTGCCGACACTTCGACCATCGAGGGATACGACGACTACTCATTTCATTAATTTCATTTCTAATCCTTTCAACACGTGGTAGTAACTCCATTGATTCTCTCTGTCCCTAATATCTCTTGTCACTGATTGAATTAAAAGATTTTACATACATTAATCGATAATTTGCTATTTTATAATACTCTGATGATCAAATCTAATATGTGCATAAGCAGCTAACACATGCCTGTAAACAAGATGCTTTAATTGAATACAACCGCAACAACATATTGCGTTATTTATTCCATTGATAGAAATAATCTCAACCTCATATAAGGATCCTCTTCAATTTTAAACTTCGTTCTACCAAATCTAACAACTTGTAATCTTAGCGACCTCGAAATTTCTCTACTCACAACTCGGTCAAAATTCAGAGTAAGAATTGTTGTCATGACTTCTCCGCTATCGTTACGCTCAGTAAAGTACTTATTCAAACGAAAATAAGTCGCTGTAACAAGAGCAATACTTGGTAATCCTCGACAACCTTTCAAAACATTATTAAAACATTTAGATGCATTTGTTGTCATACTATCATATCTTTTCCCCTCATCGTAGCATAATGCCTAGTATGATCGATTACAATCGTTTTGTCGTATTAATCCATCTATATGCTTTATCACACATGCATTAGATATCCCCTAATATCCGATTGTGATCATATGCTGTTAATGCACAACCTAGATACATAAAAGCGTCTCTGTAAATCCTTACTTTTAAATCCTTCTCTATGCAAGTTTGCTTTCATATGTCTCAAACAATGTCTATGTGAATGACATCGTTCCGGGCTAAAATATTGGCAAACTAAATTTCTTAACCCAGAGAAACGATCACTTCTGATATATATACCATCCTGATTGACAATTTCAGAGAGATACATCAAAAACCAAACCAAACTACTGTTATTCTCCCATCTTTCCACAGCTGCAAAAGCTAATGGAAATAATTGACCGTTTGGATCGATTCCAGTTGTAATTAACAAATGTCCAAGATGAGAACCATATAAATGCATACCATCAATTGAAAGTACTAGACAACAATACTGAAATCATTTAATTGATGGACCGAAAGCCCAAAATAAATGACGAAATTTCATTTTTACTATTAAAGTTGATGAGAGTACATCCATAACATGATAAATAATACCTGACTTTCCCCAAGCCATCTCTCATAAACCGTTTCAAATCTAAGAAAGATTCTTTTACGTTACCATATACATGTTCTATGGCTTTTTTCCGAGAATACCAAGTCTTGACATAACTTATTTTTACCTTATCTTCGTTTTCAATTAAAACTTGGATTTATTTCGAAGATAAGGTAAGATTTGCCATAACATGTGATAATATGCAATGGAGTATAAATTTTGTGTTACACTGTTTATGATCTCCTAAGGTGTTCGCTGTACAACTATGCTCCTGATCGTATCTAGTCATTGTCTAATCATTAAAAGACTTGTCTATATATTAATGCAATCGTCACCTCAGCTATTAACAACGAACGCAATAGTTAGAAGCTTTTTCTTCGATGCAATTTTCTTGTATTGCACACCTTTTTGTACACTCAACTTCCTTAAATCTTGTTGTAAATCTTCTTTAGCCTTCCATCTTCTCATGATTCAATTCATTATTTCTCCTCCTTGTTGTTGAGAAAAAAATGACATCTCATCTTGATCTATCATCCGATTTATCTAATCATTACCATTAGGCAAATAAGGTGTTCCATCAATTAGTTCCCCTTCTAAGTCATCATCTTCTAAGTCATCATTGTCACCATCGATATCGTCACTCTTGTCGTTATCAATATCTTCGTTGTTTTCAATAAAATTTTGATGAGGTTCCTCACTAGCTACGACATTAATAATGGTTGATATACCATGATCATTAGGCCTATTATTTTCATTTTCATCACTTTCTTCATGTAAATTACTTTGATGAGCCTCAATGCTAAGATCAATATTTCTGTATTCTAAAGCAACTGCTTCTTCTACTGGATGTAACTATTCTTCTGATATATGTCTTGCTTCATTCATTAAATATGTTGCGAGGAACTTAACATCCCATAATATAATGAATACAGGTCACTACTAAAGTCATAATTTGAACATGAACCTATATTTTCATATTAAGGGTATAGTGGTTGATTTCCTAATGGATCCACTACAACATATAAGTCGATTGTACTCTGCATACTTCCTAATAACTCTAACACCATTTGAGTTGATTCGTCATTCTCAATAATATAAGGAAATGATCTACCATCTTCGCTTATCCACTTGCATATTAACTTAAGCTTATAATATGATTCAGAATATCCACTAATATTATATATAGTAGATAACAAATTTTCGAACGAAGTACGTCAGTTAATTGATGTATTCATCGAATAACAATCGATATAATTAATACCAAAATAAGTAGATATTACTCTACCACCCCAATAAATCCTAAATACAATAGTATTGTCTGTCATGTCTGCATAATCAATAAAATATAAAAATGTTATTTACTTAAAAAAAAGTTAATCTCAAAAAAGATTTTTTTATCAAAAAATAACTATAACTAATTATTCTTTAAAAAAAGATCAAGTTACCTTACTACTAAATGTAGATGTTTGAGTAGAAAAAAATTCAGAGTCAACAAAATTGCAGTCTTAATTTTAGAATTTAATGAGATTGTAATGCAGAGTTTCAACGTAATCGCGATCTCAAATCTAAACAAGATGAATGAAGAGGAAAATTTTTAAGAGGAAATGGAGGCAAATTTCTAAGAGAGAATTAAGGAGAATGTGTGATGAAAAGAGGAAAGGAGTTGTGATTATATAGTTGAGAGAGGAGGGGAAGAGTAGGGCATTGCTAACGGTTGGTCAAAGGTCGCTAGATCATCGAACAACCTCTGTCAACGATCGTGTGGGGGACAACAACTGGTCAGAGGTTGCCATATGAAGCAGCGACTTGTTGAAGGTCGTTAGATCATCTAGTGACCTCCGCCAACTATCACACAAGGGACGGAGGTCATTGGATTAATCCGACAACCTTTGCTCTACCTACTGGCAAAGGGGCTAGCTCGCTGGATTCTATGACCCCATTTTAATAGTTTTGCGATTCCTGGCCCTGGACCTAAAATTCCCTCCCACCCATGTCCCTAATGCTAAAAACCCTATAATTTTACTTAAAGCATGCATGTTTGTATATCCTCATGGCACACAATTTGGAATAATATTTCTATTTTTGGCACTAAAAGGATTGTATTAGAAGGTTTTGATAACTTTCTTATTAAAAGGTCAAGTTAATCGGATTGCACCAAATTTTATGTAGATGTTAGATGCAAAAGGTTCTAAGGTTTTCATTTGCACGCTTCTAGCTATGGTCACCACAGCAAGAATGAATCCACATTGGAAATCGAGAAAAAGTCGGCATCGAGTAAATATTGCCATTCATCGATCGACTACTAGTACAATATATATATGGCATCACTCTGAAAAGGAATGAAAATTCAGAAACTCTCCTAACTTGGTTCCATGGTATCGGGGGCAAGAGACAATATCTAAAATGCGGAAAAAAAAATGTATTGTAAAGTTATTAGTCCCTTCGACTACAGATCTCATTTTCTGCTTTGAAGTTGACCAGGCCTACAAAGAGACTCTGCAGCTTTGCGTCCTTCTGCTCTTCCTCTCTCTGTGTCAAGTCCTACCTGCTACAGCATGGGGCTCCGATTAGCCCCCCCTCCCACTTACCGGATCTCCACTCCTCCCTCCGGATCTCTCCATCTTTGTCGATGGGCTCTCCTCCACGACATGCATGAACGTTAGTCACTCCTAGCAACTGGCCACGATCACAGTGGACGTAGAGGCAGTTGCGGGCGGGGGCTGCTCGATCGGTGATCGCAACCAATCTATGTCACTGTAGCCAGTCGAAGCGGCAGTCTCAAGCAGGGGCTATCTCCAGTGTTGTGCAACTGTAGCGTTCGACGGCCCTCTAAGGTTGACGTCGAGGTTGCGTGTTGCTCGATTGGTGGAGCTACGCGGTCGAGGGCCGTCACCGGATGCCTCCGGTCATGGATAGCCACATCTGACGTGCGCAACAACATGGGCATGTGTTGCAACGACCATTTGTTGCGTGATTTGTTCACGTTGTTGTTGATAATTTTAGCTATTCTTTTTCTTTTTTTTGTTTGAGATGTTTTATTTGTAGATCACGTGTGACCCTATACATATTATCGCTAAGTTTTCCTAACACGTGTCAGGAGTCGATTTATTTGATTACTCGTTAACGCGATTTCTAAGATTTTTATCTCATTGATACTTTATCATTCTACAGAATTTCTTCGTAAGATCACCCGATTCTCAATCTAAAAACACTTTCGTCTTCTTTTTTTTCTTTGTTACTTATCTCATTTTTTATTTTTAAATTCCTCCATTCTAGGAAACATATTTTCCCTTCGTGGATTATGCATCAAGGAAAAAGAATTATATTTATGATGCATATTTTACCTCGCTGAGAGACATCAACTCAGACCATCAAGATAGAAATAGTCCTTTCTATCTTATTAGGCCAGCAAACCATACAAGGTCATTCCTTCGTTACCAACCACAAGTCAAAAAAAAGAATAATAAAGGCCCTTAAGAATATCACCATTTACAAGACATCGATTCACTCATTGCTTTCTACCCACTAATCATCTCAATTACCCAACCAAGCGACCTATAAATAATATCGACCTATAAGACATCTAGTCAATTACCAGTTAAACCTATAGTTATCCCACCACCCAATTAAAATCATCCCCATTGTAAGTTACCCAGTATAAAATTTATCTTGCTTACCCATATGCTTGGAGCATTATAAGTTGCATATGCCCATATCCACAGAGACAATATCACAACTCGGCCAGCTAACCGTAAGAGGTTTCAAAACAAGGCATATCCTCCCACCTGCTTTTTTCATGGGAACCTTTCGCTGGTGGCGATCTTCAAAAGCAGATTCCCTGAACCAAATTATCATAAATGAATTATTAGAAACACAGTGGCTGAATTGAGATCATACCGCAAGGTTTATATTTTGCACAGCCACAATGGAATACAAGCGTAAGAATTGATGCAAACAAGATGGCAAAAGTACCTTTACATTACTGGAAAGCAACATTAAAACTTAAATAATTTAATGTACAAAGGCTGCAACTTCCGATCTGTACGTCTTAAACAAAAAGTATACATCCTATGTATCTGAAGGAGGCCCTAAAACTTGCACATTTGCTTCTCTACTGCAATCTTGCGAGGATATGTTGAGGAGACGGAGCCACATCTTGACATTGACAAAAGATACGTAATCGTATGCACTGTCTTAGGGCAACGATATAATGAATAATAATAATAATAGGAACCTGAGAGATTATACATCAAGGAAGTGGCTGCTCGTTAGTCCCATTTTTTCTCCTGGCAAAAGCTTTAGACTTGTCAAGGTTCTATCAAATAGGACCAGTGGATCTGCCGATGTATTCCTCTATGGACCAGCATCTACCAGTCGAGTGCCTATAGACTCTGAATGAAGTAAACTTCCCTGTTTCCCACCTATAAATAGCGTCAATTCTGCTGGAGCTACCACAAGCTTTAGCCATTGCTGCAGTTCATCACCTTCCACCTTTTCCTTTTCTGAACAGGAAAATAATCAGATGGAAAACAAAAGGTTAGGAGAACAGAAAAATTCTTCAAACTAGGACCTAATGCAAGTAATGTCCACATTTTCCATTGAGCGTGCAAAATAAGTAAATGGTCACCAACTAGACTGGAAAAAAGTTGAAAAGTTGACCTCCTAGGCTGGGAAAGGACTGTCCCCATAAAAAAGAGTTCAAAATGATTGACACAGCAAGAAATTTTTCATAAGAAACACATCTTATTTCAATTTCGCTCATGGAAAGCAAAGCAAAAAGTTAATGATGTAAGACCAAAAATTTAACGATCAAGATGACCATCATTAATTTATGCAAATGCAATATTGTAGAAAGCTTATTATATTTGCAGGATTATGTAACCGACAATTAAAAGACCTTGGGGTTTTACATATTTGCCATCTAGGCCCGTGGACAGGGCACTGTTTACGGGCATTCAACCACTATTCATCTTTTTTTTTTAATTCTTTCAGTGCTGCCTGTGCTCTCTTTTCTCTCTCTTTCTCACATTTTGGCTCATTTCTCTCTCCATCTCCTCTCTTTTTTTTTATCTTTTTTGTCAGACGTCAGACTCCTCTCTCTCTCTCTCTCTCTCTCTCTCTCTCTCTCTCTCAAAATCAAGTTCTTTTTTGTTTGGGAGAAATTTTAGAAGTTGCTTCTTTTCGTTCACCCACTTTATTATCCTTTTGTAAATAGAATATAAATGATGGGTTCAAGGAGAAAATTGATATTGCATCTTTTTCTTTTTCTCCTTTCCGATTTTTCTTTTTTTTCCATTGGAGGTGGAGTTCTTGGGAAAATTTAGAAGAGTTCAATGGAGTTGATTATAGAAGATTATTGATCGTTGTTTCCTTTTTTTTTCCTTCTACTTAATTATGTTGAAAGAAATGGGGGACATCTAGGTACAACATTCATGTATTTTTTCGATGCAAATACAAATGTCAAATCAAGCAGAATTTCCGATCGTCATTTCCAATTCTCTCTCAATAGTGGAATTTTCAATCCTCTCTTGCAAGCACAACCAAGAATGGTAGAGTCGTGAAAAATATTTAAGTCATCCAATCCATCTATCTATCTATCTATAATATATATGAATGCCCTTATTTTTTTAGAGTAATATGCATGATGAATATGATATTTATGTGACTTTTATATAATGATAGATAAAAAAATTCCTTTTCTAGATTGGGATTCAAGAACTTTTTTTTTATTACAAGTCTTTTGACCAGTAGAATTTTAGTACAATTTTTACTTGTACACTCCCACAACAAGATGTGGGTTCAAAACTAGTTTAGTTAAATATCTCCACCTTTTACATTACATATGTACCCTCCAAAACATCAATTTGCTGGCATGCACTGTTAGTGATGTGAACTCAAACGTAGACCTTTTTAATGAAAAGAGCCTTAAATCCTGTGCTCATATACCTTGTTTCTTCTTTCTCCACCAACCCCCTCTTCCATCTACCCTCTTCCTCAACCTCTAAACCTTCACCAGCACCCTCCAATGCCACCCCCAACCTCGGAAACTATTATTGCCACCTATTGCCAAATTGGAGTTATTAAGAGGAACCATCTGATGATTATCATAATGTTCGTCTTCCAACCACCACCACTGCTGCCTTCTTCCAACCCTACTGCTGTCCTTTCTCTCTTTTGATCTCATCTTTCCTCTCATTCCCCTTAATAACTGCATTATTGTGTCATATGCAAAGATACTAAGAGATGGATCGTGCCCAGTCGCCTCAGGCAATTGCCTTCACAGCAGTGCTGTAAATGCCTCCTTGCAGGGATGTAGGACTATAAGACTCAAGCAGGGTCGTTTGCCAACTGCTGAGGGGATGCTAAGCACAATTCTAAGAATGTATGAGCAATTGCTAAAGCAATGGGGGCTCGAAGGGGAAATCTCCATTCTAAATGAAGATTCACTCATGGAATTTTTGGGGTCTTCGGGACCAGAACCATCAAAGTGCACTTAGAAGATATCTAGCAGATTGGGGTCCCAACATATTATCTTTAAGAAACAAAATTCGAAACATGTGACTGGGATCTTTGGCAACAGGTGGGAGGAACAAGGTTTGATCAGTTTCGAGTAATTAATGCACTCGGCAGTTATGGTGGAATTACTTCTTAGGGTGGAGTTAGATTTGATTTGGCAAGTGAACAATCCAGTCAACATGTTCTGAAAATTGTGCTTAGGAGAAGAGAAGATGGCCTCTCCTTTGGCCTAGCATGTGTATGTGAGCCATGTGATGCAACATTCAACAGCACTTTGCAGGGAGATCTACACAAAGCATTCAGCTTTTGGAAGATCACCTTTCATCATTGGAGGGGATTTAAATGTCAAATTGAATGCAAAGAATCAACCTAATAACAGAGGTGGAATGGATATAGGTTCTTTGGACTCTTAAGAGCTTGTGGTAGAATTTGGTCTTCATGATTTGATGCCACCTAATTATACATATACTTGGAGGAGCAGCACCTCAAAATCGTGAATCGACAGAATTCTGGGATATGGAGTTTATGGAGGTTTTTCCTTTGTCTCGTGTGGAGGCAGGGCACCATCCATTTTCACACACCCTTCCATTCTGAAAGTCAAATGAGAACTACAGGCCATCTGCAGTTCGAGTGCTCGTGGTTACTTGAGCCAAACTTAGAGATCTGATTCAAACTTGGTAGCTGGAGTTCCCCTCTTGTGGCTTGGCTACAGTTACTATGGCTAAAAAACTTCAGTGCCTGCGTACTAAATTGATAGAATATAAGGAAAAAATCAAGGAGCACAGACAGTAAAGAGCCGCTACATTGGAAAAGATATCTGAGTTGGATAGACTAGGCCCCTTACTTTGGAGGAGGTTCAAGAAAGAAAATCCAACCAGAATGTGTTGCTTCAAGAAGATAAAAAGAGGTCAAAAGGAGACAAAGGTTTTGCCAAAAGTAGTTGAAGGAGGGAGATCCAAACACCAAATCTTTCTATATGTTAGCAAATGGCACAAGGAGGAACTTCATTGAAAACATCAAGGTGGTAGGCACAAAAATTCTTCTAGGGAGGAGATAGGAAAGTCTGTGGCCAATCACTTCCGTACTTTCTCTGGAAGTGGCCAGAGGGGCAGCTGGAGCTCGACAGGTCGAAGAGTACCTACAATCACTGAGGAGCAGGCTCTGAAGCTTACTCAACTTTTCATGTAGACCGAGGTGAAAGAGGCTATGGAAGGTGCACCTAGATCAGATGGTTTTCCAACCTCGTTTTGTAAAGAGCATTTGCATGTGGTGAGAAGGGACCTTATGAATGTTTGGGAAGAGTTTTGATGTGGTAACTCAAGGTTTGAAAGACTGAATAAGTCATTGATTTTTTACCACCCAAGGAGGCTGCTGAGAAGATTGAAGACTATCGCCCTATTTCTCTTTCCAATTCAGATATAATTCCCAAGATCTTGGAAAATAGGTTGCGAGAGGTTATTGATGGAGTCATTAGCCCCATTCAGTCTGCCTTCATTAAGGGGAGCATTTACTGCATAGTGTAGCCATTGCTTAAAAGATCCTAGCACATTAGAAGAGATCCAAGAGAGGGCTTTTTGCAAAAGGTTGATTTCACTAAGGCATACGATTATTTAGGCTAGGTGTTCCTGTGGGCTTCTTACATAGAAGGGGTTTTCCGGATATGGATAATCACTACGAAACTCATTTGCAGTGTTGGTCAATGGGAGACCTGGAGGGGGTTGGGTACAGCCGTAGTGAGGGGTACAACAAAGTTTCCCATTAACGCCGCTACCTTTTGTGCTAGCTGTGGATTCACTAGCCATATGCACTTTTTCAGTTTGTCTTGAAGGCTTATTGAGAGGATTTAGCCCTGGAATTTGCCAAAACTTAGGGCCTTTGCTACAACATGCGGATGATATAGTTTTCTTCTTTGAGGATTCAAAAGAGCAAGCATAGAACTCCTCTACCCTCCTAGAGATTTTTGGTGGTTTTTCCGATATGCCATTCAACAGAGAAAAATCATCATTTATTCCCTTTGGAAAGCCTGCGGATGAGGCCCAAACCTGCAATGCACCATTGAGAATCCTACAATTGATTTGCCTATGAAATATTTGTGTGTTCCACTCGTGGATAGACCTCTGAAGTCTTTGGACTGGAATAGCTTAATCTTGAAACTTCAAGGTAAGTAGGTTGGAAGTCAAAGATGCTCCCAAGGAGTGGAAGGCACGTATTGCTGAAGTCGGTACTTTCATCCCTCCCTATTTTTCTTCTTTCCATATTCCCTGCACTACTGAAGGAGTTGAAAAGGATTGATGCTCTAAGGCAATTTTTCTGAAAAGGGCCTCAGAAAGTAATAGAGGCATTTCTATGGTTGCATGGAAGATATTTGCAGGCCTGTTGCAGAAGGTGGTCTGGGAGTACTGGAATTGAGGGTATGAACCAATCCCTCCTTATTAAGCTGATTATCACCATCATGGATAGGGAGACGAGCCTCTTTGCTGAAGTCATTACGGCACATCATAGTAAGAAGCTCAGTTGGTTGGATAAGATGCTACCAAGAAGGGGAGACTCTGCATTTTAGAGAGCTTTGTTGCATGAAAGGCCAATTGTCATTCCTTTTTTTTCTTTGCTGGGCTTTTCATTCTGATTAGATAACTGGACTAACCACCACCCTCTGACTGATGCCTATCCCCATCTTTATCCCTTAACATCAGATCCCATGGCTTTGGTGGCTGAATTTGCTATGGTCACTCTTGGTCTCTGATGTTTCATGTTACTTTTTCTAATCGGAGGGTCAAGGAGTATTTGCATCTTGAGGAAGTGTTGACAGATTTTGCACCTAGGGATGGTGTCCTAAACACTTGAACATGGGAATGTGACTCCTTTTCAGTACAGTCAGCCTATAGAAGACTTCTTCCTACGAAAGACACTATTGATTGGAATCTAAGCAAAGACTCTAGACTTATCTGGAAAACTGGCATGCCGTTGGAACTGAATATTTTTGCTTGGATGAAAATTGACAATGAAAGCCTATAGAGTGAAGATTGCACGTCAATCAGATCCAACCTGTGTTTTCTGTGGTAAAGTAGCTGAGCATTGTGATCACTTGTTTTTTATGTGCCCCTTTGCTTCAGAGGTTTGGGCAAGATTAGGTGGGCAGTGGCCATCTCACTCCACTTAGGAGCAGTTATGGCAGTCTTTCTATACCAGTGCTTTCAAATCTAAGTGGGAATAAGCAAGTCTTTTTTAAGAAAACAAAGCTGAAGGGTGGTTATCCATGCGATGACCACCCAAATATATTACTTCATTATCTCAAAGAGGGGTTACATGAGAAAGTTACAAGGCGAACTCCCCAAACACCACCTAGGAAGATATGGAGCAAACAAAATTCTCAACATAGGATACCTCACCCCTGAACACAACACCATTCCTTCCCAACCAGATGCCCTACAAGACCGCCAACACTCTCGCTTTCTCCTTGGATCTGAAGGTGCTGCCCCCAGGAAGGTCGTTGCCCCTCTGGAAAGAAGACCAGAAACCATTCATATCATCGGAAACAATCAAGTCAATCCCCATCCTCTGCCACACCTGCGCAACAAAGGGGCATCTAAAGAACATGTGCTGGACATCCTCATCCGCCCCATTGCAAAGGGGGCAAGTAGTGTCATCTGTCGGAGCCCACCTTCTCTCTATGCCTTGGTGACAATCCGACCTCTCTTCACAAGCCATGAGAAAATTAACCTTCAAAGATCAGTCCGTCGACCATATCAACCATCCCTCAAAAAATCAACATCCAAAGCCTACGGCATAGCGCAGAGCCTACGAAAAGCCCTTACCACAGTAAACTCCCCCTCGTCCCAATAGTAGGCATCCCTCCCACCCTCTAGGACCCAACCTTCCAACTCGCACAGCATCTATTGGAACTCAGCACGCCTCTAATTTGATAGCACCCCCTGAAAGGTGGGACACCAGGCCCTGTCCCAACAACTCCCCATTGTTGCCTCTCGATCCCCAGCCCTCACGAAGAGGCGAGGATACCTGTTGTACAGACTACCACCAACGTCTTGCCAATCATCCATCCAAAATATAAAGGTGTTCCCCACTCCCAGAAGGGGTGAAAAGAAGGTGCACACCTTCAATGTCATCGCCACCAAACCTCTCAAGAAGTGCAAAGCTCCAAGCAATGGAGACTCCAAAGGCCCCCAAGACAAGGAGCCATAGCACCGCTACAGAATGTCTCCAAAAAGTCCCTGCTCCCGCCCCACCAACCTAGCAATCCACTTCGCAAAAAGGCTCAAGTTAACCCCCTCCACATCTTTGGCCCCAATCTGCCCTCCTTCACGGGTCGGCAGACTCCCAGGCCACCAGCCTCGTCCCTTTCCCCACCAACCCCACATTAGACCATAAGAAATCACGGATCAACCCTATAAGCTTCTTCTCTACCTGACGTCACACCTTGAAGACGAAAAGAAAGTACACTGGTATGGAGGACAACACCGCCTTCACCAACGTCAACCTCCCCCCTCCCCCACCCCACCCCACTCGAAAGCAACCTAGAGGACCACCCTGACAACCTCTTCTCCAACCATTCTAGTAAAGGTAACCAGTCCTGCAACCTGAGACGACTGTCCGACAAAGACAACCATAGATATGACAAGGGCAGCAATCCCACACCTGTCCCGAGAGCATCGCCAGATGCCTCCACCTCCCCTGCTGACATATTCAGTGGAACGAAACTTGACTTTCGATAATTGATCTGTAGCCCCAAGGCCTCACCAAAAAGCTCCAGAAAAATGCGCATCCTTCTCACCTGCAGAACAGACCCCTCAACCAGGAACGTGTCGTCTACATACTGCAACACCGAAACTTCCTTGTCAACACCGACCGCAAAACCTCTAACCAGGCCCCTCGTACAAGACTTATGAGTCACCCTCACAGGAGCATCCACCACGAGGACAAACAACATCACAACAAGAGAGCAACCCTGCCTGACCCCCCTCCTTGGCTACACCCAACCTCCCACAGGGTTCCCATTGATCAGCACAAAGAAGGACGTCGTCATAATGCACCTCTTCATCCAACCAATCCAAACCTGGGGGAAGCCCCTCTTCACCAAGGAGGCCCACAAAAAATCCTACTGAATAGAATCGTAGTTATTGCTGAAGTCAACTTTCCAAGGGAAAGCTGTCTTCTTTTCCCTCCAAGCGGCTAGAGCTTCCATAAACCCATCTAGGATGCCTCTCCCCAGAATGAAAGTCGTCTACACAAGCAAGATCAAGTCACTAAGAAGCCCGTGGAGTCTGTTAGCTAGGACCTTCACGACAATGAGATAAATAGCATTGGATAAGACAATCAACCTATAGTCCTCAATGGCCTCTGCACCTTCCTTCTTGGGTAGAAGGAAAAGGTAGAACTTATTGAGCCTGTCAAAGCCCCTGTTTCCCGCCGCAAACTCCACCTGCAGCACCTCATCCTTGATCAGAGACCAGAACTCCATGAAGAAGACAACCAGGAAACCATCTGGGCCTGGGCACTCGTCCACATTGAGGCCCCACACTGCCTCTCTCACCTCACCCTCCGTGAACCCGACCGTGAGCACTGAGGCCTAGTCTGCAGAGAGGCTCTACACATCTTCCCCCATCCACCTCCAAGTCCCTCTCTTGCACCTCCCCGTGAACTTCCTAAAGAAGTCTACCGCTGCCCTCCCCACCTCCTCCCTACTCGAGAAGGTCATCCCATCCAAGAGCAACCTCTCAATCCAATTCCTCCTCCTAACTAATGCCATCTGATGGAAAAATTTAGTGTTGGAGTCGCCCTCCTTCAACCACTTCTGCCTAGACCTCGTCATCCACTCCACCTTCGCCTTCTTGTCCTCTTGCACCACGCACAACAATCTCGTCCTATTCTCCTTGTCATCTACTAATGACCCACAGTCCTCTTGTCTATCAATCCTAGTGATCTTTGCGAGTACCTCAGTCTTCTTCACGTGTCTAGATTCCTTGGGCTCCTTCCTAAACCTCCTCAAATGCTCCCGTAGACCAGCCAGCTTCTTTGACAACCGGACTGCAGATGACCCCTCAACCTCCAAGGACCTCCACCTCTCCTCCACCAAGCCCTTGAAGCCTGTCTCCATCAGCCATGACCTATCAAACTTGAAGTATGTGCCAAAGAAGATTCCTTCATTCGACCTCCATATCAGGGGCATATAATCCAAGAAAGAGCACTCCAACGGTGAAACGTCAGCCAACATGAATGCCTCAGCCATCTCAACATTGAAGAGAAATATGTCAATTCTGGACTTCTGGCCGTTAGTGTTCCTCCACGTGTACGCACAGGACACTAGAACCAAGTTGAGAAGCCCATGAAGAGCCACAAACTCTGCAAAATGGTCAGCTCCAGGATCTTGCCTCCCCTATCCCTCAAGGTCTATCATCCAACTGCAGCATAATGTTGAAGCCCCCTCCAAGCAACCACGGAACCCCATGATAATCCATCACCACCACAGCAAGTTCCTCCCACATCACACCTCTTGCCCGAGCCTCAGCCGAGCCATAAACTCCTGTAACAACCATCCATGCTCCATCTCCCCTTCTCACCAACTTATCAGAGATGACATGGTTTCCTCTGTAGCAATCTTCCAAGGTGAAGGCATCTTTGCACCACCCAAGAAACTGCTCACCCGCACGTCCAACCGCATTGAGGGCCCGGAAACCCTCCATCCACAAACCCCCAATTTCCCTCCTTCCACCACACGTTGTCAACTTCGTCTCCTGGAGAAGTACAACGTCCACCCTCCACTGTTGAATATATCCCCCCAACGCCGACCTCGACGGGTCGTTAAGACCCCTGACATTCCACGAGAGAACTCCAATCATTGGGCACAAGTGGAGATCCCTCTTGTTGCGTGACGAAAGCCTGTCGCCTCCGCCATCCGACACACCTCTATGTCAAATACATCCAACATCCCAGGTGCCCCGGACAACAACCGCTCGGGGGGAGCAGCCCTCTTGCAGCCATCCACCACCTCCCCAGTCCCACCACGCTCGACCCTTCGGAACCTCAAATGCCTATTATACTGGAGTCCACCACCGCAACCCCTCCACACAATATGTGGCCGCCACCTCGCCAGGCTGACCCCCTCCCAAGAGTCGCTGCTCCAACCTGACATAATGGTCAGTGAGGTCGCCCTCCTAGAGGAGACCGCACACTGTGGCAAAAGCGTACGATCAGCCCCTTCTCGCCGCGAAACCTCCACATGCTCCTCCGAGGTACCCTCGTCATTCGCACACAAATAGGTGCAAGGACTTGTTAACGAAGGGTCGATAGTCGTGTCAGCGATCTCAAGGGACCCCTGCATCTTGAGACCCTGGTCTAAGCCCAAAGAGCACGCACCTGTATCTTGCATGAAGGCCCCACCCCTTTGGTAATTGGATCCATGCCAGATCCAAAATGGTCCTCCGACTCCACCGACCTATTTAAGTTCGCATGGTCGACTTCTTCCACATGGCGCACCAAAGACTTTGAGGATTCCCCTGTTCGTTTCGCTTCCCATCGTGCCCTCTGCGCTGCAACCATCGTGCACGCTCTCGCATTCATTGTACCTTCATTTGAAACCGTAACGCCTCCATCCGCATTCACGACGCCTCCACCCGCAACGTCCACGGAATCAACAAATGGCAACTCCACGTCAGCAGCTGGACGATTTGACTTCCTCCTAGGCCGCCAAACCCTAGCCGATCCCCGTGATGCCGCCATGCTTCCACCCCGAGCTATCGGAGCATCGTCCAACCCCCTAACCACATCCGCAAAGCTGCCTCCAGCCACCACGGAGGTCCTCATGGCCACACACAACACCACCCACGAGGAACCCCATGATGGAGAAAACCTTCCCCATTAAGGGGACCCCCACCTTAAGCTCGACATGGACCATGATGGGTTTCACGGAGAGTCCAACGCCCCTACATTCCCTAAGACGAGCGAAAGGGGCCACCACTATCTCGACCACCTCCACCATTCTGAACCACCAGGGGATCCCAACCATGGCCACCTCGATGACTGGCTTCTCCGGTAGGCGCTCCCACGACGCTCCATCATGTAGATAGGGCCTCCGCCACCTCAGGCTTCCAATCTCCATCCAAAGTTCCTTGAAGCAAAAGCTCGTCCCTCACCAACAAAGGAAGCCCCAGCACCAAGAACTTGTCTTCAACAGGGATCAGCTCTGCCTTCCTCCCCCCCAAGTGACAAGGAAAGGTACTGACCACCTCCTCCAGTTGCACCCAACCCTCCACCACCTCCCCCACCAGGCCTCCATCTACCGCCTCTAACAGCGCAACCACCCCCCCAGACTATGGCACGTCGACCTCAGCCTGAGGCACACGCCCCACCGATGGCGGAGGCAGGTCACCCCCAATCCTCCACCGTGTACAGACCATGCTCTGATGGCCGCACCTTCAACACCTCCACGGCTCACAGCATTCTCGTGCCCAGTGACCGAGGCTAAAGCATCTATAGCACCTCCCTTATCGCGCTCTGCTTCCACCTCTACATGGCCTAGTAGAGCCCCTTCTGGCGTCGCCCAACGGAGTTCACCGCCACCGCACCCTCCGCTCGACAACGATCCATGCCTCCTCACAGCAAACCCCCACCCCTCCACACCTTCCTCACACGGTCTCTCTCTTCCTTTCGATCCCTCTCAATCTCTCAATCTCTCTCCGTTTCTCGGCCTCTCTCCCACTCACACATTTTTCTCCCAAACAATCAAAATAAAGCATGAATTACCAATAAGAACTCATTTTTGCCATTCTTTGGGTGCTTTGTCTAAAGTGGAATGTCGTAGTCTTCAGGGGAGAGAGACATTCTTCTATGGAGAATGTTTGTAGTGGTGCCTCCTTTTTAAAGGGATTTTGGGAGGATGCATTTGCTATTTACATATCCTCCCCCCCCCCCCCCCCCCCCCCCCCCTTCCCATTAATGCATGTGGATGATCACTAGTCCTACCTGATCATTCTTTTTTCTTTTCCAAAAAAAAAAGAGCATGATTAACAAAATTACTTTTAAATGGTTTAGGACGATTTATAGGGCACATTTTCAGCACAATCCTGCCTTGAATTAGCATTTCCACACAAAATTTTGGAAAGCTCTAATTGATCTAATTGTAACAAAAAAACTATTTCTAGACTACTTTTCGAGTCAAAGATATTCCAGGTATTTTCTATCATCAGAAAATAATCTTTGAAAGGTTTCCATATTACCAAAAATTCAAGACCCCAAGAATGCAATATTATCCAATGTATTTTTTCAAGAATGACAATGGTACTTATGCCATTTGCATAGGAGCAAGAATACTACAAGCCCCAATGAACAAGTGCAAACATCAATTATTTCCAGTTTTATGCACTCAAAACCTAGTTGAAACATTTGTTATTGGCTTTTGTATTTTCTTGGTCTATTAGGCGGGGACCTTTGGATTTCTAGGAATAAAGAGCATCAAGAATTCTATTTTCCCCAAAAATCTTTAATGAACAAAGCAAACAATCCTGATTGGAGGAAGTTCTAGCTGCTTGGAGGAGGGAGAAGAAGAAAGCTTTTTTGTGGAAAGTTGATTTTAGCAAAGCTTACGACTCCATGCAATGGGATTTTCTTTGGGCCTCCCTAGTAAGAAGGGGCTTCCCTCAAACCTGGTTTGATTGGATGAATAGGTGTGTCACAGTGACATCCTTCTTAGTCCTAATTAATGGAAACCCTGCAGGAGGTTGGGTGCAACCTAGGTGGGAAGTCAGGTAGGGTTGCCCTCTCACCCCTATGTTGTTTGTACTGGCGGCAGATGCCCTTGCAAGGGTGACTCACAGGTCCTGTGCTAGGAGTCTGATTAGAGGTTTTGTGATCAGGAATGAAAGAGAAGTTCCAATGCTACAATACGCAGACGACGCTTTATTTCTAGTTAAGGGGCCTATTCTAGAAGCGAGGAGGATAAGAATTCTGTTAGAGCTTTTTGGTGAGGACTCAGGGCTGCGAATTAACTATCAAAAGTCGAGCTTCGTCCCGATGAACATGTCAAACAAGGTGAAGGCAGTTGGCAATGCTCTCGAAACAAGTGTAGGTGCGTTCCCGCTGTTGTACCTAGGGCTGCCCTTGTCTAATCATCGTCTCAGGATGCAAGATTGGATACCACTACTGAAAAGGATGGAGGAGAGGTTGGCAGGTTGGTCATCCAAATTGTTGTCAAGAGGAGGGAGGTTGACCCTGGTGAAGGCAGTGTTGTCCTCCATACCAGCGTACTTCCTTTCCGTCTTTAAGGTGCCATGTCAAATTGAGAAGAAGATCACAGGGTTGAGGAGAGATTTCTTCTGGTCTAATGTGGTAACAACAGGAAAGGGGACAAAGCTGGAGACTTAGGAGGAGGTCTGACAACCAATACAGGAAGGGGGACTGGGGGTTAGGGATGTGAAGAAGGTTAACTTGAGCCTCCTCACGAAGTGAAACATTAGGCTGGTGGGGCAGGAGGGTCTTTTTGGTGATGCCTTGCATTAGAGTTATGGTTCCTTCCTCTCATGGGGACCTTTGGAGATTGTTCATCCTGAAGCTTCTCATTTCCTCAAAGGCTTGGCGGCAGTGGCACCGAAGGTGCATTCCTTCTTCCCTCCTATCCTGGAGGAAGGGGATGCATTCCGATTCTACCTAGATGAGTAGCAGAGGGTTAGAACTAGTCTCTGTGACAGGTAACCTCACCTCCTTCTGAGAGAAGTGGATCCGATAGCTACAGTGGGGAGCTGTTAGGAAGGAGCCTGGTGTCGACCTTTCGGGGGGGGGGGGGGGGGGGGGGGGGCTCTTGGACCAAAGGTTTGCAGAGTTTCAGCAGTTGCTTCAGGAGCTGGAGGGCTTGACGCTAGAGGAGGGAGGTGGCACCTACTATTGGGAAGAGGAGTTTGTTATTGCGAAAGCATTCCGCAGGTTGGGTACTATCTCACAAAATTTGGACATCAATCTCTTGAGGGATTATAGACTACTATAGTTGGCGGATTGCCCGTTGAAAGTCAAGATCTTTGCTTGGCTATTAAGGAGGGGAAGAATCGTAACGAAGGTGTGGAAGGTGAGGTGGGCCCAAACAGATGATGTGAGATGCTCTCTTTGTGATGGGGCAGACGAGGATGTTCAACACCTCTTTTTCTAGTGTCCTTTCATTACGCAAGTCTGGTGGTAGATGGGAATCAACTGGATCGCTCCCTAAGACGTGGTCAACTTCTGGTCTTCGTTTCGGAGAGGGAATGCTCTTGATGGAGATAACACTTTTAGATCCAAGAAGGATAGAGCAAAGGTGTTGGCGGCGTTGTGGGGTGTCTGGTTGGAGAGGAATGGGGTGGTGTTTATGGATGAGAGCCCTTATGTAGAGAATTTTGTTTCCTCCATTTCTTCCTAAGTGGTGGTTTCGGAATCGGCTATGTAATTAGTGATGTAACCTCTCCTATGGTCTGATGGAATGAATTTTGGTGGTTATCACACGGATGTGATAACCACCCTTTTGCTTTTCAAAAACAATGCAATTCAATCAATCATACACAAGAAAATATTAGATAAAGTGCTTAGCCACATAAGGGGGACAACAACCAAATTTTGTTACTTCATTGGGAGCACCATGTGCTTGTCAATCTTGGGTAAAGGAAACAAAAGTTCAATAGAGATTTAGATGATCATACATCAAACAATGATCTTACCAAATTGATAAACAACAAAATCCAAAATTTTTTAGCCATCAAGCAATTTATAGAATGCAAAGGTCCTCATCCTAAGCCTCCATAGCATAAGAGAAGTTCATCAACTTTTCTTAGTGTTTTAAGTTACGGTACACATTTAATTGTCACTTATCACAATGTCTTAAGAAAATTTACATAAAAGACAATTTGTCCAACCATTCCTTTAGAAAGAAATCCAACAAACATGTCCATAAAGAATTTTCAAGTTACTTTAAAAGTTCGCATTTGATAGATGCTTAGAACCTTTTTTTTAAAGAGAGAGTGAAAATTCCACTATTATAGCTCCTAATATGCCTATTTCATGGGTAGTTCCTAGGTTAACATAGTACATTTATATTATAAATATCACATTATTTTCCTATGGGCATTTTAGGAGCATGCATCAACTTTGTCTATAATTTTTGCTTATTGGGTGTTTGTGAATAATGCAGGGCCTCATGAAGGACATAAATAAAGATGTGAAGCGGGAAGCCAAGTAGAGGATTCTTCTCCGATGTGCATTTAATGATGTGCCACATTAGCACGCCACCTAGAATGCCACATCACCACCCAAGTGCTACCTAACCTAGATCCAACTCTACTTAGCTTCCACCTCACCCATCCTACAAGGCAACCCTTGATTGAACCTAAATCTCTCCTTAATGACCTTTATGTGGCTTTCCTAAACTCCCTCCCCATGTCTCCCTCCTCACCATTATTCCAACATCATCTAGATCCAAGAATCCCTCCCCATGTCTTTCTCCTCTCCAATAACTCTCTCCAATGCACACACATACAATTAGCGCCAACCCCCCTCCCAATCTCCACCATTCATTTAAATCCTAAGGTCCTTATTATGCTATCTCATCAATCCCAACCCACTCCCTCTCAACCAATCCCAACCCTCTCCTTCTCAACCAGTCCCAATCAAGCCCTTCAACTATAAATAGACCGCTTCTCCACCATTTGCAATCATCCATTCCTTCCACTCTCCATAGCCTAATTCCTTTCTTAAGCTCCTTAGGAGGCATGCTCTCTTTCCCTTAGGTTAACTCCCTTCCTATCCACCTACCTTCCCTTAGTCAAAGTTGATATCCTTAGGTCTCTACCCTTAGTCACCTTTCACATGCTCCATGTCACACCTTCCCTCACGATAGCAACTTTCTCCAGAGCTTCTTCAACCTCTATTGCACTTCTATCTCCTACTTCTTCTCCAACTTTGTCTTAGAGCTCTCGACATCCTAGTAGACACAAGCACGAGCTTGACAACCCTGTCTTCACGCCACTACACAAGCGATCACCCAGAGAAGCTCCCCTCTTCTCTCCCTCCCGTTTTCTATCTTCCCTCTTGTCTCCACCTCTTTATTGTACTTGAATTATTACTAATGAAATGTTATTTTTGTGTTATTTTTCGCTCTCTCCCTTCCATTGATTTCATGGATTTGTGACTTATCAGAAATACAAAAAAAAAAGAATATATAGAAAAATACAAAAATAAAATACCTGGAAACCAATAAGACTGACACTTGCCTCCCAATGAACAACACTGGACTCACCATCCAAGTTAAATAAAAAAATAAAATTTATTTGGTTTCGAGAACTTCGTGATTGTGATGACAATCCGTATTTTAATAATTCGCAATTTTCTCGATATCCGAGAGAAAGAGAAGAAAAGGGTGATTGAGAGGCATCATTAACCCCACGCAATCATTAAAAACCCAGCAGATCAATTATTGCAAAGCATGCTGTGATGATTCTTAAAACCTTT
Source organism: Thalassia testudinum (assembly GCA_037157565.1). Classification (NCBI taxonomy): domain Eukaryota; kingdom Viridiplantae; phylum Streptophyta; class Magnoliopsida; order Alismatales; family Hydrocharitaceae; genus Thalassia; species Thalassia testudinum. Next base: position 92,019,860 of record JAZHRO010000012.1, read on the forward strand.
ACCTTCCAAATGTGCACCAAGCCCTTCCAAAACTGTAGGGTTGGCACGTATTACTGAAAGTGCCACTTCAAGTGCAGATTGAAGCAGGGCTTTCACCTCTCTCTGAACCAGATCCACCAGATGCCCCTGTAACTAACAGGATTAGGCTTACAGACAAGGTAATCAACTTATCTTAATACAAGTACTATTTGAAGAAGCATTCCCGATAGAATCATTAAATTTGACAGAACGTTGACTTGAAACTCAATTTCAGACTTTTTTTTTGGTTGAAAAAGAAATTCAGATGAAGTTACTTTTACCGTTGGAGTTGTTCTCATTGTCCAGGGAAGTGCAGTGGAAAAACAACATCAAGGTCTAAAGAGAGAAAAAAAGGGTACATGCACTTTATTGTCTGGATGAGAAGACAAAATAACAGATGCACCTGATTGTCTGGAGAAGTGCGGTGGAAAAGCTACATCGAGGTCTAAAAAGATAGAACAAACAGCGCATGCACCAATAATAAAACCATCTACTCTGACACTCTATGTGAAGCTAGAACATATATATATATATATGGATGAGAAGACAAAATAACAGATGCACCTGATTGTCTAGAGAAGTGCGGTGGAAAAACTACATTGAGGTCTAAAAAGATAGAACAAACAGCGCATGCACCAATAATAAAACCATCTACTCTGACACTCTATGTGAAGCTAGAACATATATATATATATATATATATATATATATATATATATATATATATATATGGCTCTGAGGAGCGTTTTGGTTAAAAAAGTGATTTTTTTTTAGAAAGTGAAAAAAGTGATTTTAGATGTACCAATTTGATAGCACGGTTACAACACAAATAAATTGGCAATCAACCTCCAAGGGCTTTGTGACCCTCATGGAAAAGTGGCTGCTTTATTGTCACAAAAATTAGAAACTCGATGTTTCCACCCGGACACAATGAGCTTAACGAAGAGACTCCGCTCACAAAGACCAGCAGAAACTCAGACTTGTACACCTTTTTATTCTGAAAATGACTTGCACAACTATTTCAAGAGACAAATTTGGCTTCTTTCTTCTTCATCTCAAGGTGACAAAGTTGTCTACAATGTGGATCTCGTCTTCATGGACATAACCATTAACGAAAACACAGACCTTCAGATGCCCAGTTTTCTAAACAAGAACCCACCTTCAAGAAAACAACTTCACGGACCTACTTGGGCTTGTCCATAAATTCGCTAACATGCTTTACGGGCATGAGATTAATAGAAATGACCCTGAGAGGAAGATGAAGAATCTCCCTAGAAAAGCCATGTACATCTTTGCATTGATACTAAAAAGAATCTCATTTAGGTACATCAACAGAGCAGGTCCATGTCAGGTTTTGATATTAGCAGACACATCTTCACTTGTAAAACTGTTCTTGTGCCTATCCCATGTACTCATTGGGAAACCCCGCCCATCCCCATCACATACCTCTTAACAGCTATGGTTTACACAAACATAATTATCATTAGAGTTGTCTCTTTTTTTCTTCTTTAGGTTCAAAAAGATGGATCTTTTGATGTGGATATTTTATTCCTAACATGCTTTATAATGAATGACAACATGACTATCACCACACATAAACATAATTACATCACTAAAAAATAAAACACACACAAGTACCATTATCACATAAGCATACAATCAAGCATCTAAGTAGAAATAAAAGTAGAGTTTATGGAAATCTTAATATATATGCATATGTACATATAGTAGGGCCCAAATCAAAACCACATGGGTGGGTTTTGTCTTGCAAACCCAAACCCTTTCAGAAATCAAATGGGGAAGGTAAATCATGATGATTTATGCCATTTCCCCGTCAGAGAGCCCAAATCAACATCCCTATCTCATTTTCGTCCTAAGTTAGCTGGAATGGTGACCATACAGGTGAGTACTTAGATACCAACATGATGAAGTGTGTCCAAAGACTTACCATAACTAAACTTTTTCCCACTTAGTGGAGTTTTGACTTTTTGAATCCGTTCACGATGCCCCAACAAAATTGGAAAGAATTCTAGATTCCATGTTATACAATCTGATTGAGCTTTATGTTGCTCATCTATTGCCTGGTGCAACCCTCCTTTGTTTGAGCCTAGGGCTGACATGGAAACGCAATGACCTCCCTAAAGGTGGAGTTCTCGAAATACTTAATCTGAGAAAACACAGTTCCTTACTTCCTTCATAGCATTGAGGTTATAAGTTACTTCGTAGCAATGCATAACCTCAACACCCAGACAATAGCTAATTCTGCTGAGATCTTCAATAACAAATTGATAGTATGAGAAATACCTAGTCTTAATGGTCCCAGCATTACTCTCCACATTATAATGAGTACAACAGATGCAATTGGTTGTGCACCATAATCATGACCAAAGGATGACTATGTAAAACCAAATCCCTTAACAACTAAAATAAAGCTTGCCAACCCATGCATGTGGGCTCTATTTGGACTCACAAATTGCATTATGTGGTCCGCAAACCTTCTTTGACTCATTAGTAACAAATCTAAGGGGTTATTTCATATACACTCGTTTTGACTAGATCCAAAAAGAGAGGTATTCGTGATGTCAAGCTGATTCTGCAGCCACAGATAATAGGGTTCTAAAATAATTAAGCCGCACTACAAGTAAGAATGTCTTGAAATAATGCATTTCAAGAGTTCAAGTACATACCATACCAACAAGATGTGCCATGAATCTTTCCACCAACCAATTAAAGACTCACCTAGACCCCACTAACCCAGCACCACATGATAAATCAATGCTCCTCTGAGCTACACAACAAACATTTCATCCTCCATTACACCCTTCAACAAAGGATGTGCAATGCCTTATGATGACTTATAGGAAGACAAATGGTGTCAATAAAAAGAGCCACATATAGGGGAAAAAAAAGATTATGAGATATAAAGTGAACACAGGATGCTAACTAAATGACCCTATAACTTTATGACAATTAACATGAACATCTATATATCTAAAGGATGAAGGACTACCTAAGATAAAGTAGTGCTATTTCTTCTAAAAACAAAAAGATAAAAGTTGTACTTATGGTCTCCAGAGTGGATAGGCACCAACTCTAAGGCGGCAGCAACATAGACCATGAGTTTCAGGGAACAGGATCTACAGATGATGGGCCTTGAGTAGCAGAGCAGGAGAGATAGATGGCAGACATTTAGTGGTCAAGAAACAGGATATCAAATGGCACGAAAGGTAGATTTGCGGGTGATACAGCACAACTTGATGGTGGCAGAGGAAATATAGCCAATGTCCTGCATAATTTCCAAATCATACAAAAATCCAGTATCAGGGGAAAAAAGAATTGTCTGAACTGAGTTAAGGATCTTCATATTTCAATACCCATTCAATCAATTGATACAATCCGACAACATCTTCAACTTCTGGGAATAATCTCAAGTAGTACTTTCCACATCTCATCCATTGAAATGACCATTATGACCTGCTTGGGAACAAGGAGCTCCATACCATCCATCATCCAAGAAGCTACTAAATTATTATATGCCTCACAACCTTGGCTTCTGGCTCGGTAAAAAGGACCCTTTTTGAGTTCCCATAAATGGTGGGAATGTCAGGACCAAAGGAGAAAGTTTAACCGATCCCATTTAATGAAAGTAGTTGGGGTATAGACCAAATAACTATGAGTAGAGATAGGATTGTTGTCTGCCATTAAAAGTCACAATTCTGATATGCCATAACATGTACAAAAGAATTCCATGTCAGTGAAACAAATCAAAGGTCCAATGCGGGAGAAGGAGAGGGAGGAGAGGTGAGAAAGGGGGCTCGCAAGAGGGAAGCGATGGCTCATCTGCAAGAGGTGCTAGTGGTGAGGAGGATTGGGTCATCATTAAGTCCAAAGACATAGGAGACAGTTTGGGGGTGATGAGGGGACATCCAGCTGCAGCCAGGGAGGCATCAGCTGATTCCGATGCCCAGGTCACAAGCATATGGGAGGGAGGTGTTGATACCCCGTGGTTTGCTTTCGTTGTGGAGGACTGGGGCATCGTCGATGGTCATGTTCAGCTTCAGCAATCTCTGGTGCAGTCAAGAAGCCAGCGAGGGAGACGACTTTGAACGTGGACCGAATCCCAATGGTTCTTGCCCCATGGTCACCTATGATTCAGTCGATTCAAAATGTTCTCAACAGATCACTCATCAAGGATATTATGAAGGGAAGACCATCTCTTGATGGCGTGAAGCAGGCTCTGGGGGTTTTCAACATTTCTTCACCATTCAGGGTAGTGTGTCTTGATGATCAAAGGTTGTTCCTATGCAATTACTCAGTTGAAGACATGGAGATCCTCCGGTTTCAAATGCTTATCGTTGGGAACAGCAGTGCAGCGGTGCAAACCCTCATTTTTTTATGGTTCCATGGATGAAAGGTTAAGGTTTGCTTGAAGGGTATCCCTCTACATCTACGAACTTTGGAAGCAATGGAGGCCTTGGTATCGAGCTTCTCGAGGCTCAAGGCATGCTCGTAGGTGGGACTGACGACGAAGGGGCAGCGATAGGTTGCGACGATTGTCGGGGTGCACAACCCAGAAACTGTCCCACCCCAGGTGATATTGCAGTTAGGAGGGTCTTCTTGGGTAGTATAGGTAGAGATGCTCGATAAGGTGTGGTCGTACGTAGAGGTTGCACCATCTTTGACGCTAGCGAAGCTTCATGTGACCGCAACGACAACAAACATGATGGGCGACCACCACACTCAACAGATGTGGGTCTTAAGGAACTATGAAACACCCGGAAGTCAAGGCAACACGAGCAAGGACCATCCCCTGAACATGAGAACATGAAGAGACACCTCATCTTTGTCACCGCTTGAAAACCCAATTGCTGCTAATCTAAAGGCCCCTTCGAGTTTTCCGAAGGGCATTCCTTTATTTATTCGAACCGATGACATGGATTGTGATTCCCACCTCAACCTCACGGCTTTGACCCAAAGTGATGCGTTCATGCCTAATCCCAAACATGCTAGTTTCTTAGGAGCTAGGATCCAGCTTAGGACCCAAATCCATCTCGCCAAAGCTTTTGGTTGGGGCCACTATTGGGCCAAGTATTGGATTGAAATTGGTTGTGGGCCCTTTTCAAGATGTTTTGCCTTTTCTGCAAGATGAGGTTCCTTTCTCTCCTATTACGATGAAGGCGACATCAACACCAATGCCCAGGTCAATGACTATGGACGATAGGGTCCCCCCCTAGTTTCGCTATGTGTGATGATGCTTCAAGTCCAACTGGGTAGTGCAACATTATTGGTGGCACCACGACCTTGGTTGTGTCGATTGGAAGCCTGGAGCTTGCTAGGAGTAGTGGGTTTAAAGGGGCGATGGGCCCTGTTGGGTCGCCAATGCAACATGGTGAGGAAATCGAACATGCCACATGAACAAATGTAGTGTCCGTTGTCGATAGTGGATTACGTCAATGCAAGAAGAACTATCGCAATGTCTGTGACAAAGGAGATGAACCAATCTCAACACCAAGACTCTTCGCAAGTTACTATAAGCCGATTCTCCAAGTCGAATTGGAAACCACATGTCCCATGCCCAAGGTTGGTTTACAACATGGTTACAAAACGATGAAGCTCAAGAAGTCAAGACAACCCTGGATAATCCATGAAGAAGTTCAGGAGGATGAGGGCGTTGTTGCGATCATTAAGGTAAAGAAGGCCTCTGATAGTGAGGCCAAGAGGCTTACCACTTCCACCCATGGTTAAAATTCTTTCGTGGAACGTTAGGGGTCTTCGAGATCCCACCTGATGACCTACTCTATTGTGCTATTTGGGTAAGTGGAGGACTGACATCACACTTCTGCAGGAACACATCTGAAGAATGTTGATGAGGGGATGGAGTGACAAGGAGATGTTCCATCTGGTATTGTGTTATTGACTTCTGTTGAGAGGTCTAAAGGAGTTGTCATGGCATGGAAGGATGATTTATTTCAGATGGCAAGCACCAGGATGAGTCGTTGGATGCTTATGGCTAAGTTTATCAGAGCATCTGTAGCTTCATCCTAACATCGATGTTATGGCCCATGTGAGGAAGCGGTTCATGTAGAGCTATAAGAGGGGCTAAGACAAGTAGCAACCTTTGCTGATGGTAGGCCTATTTGGTGGGCAATAATTTCAATGCCATCGTCTTCATTGATGATATGCTAGGTAGGAGGATGGATCAAGCCCCACATGCTTTCACGTGTGGTGGATTTGGAACAGTATGACATACCCATTTCCGGTGCTACCTTCACTTGGAGAAATTCGACAGGCTTAAGATCGAAGTTTGACAGGTTCCTTTGCTTGGCAAATTTGGCAAAGAGATTCCAAATGGTGGACGTTACAACACTCAAACCATTTTTGAATCATACACCTCTGGTGTAGTAGGATAGTAATGAAGGTACATCTTTTACCACCTACTTCAAATTCCAAAAGTCTTGATTGCTTGAGCCAAATTTTAGGGACTTCGTGCAATAGAAATGAGGGGAATTTCCACCATCTACCTCAACTAGACATACTATGGCAATGAAGATTCGTCATCTACAAGTGGCCTTAATGGCATATAAAAGGGAGCTGAAGCAAAGACGAGAGTGATCAAGAGTGGAGGCCTTGGAGGGGTTTTTTTGTGATGGACAAACTTGAAGATGGGAGGACCCTTACAGCTTCTAAGCAAGAAGAGAGAAGGCAGATATAGTCTGTAATCCAACAGGAGGACCTTAAAAGGAAAGTGGATTGGAGGCAAAAATCTAGGTAGTTGTGGCTTAAGAGGGGGGGATGCCAATACTCACTTGTGATAAGGTGATAATTGACAAGGACAGGATTGCAGAGGCCTTAAGGTAGCACTTTCATTCTTACAGTCTAGGAGGCGTCTACTAGGAAGATGGCAATTAAGGGCCTTAGACCTGCCTACCTTGGATGAGGTGATGCAAGAATAGTTGCTCAAAGAGGTTTCCGAGGAGGAGTTTATCTCACCCATTAGGGGACTTAAGGCAAAGGGTTCCCCTGGTCCCAACGAGTGACAGGTTCTATTCTGTAAGGAGTTTTTGGGGATCGGCAAGGAGGATTTCATAGCCATGATTAGAGAATTTTGTCAATAACCATGATTTTGAGAGGCTAAACAAGTTATATTTCTTCTTATTGGCAAAGAAGCCAAGGGCAGAAGGGATGGATGACTATCAACTGATAGCTCTATCAAATGTAGTATATCTTATTGTTGCTATTGAGTTATTTTTTGTACGTCTGTTTTATTTCTTAGTGTTATATTAAGGGACATCCTTGAAACTCCACCCTTTGGTTGCCTCCCTATATAAAGGCACCTAGGGTTTTCTAATAAAGAATTACGGCATTACAACCTAATATGATATCAGAGCAACGGTCCTAGACCGGGGTTTTGGTATCCCACCAAAAGATTAGCCCCCTCTCCCCTCCACCAAAACCCTAACACTGCCGACCCCTTCTCTCTGCCACCGCCAACCCCACTAACTGGCTGCGTAACCTAGCGCCGTCAGTCAGGAGGGCAGACGGCCGCCGACCCACCCAGGTCGTCACCCACCTCTCTAATTGGTTGCACGGCCTAACACCGTCGATTAGAAGGGTGTCACCGCCACCGCTGGGGGGTGCTCTAGCCTCTCCTCTTCATGCGCCGCCTCCCTAACCGTCTGAGGGGTGCTGCCGCCGCCATCCTAACCACCTGAGGAGCACCGCCATCGCCGTCTCATCCTCTTGCTGCACCGCAGCCCTTACCACCTGAGAGGCACCATCGCTGCCATTTGAAGGGGGGCCACCGCTTCTTGTGAGGGCCTCTCTTCCTCTGCCGATCAGGAGCGCTTCATTCTCTCTCTCTCTTCTCCAACAAAGTAGAGGTTCAGGAGAAGAAACAACCCCTTTGGGGTCTTATCTAACCCTAAAGGTGGTTGTTATGATATAAAAGTCTCCACTCTTAAATCTGTAATTGTTTTTTCAGATCAACATATGGTCTGAATTTTTGCTACAGAAACGTGCTTTTTTGGTTTTCCCACATGTCGAATGATATGGAGGGCAAGAAGGATCTCTATAGCGAATCAACGAGGAAGCTCTCTACCCTTAGCACATCTTCTTTTATACAAGGAACTTCTATTAAGTTGGATGGTACCAACTTTTTGCTATGATCTACCTCATTTTCTCAATTTGTGGGATCACACAGGAAGAAGTATATTTTAACACGAGGAACTCGCTATCAAATCTGTCAACTGGGAGATAAATAATGATTTGATGGCAACCTGCATGCTAAACAGTATGAAGCCTATTGCAAAGCAAGTCATGCCCATGCATCGGTAAAGAAAAAGTGGGTTGTTCTTCATGAGATACATTCTTATAAGAGCAACATCAGCCATCTTTATAGGGTGATTGAAGAGTTGCACTCCTTCCGAAAGGAACCATGTCCCTAACCGAGTACTATGGTTCTATGAAGAACCTCTGGGATGAGCAGGATACCTACCGACCTATCTCTACAGATGTCACTGTGATTGCCAAGTAACGTGAAGCATTCTGATCCGTTCATTTACTTGCAGATCTTGGCCCTGAATACAAGTCTGTGAAGAATCAACTTATGACACTGTAGGAGATCCCTACACCAGCACAGATATATGCTCGACTCTCCAAAATTGAGATATTTGACCCTATTCCTATCTCTGATTCCTCTGCCTTAGCAACTACTAGTCTAGGCAGGGGAACCTCAGGATGCAGGGGGGGAGGACATGGAGCAAGAGTTGGTGGTCGTGGCAGAGAATGCGGTTTGTTTTGTGACCATTATCACAAGATAAATCATACTGTTGACGGATGCTGGATAAAGCATGGGTTCCCTCAGGACCATCAGGCTAATCAGGTTGCTTAAAGTGGAGACAAAAGCCAGCACTATCAAGAAGAAGAACATGTCAATCATCATGTCACTATTTCCAAGGAAGAGTGTGATAGGCTTGTATCCTCTCAGACTACTTCCACTGTTGGTGTGTCTATTTCCCAGAAGACAAGTACTGCTGCTAGTGTCAGAGGTGCTCGTAAGCCATCTTGGCTTGCAAACTCAAATGCATCTTCTCACATCACAGGAAATGTTACCCTTTTCTTAGCTCTTAAACCACCGACTACTCCAATACATGTCAGAGTAGCAGATGGTGCCCTGTCCCCTTTGACGGGCTTAGGTGACATTTCTCTATCTTCTACTTTACCACTTTCAATATCATGCATGGGCCTAAATTTTTTTTGAATTTAATGTCTATTACTAGAGCAATGTTTCACGATCATTTCTTCTTCTTACAAAACCTCCAAACGATGAAGCATATTAGTAGAGGACTTAAGCAGAATGACCTTTACTACTTTAACCTTCCACCAGAACAATATTCCATGGCTGCTGCTTTTGCCACATCTGCTTTACGGTAGCACCGTAGATTAGGACATCCTAACATTTCTGTTCTTTGTCGTCAATTTCCTGATATACAGTTTCCATATTTGTTTACCTACGATGCTTGTCGACTTGGCGAACATGATAGAGTTTCTTTTCCTAAAAATAATAAAAGGGCCGAGTCTGCTTTCTCATTCATGCTAATTTATGGGGCCTATATTGGGTCAAGAGTCTTAGGGGTTTTCAATATTTTCTTGTTTTGGTGGATGATTGTACCCGTATCTGTTGGGTCTTGATGATGAAAGAAAAATCTCAAACTCTTTACTGATAAAAAATTGTGAATGAAATAAATACTTAGTTTTCTCCTACTATTCATATATTTGGTACTGATAATGGGCTTGAATTTGTGAAGTCCACGTTGACTTAGTTTTTCCAAGCCCATGGTATTATACATCAAACATCTTGTGTTCATACATCCCAAGAGAATGGGGTAGTTGAACGCAAGTTGAGACATCTTCATGATGTTGCCCGTATCATTATGTTTCAGATGCATGTTCCAGCTACTTTCTAGGCAAATCTTCTTACAGCTTTTTTTTATTAATCAGGTGTCGTCCTCTTATGTTGAGGTTCGTGTGCCTTTTCATTGTCGGTCCCAAGCCCGGGTAAAGGAGGGTTGCGTTAGGTAGCCGACAGCCAGCGTAAAATTTGTCGGATCTTTAAACATGGATTCTAGCAAACACTCTGATTTCGTTGGGGCGTTCCCTACTTGCGACACGCTGCATCGACACCCGGGTGTAGTGACAAATGAGCAAGGGTTCTCGCATGAGGAATGCATGCGAGTAAAGAAGTTAGTTCCGCTACATCGCCGCCCGGATGTAGTCCAAAATGAGTAAGGGTTCTCGCATGAGGAACGCATGCGAGTAAAGAAGCTAGTTCCACCACTTCGTCATCGAAGTGTGTCACAATGTATGCTGAGATTCGGTAGTTGGAATATTGGTACATTGACCAGCAAGCTCATGGAGATTGTGGATACAATGGTAAGGAGAATGATTCAAATTCTTTACCTTCAAGAGACTAAGTGGGTTGGTGAAAAAGCAAAGGAAATCGAGAGAACAGGTTTCAAACTTTAGTATTCAAGAAAGGACAAAGGTAGAAACGACGTGGGTATTATAATTCATAAGGATTTGAAGGAGAGCGTGGTTGAGGTTAAGAGATTGGGTGATCGAATTATTTTGATAAAATTAATCTTAGAAGAAGAGATCTTGAATGTCATTTCAGTTTATGTACCTCAAGTTGGTCTAGAGGAAAGAATAAAGAACAAATTTTGGGGAGATCTTGATATGATAATTCAAGGAATCCCACAGACTGAAATGATTTGCTTGGGTGGAGATTTAAATGGACATGTAGGAAAAGATGCTTTAGAGTATGCAGGAGTGCATGGAAATCATGGTTTTGGTGTTAGGAATGAAGAAGGGAAGACGTTCCTTGATTTTGCTATGGCTTATGATCTTTTCATAGCAAATACCTTCTTCAAAAAACAGGAAGAGCATTTGATTACCTATAAAAGTGACTTAACGAGAACGCAGATCGATTACTTTGCTTTGAGAAGAAGGGATCGTTTATCTTGTAAGGATTGCAAGATCATTCCAGGGGAGAGTTTAACTGCTCAACATCGTCTTTTGGTGTTGGATGTTCATTTAAAGAAGGCAAAGAAGAGAAAATTAGTGTCTAAGAATTTGAGAATTAAATGGTGGAATCTTAAGAAAGAGCAAGTGAGATTTAAAGAGAAGATGATGCAACAAAAGGCTTGGGATCTTGATGATAGTGCTGATGAAATGTGGTTAAATATGGCAAACTGTATTAGGAAGGTGGCAAAGGAGGTGTTAGGCGTGTCTAAAGGAGGTGTTCCAGGACAAAAGGAGGCTTGGTGGAGTGAGGAAGTGCAGGAGAAGCTTAAAATTAAAAGAGCCTATTTTAAAGCCTTATATCGAGATAAGACCGATGAAAATATGGAAAACTACAAAAGAGCAAAGAAAGATGCAAAGAAAATTGTTAGTGAAGCAAAAGCAAAAGCTTGGAAGCATTTTTATAAGAAACTTGATTCTAAAGAAGGTGAAAAAGATATTTTCAAGTTAGCTAAAGCAAGAGAGCGGAAAGCAAAAGACCTTACGCATGTAAGATGCATCAAGGATGAAGAAGGAAGGGTGCTTATAGCTAGTAAGGATATAAAGACAAGATGGAAAAGATATTTTCATAAGCTTTTTAATGAAAAACAAAAGAATGATATCTTAGGGGAGTTAGTTAACTCTGAAGAGTATGTGAATCGATCTTGTTATCGAAGGATACAAAAGAAAGTAGAGGAGGCTCTGAAGATGATAAAAAGTGGGAGGGTTGTTGGGCCTAATGATATTCCTATAGACGTCTGGAGAATGACGGGAGAACGGGGTATAACTTGGCTCACAAATTTATTTAATACTATGTGGAGAGGCAAGAAGATGCCAGAGGAATGGAGGAAAAGTTTTGCGGTACCTTTATACAAGAACAAAGGTGATATTCAAGATTGTTCCAACTATAGAGGTATTAAGTTGATGAGTCATACGATGAAACTTTGGGAAAGAATAATTGAAAGAAGGGTGAGGCAAGTCTCTATGGTAACTGAAAATCAATTTGGCTTTATACCAGGAAGGTCTACTATAGAGGCAATACATCTCTTGAGACGTATGATGGAGACTTACAAAGTGAAGAAAAAGGATTTACATATGATTTTCATTGATTTGGAGAAGGCCTATGATTCTGTCCCAAGAGATATCTTGTGGAGAATTTTGGAGAAGAGACAAGTGCCAATTATATATATCAACCTCATTAAGGATATGTACTATAGAGCTATAGCTTGTGTAAAGACTAAGGGTGATTTGACAGACTACTTTGATATCTCCATTGGTCTGCATCAAGGTTCGACTTTAAGCCCTTATCTTTTTGCCTTGGTTATGGATGAGTTGACGAAGCATATCCAAGTTGAGGTGCCTTGGTATATGCTTTTTGCTGATGACATTGTGTTGGTTGATGAGACAAGAGATTGAGTGAACAGAAAACTTGAGCTTTGGAGAGAAGTCCTGGAAGATAAAGGATTACGCATAAGTAGGACGAAGACTGAGTATATGGAATGTAAGTTTAGTAGTAGAGGGAACAACGAAGGGATTGATGTAAAAATTGGAGAAGAGTGCATTCCAATGAAAGATATTTTTAAGTACTTAGGATCCATTTTCCAACATGATGGTGGAATTGATGGTGATGTTACACATAGAATTAATGCAGGGTGGTTGAAATGGAGGGGTGCTTCTGGTGTTCTCTATGATAAGAAGGTTCCTTTAAAAGTCAAAGAAAAATACTATCGAGCTGTGGTAAGACCAGCCATGTACGGTTCTGAATGCTGGACTATAAACTATAAGCATGTACAGAAGATGTCTGTGGCAGAAATGAAGATGTTAAGATGGATGTGTGGTCATACAAGAAAGGACCGTATTTCAAATGAATTTATTAGAAACAGGGTTAGGGTGACACCGATAGAGGATAAAATGAGAGAGGCCCGTCTAAGATGGTTTGGACATTTACAAAGAAGGCCACTAGATGCTCCAGTTAGGAGATGTGAGAAGTTGGAGGCTGAACCCGCTAAGAGGGGGCGAGGAAGACCAAACAAGTGTTGGAAGGAAACTATTAAGTATGACCTCAATTACTTTAATTTAAGTCCTAAAATGGCTGAAAATCGATCTGTGTGGAGACAAAGGATCCATATAGCTGACCCCACTTAGTGTGGGAAAAGGCTTGATTGTTGTTGTAGGTGTCGTCCTCTGTTCTTGGTGGGAAAGTTCCCTACTCTCCTTTATTTCCTTATCAGGAGCTATTTTCATTTCCTCCTAAAGTGTTTAGATGTGTGTGCTTTGTTCATTTATTCAAAGTAGACAAACTAGCTCCTAGATTTGTCGAGTGTGTTTTTGTGGGTTATTCTAGAACCCAAAAGGGGTATAGATGTTTTAATCCTTTGTTGCATCAATTTTATGTTAGCAAGGATGTGACTTTCTTTAAGGATATACCCTATTATTCTACTACAGGAAAGACTCCAAGTGTCTCGCAGGATGTTCCATTACTTCTGCCTACTACTGCACCTCTAAATCCCTCTGAGCGACCTCCACCTCATGATGGTCCTCCTATGACCTACCCTAGACATCCTAAGGTGCCCACTAAATATACCTTCCCTTACCATTTTGAGCAGAGACATCTCTCTACCACACTACAGGGAGGAAACCACTGTCTACTATTCATGCTTAATCCCCTGCTAATACTGCTAATTCAGATGGAGGTCCAGACCCTACACCCCCCGAGATACCCGATATGGATCTTCCTATTGCTCAAAGGAAGCCACAACGATCTTGTGCAAAATTTTATGTTTCCAATTATATGTCAATCGTTTACCTACAACAAGAAGACTCCTATCTCTCACAGTTGATAGCAAAAATATTCCCTAGAATCATATTGAGGCTTCTCAGGACCTTTCCTAAACCTTAGCTATGGAGGTGGAGATGGTTGCTCTTCAGTCTAGGGATACCTGGGAACTTGTTGACCTACCCCCTGGTACTACTGATGTGGGGTGTAGATGGGTGTTCACCTAGAAATGCCGACCAGATGGCACAGTGGAAAGATTCAAAGCAAGGCTGGTTGACAAAGGTTACATACAAACCTTTAGAGTTAACTATTTTGAGACTTTCTCTCCAGTATCCAAGCCGAATTCTGTAAGGATACTTCTTTCTGTAGCAGTCAACATGGGTTGGTCTGTCTCTCAGCTTGATATTAAAAATATATTTCTCTATGGTGATTTACAGAAAGAAGTATACATGCAACAACCTCCTGATTTTGTGGTTGAGGGGGAGTGTCAGAAGGTCTGTAGGCAGAAAAAGGCCATTTATGGCCTCAAGAAGAGTCCCAGGATCTGATTTGAGAGGTTTAGTAAAGCTGTGCAAGAGTTTGGCTTTACTGGATCTACTGTAGGTCATTCCGTTTAAGCATGTGCCCCTGACTGGCTGCCACATGGCACACTTTACTCCTAACACTTCCCCTAAAGTCCAGGCTAGGAGGACGATAACTTGCTTGAACTTGATGATGAGCATAGACGCCCCACCATTCTTCTTCTTCCTAGAGCTCTGCGCTCTCGACTTTGTCTTTGAAAGGAGCCACAATGTAACCTCTTGCCACATCTCGAGTTATTGCTTCTGTGGCAACCTCGATACTCATAGCGATAGTAGCTGTTGTCTTCTCTTTCGTTTCTTGAAACATGGCCTGACTCTTCTAGAGGTCGGTAGGGGTGAGTCTCCATGTAAGGTGCAAGTAGCCCTACTATGAGACCTCCCAAACCTGTCCCAACATCTCTCTTATGGATGATTTGTACATCCACAATACTGGCACTTGGGGTAGACACAACCAGGGCCTCGGCCATGCCCCCTTTCATGCCCTGCACTTGTCTTTAAAATTACAAGTGCAGAGTTGTCAACCTTGAGCATGATTTCTTCCTCTGGGACGTCCATCTCCTCGAGATGACAGAAGATGGTCTCAAGATCCATCTTCCAATCGGATGCAAGGATTTAATTGCGAGTAGCTCGATAACGAGAATGCAACCCCGATAAAAACTTAGTGGATTGCCAAACCACCTGTGTCTCCCCATGCTCGTCGCAACAAATAGGCTCACAGATCTCCAACTCCTCGAACAGAGCCTCCATCTTCCCCAGTACTTAGTCAAGAAGAGATCTCCCTAACTAGATGTCCATATACGAGTATAATATGAGCATTGTTAGATTTTTTGGTGTACCTTTTCTCAAGAACCATCCAAATCTTGTACATGCTCCTTTTATAGAGCATGTTCGAGTCAATGGCTAGATCCATCGAGTTCATCAACCAGTTCATGACGATGTAATTTCCCTTCTCTTGCTTCTTTTTCCTACCACCATCCTTCTACTCCAGTGGTTCTTCAAGGAGAACATTGAGTTTCTCCTGACCCTCAACAAATATCCTGAAGGCGTGAGCTCACAAGACAAAGTTGGAGGCACCTTGCAACTTGATGATTGTTCCTTGAACAACCACCTTGCTCTCTCCAATGGACAACGTGGCATCAGTGGCTGAGGCAGTGGCATCCGTCATCTTCTTCGATCCATGATCTCTCTACTCCACGTAAGGTGCTGGATTTGTCGAGGAAGGTTCGTCGGAGATGGGAGCTACACACGTGTGGCTAAGAGAATATGCATGCCAAGAAGCCTAGAACACAGGCTTTGATACCATGTGGAGGTTGGCACACGCATGGAGGCTCCTAGCCGTGGTAAAAACAGTCCAAGGGATGGACTATTCCACATTGAACATGTAGAGAGAGCAGCATCAGCGGACTGCCTTAAAGAGAGAGAGGGGGTGGTCGACGGCTATTGGAAAGAGGAAGAGAGGAGAGGAGTATTTTTGTCGAAAGTATTATTGCTTTACTCAAAATAAGAAGGATTACAAAGACCCTCTTTTATAGAAGAGGGAACATATCACAATCCCCTAAAAACAATAACAAATTCTATCCTAATCAAATCATATCTCCAAATTTAGAAAGGACCAAATCCTCTAAAGAAATCTACTAAAAGCAAACATATCAAATAAACAAGACTTGCAACTTAAGTAAAGATCCAAAACAAGGCTCTAGGACTCCAAAATCAACGCCTCTTGGTGCCCCTGACCGGCTACCACATGACACTACCACTAGGTCTGACTAACTGCCACATAGCACACTTTATTCCCAACAGCATGGAATGGTGGGTCCTTCTCGACGAAGAAGATGTACAATCTTTTGAGAGGTAGGGAGGTTGACACCGGAGGCATCATTCTTGATTCCCGGCTATTTTGGAGGATGAAAATACCCTTAAAAGTGAAGTTCCTGAGGCAACTACGATGGGGTGGGCTAGCGACCAGTGTTCAGGTGTCATTGGATGGAAAATGATGATGCAACTTGTAATTTGTGTGGTCAAAGGTGTGAGGATGCACAACACTTGTTTTAAAGATGCAAGTTCTCCATGCAACATTGCAACTCTAGATGGTGCTCAAATTGAGTGGCCTCAATGCATCTGCCATCGAGGATTTCTGGACCTCTTGCAGGAATAGTGTCCAAACAAATGCTGAAGCTTGTATATTTGTGGTGGTTACACTGTGATCGATTTGGCTACAATGTAACGCCATGGTTTTTTAGGATGAAAGAACGTGGGTGAAAAATGTTTTGAGGGAATCTAATTTTTTGATGATTCATTTATAATTTTTTCCATTTTTGCATGAAGGTGGAATGACGCAGATGGCTACTGGCCTCCAATGCTTTTTCTTTTCAAAAAAAATACAAATCATATGCACCAGCAGTGGCTCTGGAAGAACTTGTCATTCTCGCTAGGAGTGGAGACCATTGGAGAGGATTCGAATCTCAAATCCACGTGCTGCAAATCGTGACAGCTGGCATTCCAGATTGTGCAGCAGTTGGCGATCCTCTAAATCAGGAAGGAGTTGATGGCTCTACTATTTTGGGGAAAGACCACGTGCTCGACAAAATGAATAATCACATTACAGCTGGTTTGCCAAGAATAGTCGATGATGTGGACTTGCCAAAAAATGACGATTGCCAACAAGATTCAAATTCAACAGCTGGTGGTGGGATCTACCCTCTGTCAGATGGCGCTAGCAACGATTTGCATTGGGTTAGCGCTGAAGAAGAGGCCCCTGATTGTGGGGGCAATGGTGTTTCTATTTTGGGCTCGATTTTGAAGACTGTTATGGAATGTAACAATCATGGCTCTGCACAGGTGGCATCCGGATCCATTTTTGGATCCTGATATGGACTTCGAATTTTATTTTCCTTTTTTTGGCAAGGCAGACCGAGTCCCTGGGGTCGCCACATGTCCACTTTTGCAAGACCCTATGCATTGCAAGCAGTGGGCGCAACCGACTCTGTTCGGGTCCTTGGTGCCTAGAACCATTCAGCCGCATGTTGTGCACCTGGGTCTAGCATCACACAACGCTGCCACTGAAGGCAGTAATCATGTTCTAATCCAATCAGATGTCCTTGATGTTGCTTGGACTGCTAGAGCGATGGGGGAGGTTTCTGCTGGAATTTCTGCTGGTCGTGGGCGGCCTAATCTTGGTTGCATTCCACAGGTGGATGCTGAACCCTATCAGGGGTTCAGTTGCGGTAAGTCTACCTGCCTGAATTCCAACATTACCGGTATTTGTTGTGCCATCCCAGAGGTTGCTACTGCACCGGATTATTTGCAGGAGGAGGAGATGATGATGGCCTTTGGTTCAATCTTCAAGGTTATTCTCCTGAGTCGCGTGATGGAGCAAATAGAAGACAGAACGAATTGTGTGATGAAACAGACACTTTTCACTCTGCATAGGTGGTGGCCAGACCCATGTGTGGGTCCAATTGTGGTGAGTATGCGTGTGATGCACCTTTGGTAAATGTTTCTCATTGTGCATGTTCTGCATCTGCTGCTACTGCTAATTTCATGCAAAGGAGAAGTGTTGCGAGATGACCATGAGCCGAAACTTGTTCCAGACATTGCAGCATTAAACGTCAATGATAGGGGTCATGTCAACATCAATACAAATATCAAGTCTAGATCCAATCACAGAAAGGTTTCTTCAAACAGATCTGGCAAGTCGTCTGGACATATTAGTGCTTTTCCACAGAAACAAAAATTGGTTCTGAGCACTTGTTACAAAAGAAAAAGAACTACTTCCAGTTTTGCTACAAGTGCGCAGAAGGAAGAGGTTGATGATGTTGTAGCTAAGGTGATTGGAGCCAAAAGGGTCTATTGGGGGGGGGGGGAGTGATGATGACAAATATTAATTGTTAATGTTCTATCTTGGAATGTCCGGGGCCTTAGAGATGATAAGAGGAGACTTTTTTTTTTTGAAAAAGCGAAGGGTGATTATCAGATAATCACCCACAATCATACATTCCATCAAAAAACAATTACATCATGAGTTACAAGATAGACCTCCAGGCCTCACCCTGGGAGAAATGTTGAAGACATATTTGGTTAAATGGAGGATTGATATTGCATGCCTTCAAGAATCCAATTTGGAGAGTCTCACTCCTCTCTTAAGAAACAGTTTATGTGGTGATCGATTTACAGATTGATTGGATTTGGTAGCAAATGGTAGATCGGGGGGCGTACTTATGCTTTGGCATGAGGATTTCTTCGAGATATGTTCATCTTATAAGGCAGAAAGAGTACTAACAGTGATAATTTCCAAGAACCAGGATGGATTCACCTTTGCAGTTCCTACGATTTATGAACCGTGTGAAGATAATGCAAGAATGATTTTT
This sequence comes from Thalassia testudinum, assembly GCA_037157565.1. NCBI lineage: Eukaryota > Viridiplantae > Streptophyta > Magnoliopsida > Alismatales > Hydrocharitaceae > Thalassia > Thalassia testudinum. Next base: position 92,038,660 of record JAZHRO010000012.1, read on the forward strand.
TGGGATGAGCTTAGGAAGGCCTCATACTCTATTGATGGTATGCCTTGGTTGATTTACGGTGATTTTAATGCTACACTGTGGTCGAATGATAAACTAGATGAAAGAAGTAATAGTTCAACAACTCATTTTCAGCAGGTGGTTCAAGATTTGGAGCTTATTGATTTACCGCTTTCCGGATCTCAATTCACTTGGAGAAATGGGAACGGTGTTATGTCATGTATTGATAGATTCTTGTGTATTGGTATGGCCAAACATTTTCAATTGGCGGACGTGGTTGCATGTGACAAACCTTTCTCTGATCATTCCCCTCTTCTGTGGCTCAGCAATGATAATGTGAGATATTTCCTCCTATTTCAAATTTCACAAGTCTTACCTTAAGGAATCTGGCTTCAAGGAGTTGATTCGGGATAAGTGGAACTCTACCCCTGCTTCCTCCTCAATCACTCGCACGGTATCTAACAGAATCAAAGCAACTAGATTGGCTATGATCGATTTTAGTTGTGGCCTAAAAAATCGTAGGGAGGAGAGGTGTGAGGCTCTTTTGCATAATTCAAATTTGGACAAAAAGGAGATCGCCCTACTCTCCCGTGAGAATTGCATTGAGAGGTGCAAATTCCAGGCCATTGTTTTGGAAGAAGATCATAAAAAGGAGATGGACTAGAGACAAAAATTGAGACAACTCTAGCTTAAAGAAGGTGACGCAAACACTAGATTTTTTTCATTTGTCGGCTAGTGCAAGAAGGTGGAACATGATTAATTGTATAAGGTGGAGATGAAGTCTTAAAAAAAGAGAACATATTTGTACTGCCTTTAGAAATTATTTTCATGATTTCGCAAGGAAAAGACAATGCGAGGATTGGCGCTTGGATTCTCTAGAAATGAAACAAATTGGGGATGATGCGAAGCAAGCTCTCGTTAAGGAGGTTGAGGAAGAGGAAATCCTTTCCGCCATGCGTGGTATGAAAGCGAAAGGAGCCCCTGGCCCGGATGGATTGAAGATTATGTTCTACAAGGATTTGTGGGACATTGTTGGGAAAGATGTTGCTATGGTCAGGGAGTTCTCCGTAGGAAATGAAGGTTTTAAGAGGCAGAATAAGTTTTATTTGTTTTTGCTTCCAAAAAAAGGCAACCCAAAGTAGTTGGAGGATTTTAGATCCATTGCCTTGTCAAGTAGCATTTATCTTCTAGTCACGAAAATCCTGGCAAATCGGTTACGTCTTTTGCTACCAGATATTATTTCCCCGGTCCAAATAGTTTTTATTAAAGGGAGATCCCTTCTAGATTCATATGTTCTAGCCGAGGAGTTCTTAGCTGCATGGAAGAGAAGATGTTCCTCCTTTCCTGAGAAGGTAGACTTTTCAAAGGCTTACGATTCCATCTCCTGGAGATATTTATGGGAGATTCTTAAGAGGAGAGGCTTTCCAGATCCTTAGATTTCCTTAATGAAGAGGTGTGTTACGACTTCCCTTTCGGTGTTGATTAATGGGAAGGCGAATGGAGACTGGATACAACAGCAAAGAGGTGTGCGACAGGGCTATCCTTTAGCACCAATGTTATTCAATATTGTTGTGGATACGCTTGCGGACATTTTTTTAAAGCTTGCAATGGGGGTCTTTCAAAGGCTTCTCGTCCTCTAGAGATGAGAGAGTCTTAACTTCCATTCTTCAATATGCCGATGATACAATTTTTTTCATTGAAGGAGGTAGGAGAGATGCAAGGCACGTGTCTTCTTTGATGAGGATCTTTTCAGACATCTCAGGTCTAAAAATTAATAACAACAGATCAAGTTTTGTTCCATTTAATATGGGAACTTTGGAGGAGAATGATGTTGCTATTAACTTGGACAGTCCGATGGTTAGATTACCAATCAAATACCTTGGCCTCCCTTTGAAAGGAAGAAAGCTAACCTCTTCGGATTGGAGGAGATTGATTGAAAAGTTCTCTAATAGACTTTCTTCTTAGAGTGGTAGACTCCTCTCTAGAGGACGTTTGGTGTTACTTAAATCAGTCCTCAATTCAATTCCGGTGTTCTTTTTGTCAGTGTTTTCACCTACGAAAAAGATACTAAAGTAGATAGACATGATCCGAAAGAAATTCTTTTGGAAAGGGCCCAATTTTGAAGGAAGATTTGCTCAACTTGTCAAGTGGAATGATATTTGTAAGCCGAAGATTGAAGGAGGTTTTGGAGTGCGTCATCTAACACATTTTAATAAGGCTTTACAGCTGAAATTGGTGGTTAAATTTCTGTCTAATGATGGTTCTATGGTGAATTCCGTGTTAAAGGACTCCAATGATGATTGTATGAATGTGATGCAAAGAGCTAAAGCTATTACTAATGGTGTTTCCACGGTTTAGCACTCCATAAGACCTCTTTTTTCTGAATTTTCAGATCAGTTTGTGCCATCGTTGGGTGATGGGAATTCTTTCATATTTTGGCGAGATGATTGAACTGAAAAAGGGACCTTTTCTGAGACTTTTCAGAGACTTTTTCAGCATGCTGTCATTAAAGAAGCCAAGGTTATGGAGTTCTAGGGTGAAGATCTTCATTGTTGGGATATAAGATTACCAGAGGGCCTCTCAGAATCCACGTTCTCCAAATTTCAGCAGCTACTGCACTCTATTAAGGATCTATCCCTGACTTCTGCTGAGCCTAATGGCCTCGTTTGGAAACATGGGACATTCTCAGTTAGTCGGGCCTACAAGTTGATGATTAATAATGATGCTAATTCTAATATGATTGATGGGGATTCCAAATTAATTCTGAAATGTAAGATCCCTCTCAAGATAAGATTATTCTTATGGTTCTTTAGAAGAAAACGGATTGTTACACAGATGTATAGATCCAAATGGGCTCCAGATGGGGACACTATATGTCCCCTTTGTTAGAATGCAAACAAAGATGTGCAACATTTATTCTTTGATTGCAACTTTGCCAAAGATCTTTGGATGAGCTTTAATCTCCACACGGTTAACATGTCAAATTTTGAAAGTTTTTGAACAAGTTTCCAAGGTCATGTTCTTCTTGATATGGCAGGCTGGAGTCAGGGACTTGCTATTATTTGGTGTATATGGCTTCAAAGGAACGGTACTGTTTTTCATAATGAGAGATATTGGATGGATAATGTGATTAGAGAGGCGAGGGTTTTTTCAGAGTTTTGGCTGCAAAATATGTAAGTCCGTTCCTGTTTCTTATCTTTAATACAAATTATGGATGATTATTATGCTCAGGTAATCTTCCAATTTTTCGTTCAAAAAAAAAAGAAAGAAAGAAACTCACCCTCCCACCTCAAGGCCTGATTTGGTTACCACATTGTCCTTTGAAAGAGTGAGATATCTACTGTTTTTGGCAGGTTTCAATTGAGATATCCTTAGCGTTGTTGGCAGGACAGCAGGCGGATATCCTGTAAATTAACCACTTATTCTGGGCCTCTTTGAGTGAGAACAAGTTACAACCTTCAATCTGAAATCTCTCCTTTGCTACAATTTATTCCACAATTTAACCTCACAATGCACTAGAAAAGAAAAGGAGTACCTAACTGACACTAGGGATTTTTTTCCCTCAATAAGGCCCTACACCAGGGTTATCCTAGAACTATTATCTTAGGGGATTGTCTGAACTGACATAGGTATCTTCAAATGTCAATACCTGCTCAATCAATTGATAGTTGATACGACCTGAAAACATCTTCAACTTCTGGGAATGAATCTGATGTAGGACCTTCCACATCTCATCCATTGAAATGACCATTATGACCTGCTTGGGTGGGAACAAGGAGCTCCATACCATCCATCATCCAAGAAGTTACTAAATCATTATATGTCTCCCAACCTTGACTTTTGGCTTGGTAAAAAGGTACCTTTTTTGAGTTCCCATAGATGGTGGGATGTAGGATCAAAGGAGAAAGTTAGAATCCCAATTTAACATAGGTACTCAGGGCGTAAACCAAATAATTATAAGTAGAGATAGGATTGTTATCCTCTGCCATCAGAAGTCACAATTCTGATGTGCCTTAACATGTAAAAGAATTCCATGTCAGTTAGTGATACAAATATAAAAATCTCACCCTCCACCTCAGGGTCTGATTTGATTACTATATTGTCCTTTGAAAGAGTAAGATATCATACTGTTTTGGCAGGTTTCAAGTGTGATATCCTAGTGTTGTTGGCAGGACTGCAGGGGGATATCCTGTAAATTAACCACTTATTTTGGACTTCTTTGAGTGAGAATAAGTCACATCCTTCACTCTCAATTCTCTCTTTTGCTACAAATTTATTCCACAATTTAATCTCGCAATGCACTGAACAAGAAAAGGAGTTACCTAACTGACACTAGGGATTTCTTTTCCCTTGATAACGTCCTACACCAGAGTTACCCCTTAATTATAAGCTTTTTATCTCAACTACACTGATGACTAAGAATCCGGCATGCATCTATGCGAAAGAGGTCACAGAAAGTGTGGGAGTGATTCTAGCAAACCAGTTAGGAAAGGCTAAGGCAGAGCCTTGCACATGGACAGCAGGAGTGCACTTACACTAGACATGGGCTCTTATGGGAATGGGCCAGCCCAATAGGAACAATGCATCCCGCCAACTCCAAGCAACTTCTATATCAACTAAAGCACTCTATATTCGGGTAACATCAGTGGAACCAGTGAACCACGAAAGCTGTTCTGATGTGTGGGGCAGAGTGCTCATAGTACCCTTGCTTCATTCAAATTGACAGGCAGTTTCCCTTTGGCATTCCATCATTGAAAAGAGAAGGTGATCTGAACTGCATACCATACGGAGTGGACGATTTACAAAGGTATGAGAATAAAGCATACAAGCAATAGAGCAACTCCTCACATGTCTATCCATGATGCCTCCACTAAAGTGTTGCATGCGTGATGGAATCAACTTTGTGGCCTACAATGGCATGCACTGAAGGCAAATTCTATGTGCACAAAGCTAGGGTTTTGATGAAGAGATGCTAGGATATAGCATACACTACGGCTGTCCCATGAAAAAAAAAATCAGTAACCAAATGAAACAAAAAAGGAGGAAAAAACTGGCTTTTTATAAAATCGGTTCAGTTATCAGTTCACAGCTTCTTAAAAATCAAAAGTACTTTTCAGCTACCAATTCTGGCTATGAAAATCCTTAAACAACCAAACCCTGAACCTGTTTTACTATAAAACACTACTAAACAAAATATAAAAGTATGTAAAAGCATCAAACCCTTCTGTATAAAAGATTGCTGTTCCCTTCTCTCTCAGCATTACTATGGTAGTTCCAGCCTTCCTGTTCCCTCCTCATTCCTCACCATAGGTTCTCCCCTCTCCTCATTCCTAGATGCAGCACCTCTGCTATCCCCATCCCTTGCCACCATTAGCAAGTGATCCTTCTCACGGTGCCTGATCTCGTGGTTGTTTGTCAACATGCTCACATGATGTCCCTTGCATGACTTGCCAAGATTGCCCTCACCAACCTTCCTCAAAGCTTGCCATTTAAGATTGAACGTGGAAACAGTCTTAAATGGATCCTTAACTCAAGGCTACATCTTCTCTTTCTTTTTATTTCCAGATCAGACAATAGATGGCTGAGAACTAAGAGTGGATATAATTAAATTGTTTTTTTATACTTTTTGGCCAAATTTGAGAAACAAAACTGCACTTGATATTTGTTTTTTTATTTTTCTGGGTCAAATTCCTAGTGTCGACCCTGATTGTGGAATGTTATTACTTGTTTTTTGACAGATTGTTATTCCACATTCGAAGTCTTTGGGACAATTATTTTCAGAATTTGTCATGTAATTGAGGTTAAAATCGATTTAGACAAAAACAAACCCAGAATAATCCAATTCAATATCAAACCACAACGCCTGGTTGTGTACATCTGGTTTTGTTTCAGTTATTTATATTGAAAGAACCAAAAAATCCAGTTCAGTTCAATAGAAAGGGTAACAGCTTGACCAGAATAATTTTGCATGCCCCTAAGTTTGACTTGGGCAAATATTCACACAGCTAAACTGTGCAGAAATGGTGCAAAGAGACAACCCTGGATCACTGAGCTCAATGCAAGTTACAAATAGTCAAAGAATGTCATATGGAGAGACCAATAGCCATGGATTGACAATATGGAGGCACAAGGTTCAGGAAAGTGAAAAGAAACAGAATGTGAAAGCCTGGCAGTATCCTTTTTGGTACCTTCTTGAGAAAAAGTAAATTAATTCCCATTGAAAAACATGCGCTCATTCATATAGAGAACTGCACTAAGAAATCTGCATCAATGTCCCAAAAAAAAAGATAAAATAGCATAATCACCAAAAAACAATAAGCCATATACTCTAATATAAGCCGCTAGACCCACAGTGCCTTGTTTAAAAAAGAAAGAGTATTTCTTTTACAAAAAAACAGAGATGGATACATGGATGGACAGGCCGAGAATTGACTATCTACAAGATTTCCAACAAAGATCACTGGAACCTTTTTTCTTCCTTTTGCAATTCAAAACATAAGGTTACTGGCACAATATTTTTCAAAATAAAATTTAGTTACTATCAGAACATTTTGGTAACGTAAAACCTCAAGATGGAAATCACTTAAGCAAATTAAATATATATATGTTGAGTATAAGGATGTATTTAATCGTGTCTATGTAATTAACACAATTCTCTCCCATAAAAAAGAGGTTAGGGTTTCTTTTAAGAACTAATGTATTATTTATTCTCCATATGATATCAAAGTAGGAGTCCTAGGTCGGTGCTCCAATATCCCACCAAAAATACCCACCCAAAAAGATGATTGAATCACCAATACAAGGGTGATTCTATGGAAGAAATTGGGCCAAATCGCAAAAGCAGTAGTAGCAACACAGGAAGAGAGTTTCCTAGCGTCGCCACCGGCAAGAGGCCCTTTGGCCATGCTAGCAATGCCGCTAACGCACCCAACTTCACCACTGGGGGTGCTGGCTGGCTGTCAATGACCGGACAAGCCGAGTGTCAATCGATTTTCCTTATTGTTGGTGATGTGATTCGCGTGATAAGGCTTCTCTTGCACCTGGTATACACGGTGATGAGTCTTCTCTCATCACTGATGAAGAAAATATTTCTTCTAAGCATCTTGAGTCTTCTCTCATGCAAAGAAGGTGTGATTAGTCCGAGGAGAGGGGGCTCATTTCAAATCTACAAGGGCTTGGGTGTGCAGCACAAGAAGACACGAAGAAGATGACAAGAGAAGCATGGATCATCGATTCTGGTGCTTCTATTAATCTTACATGAGATGCAGAGAGATTAGTAAATCCCACGGTTCCATGCGAGATTAGAGATGTCAGGGTAGCCAATGGGGCTACATAACCAATCACCGCAGTCAGAAGTGTACATGCATCTCCAAAGATGGTGATTGAGAAAGTTCATTATGCTCCGATGTTCCTAATGAACCTATTATCAGTGAGGCGCATTTGCAAGGATCTTAGATGTCATGTGGTCTTTGATAAGGGCCATTGTCATTTTCAGGATAGACAAACAGGATACTAAAGGAGGTATAGAATGAGATGATCTTTATTACTTTAACATGCCTACTACATTTGCTGAAGCCATGTCCATAGCCACTGATCATTGGCTGTGGCACAGGAGACTCGAATAGCTATGGATCAAGAAGATGCGGCAGATGTATCCAAAGTTACTAGACTTCCTGACTCTACAGTGCAAGGATTATCAGCTTAGGAAACACCACAAGAGTAATTACCCACGGAAAGATGGTGGGGTAAGCATTGTTCCTTTCTCCCTTGTGCACTGTGATGTGTGGCAGGCCTCTAGAGTTCCCACTCCAAGAGGACATCGGTATTACATAGTTTTTGTGGAGGACCACAGCTGCCTCACTTAAGTCTTCTTGGTGAAGACACGTTCAGAAATTCCTCATATTGTGCAGCAATTCCTCTCAAAGATTCAGACAGCATACCACCATTGCTAGTCTTTTGCATATGATAATGCTCTAGAGTTTATGCAGCGGGACTTACAAGAGATTTTCGCTTCCAAAGGCATTATTCACCGGACGCCATGTGCTTATACATCTCAGCAAAATGATGTAGCTAAGCACAAACTACGATGTCTTCTTAATATTACTAGGACCTTAATGATCCACACGAAAGTTCCGAGGCAATTTTAGGGAAATGTACTTACTACGGCATACTTGATTAATCGGGTGCCCTCGTCAGTACTTGGATGACAAATTCCTTATCGAGTGATTTGTCTAGATTGTTCCAGGCTATTTGCTCTACCTTTGAAGATCTTTGAGTGCACATGTTTTGTTCAGGCGTATGACAAACAGGACAAGTTTTCTCCCCAGGTTTTCAAATGCATGTTTCTTGGATACTACAAAACACAAAAGAGCTATATATACTATGATCCTATCTGCAGGCAATACATTGTCACAACAAATGTAACCTTCACTAAGATCCCATACTTCTTAAAAGAAGGGACATCTATATAGATAGCTTTGGAGGAGACTCGGGATTACCACAGAAGACTGCAGACTTTACCAAATACCACACACCTCGTCGTGTCAGAAGAGAGCGGATCAAAGACTGGGGAGCAGCTTATACAGAGGAGGCCTAGTAGAGCATGCACTATTCATCTTATGTCCTAATATATAGGGATCTCATACGTGAAGGACGAGGATAAACAACTTGCTTCTACTATCACCACTACAGTTGTTCCTAAAGATTTTATTCAGGTCTCGTACGACTCCAGGTGGCGTGCAGCAATGGATGAAGAAATGCAGGCGTTACAGTCTAGGAAGACATAGGATCTTGTGTCGTGCCCTTCAAATGTTACAGTAGTTGACTGCAGATGAGTGTACACCATCAAGTATAGAGCAAATGAGACAACGAATAAGTACAAGGCCAAGCTTGTTGCCAAGAGGCTTACCCAGACATATAGGGTAGAATACCTTGAGACCTCACCCGTGGCCCGCATTACTTCTATAAGGATTATTATTCTGTTGTAGTGGTTAGGAAATGGCCACTATATCAGTTGGACATCAAAAATGCATTCTTATATGATGATTTATCTAAGGAAGTGTACATGAGACAGCCACCAGAGTACAGTGTTTAAGGGGAGTTTGTCTATCCACGTGCCTGGTTTACGAGGCTTAGCTCAAAGATCCACAAGATTGGGTTCCAGCGATCCACTTCAGATCATTCTAACTTCATCAAAAGGACTAGGTATGGTGATGATGATCGAGTGGTTATTCTTGTTGTTTATGCAGACGACATGGTCCTTACTGGAGATGATAATGATGGGATTATCCAGACGATTGCAATTCACATTTGTTACCAAGGATCTATGTGATCTTCAATACTTTTTAAGGATAGAAACAATTCAACAGGGGACGAGTCTCTCCTTATCCCAGAGATAGTACACCCTGTAAATCCTTGAGGTTGGATTGCTTGGATCCCAACCCTCTGGTATACCAATAGAGTCTCAGTCTACTCGCACCACTAATGAGGAGGACTCACTATATGAGGATGCTACCAGATACCGTAGCACTGTTGGACACTTGCTCTTCTTAACCATTACAAGTCCTGATATTAGTTTTACAGTGAGTAGAGCCAGACAGTATATGCAAAACCCTAGGTACAGTCATTGGCATGAGGTTTGTCTTATCCTGAGATACCTCAAAGGAAGTCCAGGTAAAGGATTATACTACAGAGATTGAGAAAATCTTGATATTTTAGCCTATTCAGATGCAGATTATGTTGGGTCTGTGGATGACGAATGTTTTACTTCAGGATATGTAGTCTATCTTGGTGGAAATCTAGTTTTCTAGAGAAGTAAGAAACAAAATGTAGTGGCTCGTTCAAGTGCAGAGGCGAAATATAAATTAATGACTGAAGCGACCTATGAAAACATGTGGATTGTCAATTTTCTACACAACTTGGGTGTTAAGGCTGATATGTCGGTCCCACTTTATTGTGACAACAAGTGTGCCAGTTATATTACTTCGAATCTAACCTTCCATGAAAGGACCAAACGAATTAAGGTAGATTGTCATTTTGTGTGTGATGCAATCTTAGAAGAGGAGATTACTCTTATGTCTCATCCGAGTTCCATCTGGCAGATATCCTTACTGAGCAATTGAAGAAGAAACATCATGAATTTCTATACAACAAGTTAGGTCTTGCAGACATATACGACTCAACTTGAGAGGGAGTGTTGAATATAATGATGTATTTGGCATTTCTCTTTCTTGTATGAGTGTCTGTGTAATTAACCTAATTCTCTCTTACAAAAGAGAGGCTAAAGTTTCTTTTAAGAACTAATGCATCATTTATTCTCCACAATATATATATGAAGAAAAATAAACCTGGTCTCTGCCCCAAGGAGAAATTCCGGATTCATCAAGGCCACCACCAGATAATGTTGCCAGGGATATCGGTCCTACAGTTTGATTAAGACCATACTCAGCTATTGCTTTATAGGCCATGTCTGTTGCCCGTCGAATATCATCCAGAGCACCAGTTGATACACGTCCAGAATAAACCACCTCTTCTGCAGCACGTCCCCCTAAAAGGGTTACAAGACGGCCACGCAACTCGTCGACAAAAAGAAGATATCTGTCTTCAGTTGTGGGAGGTGTATAGGTAAAACCCAGAGCACCTCCGGAGCGGGGCAAAATGCTTAATTTCTGTCAAAGGAAAAAGAGCAAATGTTAGACTTCCAATGTAAATGTAAAGCGTACATGGTTACAGATGTTTCAAAAGCCATTTACTTCTACACGTGGTTGGCCAGGAAGCAAATTCGCAACAGCAGTCCCTACAACTGCATGACCAGCTTCATGACGTGCTACCACTGCTTTCTCGCTTCCCTGTAACTTTACATGTTTCTTCTCTATACCCTGCAAGGAAAGCCAATCAGCTCTTATATCTCAACCATTTCCCTTTTTGGTAAACAATTTTCTAGCTGGGGAGCCTGTATTTCATATTTGCTTTTATAGGTTTCCAAGTATTCATTTTTTGGTAAAAAAGGGGGACAAAAAGAGATCTCAAGGTGCGGATGCACCAGCAAGCTGGGGTATCAATTAGAAAAGACCCGGGCATCCAACCACCCATAGAAAGAATTGGTGCAACCGAACAATCATAAAGTCCAGATCAACATGAGTCCCCCTTTTGGGAAGCAGTGACGACACGTGACCCACAAGATCCATGGCATACAATTACAATGACATATGTTAACAATGACAGGGAGTGGAAAAGGTAGTGGTAGAATATACCAAAACCCTACCAAGAACCTACAATAATACCAAGAAAAAAAATATCATTTTGTTACAAATAGACAGTGACACCATATTTAAAAATTATTGGGGATAGAGAATTAGAATAAAACAACAAATAAAGTGAAAACAGTAGAATTATACAAGAATTATACTATAGAATCCTAAACCTGAAATTTTATTACCAATAGACAGTGACGCCACATTTAAAGATGATTGAGTATGGAGAATTAGATTAAAACGGTAAATAAAGTTAAAAAAAGGATAATTACACAAGACTAATACTAGACCAATAGAAATCCTAAACCTAAAATTTTATACCAATAGATAGTGACACCATATTTAAAAATTGTTCAGGATAGACAATTATATTAAGTCCACAAATAAAGTAAAAGAAGATATAACTACACAAGACTGATACTAGACCTGTAGAAACCCTAAACCTGAACTTCTATTACAAATAGATAGTGACACCATAATTAAAATTTTGTGGGGATACAGAATTACATTAAGTCAATAAATAAAGCAAAAAGAGCACAATTACACAAGACTAATACTAGACCTATAGAAATCCTAGACCTGAATCACATATAAAGTTCCTAAACTATTTAGGGTTGTTACAGTTTTTATCAGGGAAAACAAATCGTTGATGGGTTGTTACAGTTTTTTTATCAGGGCAAACAAATCATTGATGGATTGATGGTACTTGGCATATTTTTCTGAGAAGCTTTAGATTCCTGAGATGCATTGAATAGGTTGCACCTAAAAAAAAACCCGGAAAGGCTAGCTGCAATAGAGCGCATGATAACACAAAGAAAAGGAAGAAAGAAAAACAGAGAATTTGAGAGGCTAACTGCAATAGAGCGCTCCACAGCTTGGATGAAATCTATCTTCTCAACAACAATTTTGCTTGCTCTTCCAGCCAACAAAGCAGCTTCATTCACTAAAGTAGCCAAGTCTGCACTGCACAGGGTCCAGCCATAGATTCCATAAATTTCCATCCAAAAAAAGGCTTCTGGACATGACTATATTAAGAATAGCCATACCCAGTGAAACCAGTAGTCATAGCTGCAATATCAGAGAGATTCACATCTTTTCCCAAAGGAAGATCCTTTTTGGACACATGAACGTTCAAAATGGCTTCTCTTCCAAGTTTGTCAGGGGTTTCCACCTAGGATGTAGAAAAAGATGCCCCTTTTTATCTCGAAGAAAGTTATATATATATATATATAGAATACCTAATTTTTTATTTTGTCCAATAACAAAAAAACAAACCATCACTACACGATCGAATCTCCCTGGGCGACGAAGTGCAGGATCTAGGACATCTGCACGGTTAGTTGCTCCAAGGACGATAACTGCAGAGCTGCTATCAAAACCATCCATCTCCTGATAATTGGATTCAGGTTATCACCTAACAGAGATAACTTCAATCATCAAAACAATAGGCAAAGTGTTCATGCAAAACTTACAGTCAGTAGTTGATTAAGTGTTTGTTCACGCTCATCATTGCTGACAACTCTATACCGGCCATCACGGCTTTTTGCCACAGCATCTATCTGAAAAGAGAAAGGGAAAAGAAATGACACGAATGGGACAAACACTGAAAGATATATCAGAATATTAAAGACTTGACACCACGTTACAATCTCTACCTCATCTATAAAGATTATCGAGGGAGCCTCCTTCTTAGCCCTTGCAAATAAATCACGCACACGTGAGGCTCCCATACCCACATACAGCTCCACAAATTCACTTGCAGAACAACTTATGAATGGAACCTCAGCTTCCCCTGCTACCGCTTTTGCCAAAAGCGTCTTCCCCGTCCCAGGTAGGCCAACCTAGAATGTCAATTGATCATGAAAGTTATGGAATCAAAAAACAAATTAATAATAAAATTTGCTTGAGTTAAGCTTTGACGAGAATGCTCACTAGGAGGACACCTCGAGGAGGACGTGCACCAAGCCTCAAATATCTATCAGGATTCCTCAGAAATTCCTATCAAATAGATACCACTTAAGTCACGGGAAGGAATGTCTATTCTAAACTCATAGACAGAAAGCAAGAGATAACATGGCATTACAAGAGGCATCTAACACACCACAATTTCTTCAAGTTCTTCTTTTGCCTCATCAACTCCAGCAACATCAGAGAATGTGACATCTGTATGATCTGATTCTCTTGACCCACTGGAGCCTGCAACTTTTCTGCCCCTTAATTGACCAGCAGTGTGCTAAAAAATAAGACATAAGCCATCACTCAATACTTATAGTTAAGATAGCAAAGTCCATGTTGGCTGAAGGATAAAGAGAATTGCACACTACCTGGGTAAAGTTTAGTGGAAAGCGTTGAAGAATTCCTATGAGGACAGCAAAATAGAAAAGTGCAACCTACAGAGAGGAAAAGGAAAAAAAGAAAAAGAATGGCAAGGTTATAGACAAATGCATTTTAAGTTCTATGAGTTCCATATGATTTTAGGTTGTAAATGCACCTCATACATTCATTTTTCTCTGGCTTTAGAAATAAAGCATCACCAAAACCAGTTTAGAAGTCCCTATATTTGGAAGATTAAACATTCCCTTTTCCCAAGCAGGCATGTCAGCATGCTTTGGAAACACCTCAGAGAGTTACCATCACCTTCATTCACAGTGGAAATTGCTAGACATTATTGCATGTGAAAATTTATCCCGCCAAGTAGAAGTCAACAGGGAACCAGAATGGCAATATTTATTTACTTCATTGGTGTTGTGACTGGAACTTATTTTAACGAGCAATTTTTTAAATTTTGCTTCATCTGGTCGAATTAGGTAATGTGAGATTTTTTAAAAGATTCTCAAGTCTTACATAAGAATTAGATGCTTATTTTGCATCATACTATGATATGATGTGATGCATGTTCTGACTACAAAGCCAGCAAGGTGAAAGGGCACATGAACATGACTTCAACATATGTTCCAAATATCTGTTTTCAGGAAAGCAAAGGAGATGGGTTCTTTTTTCCCTTTTTGTCTGAATAGGTTGTAAAATTAGAATTTTAGTAACGATATGCTTAAGAAGAAAGAAAGGCGTTACCAAGGCAGAGTTGAAAAATCCACCAGATCGCTTGTCCGGCGAGCCAAACTCGACTTGGTTCTCCAGCATCTTTTCATATGGGGTCTTTATGTCTGCCGGCCGCGTTGTCGTGTACACGACCCTTGCAGTTGGGGTCGCAGTCTTCAAAAGCCATGCCTCAGATTCTTGGGGATGGGCAGGTGTGGCACTTGCATCGGCCACAGATCCGGCATCTCGTGCTTTCAATTTGAACATGATATGGACACCGTCAACCTCAACCTTCTTGACTTGGTTGTTGTTGACCTTGCTCAAGAAGTTGCTAAAGGGGACACTGACATAGGAAATCCTGGGGTCGGACCCCGGCAAGGGCATGCCGGGCCTCAGCAACCTCATGGCAAGCATGACCATGCCCAATTGGAAGAGCAGGGCCCCAATCTCCTGGGCCTGAATCAAGGGCTGCCACTGCCATCTGCTTCCACCCTTCCACCATCCTCCTCCCCCTCCACCTTTCCACTTATTCTGCCTGCGACTAGAGGGCGATGGTGACGGCGTGTTCCCGCTTCCTGCTTCCTTGGAATTGGACTCCCCTTCGCCATTTTTCTTCTCACTTGAATCCTCGGCCTTGGAATCGTTTTCTTCCTCGCAAGGGGAGGAGGAAGGAGAGCTACTGCTATTGCTACTCTGATTACTCCTGATGGTGTTATTGTGATTAGGTCGAATACGGCAGGTATAGCTGTAAAGGCCACGGCAGCCGGCCAACCACCTGCGGTTCCTCGTCAAGAGGGCTTCGCAGGAGTCCAACGAGAACAAGAGTTGGTTGCTTCCGACGCCACTGCTCCTCCACCTCCTTCTCCGCGGAGGAGAGAAGGAAGGAGAAGAACAGGAATAAGAAGATGAAGATGTTGATGGGGAAGTACTTGTAGAAGCATGGTGTAGTCGACAAGTAGAGTATAGGGATCGTTCCTCTCCCCAACGACGTGAAACCACCGATAATTGAGAAGGTCTGCCGCTGCTCGCGAATTCGCGAGATTTGGTGTGGGAGATAGGGGAGAGATGGGCGACGGGCCGACCAAGGGTTTCGATTGCAGTAGGCATCTGATGGTTCGATCTCCCCTCTATCCGGAACCCCAAACCCTAAACAAACCTCTGTATATCTACAAATGCTACTGCTACCTCTACTGCTACGGAAAAATCATCAGAAAAATATACGTACGCGTCCGAGAGAAAGAGAACGAATGATCCTTGGACTTGTCTTGTCTTTATTGCAGGGAGGAGATCGCGAAGAAGAGGAGAGAGGCTCCCTGCAGTAGACGAGAAGACTGGACAAGACGGAGGGAGAGGGAGAGGGAGAGGACAAACGTACAAGCAAGCGTGACTCACCGCATCTCATCTGGTCTGCCCAAGCCCCCTCAAAACACGTCGAGAGAGCAAGCAACGAGGAACGGCCACCACCACACCCTCCGTCCTTCCTTGGAAAACCTGGGCGCCATCCCATTGGTACGTGGGCCCACCCTCGCAATCGCAACGCAATCCGGTTCAGAGGATCCAATTTGTGAAATTTAGGAATCGCATGTCGATCCGTTTTCCTTTTTTTTTTTTTTCTGGCTACATCTATATGCTTCCTATTTTTATTCTTTTAGTTGAATTTTACGGATCACGTGGTATCAGTCAGTGTTCGTGCTCCATTCTTGCCCCTTTTTTATTTGCTCCGTTCTTTTTTCTTTCCTGTTTTGTTCTTTTGGTTAAAATCTACTCACCACATATCGGCCTAACCGATTTTCTGATCCCATTCCGATTTTTTCCCCCCTCGCCATACGTGGCCCATGTACGTGCAAAGTTATCTTCATGTATAACTGGGGACATGTTGCACCCAGGAATTTTTTTCTGAGAGCACAAATGCAAGTATTCCATAAAGGAGCTAAAAAGCAGGCTTACAAGAGCTGTTATCAAAAAATTTATTAGGTTCTTAAAACATAATTACCACAAATAAAATAGAAAAATCATATAGAATGGCCTTGGATGCCTAATGCAGATAAACCATGATAGGAGAGAGGCAGCAAAAGCTACGTGAAAAAGTAAGTGCTAAAATCCAGTGACAGCGTTGATTTTTTCTTATTTTGGCTGAGCTAAGCTCAAAAGGATTCCTTCAACCAACTCAAACGAGGAGCAATTACATCAGCGGGGGTTGGTATTACACCATCTCCCTACCTCCCCCCTCTTTGTTAGAAAACTTAGCAAGTTCACGAGCAATCATCACTTCACTTTTAGGCACATAAAATAAGTGCAGATTTTTAGAGGCATTAAGGATTTTTTTACGATCTTCATTCTGATGCCTTCTCCTCCATATTGAATATTGTTACCTCTCAACCATTTGAGCAACATTCAGGCAGTCACTAAATATGTTGATTTTATAGCAATTATAATCCTCTACCATCTTCAGTCCATATTCCAGAGCTCTAGGTCTACTTCTTCCAGGATATTGGCAACAACTTTCTTTACTTGTGCTTCAAAAAATCGATTCCCAGTCATTAACATATCACCGCTGCTACTTAACCATTTTTAAAAGTTGCATCAACCTGAATGTGAAAATCTACTATTGGAAATAGCTTGAATCCATCAGACATATATGGTGTTAATTCTATCTTCATCTCTGGCTCTGTCTCAAAAATTCTCCACAAGATCCTATCAGCATTGGGCTTGCTATTTGTGTTTGAAATCACATCTTGCGAGCCATAATTGGTGCAACATGAAACATGCCATGTTAAATTGTTAGGTCTGCAAAACCTTAGGAGCTTAATTGAAAATAACCTACCTCTAACTTAAGATGGACCTGAATAACAATTAACCCCATCTAAGCTTTTATATAAATGGGTACCAATACCGATGTACTAGTACCAATATTCCTTATAAGGGTATCGATATTAGTTGACCAGTACCGATATCCAAACCATACTAATTTAAGTTCTATATCCACAAGAAGTACTGGTACTTGTGCCAAGTACTGATAGCTATAGTTTATTGTTTGGAACTCAAGTCAGATCAGTAGTTACCCACTACTCACAGTATACCAGTACTCATAATGTATCGGTATCTTAAAAGACGATTTTCGCTTTCGTTGTTGTTTTTGCACAAAAAATGACACATTAAAGTAGTATTAAAGTAGTGGGAAACCGCTTATCAAAACAATTAAAAATAACCACTCAAGAAGAGCGGGTCGTATTGTTTACGTGCTCCTACTGTGTTTTAAAATTCGTTTTGCATCGTAGTATAGCCGATAAAAGTGCATTTACATTTAAATTTATTACTCGAATTAAAAAAGAAAAATCCAATGTCGTCTCTGAGACCAAGAAAATATACAAATATCAGTATTTTTTGTTCCACAAACATTAACCTTAAGAACTATATCTCACAGAACTATTCTTTTAATGCATAAAATCTAGTTCAAAATAATTTAAATGGAATCCAAAGCCCACTACTATAATTGAGGAAATTCAATTAATGCTTAGCAAAAGTTAATATGAGAATAATGTGCTTAAGCATTTAAATAACTAATATTGGGAAATATTATTTCAAAGGGGATCAAATAATCTAATAAATGAAACAAGAATTTAATATAAAAAGGAAGTCTTCAAATTAGTCCTTGCATTGTTGTGATTAGGTCCCTGCAACTTTCGATTTGGTCCTTAGGAACTGTTGCAATCTAGTCATTTTCTCACATTTAGGTCCCTCGCCTCTTCTTCTTCTTCTACTTCTTCCTTGCGTTGGCAACAGGAGGAGCAAGCCGTCGATGGTGGGTGAGGTCAGCGAGCTTCCGAGCATGAAAACTCCTTGCTGAGGGTGGCACTGAGTTCCCCACGTCCTCACGAAGCTTGGAAGCTTGGCAAGCTGTGCGGGCGTCGGACATGAGGAGGCTGGCATTGGGTCCAGCGAGGAGATGGACGAGGAGTAGAGGCACGAAACCACCCATGAGAGGGTGGAAAATATTCCTCACGTTCACACGAAGCTTCCCGTGAAGCTTGGAAGCTCACGTATGGCCGGAGCGTGACCGTCGTTGGACGTGGAGGTGGGTGCGGCTGGCGATGTTAGTCGACGCTTGGAGGCATGAAAGCTCACGACCAGAAGGTTGGGAGGCTTCATCGTGCCCCACTAAAGATGGTGGCGGTGTTGATTGGTCGTGGCGAGGGCGGAGGCGACGAAGGCAGCGCGCGACCTTGTGCGTTTGACGAGCGATTGGAGGCATCAAACCCCTCAATAAGTTGAGGGGTTTTGCTCCTCGTGGCATGACGGAAGTCGTGGGGTGGTCGACGAAGCAGTAGGCGGCATGGAGTGCCATGGCAAGTTCGCCGGAGCGTGGCCGACGTGGTCACCGTGAGTGGAGAAGTAGAGAGGGAGGATGAGGGAGTTCAAACCTAGTTCTAAGGTGCCTAACCTAATCTAGAAGAAGAGGGGGAGAAGAAGAGTTACCTAGGAGGATGAGAGGAGGATGGGGAAGAGGTCGGTGTGGCCACCGGAGTTGGAGAAGAAGAAGAAGACGGCCAGGAATATTGGAGCGACTAGGAGGTAGATGAACCGCCTCCTATGATGGGGAGAACGGCGACGACAAGAGGAGATGAAGCCCTCAACCAATTTCTTCGGAGGAGTGGCGGAGGATGGAGATTGAGAAGCTCCAAGGTCAGCATTAATGACGACGCTCGTGGAGGAAGGAGGGGAGTTACGCTCACCAAAACTCGACGGCTGATGAGAACCTCATCATGAGCCATAACTAGCTCATTTTGACCTAATACAAAGGATAAAAGCTCCTACATAACTCAAGGAAAGGCTTAACTCAGAGAATTCTGAGTTTAAGGAGAAAACAAGTCATAAGGGGTAAAAATGCAATTTTACCAGTATAATCTGCATACAGGGTAATTCAGGGCCCAAACATAGGTCAAAGCAACTTAATAAGAATAAAAGTGGGATGAGATGATCTAGCAAGGGCTACAGCAATTCCAAGAAACCAAATGATAATCTGTAACCCTAAAACAACCCACTTCAAATCACGAGGTTCGAGGCAAAGTAAAAATAGAATAAACCCTCTAAAATTCATAGAAAAATAATCTCTAGGGTTTAGAACCTTCAATTTGGCCTTCAGAACCCATTTTGACCTACATTGAGAACCATGCCCAATTAATAACTTAATTTGGGTTTTCGCATAAATTGACCGGTCAAACAAGGTTTAATATAGAAATGAAATTCACCATCAGATTCCTTAGGTCCTAATTAGTCATGTATAAAAACTTGAGCCTAAGAAGAAACCTCCTTGACCAACTTTACACTTTGGTCCTCATATATTTACTTTTTGGCCCTCAACTTTTGAACCCTCGCATTTTGGCCCCTAACTCTCCTTCGTTCTTTGCGTTCAGGTCCCCCCTGCAAAACCTTCCAGCACCATGCTCCGGCGACCTTGCGCGGAGCATGGCGCCGCGCAGGGTGAGGGGGAGAGCCTGGCAAGTAAACCGGGGGTGCCCTGCGTCGTCAGCCGTCGCAGGGACACCCCCCTGGTCGCTGTAACCCACCATACCGGCCGTGCGAACGCACGGACGGTATGGGTTTCCATCTCCGGCGTGCTCCGGCGAGGGAGACACGTCGTCTCCCTCCGCCTTCCTCCCTGATTCGGTCTCTATAAATACCCCCGTCGCTCCACCGTTCTTCCCAGCTCGGATCTGACGGAGAAAACCCCCAACTTTCCTCTCCTCTCACTCCGGCAGACGCCCACCAGCTCCGGCGGTTCCTCCTCCTCCTCCTCTTCGCTCTGCCGCAATACCAGCAGCAGAGACTTCCTCCCCTGCTCTTCCCGCGCCACGCCGCACCCAGCTGGCGCCTCTCCGGCTCTCTGCTCGCCACCGCCCCTTCCCCTGGGCATCTTCTTCTCCGGCGACAGTCGATACGACTGTCGCCCTGCTGCTCCCCCTTTCGTCTCCGTAGCTAGGTCAGAACTCCTCCCCATCTCCCCCTCTTTCTTTTCCTCACTGTCTTTTATTTGATTAAACCCTCGACCGCTCCTGTCCACCATCACCCCCTTCGTCTCCGGCCAAACTCCGGCGAGACCCCCCCATCACCCCAGCAACCCACACGGCTCGCCGACCACCGCAGAACCTCCGCCTCATCATCCTGATCAACCCCCGCCCTTCCACTTCCCCCACATCACCCTCTGCAACCCCACCGAACAAACCCATCTTCCGACCCACAGTCCGACCTAGGGCAGCCCTTGCACGCCGCCCCACGCCTCGCCACCACCCACACGAGCTTCGCCGCACTCTGGCGAAGCTCCCGGCACCTTCTGATTAGGCCGAGAGGCCGTTTTGCTGTGAACAGGCCACCCGACCTCCGCCGCCATTGCCGTGCAGAAGGAGCTGCTTCCGCCTGCAGCTGCAGGCGCGCCACGCCCGGATTCGACTCCTAGGCCTTGCGAGGAATTTCGACAAAGCATCAGGCTCGCAGCTGGGGCGAAGGCCTCGCGTGAAGCCGCGATCGCCCGCTGCTTTCTCCGCTGCGAGCGCTCAATTAGGGTGGGACATTTAGTCCCACCTCGGAAAAGTCTGAAGAGGCGCAGCGGTATAAGGCGCAAAAGTGCTGGAGGCTTACTGCCTCAGCACACGGGGTGAGGTCCCCTTCACCCGCCCGGTTACCCGGTCTCGTCCGCGCTCACGCCCCGCGGACCTGGCCCGACCCGACTTAGACTGACCTGCACTCCTCGCCCACCACACATGCCGGTGGGCCTGGACCCGGGCGCGACCCGTACCCGACTACCCGGCAGCTCTGGGAGAGCTTTCCCAAGAGTGGCTTCTGTGAGAGAGAGAGACGCGGGGCGGGGGGTAGAGTAGGTTTTGCCCTCTGACGTAAACTCTGAAGTGTGCAGGCACAGGTGAAGAAGAAGGACCGCGGAAGAAGAAGGAAGCTGAGGGAGACACTGTAGCAACAAGCGGTTTAAGTCGTCTGATTGAAAAATCAGACGACGTCCTGAAGGGAAAAGAAGAAAGAAGGAGAGACGACGTCCTGACAGGAAAAGAAGAAAGAAGGAGATCTGAAGAACAACAGAAGAAGGCGAGGCAGAGGAGAACACAAAAGAACAAGGGAAGAACTGAAAGAAGAAGAAAAAGAGAAGAAGATCTGAAGAAAGGAAAAGAAGAAAGAAAGGAAAAGAAGAAGAACATCACCACTGCAGATAAAGAAGAAGAAGATAACAGAAGATCTGAGACGAGGAGAAGCAAAGAAAAAAGAAGAAAAGACAACAAATTCTCTCTCTCTCTTTCTTTATTTTTGTAAAAGAAACTTGTACCCCTAGAATATAACTTGCTCCCTTAGTTCGACCTCGGGAACTCTTTTATTTTCCGAGTAAAAAAATTTATATATTTGAAATGATGGCAATAACTGGCTATACTACAACGCTATAACAATAAAACCCGGTTATCTGTCTCTCTTTCAACGGCAATCAACAACGTGAGGTGGGGAAGCTTTGTAGCTTGTTGGCGCATGAGAAGAGGACCAGAGGTTCCAGGAACGGCTCTCCAGAGTTATGTGGCCAGAGGGTTTGAAGGGGAAGGTGGAGAAGGTGCTGGAGGGGACTATTTTGCAAGAAAATTGAAAGTTAAGGGACCATTTATAAGGAAATCAAGAATTGAGGGCCAAATTTCAAACTTGACCAAGATGATGTCCAAATGAACCCAAATTTTTATGGTAGACTAATTTAGACATAAGTTGATGGTGACTTCAATTTTTGATTTTGATGTCGTTTGCATGGTCAATTTATGTTTAAACTCAAATTATACCAAATACCCGTTTATGATTATATTTTAGGTCAAAACAAGTTTCGATCGTCAAATTGGCTACGTCAAAACTTATAAAATATTTTTAATTGATTTTCATAAAGTTTAGATTGCATTTACCTCCATCGAACTATTTTAAATAAAGTAGGGTTAAAATTAAGGTTTTTAATTAGAATTAAACATTCAATTTGAATGTAGATCCCGAATTACTCAATACCAGCGCACTTTTAATATATTTAAGCTAAATTCACCTTTAATTAAACATAATTTCACCATCCAGCTATTCTGCATTCATAATTATTCGTGAAAATTACATAATTAACCCATTTTTCTATTAATTTCTCTCTCTTCAGCCCTGATTGAGTTATACCATTTTAATATGTTAATTAAGTGAATTTAACCTTAGAACTTAGCCAAATTAAGTTAGTTATAGAGGATGATGACGATGCCATCACGTATCCACAGGGAGGCAATGTCTATTACAAACTCGCACGGGTCAAAAATCGATGTCCACTATTAATTTCCCCCAAAAATCATCTCAAAATCCCTTTTAGATTATGCTATCAATTGCTAAATATGTTGAAATCTCATTTGCATGAAAGATAAGGGGGAATCTCATAAAACCACCACAATATTTAATTAATAAAGGTAAAATGAAAAAGGTGGCAATGGCATGTAAATGTAATTATTAATAGGGACAAAAACATGGGAGCCTTTTTGCCTTAATCGCACGCACGGAGGTAGCAGTTGGAGGCATGAAGCTCACTGGAGCTAGGCAGGGTTAGCGCGCATTCGACAGTGGTGGCGACACAACGGATGGTGGTCGAAGCCGGTGGGATGAAGCGGAGAGGGGCAGTGGTGGTGGGTTTGTTGCTGTTGTAAGGAGCTGCTCCACACACGGCCGAAGGGAGGCGATGCTGCTGCTGTGAGGAGCTCGCACGTGGGGGTCGCGCGTGCACGGTTGAAGAGGGGAGAGGTGCGCACGACTGTTGCTATGCACACAGAGAGGGTGGCTCACGCGAGGTGCTGGTGGCACGCAATAGCTGAGGGAGTGACGAGAGGTGAGCTGGCATGCTGCTGGCTACGCATTGACAGGTGGTGTGCACGCATGCGAGGAGAGGTGGTCACACACAGGGGGCTATGGAGGGTGCGCGGGGGGTGGCTGCTGATGGTGGCTGCGATTTTGGTGATGGTGGTGGTGGGTTTCTTTTTGGTGAAGGGATGACAGATGAAAATAAGGAGGAAGGTGATGAGGCGTGGAGATGGAGAAGGGACTTTAGACGTTCGAAAACTTCCCGGACGACTTAACTGTACGTGGATAGCTGTTAGTGGTGGTTGTTGGTGTTGGTGATAGTGGTGGTGGCTGGTGTAGATGCACATTGGTGCAAGCAAGCTCCAGGCGATAGTGTGGCCTGTCACGCCACAAGCCCATAGTGGTGGAGACTTGTTGCCACAGTTGAGGCTGACAGTGATAAGCAAAGGAGAGCTGAACTTTTGCATAGTAGTGGAGTGGGGTGGAGGCCTCCCTCGCTCTGTCGTTGGTGGTCTCTTCTTATGCTGTAGGAAGGTGGAGAGGGAGATGGAGCGTCGAGCAACGTGTGCAACCAAGATCCGCCTATGTCGCCCACGCTGCTGCTTTTCAATGGCTGCAACTCCTGCAGCGGTTAAGAAGAGAATAATAAAAAAAATGAAAAAGAAATGATGTGTGATTTATGTGCAAACCCTTAACTTCTTTATTAAATCCAAAATAATACATGTAATGCACCAAATTGGTTAACTAATCAAATGCATGCCATTCTAACTCAATTCTAAATACATTTAATTATGAATTCAATGCATGAATTATGCAATTAAGTCAAAAAATATAAACTAATCTATTTACATCCTAATACATGCTAAATAAATGTTAAAGATAACTTAATATCTAGGCATTGAAATACCTAACTAGCCCACAAATATGGGCTCATCAGTATCCTCTAGGAGAGAACTGACGTCAACGAGTATCAGTACTCATGAAGAGTATCGATACTTGTTAAGTACTAGATACACTGCCTATAACCTACCAGTACCAGTGCTCGTAAGCTATAGGTTCTAGTGACTTAAGTCCAGAATCAGACTTGAGACTCATGTATACCGGTACTCATGATGAGTACTGGTACATGCAAGTCTCAGTTTTAGACTTAAGAAGACCTGGAGGCAATCTGTATAGTAGCTTGCATGAAGAGTATCGGTACTAGCAACCTATAATATACTTTAGGATCCAAAACTGTAACACCTAAGTACCAGTACTCATCTAAAAGTGCCAGTACTACTTGCAGTTACGAGATGAATTTTATGTTTTCTGAGATTGGCAAAAGCTATATCAAAACATATACATGATCCAATGATTCTATAACGAAATAGCAGACAAGTGTATATGTGTATGTGCAAACATGATCCATATAAACAAAATACAAATATGCATCACTAATCTATTCATATTCTATACACACATATTGAGTATAAGTGACATACCTGGGTTCATATTGTTTACAGAAGAAGAGGCTGCGAGTTAGGCTCTTCCAATAGCATTCTCACCTTCCCTTAGATCGAGAGTAATAAGGAGAAAACCTTTTCTCCTGCAGAAGTCGTTGCCTAGTTGCCCTTTTCTCTCTTTCTCCCTCAGCACTCGATGGGGAAGATGGAACAATTGAGGTGAGAAACCCTTGGAGACCTAACCTCTCCATATTGGTAATTAGGAAAAACCAATTACTGTTAGTAAATTACAAATACACCCATCGAGAAATTATAAATGCAAAACCAGTTTTTGCATATATATAATCTAAATCACACTATCCTTTTGCATTTTATGCCAATACCCTTATTAGAACCTAATTTGATCACTCAAGGTGATGGACATCATGTGACAGTTCTGTATATGTTGATTGATTATATGATTACATAACGCATATATTAGTCCATACATTGGATTAAAATCCAACATAAACAACTGCTCGTTTAATTTGAGTTCTTCAAATAAAAATTCCAAAATGTCACCTTCCACTAGGTTAGTTCCGATTCCCAAGGTAAACTAAAGCACCCTTGCCAAGTCACAATCCATAAACAAGTGCCTCATTGTTTCTCGATGACTAAAACAAAGAGGACATTGTTTCGGGTAGTTTGGGATTCTAGAGGCCAAAACATCAGCAATGGGAATGTAATTTGCAGCAAGTTTCCAAATGAATAGTTTGACCCTTGAATTCAATGTTTTATTTTTCCAAATTATGCTACAATAATTCCTTTCTGCTAAAGTGCACATGCATTTTTCCTCAAAGAAGGCATGATATCCATGTAAATTTCCCTTTTGACGACACTCAAACTATCTCATCTCTCTTTGATTTGTTAAAATGTGTTTTCAAAATCTTCAACTCGTCTTCCTCTTTAAAATATTGCCACAACATTAACAAATTCCATTGATCTCCTGAATCAATCAGATCTGCTACAGTCATAGGAGTGCTACCTATTAACTTCTTACAGAAAATGATATTTTTGCTATCTTCCACCCAAGTATCTCTCCAAATATTTATTTGACTTCCATCCCTTACAACCCAATGACAATTGTTGAACAACTTTTCCTTTAATTTCCATAACTCTGTCCACAATTTAGAGGCAGAGGTTTTGCTCAGTGCATCCCAAAACATTCCATGCTCAAAATACTTGACCAGCATTATAGATCTCACCAATTCCCCTTCCCCGTTGATAATTCTCCAAAGTTGTTTCAGTAACATCGCTTGATTGAATTTTTTCATTTCTCTAAATCCTAATCCTCCCTGCCTTTTAGGCGCAGCAATTTTGTTCTAAGCTTTCACATAACAGTGCCTGATTTCCTCCTCATATCCCCACCAAAAATCATGAATATGCTTATCAAATATTTTGCAAGTATGGATTGGAAGTGCAACCATTAACATAAGATGGATAGGTAAAGACTCTAATGTGGATTTGATGAAAATCATGTGACTTGCCTGGGATAAAGCTCATTTCTTCCACCCACTTAGTTTGGTTTCAAATTTTCTCATAATATGGTGATGTAGCCTTTTCTGTCCTCTACTATCATTACTTGGATACCCTAAGTAGAACTCTTCCTCAAATTCCTGGTGTATGCCTAAAACTTCCATTCTCTAATGTCTGCACTCCTTTTCTATTTTTCTGTCAAAGTAAATCTTGGATTTGTTGAGGTTCACCCTTTGTCCTGAGTACTTCCCATAATATTCCATCAACCTACAAGCGAGTCAGCCTTGCCAAAAAACATGATATCATTCGCAAACATCAAGTGTGAGACAGTGCCAATATTGATCGATCATGAGAGGCAACAACCAATGATACTTTATTGTGTGAATGAAAAAGGGCGAGTTATGACTCAAAGTCATGAAATATCAAATGAAGATGAGATGAGAATGATGGTATGAGAATCACATTTAGAAGACCACTACAATATCATCCCTTATCTATTTGAAGAAAAATGAAGATGGTCACCATTACACAAGAAAACTTCATGTGAAGAGGTACAATAGATGATTCAAAAAGGCAAGATAAATGTTACTTTAATTGAAAGTTTAAAACATAGCTTTTTCATTTCATTAGTGTAAAGTTCTCTTACTAGCACTCATTTTGAAACTCTCGGAAAAACAAAAAAACAAAGTTTTTGTTAAAAATAAATTAGATATAATGGTTACTTATGCTCTTAAACTTTAATTAAAATGATTATCAATTGTCTGTTTACATTTACAATTTAATGCTCCTAAAAAAAAGAGGGATGGAGAGGAAAAGAAATGATTTTCCTTTGTTCAAGAATTTTACATCATGTTTCAAGAGTTTGTGCTTTTTTCCCTCACTTTTGTAATATTCCATCATCTTCCCTTCATGTAGACATCACTTTCCTTACCACAAGAAATGGAATTTGGAGGGAAACAAATAGAAAATTGATCTTTTTCTATTTCTTTTTGTAAGCATAAACACAAAGAAAGTTGGTCAAAGCAAATTTAGAATTCCTTTAGTCTCATTCCCAAAATCATTTTCCTTCTCTTTTTGATGCAAAAACAAAAAGAAAAATAAGTTAATGCTTGATTATGTTTATGATTAAATTGTCTGAGTAATACGCTGAACAATAAGTATGAAATATATATAAAAAAAGAAGAAAATAATGTGACGCTTGTGAATTTGACAAATTGCACAAAATCTCTTTTTCATGCAAGCATATTATTTCTACTCTTATTCTGTTATAATTATTGTACCTAAAATGATTTAACTTATGGGACAAGAAAATTTAAATGGAGACGAGTATTGTCATGGTTTATATATGCTTTGTTGGTTTTCTCTCCTTGTGACCCTCACCCTCCTTATGACGCATGCTTGGGCATGCTAGTTGATGACACATGCTAAGGTATGCTAGTAGGAGAACTGCATAAGTCATAACTCCTAACTCAGACTCCGATCGCTCGTGCTTCCCAGCCAGGGTATCACTCACTCACCTGGGGATAACTGGCTCGCTTCCGCTCACCTCTGCTCTGAACTCATAACTCCAATCTTAACTCATAACTACAATAAGGAATCTGGGGGGAAAACCTCCCATGCCCTCCTTCTCGATTGGTACCCTCCCTCCTTTAGCTCATCTTTTTATTGCAAGATACTGGTAAAGGGTGCTCAAACGCCGCACCGACTATCTAGTATCGCAATCGCTATCGCGTACCTTGCTCTTTAGTAAAGCGGCCCATGACCATTATTTTGTTCCTTAATGAAATGACCCTTCCCAAGGGTCGTTCAGAAATTTCCCGGAATGGTGGGGGTGTGACTATAACTTTAAACCCCTTGAGTTTTAATTTTGGACTTTGTGGGAATAGGAGGTTTCTATGGGGTCAACTTTGCAAAAACCCCCATGCCCATATCCCTAAACCCCATGCCCATGCTCTTAAACCCCACTATACCAAACCCCACCACCCTCTCCATCTCCACTCCACCACCACCACTTCCAACACCTTCATCTCCTTCCCTTGCTATCGACGAGCCACCAGCCCTTCCCGTCCCCTCGCAGCCACGAAGAGGAAGGAGTGCGGAGGGCGAAGGAGGAGAGAGGGAGAGAGTGTTAGCGAGGAAGAGGGAGGGCGTGGAAGGGAGAAGAGAGAGCTTGGGGGTGCGAGAGGGAGGAGCCGCGGCTGGAGTGCAGCCATGGGAGCTCGAGAAGGAGCTCGCAGGAGGAGACGAGGCTGCAAGAGGAGGTTTCGCGACCTCTTCAGCTACTAGAGTTGCCGCTGC
Source organism: Thalassia testudinum (assembly GCA_037157565.1). NCBI lineage: Eukaryota > Viridiplantae > Streptophyta > Magnoliopsida > Alismatales > Hydrocharitaceae > Thalassia > Thalassia testudinum. The sequence continues at coordinate 92,067,053 of JAZHRO010000012.1, forward strand.
AGGCGGAGCTCGCTAGAAGTAGAACCTTGAGAGGAAGTTCTGCGTACTAGATTTTTCCATATCAGACGTTTGGAGCATCTGCTAGATGTTTGGAGCAGCAATAGACGTCTAGAGCTAAAGCCGGACGTCTGAAAATTCACCAAGTGCCGAGGTATGAGTCATGTACGCGCATGCATGCACGTACGTGAAGTACGTTAGCACTACGTGTCATCATTTTAAACTTACGAACGCATGCGCAAGTATAGGTCTTGGAAAGGTGCGTAAGCACGCTCTTTGAGGTACTTTAGGACGTCTGGACGTCTCCACAGCCATTTGATAGGCCTATCGTACGCCTGGATGCACTGACAAACGTCTGGAAAGACCCAAGGCAACTGTAAAGGGGTTACAGACATCTGTCAGCGACGTAGGGACACAAGGTGAGTTACTGACATCGTTTAAGATGTCTGGGCTAGTCCCAAACATCTGATTTTAGTCAGTATGCATGTTTTTTGCCCATTCGGGGCTCAAACGGAGTTGGATTTCCGCAAACGAAGTATCGTTGTATTTCGTTCGAGTTTCTCTATGTGTTAATGTCAATTATATACTATTTGAAACTCGTCTAATGTGACTTGGTCACTAGTATAGGTTTTTAGCCTGTAGCGTGTTCAAGGCCTGCGGAGATGACAAGACCTGCGATTCTAGCCCCCATTCCTCCCATGTTTTCCAGTAGAGTGGTTTACTTTAATGTTAAGATTTAAATGAGTAAAATGCACGTTTAGAATAACTTGATTGGACCCTAAGATATGAAATGAACCCTAGGGCAAAAGCGAAGGAATAATACTTGAGCTACACTGTTTACTTGAGATGCATGTTAAAACCTTAATTACTTGAAAATATATGGATACATGATGTGATGTTTCTTCAATTATTAAAACATGAGCTGCCTGTTATATGAATGAGAATCGAGATGGGAACAATGAGATCTGAATATTGAGAAATGAAATGAAATGAATACAGTGCATGAACCCTACGGGGAACTAGGAGGAGAACTCCTTTATACGGAAAGAATCTTGTATGTAGATGAGAAGTGAGCTGGTCCTTGTGTACGTGGTACCAAGGAGAGCAGTTGTCCTTTTGATGTAGAGTGGAGGTAGCCACCCCTTTGGTTGAGACTCGGGGTTAGGACTAGTCACTCTACACCGACTCCTGTTCGGTCGTCACGTACATGGTACCGAGATGAGCTACTTAGTGTAGGGAAGGAGCTAGCCGCCCCATAGGGCCTGGGGTTAGGACTATCCACCTTACACAGACTCTTGTTAGGCCCATTGGGCAAACCGAGATAATCGGACGAGGGACGCAGACTGTGGAGGGGGGAGACCCCTGTTATGAGAGGGTAAGGCCCTGTGCTGTTTCATGCTGTACTTTTGGGGTACCCGCTAGCGGAAACAACTGACCGCGTGCCAGTGCAGGGTAGCTATCCGTGTGCTGTAGTGGTGACAGCTTTCCTCTATAGTTCTATTATTTCGTCGTAGTATAGCATAGAGAAATGATTACCAGTTTAATACAATTTGTTACTCGAAAATAAAAGAGTTTCCGAGGTCGAACTCAGGGAGCAAACTGTATTCTAGAGATACAAAGTTTCTATTACAAAAGTGAAAAGAGAGGGAGAGAGAAATAAATCTTAGTTTTGTGGCTTCTCTTCTCTCTTAGCTCATCTTCTTCTTTTCTCGGATCTTTTTCCTTGATCTTCTTCCTTCTGCCTTCAGTTCTTCTTATTTCTTCTCTTCTTCAGAGCTTCTCATCTTCTTCTATTCTTTCAGCTCTATCTTTCTTCAGCTTCTCCTTTCTTCTTTCTTCTTTCTTCTTTCTGCCTTAGCTGCAGAGCTTTTCTTCTTGCGGTCCCCTGCCTTGCTCACCTGCATGGCTTCTTCGTTCTCCTTCTTTCTCTGCAGTCCCTCTACTGCAGAGCGTCGTCTGATTTTCCAATCAGACGACTTAAATCGCCGCTGCTACAGTGCTCCACCTTCTTCCTTCGGTCTTCTTCATCTTGCGATCTGTTCTTCTTCCTCTACTTCTTCTTCTCTGCCTCGGCCTGCACAGAGCAAAACCTACCATTTTCCCTCTACCCGCATGTCTCTCTCTCTCTCTCTCAAGACTTCGCTCATAGGATCGCTCTCCCAGAGCCGCCGGGTAATCGGGTCAGGCTTCGCACCCGGGACCAGGCGCACCGGCAGGTGGGTGATGCGCGAGGAGTGCTCAGGATTGGTCCGGGTCGGATCCGCCGGATCCGCGTGGTGAGCTCGCGGACCGGGCGGGTGAACGGGCGCGGGACCTCACCCCGGTGCGTTCAGAGGCGATAAGGTAATTTCATAAAAATAATTTAAAGGGGTGTGCGGCTCCAGGATCCTCCGAGGTGGGACTAAATGTCCCACCCCAATTCGGCGCCTGCAGCTGAGAAAGCTGCAGGCATTCGCGGCTGTTGCTAGGTCTTCTCTTCAGCTGAAGGCCTGGGTAGCTGCGTGGTCGCAATCTGCGCGTCCTGGAGCGCAGGCCTGGGTGGAAGCGCAGTTGCAGCTGCAGGTTGAAGCAGCTTCTCCTGTTCGGCAATGGCGGCGAAGGACGGGTAACCTGTGCACAGAGATACGGCCTCTTGGCCTAGTCAGGAGGTGCAGGGAGCTTCGCCGGAGTGCGGCGTAGCTCGTGCGGGTGGTGGCAAGGAGTGGGGCGGCGTGTAGGGGCTGCCCTAGGTCGGACTGTGGCCGGGGGAATGGGTTTGTTCGGGGGAGTGATGTGGAGGTGAGGAGTGGCAGTGAAGGGAAGGAAACGGTTCAGTGGGACGAGGCGGAGGTTTTAGGTCGGTCGGCGAGTCGTGTGGAGTGGCGGAATGATGGGAGCGACTCGGCGGAGGTGGGCCGGAGGCGTGGAAGATGATGGTGGTCGGGTCGGTCGAGGGTTTGATTGAGCAAACTAAAATAGGGAAAAGAAAGAGGAGATAGAGAGGACTAATTCTAACCTAACTAAAGTGACGAAGGGGACGGAGAAGCCGCCAGCTCGTACCTGTCGGAGCTGGAGAAGAAGATGCCCATTGGGAGAGAACGGCGGCGACGACGGGGCTGAAGCAGCGCGCGCCGGTATTGCGCGACGCGGAGGAGAATTAGGAAGAAGTCTCAGCTGTTGGTATTGCGGCAAAGCGAAGTGGAGGAGGAGGAGGAACCGCCAGAGCTGGAGGGCTTCTGCCGGAGTGGGAAGAGAGGAAAGGTTGGGGTTTTCTCCGTCAGAACCGAGCTGGGAAGAACAGCGGAGCGACGGAGGTATTTATAGGGGCCGAACCAGAGAGGAGGGCGGAGGGGGAAGGTTACCCATACCGTCCGTGTGTTCGCACGGTCGGTATGGGTGGTCGCAGCGCTCAGGGGGGTGCTCCTGCGGTGGCTGACGACGCAGGGCACCCCCATTTGACCTAGCAGGCCCTCCCCCTCACCCTGCGCGGCGCCATGCTCTACGCAAGGTCGCCGGAGCATGGTGACGGTCAGGTATTGCAGGAGGGACCTGAATGCAAAGAACGAAGGAGAGTTAGGGGCAAAAATGTGAGGGTTCAAAAGTTGAGGGTCAAAAAGTAAATATATGAGGACCAAAATGTAAAGTTGGTCAAGAAGGTTTCCTCTTAGGCTCAAGTTTTTATACATGACTAATTGGGACCTAAGGATTATGATGGTGAATTTTATTTCCAGATTAAACCTTATTTGACCGGTTAATTTACGTAAAAACCCAAATTAAGTTGTTAATTGGACATGGTTCTTAATGTAGGTCAAAATGGGTTCCTAAGGTCAAATTGAAGGTTCTAAACCCTAGGGGTTATTTTTCTATGAATTTTAGAGGGTTTAGTTGATTTTTTCTCTGCCTCGAACCTCGTGCATTTAAGTGGGTTTGTTTTTAGGGTTACAGGATGTCATTTAATTCCTTGGAGTTGCTGTAGCCCTTGTTGAGTCATTTCATCCCACTTTTCTTCTTATTAGGTTGCTTTGACCTATGTTTGGACCCTGAGCTACCCTATTTTTAGATTGGATTGGTGAAATTGCATTTTTACCCCTTAGTTTCTATTTTCTTTGCAAACTCAGAATTTCTCTGAGCCAAGTCTTTCTAGAGTTATGTAGGAGCTTTTTCTTGCAAGTTAGGGTTAAATGGTGTTGGTTTAGGGTTTGTGACGAGGTTATCATCATGTAGTCACCGCTACATCGTGACTGTGACCTCGGGATGATTGACTAGGTGTAGGACTACCACAGGGGACTCTCATAGCCAGGAGAACACCACGTGTACATCTTACATCACAGGAAAAACTACAATCAAGATCGTTCCCTTGAGGGACAGACAAAATTAAGAAATGACTGGATTCTTAAGAGAATAAACACATCAGAACCACTTAGTTGAGCTAAATGAAAATGAATAAATTACTTAGTTGCTTGTCTTATGATAATTGCATGTAAATGACTTAACCACCACTCTACTCAACGTTAGCTGACCACGGATTTTATAACCTTATTCAGGTCTAGGAGTTGAGCAGCCAGCACCACCGGCTGCAGAGGAAGCTGAGCCCAGTCGAGCCCAACAGTAGCAGTTGTCACTCTTTTGTTTTCGAGCTTTCAATTGTAGTGGTGAGTACTCTAGTTTGTAATACTATTTCTGTTACATTTCCTCTTTACTTTCCGCTGTTGTAGTTGTGATGGCATGTAATATTGTGAAATATTTCGTTATGTTTCCTTTACTATCTTTTGGTTATCTCTGCTTAATTACATTGCATGTGTAATTGTGTGATATTTTCTACTTTTGGTTATTTCTCGTTGGATGACTAAGTCTTGGGATTAATCGAGACGAGTCGATCTCAGATTTTGTAGGAATCTGAGATTGGGTCGCAACACTTAAAAATAAATATTATGTTTTAATAAGTTACTAACTTATTAAAAAGGTAAGAGAAGGAAAAAGAATAAATAATCTCGAGACTCCACAATCACTATAAGGATAGGTTGAGATTATGAATCCATGAACATTTTGTTGTTCAAAATTAACTTTTCATTTCTTATGATTGATCAAGAGAACCAAGCGGGTTGAAGAAAAAAATGGAACGAAGGAAAGAAAGAAAAGAATATCCTTCGAGAGTGAAACACTTTTCATGATCAATATAAATCAATATATATCTTTGTAATATCATAGAACTATAAGCTTTAATAACAATTTATACTTATCATGGAGGATAAAGTGCAAATTAGACAAGTATATTCTTGTGCACGCGAAGCCAACTTGAAAAAATCAATTTTCAATATTTTAATTGCTCAGATGTTTTCGGACATCTAACTGTACTTTGCAACTACCTTGAATGTCATCATAAATATAATTATTTGATTAGATCAAAGTTTTAGTAGGTTATTTTTGTAAAGTTACACATTGATAGATATCTTCTCACCTTGAATGCTACTCAATTAATGACGTGAATTGTATAATCATCGCCCTTACGTGTGTCCACACCCTTTTTACTCCTAGTTTATTTACTAAGAATTTAATGAAAAAAACACATGCATCATAATCAAGACAATATTTGGTTCATTCTCTTATAGTTTTTTCTCATTTTTTCTTTCAAGTAGGCAATTTTCTAAATCATATAAAGCAACAATGGAAATACTACTTAGTATGATAGAATAGGAAAGACATTAAGCACAGCTTTTATGTCACTATTAGTCCTTTTTCTTTTATCAAGAGACCAAAAAGGGCATTTGTCAAGCATGTATGATTGTTGTGTTGATCGACAAGAGCCTTCATTTGAGACTGTATGTCTTCTTTTCAATATCTTCTTTTACTCTATATTTAATATTATCCAATCTTTGATTCATCAACCCTATCTTCACAATCTTAGTCAATAAAGTTGTTTCCTGAAAGGTTGTAATGCAATAAAAAAAGAGTTTTTATTTCATGTCTAGTGGATGTGATATGCATACAAATTAAGCTCAATTAAAGGTGGTCGTTAGAGTCGCAATCCAAAGTTTAATTGGCTAGGAAATGTTGTAGAAGACTCCTATAAATAACTACATTGTCTACATTAGAGGAGCTCCTATAAATAACTAGAGTGTCTACAATAGGGGAATTCACTTTTTCAAATTGACCAAATTCAATGGTGTAGCATAGGAGAGAGAGTTGTGTGCCATGGTAGCAAATAGGGAAATTCTTTGCATTTAGGAGGTAGATTAACATGTGATTAGGGTCATTGAAATTTCATGACATCCACTTCAATTGAATTCATCCTCATTGGTTGTAAATCTTGTCAAGGAGTCGAAGTTTTGCTATTAGATTTAGGCATGTTTAGAATCATGTTTAGATCTAAGGTTCGACGAGTGTCAAACTTCTTTTGAAATTCTTGTACAATCCATGCATTTCTTGTAACCTCGAGAGGTGATTGATTGATTAGTTCCTTATCTCTTATTGGATGGTAGCAAATTTATTTATGTTTTATTATTTGTAACTCTTATGACATAAAATGGTTGAATTCTTTAGTTTAATGGTGGTTTTATCACTAGTTCAATGCAATGAAATTGTTTAGAATGCTTCCTAGTGTTAAGGCATAGGAATTAATTAGGAGTTTAGATCCCGTGTGAATTTAAACAATTTTCTTGGAACCAAAATCTCTTACTAGACAAATTTATTATTTGGCTAACCAGTTGATTAGTTTAACCGACTACTTGTAAGTACCTAGGTGCATGATGCATGAGTGGTTAAATGCTACGCCTTAACCAACTATTCATGTGGGGGTAAGAGACTCTAAAAAATGAGTAGAGTGATTATTTAAAATTTTCCTAAGGTTATATCATATAGATTATTCAAAGACTTTGCATAGTTAGCTAAAATTTTTGCATAGCATGTCAAAGAGTTGGTTTAATTGGTTAGAAATGAAATAAATAATTAAGTTGTTGTCATCTATGCGGACTAATCCAAATGGAATATCCACCTAAAAGTTATAAAAATCAATTATAACGTTCAAGACTAAGATCTAAATAGGTAATAACCTATCAAATCGAATTCAAATAAGTCAAGATTAGTCTATATAAATGTCAATCGCACATGTAGATGCAATTCTTATAATTGGCCAAGTGAATAGTTGTTTATGGCTTGCTGAATCTTTATTTTTTTGGTGTGGATTACACCGCTAGGAGGCAATGACACTTTCAGCTACACTTGCCATGACATGTTAGGTATTAGGGTGCATAAGGAAGGAAGTTATATAAATTTTTAGTGTGGCAGTGCTTGGGTGATCACATGAGATTTTTATCATCTTATCTCGTTATAAACTTTTCTACGATGGTCATGAATAAAAAAAAATACTTCATAAATCTCTAGGATGAATATAATCGAGATTGATAAAACAAGCTAGAAGAATTAAAGCATGTTATGTAGAGTTTAGCTACACTTTTGCTAAATTTAGTTAGTATTTTTGAGAGATTTTACATAAATACCATCATAAACTTATGAAACTATATAACTATCTTCATAATATTTGTATTTAGTCATATGCATTTATAACATGGTTGCCTTTGCAAAATTGGCACTCAAATCAAGTTCCATCAAGTTAATATTCTATTTTCAACTAAAATTGTTGTTTTGCCTCTAAATTATATCATAACCCCAAAAATGCAATTATATTGCTTCTCTACATTAACATGCCTTTTCACTACTCTCCTTTAGGCTTGTCCCTATTATCATATCATATTAACTTAGTGTTGTAAGAATGAAACACCCTAATAAATTCATCTAACATTCACTTGCTTGCCTCTTGTGACCCTTTTGTACCTTTTTGACTACTTAAGTATGACTAAAATCTGATCTCACATTAGTTTAATAGCATTGTTGCAACAAAAAAGACATGTTCATAGTGTCATATATATATAGTTATTATCTTCATGGTAGCATTTATGTAAAATCAAGTGATTTTTATGGCATTTGTGAAAAAATGTCTATTCTTTTCTTCTTGTTAAAATTTTTCGATCTTTTGATATTTTTCCTTTTTCATTTTCCATCTAGGTGATGATAAAAAACAACATTAACTTGAGTATTAGAGTTGATGGTAGATATGAGACATATTTGATGGAAAGATGTACCTACTATTTTTTCCGCATGCATTAGGAGAGTTTTACATTTTCGTCATTGTTGTTTTACCCATTACTTTGAATGCCCACAATATGTCAGCAAAAATAGCTTTTTTTTATGTGAGGCGATATCGACATACATATAATGTCAAAATGCAAGAGTGTCAAAAATGTTTTGCTAAACATAGGTAATATGTCAATAAATTTGACAAAATGGGTGGCATTAAGTACAATTATTGAACTTTTATCATATTTTAAGGTCAACGCAGGTGACTCAGTAACTTGATTTATCCATCACTATTTTTGCATGTTTGTTATAGTGATAAGAACTTTTTCAAGTGTCATCTCTCCATATTTATTAGATCTTTTAGGTAATTTAGTTTCTCAAAAGTTAAATAATATTTAATCCTTATTTTCTAAGGTAGGTTTAAGCTGTAAACCTTTGCTCTATCAATCCTGTTATGAGTTTTAATAATTGCATTGATAAATCCATGAGTTTATGATAGATTAACCTTAGTTCTATGGTTGTTTAATCTATATGCCTTACAAAGTAAGAACGCTGGATCTTTAGATTTAATGCTTAAATATCTTTTTGATGAAAATGATGTTTAAATGTTGATCAAAATTTTCCAACACAATTATACGAATTCAATGCAATTTTAATCTTTCTAATAAAATTCTGGTATGTCTTCTACATGCCTATGAAATGGCTATTTTTAGGAATGTCGAAGTCAACGAAATTATGTTGTTTACTCGACATGCCTCCAATGTGGCTTTGAAATAGATATTTCCAAAATCATTGAAACAACATCAAAATTAACAGTTAAAATATTTTGTTGTACTAATGGTGCACTTTCTAGTTGCTTCATCATATAATAGATAGTTTACCTAAGTGGGGATGTAAATAGGTCGATTTAGGGTTTGGTTTGATCAAATCCATAATCATACTTATTTACAAAATTCATATCTATACCTTGCTTATTTATCTATTAGGTATAGAAATAAATCACATACTCATATCTATCTAGCAATTGAGTATTTGTTTATAAATTCATATTACAATCAAATTGCAGTCAAATTAAAGTTAAAAAAAATCCATAACATAATTAATTAATTATTTATTTTTAATAAGCTTAAAACATAGAGACTTAGACCATCCTAATTTCATTGATTCTTACTTAAATTATTATAAAAAGAATCTTTCAAAGGGAATGCATTAAAAATAAAAATAAAATACAAAAAAAGAAAAAATAAAAGTATATTTTAAACAAAAGATCCACATCCCTGAAATGAATGCTCAATGGAAGCCTTAAAAGCATTCTCTAACTTTCAAAATCATCGTAGAAATCAAGAGAGAGATTAGAATTGGAGGAATGAGGGATTTAGAGTGAGACTTATATATCTTAGGTAAATAAATATTTTATTTAAGTCTTAGGTTGGGTAATTGGGTGTAGATTCAAACCCATACCTGAATTCAAACCTGGTCGAATTTCTTAGATAAAATTCATATCCAAACTTAGTTGGACTTGATCGGATTTTACCCATTCTTTTTGGATTACGTTAGGTTAAGTTTATCGAAACTTTCATCCCTATTGTCAAGCATAGGTCAAACAATTAGTATATGTGAAAAGAGAGGCATGTTGCATTAAAAGATGTTTTGTTGAGGGAGGGAAAAATAAAGAGAAACATGAATTATCGACATGGAGGGACTTTTCATGTCTAAATTTGTGATTTTGGATGCATTTTCATCATGCTAGTTGTTTAGAATTTGAATGTGGAGGAATTTTTCATCTGTAGAATATGACTTCAAGAATTTTGGTGGTGAATTATTAGAGATTATTTAATCTAGATTGGCTTTGAATGCTATTTTACTCGGATGCTTGCTTATCCTTGCATTCTACTTTGACCCAAGTAGAAAAGTATTGTACTATAATATTAATTAACTGTAATGTTGTTCCATTGAGAATCTCAATATATGTTATGCACGAATAATATTTCCTCTTACATCGTATTATCACTAAAGTGATGGGCAAAGAATATGTAAGGGCATGTGTCGAGGTTCTTTATATGGAAAGTACTCAAAAAATTGACACTGAATATCCCATAATAATCTTAACATATTGAATTACATTATTTTTAATGCCAAATAAGAATATAAATAATAACTATCTATACACTATTTCATTACTTTACTCAAATGACACATGAAAATACAAAACGATATGTTACGACCAAAGTTTCTGAAAATCTCTTCAGGGGATCTTTTGACTTGTAAACAATAAGTCTAGTAAAAAGTTAGACGAGTAATCTCATCGATCTGTTACATTATTTACATAATAATTCGTAAATGAAAACTTTCGTAACCAACTTTCTTATATTCCCTTTATTTTTATCATGTAAATCACATTTTCTCTTTTATTATTATTTTTATGTATGACAATAATCAACCATCGCTGCAACAAAGGTATTATTATTATTATTATTATCATTATTATTTAAAGTGTTTTTATTTCCAATATCGCCCGCGCGTGGGATATAGATTCCCAGTATGGAGGGACTGGGAGGAGAGAGGGTGGATTGGTATGTCCCACATTGCCCAAGCAGGAAAGCCTGACAGTTGGCTTATAAATAGCGGGGGAGAGAGAGAGAGAGAGAGAGAGAGAGAGAGAGACGAGCTTGAAGGGTGATAAGCGCGAGGCTGCCTGTGCCTGCCTGGTGCCTCCTTGCCCGTGACCGAGTGCCGCCGTCACCACCACCACCACCCCACCGGGGATTGTTCGATCTATCTGGCTGGTTGGGATCATTATCAACCCGATTCGATTCGACGACCCGACCGACCGACCCACCGAAAGGGCCCTGGCCGTGGAAGTTCGAAGCAGACCGAGCAGCAGCCATCAGGACTCAGGTACACATTGTAATCTCCTCCAGTCCTCCCTCCCTCCCTCCCTCCAAGCAGCAGTTGTCTCCTTTGCAACTCAATCATCGAAGTTAATCTATCTATTCATTTTATCTTAAGTATTCAGACCGATAAGTCTGAAGAACAGGTTGAGGTGAGGCGCCGATTGATAAGGTAATACCAAGAGTAAGCAACCAGTGGAGGAAAGGACGACCATACCTTGGAGTCTTGGACCTTGGATTGGAGGCAAAGGCAAAGTAGTAAGGTAGCGGTGGTGGTGATAACTATAAGTTACAAAGACGACAGCAACGACTAGTAATCCGAACACTCGCATCCAATCAAGTATATATACTCGAAATTGGTGGGATGGAGACCCTAGTCGCCGCCGATTCTTTCCGGCCGCGCCTCCTCCTCTTCCGTGGCTCTTCACCAGCAGTACCAAGTGGAGGCCACCGCGTAACACTCTCCCCTCCTTTACTTCTTCCTGCCCTTAAGAAGCAGAAGCAGCAGCATTTGCAACGGCATCATCAACACTCCATTTCCTCCTCCTGTTCCTCTCATGGACGCCCCTTCCCACACCTCACCGATTTCAAATGCTCCTCCTCTGTCTCGTTCACGGATGCTCCTCACACTTCCGCGTCAGGTTCCTTCCTTAATTCCCCGTTTCCCCATTACCATCAACTCAGATAGATAGATAGATGGATGGATGGATAGATAGATACTGTTAACAAACCGCGTTTCTTTTCTTTTTCATCGTCAATGGCCTTAATCTTGTACCATTCTATTCTATTTATCATCTGTCAAATGCCGCCCTGCCTCTTGTCCTGCCTCAACCGTTGTCAAGTAAATGCAAATTAACAGAGAGTGATGATGATCATAATAATTGTAAAGAGTAGGAGAAGAATGTGGTCTCTTTGCTTTCATTTTTGCAGATGCAGTTGATGCTGGTGATGACAATGATGAAGAGGAAGCTGCAGCTTTCGCAGAGGCAGCGAAGAAGGGGAATCTGGTGCCTCTCCATCGCTGCATCTTCTGTGACCACCTCACCCCGGTTCTTGCCTATCGCTGCCTTGTCAAGGAGGATAACCGTGATGCTCCCAGCTTCCTCTTCGAGTCTGTCGAACAGACCTTGCGAGGAGCCAACGTTGTGAGCAAACTAAACTACTACCTATATGATGTTTAACATCACTGCTGCCTCTATGTGCAATATATAACACACAAGCCCATAAATCAATTCCCTGATCTGATCTGATGCGTGTGTAAAATCCGCATCAGGGTCGGTATAGTGTGGTTGGTGCACAGCCTGCTATGGAGATCATTGCGAAGGAGCACACAGTTACAATAATGGACCATCAGGAGGGTCAGAGGACCGAGATGTACATGGATGACCCCATGACCGTTCCTAGGTCCATCATGCAGGGGTGGTCTCCCCAAGTCATCCAGCAACTTCCAGATGCCTTTTGCGGTACTACTACTTCATCCAACTCCACTTTCCCCAACTATTCTCTTTGCGACCCCCATCAGAAGAAAGTAATGATGATGTAAACCTTGTAATTGCTCTTTGCATCCTTTCGAAAACAAAAAAATTGCCTCTTCGTAATCGTATTCTGGTAATGATGTGCATATCTCCAACAATATCCATTGTCCCAAGGTACATTCTCTCTTTTAATGGTCCATTAGGTTTGGGAGATCTCTCATGAGATGGCAAGCACTTTGTCGGACTTCCTTTTTGTTACCAATTTCAATGTTGTTTATCAGATCCTTTCTTTTTTCTTCTTTTAGACTCCTCCTCCCTTCACAGTGCACCAACAATTTGTCCTTTATGGTTAGCGTGCTGGTTTCCAGATTCCATTGAGGAATTCACACTCCTTGTCTTACCCATGGAAATTATTGTTGGAAATCAGATTTTCTTTCCATGGACGCGACACCAGGATCTCGAAACAGTTACAGAAAAAGCCACTAAATCTTGTGTTGAAATAGATAAATTATCATAGGTCTAGTTTTTCAAACAGTGACAAAAGCCTTTTTCCCACATCTGGCAGCATTTAGGAATACATTTATAAAAATAAAAAATCAGTAATTTCCATAACCTAATTACTTTGTTCTAATTATAAACATAATTCTTTCTAGGAAGGTCGACTTTGCTAATATTTGAAATTTGATTCACCTTCTTACTATAACTAATATGTATAGTAGGCAATTATTTGTATCCCATTCTACAGAAGTGTTTGTAGAATATATTATATTTTAAAAAGCTTAATTTTGGGGATTTTTTTAATATTGATCCTATCTTATAATAAGAACTAATATCCAAAGTCAAACCAACTTTTGATAGGCATCAATGGAGTCTGATTCTACAGAAATGTAGATGAAGCATGTCATGTGGATACAACCTACTTTTTGTGAGCACGAAGTAGATCTCTGCAAGTTATTGCCAGATAAAATGTCCTTTGTGATAAAAGTTGGATTAAGTGAAGGCAAGTATGCAATATTTGCTGTGTAATGATATGTTTGGCTTATTTGTGTGTATGGCATTATTTTCTCTAACGATGATCGCTCATCCTTGGCATTAGTTTCAACAGAAATGTTGCTCTTGGAGAAAATTAGGACATGGTATTTAGAATTATCTCCTTATTTTAGTATTTTCCATTTTTGTTTCTTTCCAATATTATAGAGGTATGTTTTAGATTGTTAGAGGTGAATTAGATTAGATTTGATTGTGTTAGGATTACAATTAGGATTGACCATCTCTATATAAATGGATTAATTCCTTTTGTTTCTTGAGATTCATAATAATCTTTTTGATTCCGTAAATCTGCAACATGGTATTGGAGCAGGAATGCTTAGGGAATTAGTTGAACTGCCAACCCTCTCTCCTACACATAGCCCTCTTCGTGTGCTTCCTCTCCTGGTGCATGCATCACTGTAGCACGCATTGTTGCATTGCTACAGTACTTCTACAATGTGTGCTATAGTACCCGTAGGATGAAAAGGATCTAGATCTCTAGGCCACTGTCTTGGATTCGGTGACCTTTGGTGGTTGCTCTTTGCATTGAGTTCTGTTCGTGCACATTTTCTAGACTCGGTTCATCTTTACTCTGCGTGTGTGCATGCTTATGTGCGCAAAAGCTACTACAACCGTTTGGTGGATGCTTCTGTACATGAAACCTTTGGTGCATTCTTTCTCTCCTTGTGTGCATGCTTTTGTACACATGATCTAGACTTGTAGCAGCTCTCTCCTTGGCTATTGTGCTTGTGAACATTTCCTCATCTACTGCTATCACTGTTGCTACAACCTATTGCTGTTACAGCCTACTACCGTCTCTTACTGTTACTACCATTGCTACAACCTACTACCATCTCTTACTGTTGCTATTATTGCTACAACATACTCTCGTCTACTACTGCTACGGTCATACTATTGTTTGTGATTGGTACTTCTGCTACAGTCGTCTACTGTATATTATTGCTGCAACTTACTACTATTAGTTGAGATCGTCTCTCAACTACTACTACTATTGCTTGGGAACGACTTCTACTACCTAATTGCTACTACTTTTTCTCCTGTGGTTGCTACTTCTGCTACGGCTGCTCTTGCTCCTCTAGTCTGTTGCTGCTCCTTCACATGCCTATATTAAGGGGGAGTTAGCTTTTGTTTATTGTAACAAGTTTGGTGTTGCACACTCTAACTTGAGGGGGACTATTAGAGAAAATTAGGAAATGGTATTTAGAATTATCTCTTCCTTATTTAAGTACTTTTCATTTTTGTTTTTTTCCAAAATCATAGAGATATATTTTAAGTAGTTAAAGATTGAGTAGATTTGATTTGATTATATTAGGATTACAATTAGGATGGACCCTTTCTATATAAAGGGACTAACTCTTTTTGTTTCTTGAGATTCATAATAATATTTCCGATTCGTCAAATCTCCAACAATTGTAATATTGGAGTTATTTCTTTGGAAACCTCATAACATTGTGCTTTTATTAATATAAATATTTCAGGTGGCTGGGTTGGTTATTTTTCTTATGACACTGTCCGATATGTAGAAAAGAAGAAACTTCCTTTCTCAAACTCCCCCGTGGATGATAGGAACCTTCCCGATGTCCATTTAGGACTTTATAGTGATTGCATTGTTTTTGATCATGTGGAGAAGGTAACTTGGTTTTCTCATTTTCATACCTAAGTATGTTTGCACTTTTTGTATTGGGTAAAAAGGCTGATATTGGTTATGCTAAGGCAAGAGCCATCCTCAGTTGATGATGATGAGACTCAAATTTCAGTTGATGGCATGAAACAAAGTTAATTTCTTGGTAAATAATGGAAATAAAATGTTGACTCTTTATACTGGAATGGTAAGTCCACATATTTTCACTGAAAATCATCATCCGCTTTTTGACTTCTCTTTAAATATTTTTTTAGTACTTTAATGTTTAAAGAAATTCCTATACTTAACCTACCTTGTCAAATATGACCACTATAAATAATTGGTATTTGCAATCTGATCATCTATGTGTGTGGAGCCCACTTTCATTGGTACAAATATGCTTTTGTTATTGCAATTACTGTAGAACTGGGAAGGCAAGTTTGCTCTTATGAAAGAGGCTCTTTTGCAAGAAGCTCCCAGATAATTGTTGTGGTCACCTGTAGGCCTGTAGATTTGAAAAGGCAGTTTTGAATCTTAAAATTAATATCATCATTCCTGGATTGATGGATTGTTTGGGGCATCTTAGAAAGTTTATGCAGTACATTGGGTTCGGGCAGATAGATATTCTTCCATTGAAAAGGCTTACCTTGAAGGAAAGAGGCAATTGGAGATTCTTCTGGCCAGGGTGCAGAAAGTTGACACGTGAGTGAAGACTGTTTTTAAATACCTACGTGAGGTTATTCATAATTGGTTCAGTGATACTCACTGGTTATCGTCTATGATTAAAATTGCCAGACCAAGGTTGTCAGCTGGGAACATCAGGCTGCATACTCGCCAATTCGGGAATCCTTTGAAGATGTCAAGCATGACAAGTGAGGCTTATAAGGCAGCAGTGGTGCAGGCAAAAGAACATATCCTGGCTGGTGATATTTTTCAGATAGTCCTGAGTCAGCGCTTTGAACGTCAAACATTTGCAGATCCTTTTGAAGTATACAGAGCATTGCGTGTTGTCAATCCTAGCCCATATATGACTTATTTGCAGGTGACTTTTATCATTTTTTGATCCATTGTCTTGGTTATCAAGAGACTTATCAATTACTATTCAGAAGAAGCAATATCTAACCTTTCCAAGTGTGTTCTTTACTTCCAATCAGTGAATATTGAAATTCTATACCTCTGTTAATTGTTTTTTTTCCTCAATGTCAGGCTAGAGGATGCGTTCTTGTCGCATCAAGCCCAGAGATTCTAACTCGTGTGAAGAAAGTAAGTTCAAATTGTTGACATGTTTTTTTATTTCTGAAAAAGCTACTTAAATTTTAGACATGTTTCATTCATTTATAAGAAACACTGAGATTCATTGCATTTCCAAGGTTTTGGGACAATTTCTACTTTCTAGGGGGATATTTGAAATGAAATAGCTCCTGTTGTTTACCTTGCATATTGGATGATCTTCATTAACCGGATGATTTTCCATTTTCAAAGATATCCTAGTTATGGGCCTGATACCCATTCATGCACTTTTAATGCGATGATGGGGTACAGAACAATGTTTCTTTTCTAATAGGGTGGACCGTGTGACGATGTTTATTATGCTATTTTGAGAAAACCTGCTATTTCAAGTTTAGTTGGGGCAATAACTTCTATTTAATCTTATTCTTCTATCTGAACAGGGAATTTGTCCTCTGAGTCATCTACCTTCTGCACAGGTTATAAAATTTCCTTATCTGTGGATTTTCTTCACAGGGAAAGATCATTAACCGGCCACTTGCTGGAACAACTAGGAGAGGCAAGACAGATGCAGAAGACAAACTGCTAGAGCAAGAACTGCTGAAAGATGAAAAGCAATGTGCAGAGCACATCATGCTGGTTGATTTAGGCAGGAATGATGTTGGAAAGGTGTTTTTCTTGCTGTCCTATAGATTCTGGATAAAGTGGTATAGACCACTGTTTTGAGTTTTTCCAGGGATCATTCCCTTTAGGACTCCGTAAGCTTCTCCTGTCAATTTCAAGTACATCTTTTGCAATGTTGAATTGCTGATACATGGTTATGGTTGCTGCCATTGTGTCTTTGTAAATTGATTGAAATGATTCAATTCTTTATTGAAAACCTTAGGTTCTCTTATACAAAGAGAGATCAAAAGGGTAAAAGTACAGTAGTGCCCCTGAGGAATTAAAAGTCTAAAAGAATCGTACAAATACAGCACAAATAACATATGATAATACTCCTCAAGCTGGAGTATAGATATCTATTATGCTCAGCTTGGATACACATGAACCAAATAAGGATCTGGTTAAGAGCTTGGTAAAAATATCTACAATCTGCTTCTCAGATGTTATTGGTGTGGTATATATCAACCCCTTCTAAATGATGTCCTTGGTATAATGGCAGTCAACCGCAACATGCTTCGTTCTCTCGTGAAATGTTGGGTTGTTGGTAATGAAGGTGGTTGCTCTGTTATCACATCGCATTCCATTGAGTTAGAGGACTGTATCTGCAAGTCAGTAAGTAGGGACCTGATCCACATCTCTATAGTCATCTAAGCCATGGCCCTATACTCAGACTTGCCACTAGACCTCGCAACTTTGTCCTGTTTTTTGTTCCTCCACATGATCAAACTCCCTACAAAAAAGGTGTAAAACCTAGTAGTGAATTTGCGGTCCACATAACATTCGGCGTAGTTCACATCAGAATAGCCAACTAAGGTTATAGAAGACCCCTTGGAGAAGAGACTCTTCCTAAGAGCCTTTTTGATGTATCGAAGCACCATTAACACTGCATCCCAGTGCTGACGTGTTGGCTTGGCCATGAACTGACTTAATCTCCTCACTGCAAAGGAGATATCGAGTCTCGTGATAGTGAGATATAGCAGCTTGCCCACTAGTTGCCTGTATTGTCTGCTGTCCACCAACTGCGCATCGTCATCATAAAGTGGCATCTTAGGGTTCATAGAAATGTTGGCCTCCTTAGCCCCAAGCATAGCCACCTTCTGCAAGATGTCCAATGCATAATTCCTCTGGATAAGACTACGCCCTTTTTGCTGTTAACAACCTCAATACTAAAAACAAATCGTAAAGCTTCTAAATCCTTCATAATAAATTGCTCTGCTAGAATGTGCTTATTCTCAGCAACACCTTACTCATCAACTCCTGTGATGATTAAGTTATCAACATAAACAAGAAGTATCACAATATCTTGCCTAATCCTCCTGATAAAGAGAGAAATCAGCTGTTGATCTCTGAATCTAGCTACCTTTACAACCTGTGACAACCTCTGCAACTAGGCTCTGGGACTTTGCTTAAGGTCGTAGATGGCCTTCTGTAGTTGGCATACACACTCCCCTGGAGCTCAGAGTCAGGTGGCTGCTCCATGTAGACTTCCTTTTGGAGATTACAATAGAGAAATACATTCTTCACATCTAACTAATGTAAAGGCCAATGTAGCTAAACTATCACTGCGACCAGCACCCGTACCATAGGAAATTTGGCAATTAGTGAAAAGGTGTCCTAGAATCCGTCCCATAGGTTTGGGTGAAATCCTTTGCCACGAGGTGTACTTTGTATTTGGCAATACATCCATCTGAGTTGAACGTCATAGTGAACACCTAACGACTGCCAACAACTGCAACACCATCGGGAAGTGGAGTGAGCTTCTAGGTCCCACGACCTTTAAGAGCTACCATCTCATCCTTCATGGCTTCCTGCCACTTTGGATCAAGCATGATCTCACGATGAGTTGCTGGAATTTGAGTAGCAACCAATGCCTGAGTGAATCCTGCAAACTTGGGGGCTAGGCTGTTAGTAGCAAGTGCCCCAGTCGTGGGGTAAGTGGTGCAGGTCCGTGGTCTCTTCCGAATGGCTATTGGAAGATCTAGATCATCTCTTGCCACATCATCTGTCTTGGCCCTGTGAACAGCACATGATAAACACGCATCAATGTTTAAAGGACTCACCTGAGAAGTCGATGGTGAAGGCGAGGGTGGGGCCCTTGATAAATAGTATGAGGGCAACATATGTTTAAAGTGGCTTAATCAGACGAGGAAAGGGCTACGTAGCAGGTGGTGGTGGTGTAGTAGGGAAAGGAATCTCTGGAAAACTCCCAAAGCGAATGGGTGTAAATGGCATAGGCGTTATATCACCCTCATAAGGCATCTTAGCAGCAGAAGTAGAAAGGAAGGGTATCGCCTTATGAAAGGTAACATCTGCCAAAATAAAGTGTCGAGAAGTAATCGGATCAAAACATTGATTCCCTTTTGCGTTCGAGTTTACCAAAGGAAAACACACTTAACTACTCTTAATGCTAGTTTATCTCGACCTGATTCCAACAGGTGGACAAATGCAACATAACCAAAAGTTTGAGTGGTGACGTGAAATAGGGGTCTATCATGATACATAACTTGCAATGGAATCCATTCATGTAAAGCAGCATTAGGCATCCTATTGATCAAAATGCAGGTAGTCAAAACAGCTTCACCATAGTATAGAGAGGTGACCAAGTGGTGAATTAACAAAGTACGGGTAACATCAAGAATATGGTGATGTTTCCTTTCAGTAACATCATTTTACTGAGAGGTGAGGGGGCACGTGGTCTCATGGATAATGCCGCAATTAGAAAAGAAAGTGCGCAAATGAGTAGTACAAAACTCAGATTGAAAATATTTCACCAAATAAGAATGTTGAATCTTTATTTCTTTAATAAAATTTTCAATAATTTGTCCCACATCAGACTTATTCTTCAAGAGAAACATATAGGAAACACGGGAAACATCGTCCCACTAAAACAAGATAATATCTGTGTAGCAACAGAAGAAATTGAAGTAGAACTGGAAAAATTAGCCCTGTGGTGCTTGCCCAGCTGACAAGCATCACAGGTGAAAGCAATAGTAGAGGGTATGTGAGGCAAAACATGTCTGAGGCGATCAATTGGTAAGTAGCCAAGGCGATGATGCCACTGAAGAGGAGATCCAGCAGAAGCAAGGTCCTGGGTAGTAGAAGCGGCAACAACAGTATGGCTCAGATGGTACACCCCCCATTCCTCACACCTACCAATCGTCTTCCCAGTGAACTTGTCCTGCAAGACACAAGAAGACGCATCAAATATAGCTCGGTAGTTCAAATATCTAGTAATACTGCTAACAGTCAGTAAACTCAAAGGAAATTAGGCACATAGAAAACATCTGTCAGTCTCAAGATAAAAGATAAAGACACATTTCCCTTGCCAACAAGTGGCGAATGTCTCTCGTCTACCACCTGTACAATCCTGGCTGGTGTAACTGGTGCTAACTGAGAGAGAGCATCTGTCGCCACATAGTTGCTTGGACGCACCAGAATCAATTAACCAATCACCAGATGACAAAGGTGATGACATACCAGTCATAGGTGCCTCAGAAGAGGTGGCAATAGCTGCAGTATTTGGAGATCGAGAAGAAGAAGCTTGAGTCAACTGATTAATCTGTTGGCGTAAGGTCTCAATCTTTGTGCTCAGGGAACTAGCATTAGGACTGGAGGGAATCCATCTATGATCTCGGCTGCTTGATTGGCCACGAGTGGCCTACATGCTTCTGCCAGCATGTAGCCTCAGAGTAGCCAAGTTTGTCACAGTAGGTACACAGAGTCCTAATGCATGTACTAGAAGAGCGTTCGCGTCCACGACCATGTGTAGGAAGAGGAGCACCCCTATCATGTCTAGGGATTGCAGCTAGTGCAGACGTCTGAGCACCAGAGTCAGCAATAGGAGTACGCACTGAAACTCTGCTGAGTCTACTATAGGCCTCTTCTAGGGTAGGAAGCTTCTGAGTGGTGAGGATATGATATCTGATTACCGTATACTCAGGTCCAAAACCTGCCAAGAAAAGGGAGACTGCCAATTGTCTCCTAAAGCTCGTCTAGAACTCACAGACACACCTCGGTAGATACGAATGATATCTCTTTAGCATTCCCTTCAGGAAGGAGTAGTACTGTGGCAGTGTGCGTTTTTTCCGACGCAAGTAGAATAAGTCGTAGAAGACCTGAAAAACCTATGCAGAGTTCTTGGCATGTAAGTTTCACGCAAGGACTCCCACGTCTCCTTTGTTGTGGCACAATATATGATCTCATCCCTATTCGGGGAATAACTATTTGCATGAGCCATGCAGAGACCATGGCATTGGCTTTGTCCCAGTTGGCGTTTGCAGTAGTTTTGTTTGCAAGCTCCGGATTCATAAGGATGTGGCTCTTCCCATGATCCCTGACAGTCATGAGGAAAGTCTGGGATCACTGCGGGTAGTTGGTCTCGTCAAACTTGACGACGGGACAGAAGAACAGATTTTTAAGTACCCGGTGTCTGAAAGAGACCCCGACGTCACCTCAGATTGATCATCTGAAGCAATCTTCGCTATCTAAAAGCCTCAATCAGCCTTCTATAACCAAGAAATCATTAGTAGATCTAAAACTAGATGTGTTTAGACCTGCATCTTCATGAAAAGCCCCCTTGAACGAGCGTTGGTCTAACCCAGGTGCAGGGAGAACACCCGAGACGGCCCCTAGGGGACCTAGGTGTCTCTCTCCTTGTGATTTTAAGAGAAGTAGCTCTAGAAAGGGGCTACAAACCCCTCACAGCAGTAGCACTGCCGCTGCACGCAGCTTCTGGCCACATGTTGCCGTTGCAGACTGTCGCACTGTTGCGACGCCGCTCCTGCCATGCAGCACTGCCACTGCGACATCACGTCAGGCGCGTGAGGCCGCCGCTATGCTGGTTAGCACCACCGTTCGGTGCTGCAGATGTGCTATTGCGTGTGTATGCCGCCACGCGTCGCCGCCGGTGCACAGCTGCTGGTGAGGGAGAGAGAAGGAGAGGGCGTGGGGTGGTAGGGTTTGGAGGCCTTGGGGGTGGGATACTTAGAGCCATTGTCTAGGACTGATGCTCTGATACCAAATTAGTTGAAATGATTTAATTCCTTATTGAAAACCCTAGGCTCTCTTTTATAGAGAGAGACCAAAAGGGTAAAAGTACAGTAGTGTCCCTGAGGAGCTAAAAGCCCAAAAGAATCGTACAAACACAACACAAATAACATATCCTAACATTGTATTTGGTTGATATCTCTTTGCACTTAGGCCTGGTTTACTTGGGGGTTAACCCTTATAACCGGGGGTTAACCTCCATTTTCTTATAGTCATCTCCTCCCGGGGCCTTTTTCTTTCTTAGGGGGTTGGCGGAGGTGTTAGGGAAGGTGTGGGCTTTCTTTACCCCTACACTAATGAAGGGAGATGTTTTTCGATTTTGGCAAGATGACTGGTATGAGGTAGGCTCAACTCTCGGTGATAGATATCCCTGCCTCTTTAGGGGAGTGGTGGACCCTTCGGCCTTTGTGGGAGACTGCTGGACCGGGGCCTAGTGCCCAACTTTTGGGGGGGGGGGGGGGCTGTCCGACCAGAGGCGTGAAGATCTCTAGTGGTTGTTGCAGGAACTGTAAGGATGGGAGCTAGAGGAGGGTGGTGACTCATATTCATGGGAAGATGGAGAATTCTCTATGGTGAAAGTCTTCCACAGATTGGGTAACGGCATGGCTAACTAGGACGTCGATCTCTTGAGAGACTGTAAATTGCTTTGGGTAGCGGAGTGCCTGCTGAAGGTGAACATCTTCACCTGGTTGATGAGGAGAGGGAGGATTATGACGAAGCGGTGGAGAGCGAGATGGGCCCAGATAGATGATTTGAGTTATCACCTTTGTGTCGGAGCGAAGGAAGACATCCAAGATCTATTTTTCCAGTGTCCGTTTGTAGTGCAAGTGTGGCAGAGGATGGGGATCGACTAGATCACTTATCGAGACATAGCTAGCTTCTAGTCTTCGTTCCGCAGGGGAAACACCCAGGATGGAGGAATCTCTTTTAAATCCGAGAAGGATAGGGCAAATGTTCTGGTAGTCTTGTGGGGTGTTTGGTTGGGAAAAAATAGGGTGATCTTTATGGGAGAGAGACCCTATGTTGAAAATTTTGTCTTCCATTATTCACAAGTGGAATTTTGGGGATCTATTTTGTAACTTTTGATGTAATTCATCTTTGTGGAATGAAATGAATGTGGGTGATTATCACTTGGATAACTACTCTTTGACTTTTTTAAAAAAACCTCCACTTAGTTGCTTAACAAAACCTCGTAGACACATTTTTTGGAAGAAAACATGGGTTTGGAATACTCGGGTTTTTACTAGTATTCAGTTGAAAATGATTTTGACCTTTTTTACCCTTTTCTCCCTTAGCACCATAGGGTAACACCTATTTCAAGTAAATAGAAGTAGGTGTCAACACTCTTGCAAAGGAAACAAGAAAAAGGGTTAACACTACTTACATACATGACGACCTAGGTTTCATAGCACCTCAAGTGAGCTAACCCTTAAACTTTGTGATAGGATAAGTTATTATCATCTTCTTTTCATGAATAAAACATAACTTTCTTGCTCTTGTATGTTATACTAGATCTCATAGTTTTCTTTCTTGAAAGGAGTTGCTATGGATATCATGCCGAGGTTTTGGTTAGGGGGTCAAAGTTGTTTTAAAACTAGAGAACATAATGGAAATTGGCATTTCCAAAACACCAGAAATAAGCAAATCCTCTCAGGATGACATCTTTTAGTCTTTGATGGTTGAGAACGTTTACTTAATAAGTATCCTTTTGAGAAAGTGAAGCCCCTGCTACAGGCTCTAAGATGCACAACGACTAAGCAGTCTTATTGATTTGGCTGAAAAAAGAAACTCCAAATAAAACAAAATCAGGCAGTTTGATATAGGAGTAAAGATATGATTACATACCTCCATATTGGACTACATCTCCATGTATATTGAGAATTAATAAAATGGATTGTTCAGGGTTTAAGCTTTATATCTATCTTATTGAGTTCCATTTGTGCTTAATGGCAATGAGATGCACAATCTGCCGTAATTTGTAGGAAAGAATCACAAGTCAACTAAAAGCAAACCTTGGCCCCCAAGTATTGCCTGTTTTCCCAGTCATATGTGAAGATGAAATAATCTCTATTTTTTTTTTTTTTAAAGGTAAAGGGTGGTTGTCCGGTTGATGGCCACCCGGTAATTGAAATAATCTCTATTAATTGCAGCAATAAGGGGTTTGCAGCCTGATTTCATGATACCAGGGGAAACATAGCCCAACAACTACATGGCCTTCACCTCTCCCTTCGGCTTTAATTTTTGGTTTGAGGTTAAGCTTGAAAATAGATCCCAACTCTTGTCAACAAAGACCAATCCTTGTTTTATCTTTTCCTAGTCATGAATCACTTTCAAGGGAAGAGTAAGAAGATGAGCTCTAGCTCCCTTCTCAGTCAGGCCATGGCATTCAAGAAAATATAGGAGTATCAATGGAAAAAAATTGAAAAGGATGCATCACTCTTGATAAATTGTGAATTGGGCATTTGAGATGCGCCAGTAAAAGTGGACGTCAAACCGTTGAATCAGTTGCTGATTTGGAGGAAGCATATTGGTCAATGATCCCTAAACACTACATAGGAGTGAAGAACAATAAAACTTGATTCAGATATGGAGAAGCATTGAATGAGCAGCATGCACAAGCTCTTCCTCAGGGGTGGGCTGATTGGTATTTGTCCGCATAAGGTCTTGAGTCATTTTACATATAAATGATTTGCTTGTCACTTAAATAGTCTACCCTCTTGTCTTTCTTATACCCCTTATTTTACTCTAATAATATCATAGATCTAGAAAAATGTAAAATGTTAAGAGTATTAGTATTAATTAGTTATGAGTCTTTTTTTTTTTAAAGTGAAAGGGTAGTTACCCAAGTGATAACTACCTACGCTCATTTCATTCCACTAAAAAGGATTACATTAGAAATTACATGTTAGATCTCCAGAACTCCATTTGGGACTTAACGGAAGAAAAAAAGTTTTCAACGTAGGGTCTCTCCCCCTAAAAAGCATCTCATTCCTGTCAAACCAAACACCCTATAAGACAGTCAAGATCTTAGCTCGATCCTTCTTGGATCTAAAAGAGATCTGCCCCTCTTGGGCATTCCCCCTGCAGAAAGAAGATCAGAAGCTAGCCATGTCCCGATGGACAATCCAGTCGATCTCCATCCTTTGCCACACCTGCACCATGAACAGATGCTGGAAGAAGAGGTGCTGCATGTCCTCCTCTGCTCCTCTACAAAGGGGATAACTCACGTCATCCATCTGGGTCTACCTCACTCCACCTTTTCGTTATAATCCTCCCCTTATCAACCACACGAAAATCTTCACTTTCAGTGGGCACTCCACCTCCTAGAGAATTTTGCAGTCTCTCAGGAAATCGGCGTTTGGGTTGGCCACGCCACTACTCAATCTGTGGAAGACCTTCACTACTAAAAAATCTCCCTCTTCCCAGGAGAATGAGTCACCATCCTCCTCTAGCTCCTGTTCTTCCAGCTCCTGTGGCAATCATTGGAAATCCTCACACCTTTGGTCAGAGAGGCCCCCCCCGAAGACTGGACACCAAGTCCTGGTCCAATAGTCTCCCACCGAGGTCGATGACTCCACCACACCCCCAAAGAGACGAAGATATCTGGCACTGAGAGATAACCCGACCCTTGCCAGTCATCCAGCCAGAACCGGAAAACATCTCCCTTACCAAGCGTGGGGGAAAAGAATGTCCGCACCTTCCTTGCCACCTCTGCCAGCCCCCTGAGAAAGAAAGAGGCTCATGAAGGAGACTCCAAAGGCCCCCAAGATATAAAGGGCCTGTAGCAATTCCACATGATATCACCAAACAACCCCTATTCACGGCCCACAAGTCTGACAATCCACTTCGTAAGGAGGCTAATATTCACCTTGTTCACCTCCTTAACCCCCAGGCCCCCCTCCTGCACTGGCCTACAGACCTCCTCCTAGGCCACCAGCCTCGTCCCTCTTCTTGTTGCCCCCATATTAGACTAGAAAAAGTCTCTTATAGTACTAGTCCTTTTTCAATTCTTGTTATTTTTTTTCCTATTGGGTCTCTTATGTAATTTTTTTAACCCTACTCTTTATGTAAGGGGGTTAGGATTCTTGATTTGAATAAGACTATTTTCTCTAACATGGTATTAGAGGAGGATTCTTGTGCCTCAATCCTCGTAATTGAGGATTCTTGATCTCTGTGGAAGGGAAATCAACTCCACCATTACAAGCCACCGCATGCTGATTGTGAAATTTGCAAGAGCATAATCGCGTTGTTGTAGTGCGAAATTATTACTTTAAAATTTTTTGAACTCACAAAAAGTGGATAAAACTAAAAAAAATAATGTGAGTCTGAGTCGTCTCACAGGGAGACAAGTCGTTCAAATCGCATCCTATTATCCTACACTAACATATTTTTTGTATTTTTAGCTTTTTGATTTTTTTCATTATTTTTAGATAGAGATAAGGCAATGGAGCTTAAAAATAGTGACTAAATTGCAATCTAGAGACCTAAATGTAGATCATGTGGAAATAATTTTGTGAGAATGTACAAATTCTAAGAAAATTATTGGAGATACTTTACTGCCTAAGATTTCTACTAACTTTCACGCAAAAAAGAGTTGTAGAACACATTGAATACATTTGGAAAGATGTTTCAAGATTGGATCTTAACAATGCAACAATTGAAAGTGAAAGATTTTTTATTTTTTTCTACAAAGAACTATCATACGAAATTTTACACGAAGTTATAACTAACAAGTAGCAACCTACAATAATTTTTTTGGGAAGTTTGGATTCATGTAAGTTGAATAAATTTGGGAAAGCAATCTAAATAACTAAACTCAAGTACAAGTGTAATTAAAGCAAGCTAATGACTAATGATGAACACATCCATGCAAGGAAATAGTAACTAAGAACTAAATAGCAAGAACAATTTTTTTTTAAAAGCTAATGTCAAGAACATGTAATAAAATTACAACTAAACCATCTAAACTACTAACTAGAACAAATAAGTAAAAAAAAAAGAAAATAGAACATTGGATGCCGTGTTGATGTTGTGGCGGGGATGGGGGAGATTAAAGACAGAGGTCGAAGGTTGAGAGATGTTGAAGGCCACTGGAGGCCATACTGGAGGCTTCTCACCCAGAGGAAGCCCCCAAAGAGAGGGAGAGGTTGAAGGTAGAATCATATTTCTTGGGACCCTTGAGGCCTATTTATAGACTTTATAGCCTCTAGAAACTCCAAAAAATGTTTGAAATTCGTAACCAAGGTACAAGGGGGTTGTTTTGGAGTTAAAACAACTTCGAATTCCATTAAAACTCCAATTTTTGACATTTTATCATATATATATGTCAAGATTGGCGCACGCAGAGCGTGAAGGCTTCCTTGGAGTGAGGGAAAAACAACCCAACTGAGGGTTGTTCCATGTTAGATCAGGGAGAGAGAGGGAGCAGCAGCAACTGATGGTGATGGTGGCTAGCTGGTGGTAAGGTCGGTGATGGTGGTGGCCGACGGTGATGTTGTGTGTGTGTGTGTGTGTGTGAGAGAGAGAGAGAGAGAGAGAGAGAGAGAGAGGAGTTGGAAATATTGGAAATATTATTGCTTGACTCAAGGGAATTACAATAGAGAGACTCTTTTACATAGAGAACATATCTCACTAAATAAGAAACAAACTAATCAAATCCTATCTCCTAAATAAGAAAGAACAAATCCCAAAATAAACAAATCCCCTAAAACAACTTTCCTAAAAATAACTTAACAAATAAACAACTTGCAAATTAAGCAAATGACCAAACTTGGTCCCTAAGATCCAAAACCAATGGCCCCAAACAAACTTGCTATTGCCATGTGGCAGTAACGTTGCCCTTTATTCTGAACACTCCCTCTCGAGTCGAGACCAAGAGGATGATGACTTGGTCTTCAACTTGTGAGGCTAGACGCCCTACCACACTTCTTTTAGAGTCGTGGCTCTCAATCTTCTCTTTGGATGAGTCAACGGTGTAACCTCTTGTGACCTTCAAAGTCGTCGCGTCTATGGCAACCTGAATAGTTGTCACGACGGTCGCTGTTGACTTATCTTCTCAAGATCCGCTACAGGCTACTGCACATTTGTTGGGGGTAATGTGGTTACATGGAGAAGCAAAAAACATGCAGTGGTATTTAGATCTAGTGCTGAGTCTGAATACAGAGTCATGTCTCAGACTACTTGTAAATTACTTTAGGTCTGTTCTATTTTAGAAGACTTTGGAGTACAGGTACCTGATCCTATTTTGATGCATTGTGACAACAAGGCTGCCGTCTTTGTTACAAATAATCTTCTTTTTCATGAAAGGACCAAGCATATTAAAGTGGATTGTCACTTTATCAGAGTTGTCATTTTAGCTAAGAAGATTTCTACACCCTACATATGCACTGAAGACCAACTGGCAGACATCTTTACTAAAGCACTTCCTAAGAAGAGATTGCACTATATTTGTTCCAAGCTGAGCATGTTTGATGTTTATGCTCCAGTTTGAGGGGGAGTGTTGAGTTATGTACTTTGGGTGTTTTTATTTATTATTTATAGTGAAGGGGCATTCTTGTATATCTTTTTGTGGTGTCTCTTTATATTAAGGCCCAGGATTTCTCAGAAATAAATTCTCATTTTGGTCCTAACAATAATTGATTGATATTTTGCTTCATTTGTGATGTCTATCTATTGTTGAAATTGGTATGATGATTTTTTTAACTTGAACGTTGTGTCTCTCTGGTGAGAGAACAGCTGCACGTTCTAAATGACTGAAACTAAGTGCTACTTATGAGTGCAGAGGGCAATGACCATACAGAAGCATACCTAACTTTTAGGAAAGAGAATAAACATCATTTATCTTCAAAATCCATTGTTAGTTGACATCTTTTGGTAATGCCCCTTTGGTTTTAGTGCAGTGATGCAGTGATGGAGTGGATTGGTAATAGCCATCAATTTTCCTTTCAAAAAGAAGATTCACAGCTTATGCAGCATGAGACTTGATAATGAGAAGCAACTGGTACCTTACATATGGAGATAAGAGGAGGACATTGGTCCCATTTTCAACCAATGCTACTTCTGATCAAAGAAGAAACTGCATGTCCTAGTAGAGAACTGCTTTGCCAAATTTGAAGAGGACACTGACGCTGGCCAAAACTGATTTTGAGATAAAGCTTATACTTAGTTCTGTTCCCGAGATTGGCATCAACAATGCTGCTCCAAAATCCAAAAAGCCTCCACAAATAGGAATAGTTAGCCATGACATGGTCTTCTTTGAAATGTGGAAAGAATAATCTCTCATGCAGTCAAAAGTTGCCTCTGCTTCCTTGCTGTGATCATTCAACTTGCAAGAAAAAGTTGATGGTTCAGAAATGATACTCCTATGTTACATGCTAGGACAAAACATTGAGGCCTCTTTAGAATTTTGCATCCCTTTGTTAGTTTAGTATTGAATAAATACATTAGATTTCCATTTATCAGGTAAGGATACCCATTCTCCTCATGTAAGAAAGGTGGATTTAGACTTAAACTACTTAGAAGGGGGGCAATATGGATTCTATACACAATTTAGAAGGGCTTAAATATTGTATCTTTCTTAATCCTTGTAAAATTCATTATACAGTGTACATGCTGCGTGTTTCTGTCCTTAATTTTCCTCAAATTGCTAAGCTAGTTGCTTTCTACCTGCTTTTGAGTATTCAAAGATTGTTGCTGGTTTCCCTGTAGTTTTGTTTATAGTTTGTTTGCTGAAGTTATCTTTTCATGGATTAACTTTTAATAACATATTGTAGGTTTCAAAACCTGGTTCTGTAAAGGTAGAGAAACTTATGAACATAGAAAAGTATTCGCATGTTCAGCACATTAGCTCCACTGTAAGTTCAACCTTTCTTCTGTATAATATATTGAAGAATATAAAAATATCCATTTCTTTTTTATGTCAATATGTGTTTGTGCCATTCATCTATAATGATTCCATAATTTTAAGGTTATGTGAAAGTGGGACAATCTTTGGATGTTACGAGAAATCTTTGTTTTGATTTTGGTGTCTTTGGCTTGAGTGAAACTCTTGTGGGGCTACCTAGCTATGTTATATGTAAATCATAATATCTTTTATCATACGATTTGGTTGATTTCCAATATTTATCATATTTATTGGTTGTGACGACAATCATTATTTCAAAATGCTTTTATATTTCTATCTATCTAAAACAAGTTTTATCCTTTTCCTTGCTCTTGTCATGATATCTATAAATTTGGTGGAAGCCATTTCCTTGTGTTTGCTGGCATCTTGAACTTTGAGGACTATTTTCTCTACTCCCTTAGAGCTAAGTGTATAATTTGTGTTATTCTTCAAGTGGTATTAAAGTATTAGATAGCTATGAGTCCTACTTTATTAGATTGAGTCTATTTAATTTAGGTTGAGAATCCTAGTTAGTTTTATCTTCCTATTAGTTAGTTTTATAGTATTGTTGGGTCTTTTATGAAATTTTCTAACCTTATTCTCTATATAAGAGGGTTAGGGTTCCTAATTTCAATGAGATAATTCATTATTCCCTGTATTAGAGTAGCGATCCTAGGTCGGGTGTTCGATACCCCCTTCACCTCTCTCCCTTTTTCCTTCTTCCATAACAAGACAAAACAAAAAAAAAACTAAATCTAGTTCTAGAAATAGGGTTGCCGTTGGCCAAGGAGAGGCCACCAATCGTCGCTACTAGCATCTAGCTGGTCAAAAACCTCTTTAGCGAGGTCCCCCATTGTCGCACAACCCCCTAGGGTTGGATCTTCACTGTCAATGATGCATTTGGCAATGCCATTAAATTGCAGCTGTTGCTGTGGATCATTAGCGACGTTTGCTTCGGTTGGCCCTATTAACATTACACAACCCCGGTTGACAAGGCATGTTGCGGGTCCCTGGGCCACCCCTGCAGCTCCTTGGGCCACACCTATTGTTGTTAGCCACTGCTTGCATGTGTTTGGTCGCCACTAACACCACTTGCTTTGCTGTAGGGCTACCAGCCACCTTTTTGACATCGCCTAGGGTCTGGGGTTTACTTAACGACACCACCCGACCTTGATTTGATTAGGGAAGCATGGTTCAACTCCTCTACTTTGTGTATGGGCCCCATGCGGTTCCATTTAGCCTTCTACAGGCTTTGATTTGTGTGTAGCGCATGTGTAGTGCCCTGTACATGATTTGAATTCAATCCTCTAGCCTTTGTGTGCATGGTGCATGCTTTTGTGTGCAAGATTGCTCATCTCTGTCTGCCTATTATTCTTTTTGTTCCTATGGAGAACCTGGATTCCACTATTGTGATCTCTGAGGCCAAGATCTCGACCTCTATTCTGGTTCAGGGGACCATGATCAAGTTGACGAGATCCTCAAACTATGTTGTCTAATCTAGAGCATTTCACATATTCGTTGGGGGACAGGATTGTTATGGAGTCCTGTTGTTATTTTATTTTGTTGGTGATAATTGTTATTTTCTTTTTGTACTGAAATTTGCACCTACCTCTCTTCTAGATAAAGAGAGGTAGGGTTTGAGAATAAAACAAGTGTTTCATTTATTCTTACTTGATATCAGAGTAGCGATCTTGAACTAGCGGTCTGGTATCCCACCAAATACATTGCCCACCATCTCCCTCTTCTCCCTCCTCCACGCATTGTAGATCAGCAATGCCGATTAGATCAGATCTGCTACTACCGTTGCCCACGTGGCAAATTACCATAGTCAACGGCAGCCAGCGTTGCCAGTGACTTTCCCAGCTAGTAGCAGTGTAAGAAGGGGGAGGGTAGCCCCAAGAGGCAGCACTAAGGCTTGCTTAGGCCTAGCGCAAGCCTGCCCTTGACCTAGGGGCACCTCTCTTTGGTTCTTGGGTTGGAATTTGGGCTTCGTTTTACTTGGAATTCATGCCCAAGGACTGAAAGCAGACCTGCACATGTTTTTTGTATGATCTGGAAATTTTTTTCAGATCTTAACTTGGTTGATCATGTCCACAGATATGATGGAGTTCTCTCAGATTGATTTCTTTCAGATTGGTATGATTTTCCCCTAATTTAGTGCTTTAGAGTTTTTTTTTTCTTGGTGGATTTGTGGTTCAATCGTAGAGGTATGGCCTCCTCTGATGTTGAAACAAGCGCCTTTGCCACATAGAGATCGCCAAGTGATACAATGACCATTGTACGAAGTGAGTATGAGAGGTTACTTTGAGGTCTTAGCCATCATGATGAGTTTCAAGGAGCCACTGAATTGGTTTCTATTGCGCATGAAAGGAATCAGGGTAGTGTAAAGTGGCTAGTTGATTCAGGTGCTTCACGACATCTCAGTGGAGATTGGAGTTGTTTCAATCATCTTAGGTCTGTACCCACGGACAGGACTGTTTAGGTTGCAAATGGCAGGCACTCTAGGATAGAAGGTTAAGGGGAGGTACTAGTGACTTATACTTTGTGATTGCTTGATGTTTTGCATGTGTCAGACTTTCCTATTAGCTTACTCTTATTCAGCAAGATTATTACGGAGCTCAATTGTTGTTCTATCGTTGATGATATGGAATGTATCCTTCAAGACAAGCTGGCAGGGAAGACGGTTGGTAGTGGAAATGTAGATGGTGGTGTTTATTGTCTGGATCAGACTTCACTTGCTATTGCATGTTGAGAAGTCACTTTGGCTACTGGGTGTGCATTTTAGTGGCACCTCCGACTGGAACATCTTCCTCTAAACAACCTTCAATGAGTTATTTCCCACATATCTCCTGCAACTCTAATTAGTTGTGATGCTTGTTAGATGGGCAAGCACCACCGTGCCTCTTACCTTGTGAGTACCCATCTTAGGTCGACAGCTTTGTTTGAGTTGTTACAAATTAATGTGTGGGGGCCGAGTTGAATACCAAACGGGTAGGGTCATCGTTACTACTTAGTAATTGTTGATGACTTTTCATGTCTATCATGGGTGTTTTTGTTGAAGAATAAGTCAGACGTTGGATTTGTCATTGAACATTTTATGTTGCAAATAAACTGCTAGTAAGGTGGTGAGATCTGATAATACACTTGAGTTATGTCTGCTTTTTTAGGTCTCATGGGATTGTACACCAAACTACCTATGTTCATACCTCTTAGCAGAATGAGGTGGCTGAGCGGAAACATCGACATCTTTTGGGTGTGGCCTGCACTTTGTTAATTCATCACAGTGTGCCTAGGTTATATTGAGGAGATGCAGTTCTTAGCTTGTTATTTAATCAATAGAATGCTTATTTCAATGCTTCATGACTAGATTCCTTGGCACATATTGCATTGTGAACGAGAGCTTTTTCACGTGTCACCACGTGTGTTTGGCTGTGTTGCCTTTATTCACCTCCTTTCCCCAGGAAGAGACAACCTTGCACCACAAGTAGTAAAGTGTGTGCTTTTGGGATATTCATAGACTTAGAAAGGATATAGATGCTTGGATCCTATCACCGGTAGGCATTATGTGAGTGCTGATGTTACCTTTCATGAGTTCATACCATACTTTTCTACTGCTGCCTGGAGACTATTTCTTGAGGTCATAGAGGCTCCCATGCCTATACCTCTTGTTCCCTTAGAGGAGATACATCTTTCTGCTCTTCCGTCTACTACGATTGGACCTATGAAGTTTTCTGAGCCTACTATTATCTATAGATGTCCTCACAGTACTTTGCCAATACCATCCTCTCCTGCGGCTACATAGACATCACCTTCTACAGTTCAGGTGATTATGGATAGTTTGTATATTTATGATACATTATCCAGTGGTGATGCTACAGGTTCAGGTGTGGATATCTCTGCCTCAGAGCCAGTATAGGAAGATCTGAAAGATGATCTTGACTTTTCGATTACTATTCGGAAGACACCTTGTGGTTGTGCCAGATGCTCAGTTACAAGAAGTTTGTCTATTGAGGGACTAGGGTCTGCCTTTGGGAGCTTTTGTCATGCACTTTCAGCCACACAAATTCTTGGTACCTACCAGCATGTCATACTTGATCCCAAGTGACACCAGGCTATGGAGGATGAGATGGTTGCTCTTACTTCATGTGATTCCTTGGAGCTCACACTCTTTCCAGAGGGTGCTATAGTCGTTGGTTACTAGATAATGTGCCTAGTGGCTGCTTGGCCTATCTATGCGTCAAAAAATCCTATTAGGCAGCATTGGGGTGTCAGAGGTGAGAGAAAGAATGTTGCTGGGTGCAATGGATGATGAGAGGTTGTGTCGACGGATCCAACAGTAGCTAGTGATCCCCTTGAAGGAGCTCCCATGGCTTAAGCTGGCGTATTGCAGTCAGTGATGATTGCTTCTGGCCTGATTGGCACCTTTAGCTACCAGTGCTACGTTGATGGTTGTGGTGTAATGATCAGTGGAGGTCTGTCAAAGGATTTGATTAGAGTTGGTTGCAATAATTGAGTCAAGATTTTCTTGTTTTTCCTTTCTTTTTTTTTTGTGGAGAAAAAAAGGAGGACATGGTAAATCAAAGAGGATATAGGTGCCGATCTAAGATCACTACTCTAATACGAAAGTAGAAGAATAGAGTTCGATGTTATTTGAGGAAAATCTAGCTCTCATTATATGGGACTGCGAAAAAAAATACATGTGTACCCTTAAGAAAATTAGAAGGCGTATAATTATCGGAAACTGTCTCAATAAACTATAGATTATAGTATGGAGGGAGGGAGGAAAAATTTCCCTTGAGAAAGAAATAAAATGGAAAAAAGAGAGATGATTAACAGAACCCAAGTCTCAACGCAAACTATATATGGATATACGCATGCACAAATTTTTATATGAGGTTCTAAAAATTCATAACATGATCCACCGCCCCACATGACTAGGCATTTGGGCTTTACTACAGTGTTAATTTTGGTACATATATACCCTTTTTTTGTTTTTGGGGAAAGAGGGTGGGAAGAGGGGATGCAGTTATTTAGAGGGCTCTGTTATCTCTTGTTCTTGGTAGGATCGTGCCAATCAGGTTCCCTCGACCTTTCTTTTTTGGCCATGAAGACCTTTT
Source organism: Thalassia testudinum (assembly GCA_037157565.1). Classification (NCBI taxonomy): domain Eukaryota; kingdom Viridiplantae; phylum Streptophyta; class Magnoliopsida; order Alismatales; family Hydrocharitaceae; genus Thalassia; species Thalassia testudinum. The sequence goes on from JAZHRO010000012.1 coordinate 92,102,134, forward strand.
ATTTTTAGTTTACACAAAAGAAAGTCTTACATGCAAGGGAATTGTTTTATCTAATCTTGAAGCGTTTAATCTTGGGTTAGATTGTATTCTTCTTGAGAGCTAAATTTTGGCTAAATTGTGGTAATAGGTTACTGGTGAACTCCTCGAAAACCTTTCCTGTTGGGATGTTTTACGTGCTGCCTTGCCTGTTGGAACAGTCAGTGGAGCACCAAAGGTACCATCTTATCTTGATGCTGATTACATTTTTCGGTAACGTCTGATGCAAAATGAAAGTCTTGCTGAATGTAATTTTCCGTGAAATTGCCACCTTTAATCCCTCCAGAAAAAAAAAAGAAACTGCACTGCTTAACGCTTCAGATTATTCAACCTTTCCTCGCTTCCAGAAAGCCCTAGACTTGTGAACTCGTATAACCGAATTCTACCTTTCGGTTTGCCTGTCATCACGATGCCTTTTCCCTTGTCCCTTGCTTCCATTTTTATTCTGCTTGTTGGGTTCCCTCGTTTTTCCCCTCACTCTTGATAATAGTTGCTTTGATCTTGTTAAATCTCTTTCCCTTTCCTTATTGTGTTCAGCACTATCCCATCATCTGGTGACTTTCCTGCTTACCTTTGGGAAATTATTTTTTCTAAATGATATTAAAATAACCGGAAATCCTTTGATTTTTATGATCCAAATAGCATATAACGGTTTTCATGTGGTTGAGTTGCATGAAGTTTATGCTTATTTTGGCAACCCTTGCGTTCAATATTTTTTGTGCAATGCTTATAGAGATAAAGTTAAATGCTATTGAGACTTGAGTTTAACCTTGCGAAGACTGCTATAGCTTTATGAACTATGTTATTGATTCAGGTTAAGGCTATGGAGTTGATTGATAGATTGGAAACAACTCGGCGAGGACCATACAGTGGTGGGTTTGGCTGGATATCTTATTTGGGTGAAGTGGATATAGCACTCGCTCTTCGAACCATTGTCTTCCCGACAGGAGGTCGTTATGATACAATGCACTCATACAAGAATTCTAATCAGCGGAAAGAATGGGTGGCACACCTACAATCTGGAGCTGGTATTGTAGCCGATAGTGATCCCGATGATGAGCAGAAAGAGTGTGAAAATAAAGCTGCAGCGCTTGCTCGTGCCATTGATCTTGCTGAAGCTGCATTTGTTGAGAAGCAACATGGATGAGGGCACCTTACTTTAGTTATTTCTTCGTTCTCATACATCCCCTGATAGATGTATTTGACTCTTATCGTTGAAATAAAGGTGAATAGAATCATTTGGAAAGTTAAACTTTGATGAATAGCCGAAAAGACAGTTATAATAAAACATTATACCTCATGGCCATGTTGCACCTCATGGCCAATGCTCCTCTCCCACTCTCCCATACCCCATCTGGTCCCTCTCACATGCTAGTCCATTTCTAGACCTAAACAACTTGAAAGGCTGAAAGCCTCAAAAGTCGACATGATGATTTGTTACAACGTTTGGGTATTTCATTTTCTTCAGGTTGATATGCTTATTTTACTTTAATAGCTTTGTTGCTTTGGTTTGTTTTTTCATACAATTTGATTGATTGGATCATGATAGCAAAATCAACAACACCCATCCGTGGTATTTGATGTTGTACAGCTATTCAAGCATTCCATTGTTTCCTATTTCAACCTCATCCGATGAGCCTAATCTTGCTCATCGCTAATATGGCCCATATGGCCTTAGTTGAGTGGCTTGGGTTGGTGAGATCCACCGTCGTTGATCGTGGCCCTTCTTAATGCCCTCTTCTATCGAGACTCCAGAGGGTGCTTTCTATTGGGGTGGATTATTGGCGAAGCCGGATTGAGCCTAGTCCGAAAACAACGCCAACCCTATCAAGGTCCGAGATTGACATGGGCTAGGCTTGGATTGAGAAGGACCATTTATTTTGCAGCTGGATCAGTCAACGACCTGGAAAAGCCCAAGCGTAGCCTGTGGGGGCGGTGACAATAATCTTGGATGTACGAGTTGCATCTTTTTTTTTCTCATTTTTTTTTTTTGAGTCTTATTTCTCACACGAACAATATCTCCCTAAATATCATGGGATGTGGGCCTCTAGTTAGCCGAAAAAGGATAAAAATTGGGGGCTGGTGCATTTGTTCTTGGTAGAAATGGGAGGTAGATTTTTTGGGTGGGTTTGTTTTCAGTAAAAGGGATCTTGTACTTTGGCCGATAAATAATAGTAATTCTCAACTTTAAGGAAAAGATGATGGTCCCATTTGTTTGAGGTGATTTTTTACCAAACCAAGGTACGAGGAAAAATAAAAAGCAAAAGAAAAGAAAAAGACGACAAAAAGACAGCTGGAGTCTGGAACCTGCCGGCTACGTTCACGAGGAAGCAGACAGAGGCATCGCTTGGCCGTCGTGGTAATTGACAGGACGTGGACGGACGGACGGACGGACGCTGGGATGGGATGGGACCTCTTTCTTCACCCACTACTTTGGTGGCAGCAAATTCCTCCTCCCCACCCCAGTAGTAACAGCCTACCTCTTTCTCTTTGGTGGTAGCCAATTCCATGCTGGTTAACTAACTTTGGTAAACTAGCAACTGGTGGTGGACTGGACTCTTTTATCATTTGCTCTCGATCGGTCCGTCCGTCCGTCCACTAACTTTGCTGATCTTTGTTACTAGTCCGATCGTGTTGTCACCGCCAACACCATCCAGGAAAAGAGAAGTGGAGGAGTAGGAGGAGGTGTCGATGTCAATGTAGTAAGGATCGGATCGGATCGGATCGGTTCGGATAGGAGGGATAAGGCAACGACGTCGACAAAGATGCTGCAAGCAACTACTGCCAATAGTATTGCTGCTGCTAGTGCTACAGCAACAGCTACTGCTCTTGTTTTAAGGCTGCCGACCTCCTCCTCCTCCTCCTCCTCCTCCTCCTCCTCCTCGAGGAATAATAATCCACAACTGCTGCTGCCACGTTCACGTTTTCGCCATCAACTGTGGGTATCATCGCCTTTATTTTTTTCACCACCTCATCGTCATCATCACCACCTAATCGGCAGCCTAAACATCTTCCACCGCGCCACCACTACTCCTTCTCCCAACCGAAGAACGCCGCAGGTAATTAAGACCGGTTTCTCTTCTTAATTACTTTCCTTCCTTCCTTCCTTTCACATGTGGTTTAATTGTTTGGTCCTTTCGCTTGCTTATATTGATGGGTTTAGATCAAGGGCTGCTGCTGCTGCCGCTGCCGCTGCTGCAGACCATTTCATTTGCCTTTTTGTTTTATAAATTTGAAAACCCCAGAAACGACCCTGTCGTCTTAGCATCGGTCCAGTTCCACTGGGTTCTTCCCGTCCACACTTATGCACGAGTGGTATTCAGGCCTACTTCCTTTGTTAGTAGGGATAAATCGTTTAGGATGTACTCTTTTGCTTGTGACTGTTTGGCAGGCATAGGGATAATCTGATGAGGGGACTTAACTCGTGGAATGAGCCTGCTATCCCACCTCTCCTCTAGGATGGGATGGCTTATCTCTGGTCAAGTCCCTTGAGCAGTCTCACAAACCAAACAGGAATAACCTATGTTTTTTTGAGTTATCCCAGTGACCAAACTAGGCCTGGCCTGTCAAATGTTTGACGTTGTTGTTTTGAGGCTGTACTATAGGCAGCACTTGGTAAAGGTTCGTTGGAGTTAGCATTCTCTATGAGGATCTAATTATTATTTCATTTTAGGGCTGACCTCAATAGTTCACCAGAAATGCAGTTTGGAAGCAAATGCTCTGTCTAAAGAGAACGATTGAATTATTAGTTTATGTTTTGTTTGCATTCAAAGGGTTGCTATTTTAACCATGAACTAAAAGGCCATCACGAACACAATCAGTCGGATCACACCAAGCCTGATAATTGAGTAAACTCCACAATTTACATATTTTTTACCATGCTTGATGAATTAAATTGGTCTTAGTTGAGTTGAGGAAATTCAGACTTTTAAGCTTTAGGGAGTTGGAAGGGGAAAAGTTGGCCCATAGTTGGCCAATTTCTGATTGTTGGTGTTAATCCCCTGGTCTAGATGGAAAGTCATGGTTAATTAGTGAATATTTGTATTGGCCATCGAGTTGTCCACAATTTTTGAGGGTTGTCAGAATCCCCAAATCGTGGCTTTCACAGAAGGGCTATAGATATAGCAACAGAAAATAGTTATGTTTTTGACATTCAAGAACTGCAACCTTGATAAATGCTTAAGTTTATCAGCATTACCTCTGCATAAAATAAGAATTTAAGACCAAACTGGGTATCAACACATCATCTTCTTTATTGCACATAAATGTGCTGCTAATCCTATGTGCATCATGGCATATGTCTTCCTCCTAATTAAAAAACAAAGATTCGAGCAAAGAGATACTTCTACATTAGTGTTATAGAAAAGGCTTGGACTCAATTAGTTAATAAGTTGAGCCCGAGCTCATATTCAAGCTTCATAAACTTACGAACCTGTACCCAAATTGATCTTGGGTTAGCTCAATAAGGATATAAAATTGAGTGTATATATTATATAGGGTTTTTTACATACCCCTAGAAACACACCTAATTACATTCATATCCCCGAATATTTTATTACCGCATCCATACCCTTACAAACTTGCATCTCATTACAGTTATACCTCCAAGTTAAGTCTCCCTTAGGTTTAAGGGAATATTCCCTAATGACCATTAAAGTTGACAATGAAAAGTTTGAAAACTTATATTTATACCCTTATCCATGTTTTTGAATTCCATTAGTTTCCCTATCTACGTCTTTTTCTTCTTCTTTTTCCTTCGTTTGCTTTTTCCTCCTCTTATTCTCTTCTTCCTCCTTAAGCTTGGATTAAACCTCCTCGCTAGAGGCCACGAAAGCAGCATTGACGTCGATTGTCGTCGAAGGCCACCTTCCTTCTCCCCAGCCAATGTTGCCCTACCTCCTCCTTCCTCCTTCTCAACCATTGTTGTCCCACCTCCTCCCTCCTCTACAGCTAACGCCCCTCTTCCTCCCTTCTACCTTCCTCCTCCCTAACCATTGTTGCCCCACCTCCTCCATCCTCCTTCCCAACCGTTGTCGTCCCACCTCCTCCCTCCTCCGCAGCTGTCACCTCTCTTCCTCCCTTCTCCCTCTTAGCCATCACTGCCACACCCCTACCCACCTCCTCTCTCCTCCCCTACTACCATCCCTCCTCCTTAGTCTCCACCTCTCCTCTTTCCTCCCCCTTGGCCATTGCCACCCCACCTTTACCCTCCTCCCCCGTTATCGTTGCTCCACCTCCTCCTTCCTCTTCAGTCACCATTGCTCCACCTCTTCCTGCCCAACCCCAACCCCTTCTTACATCACTGTCCTCACTTTTAGGAGATTGTTTTTTGGATTTGGATATAATTAGGAAAATTTAGAGTATGGATATCAAAATCCCATTTTTTCTTATTGACTATGGTAGGGAATTGAATCCATGTTTAAAGATTCGACAAGTTTTATGCTAGTTGTTGGCTAACTAATGTAACCCTCTACCTAGGCTTGTTACCAGTAATTAAAAGGCACAAAAATCTCAAAATAGATCTGAGTGGAGATAAAGAATATATATAGTCGATCTCACTTGGTGTGGGTGGAGACTTGGATGTTGCTATTGTTGAAATATGGTGGGGAATTCCATATTAATCCCAGTTATCATCATTTATCGTTAGATGTAACTACAAGGGCATTTATGAATAACAATGTAAGTTTACATGGGTATGAATGTAATAATGAGGTATTAGGGAGTGTGGATGTAATTAGATATGTTTCTAGGGGCATGGATGTAAAAAAATCATATTACATTTATATATGTGAAGATTTTGGAAAAGTGCAGTAGGTTCTTTGGCATGTGGAAGGCCCACGCGTGGAGATGAAGGGACCGGTTGCTACTGTTCATGTTGAACAGATGGTCACTATTCATGTGAATAGAGAGAGAGTTGGCAGTAGAAAGGAGAGGAGTTGAGAGAGATTGGGAATATTGTTGTATTCAACTCAACTTAAAACAAATAATTGTTGATCTCTATATAAAAAGATCTACTCTTAAAACAACTCTCAATCAAATCAAATCAATCATAACAGCCAATCAATCAACTAATCCTAAATTATCTCATTCCTAAATTGGGCTCCTACTAATTAAAATAAATTGCCACACTTGGCATGCAAGCTACCAGTTATTTTCCTAAACAGGCCACACGTCCTTGACTCCCAGATTAATTGCCACGTGGCATTCCATGTGGCCAACTTTTATTCTTCACACTTCCTCTTAAGTTGAAGTTGGGAGGACGGTGACTTGCTTTTCAACTTTGTGAGGCTAGATACCCCACGACTTTCATCTTGCTTGAATTTTTGATAAATGAACTTCCTGGATCAACCGCTAGTCTTTTTGCAACTTGGAAAGTTGTTACTCCTTGTGATTACTTCGGAAGTTGTTGTGATGACTCGGGTGCTTCCTCTTTACTTTGAGATAGTGAGTGATTTTCTTGAATTGATAGAAAAATGGGCGATCCCATGCATGATATTTGACACTTATTCTTTGGGAAAATCTCCTATTTTGAAAGAGAGTAAAAAATCGGATATGAAGTGTCCATTGGAAAAACATGAAAATCACCAACCATATCATAACTCAATAAATCTCCTCTTCCCTCTTTTTGGGCCTCGAGCTTTGCCACCTTCATCTAAGAAGAATAAGCCTCCCTTTGCTTGTACGCTTTGCCTAATGTGCTAGATGCATAAGGGAAGCAACTCGTTAGAGTCCCCTTCTTATCTCCTTAGGCCTTGCATAAGGTGCCAAGGTCTTTCAAAGAGTTCTTTGAGAGAACTCTTACGTTGAACGAAGATGCCACGAACCACCTGGCCTTGGTAATGCATGGAAGGTTTACACGCAAAGGGAATTGCTTGTGCATGGTCCTCCTTTTCCTCGCTCCTTGTGTTCCACACATAAAGACTAGTGAGCATGGAATGCCTGCTTTGATATCATGTGAAGATTTTGGAGAAGTGTAGTAGGTTCTTGGGTACATGGAAGACCCATGCATGGAGATGAAGGGATCGACTGCTATTGTTCATGTTGAACAGTGTGGTTATTGTTCACATGAACAGCAGAGAGAGAGAAAGCTAGCAGTAAAGAGGAGAGGAGTTGAGAGAGATTGGAAATATTTTTGTATTCAACTCGAATCAAAACAAATAATTGTTGATCTCTATATAAAGAGGTTAACTCCTAAAACAATTCTCAATCAAATCAAATCAATCTCAACAACCAATCAATCAACTAACCCTAAATTATCTCATTCCTAAATTGGTCTCCTACTAATTAAAACAAATTGTCACACTTGACACAAAACTTCACAGGTAAGCCACTGCTTATTTTCCTAAATAGGCCACACGGCCTTGACTCCTAGACTGACTGCCACGTATATGGACTGTCCATGTGGCCAACTTTTACTCTTTACAATATACATACCTGTTGTTCACACTGTATAATATTTTATTAAATTGCAATTTCTCCAACAAACTTCTCTCATCTCAAAGATCATTTCTAAAGCTATAATTTTCTTATGTGTAATGACTTCATCAAACCCAAACAACTCAATGAGCTTGAGCTCCTTAAGGATTAGGCTTAAATAAAAGGCTTAATAAGGGTTCCTGATCAAGCTTGATCGTGCCCAAGCTAGAGCCCAGCTGGCTTTATCAAGCTCAGGTTTAGTTCGGTTCGGCTTGCTAGGTTCGATGGACAGCTCTGTTTGCAGGACAATATGTGGCAAAAACACGTTTCAGGAGCTTGCTGTGAGTTCTATTGTTTTCAAGGCCTGGATGATTGTGATTACATGATGGATTTTGCAATATCTCTCTTTCTTGCTTGTGACTCAAGGTGTTTGTGCAGGTGAATGGGGAGTCGCCATTGCTTTTAGATGAACAATGTAAGATTCTATTCCTTTTCCCCCTTGGCGACCCCTCTTCTGTGTTCACTTAGCCTGATAAACCTCCTGATAACAGCAGTTGCTCCGATGATTTCAGTTGCTTATACATCAAAGTCTGTTCACGTCAAGTTCATGGTAAGGAAGGAATGTTCTTTTGGCCAACAGTTTCTCCTTGTTGGGAATGTTCCGCGGTTGGGTCAGTGGGACCCCACTAAGGCAGTCCCATTAGAATGGTCTGATGGCCATATGTGGAGGGTTGGCCTGGTGAGCATTGTACTCATGCAATGTCTAAAAAATTAGACACTCTTTAATTCTTCTGGAATAGAAGGTTACTTTGTTTGTGCTTGCATCAGGATCTATCTGCTGAGGAAATAATTCACTTCAAATTGATACTTCAATCCTCTCCTGGAGAGATCGAGTGGCAGCCAGGTCCTAACCGTGTCTTGCAAACCTGGGACACCACAAAGACAATAGTTGTTCTGGAGGACTGGGAGGATGATGAGAAACAGAAGATAGAAGAGGATCAATCAGTGGTTTCAATTGATGAAATGAGACCTGCACCAAGGGATCAGATTTCAGGGACCACTGAAAGAGACGATGATGAAGAAAGCCTTCTAATTAGTCAAGTTGCAGAGAAGAAATTAACAGACTGTAAATGTTCAGAGGTTGGTCAAGCTAGAGATCTGTTAGTCCCAGGTCTTGAACCTGATCCTGATTCAGAAGTGGAAGGGTCATCCCCAGGGAGTGCTGCAGAAGTGAAAGGCTCTTCTGGTGCCTTCCCTATTCCTGGAGCTGAGAACAATGTATGCAAGGTAATTATTTGCAAGTTTTCATCATAGTCCTCCAATTAGTTGTCCAAATAATCATATTCTTCTCTGAATGGTCTATATCAGATATTTGATTCCTTTGCACTTTATTTCCACCACAATCATGGTGATTTGCTGAAATACATGCTTTTCATGCTGTGGAGGAAAATAATCATCACATTCATCAAAAGAAACCCTAGGTCCTCTTTTATAGAGAAGAGGCTTGGGCAAACTATAAGAGTACCCTTACATATAAAAATAAATAACACCCTCCTTTACTTTATAACTCAACACTTCTCAAGTTGGGGCAGCAATATCTCTAAGTCCAAACTTGCTGCAAAGGAAATCACGCCTCTTCTTCTTTAAGGGCTTGGCGAGGATATCTGCTAGCTGAAGCTTTGAAGAAACATATGAGGTATTGATTTTGCCTTCAAGTATTGCATTCCACACGAAGTGGCAATCTACCTTAATGTGTTTGGTTCTCTCATGGAAGATTAGATTGGAGGCGATGTAAGTAGCAGACTTATTATCACAATACAAGGAAACTGGCATGTCAACATGTACTCCCAGATCCTGAAGGAAGCCTACTATCCACATAATCTCACAGGTTGCCTATGTCATGGCTCGGTACTCTGCCTTTGCACCATTGATTTAAATGCCGACATGCCGTCGGCAAGGCCATTTCTGGAAGGGGGTCGTGCCGACATGCATAAGTTGTCGATTTACAGGTGTGCCGCCGGCATGCCGACGGTTTCGGCGGCATGCCGACGATTTCGCCGGCATGTCGATCGACGCTGCAGGAGGTTTCGTCGGCATCCCTTCATGACTGTGCTGACATGTGTATTGTCCAGTGAAGGGCCTGTCTTGGACAGACCAAAATCAGAAACCTTGGCGATCAAATTGTCATCCAAAAGGATGTTGGTTGTCTTCACATCACGGTGGATGATGGTGTACTTAGCACCGGTGTGCAGATAATGGAGGCCACGAGTAGGCCCGATACATATCTCAAGCCTCTGCTTCCAACTCAAGGGCTGGTTCTTGGACTTGTAGATGTGCTCGCGAAGCGTGCCATGAGCCATGTAGTCATACACCAATATCATCTCGCCATTCTCTTCACAGTAACCGATTAGAGAGACAAGATGGCGGTGGCGGAACTTGGACAACATCTCAATTTCATTCTAGAACTCGTGCAGGCCCTGTTCGGACATTGGGTTAGCACGCTTGATCGCTACCATGGTCATCCCATCATCGATACTGCCGCGGTAGACTTTTCCAAAACCACCAACGCCAAGCAGAAGCTTCTCATCGAAATTATTCGTTGCGGCCTTGATCTCTGCAAACGTGAAGTGGCAGCAAAGATTGGAAGGCAAAGATGATCCATAGCTCACTGTCGTCGTTTTAGCCCCCGAGCTGGTGATGGAAAGTGGCAGCCAAGCATGGCCTGCTTCCTCATGTGCTTTGCGCCGATGACAGCAGCAGAAGAACACCAAGCCACTTATCAACAACCCCACCATAGATCTATGGGCAACAACATGCCATATATCTAAAATCACATGCCTCAATCTAAAAGTACTCCAATGACGCTTTTCAAGCTGACAAGCATTACAACCGATGACAACAGTAGGAGATCCCTGTGGTATAACATGATGATTATCCAGAGATAAATGACCCAAATAGAGATGCCACTGAAAAGGAAACTCAACAGAAGTGGTGACTCCACCAAAACTTACCTCAATAAAAGGAGATTAGAAGAGGCGATAGACTTCCCCTTCTTTACAACCACCACTAATCGTTCTCCCCATCAGGATATTCTAAAAAGTACAAGCAACTACATCAAATATAGCCTGGCAATTCAATTCATTGGTAATTCTGCTAACTAAAAGTAAACTGATCGAAAAATCAAGAACAAGCAGGATATCAGTCAATCTCATGTTGGGGACGCCAGTAACCTCCCCTTGACCAGTGATGGGAGAATGCCTCCCGTCGACCACCTGTACTGTATGTCCAGGAGGAACAAAGAGGAGACGACAGAAGCGTTGCCGATCTCGACTCAAGTGACGTAATGCTCCTGAGTCCACTAGCCAATATGTGTCACATAAATCATCACTTTGTACAGAGAGTGTAGGCAATATACCTAAAGAGGTGGTTAGGGCAGCTTTAGCAAAGGTAGAAGAGGTCACCAGGATAGTAGTGTCAGATGCAGAAGAAGTATCTTGAGAGAGCTAAGAAATTCGTTGAAGAGGCTTATCATAGTCAAACCAAGGTACTGATACAGTGTCTCTTGGCTGCTCTTCAGTGGCAAGCACCTGATTGGCAAATAGTCGTCATACATGCTTGGTTCAACAAATGCTCTCAATATGACCAAGTTTCCCGCAATATGTGCAGGATTTGCACCCTCTGCCCTTAGCACCATGCCTCCCGTCGGTAGAGAGAATACCTTGTCCATGACCTTGGGCAACAACCAAGGAAAAAGCCTGACCTATGGACTCAATCGTGAGAGAAATGAAGATCTTACTCAGCATGTTGTATGCTTCCTCAAGACTAGGAAGCTCTGTTAATGTAAGCATCTAAGAATAAGAACTCGCATACTGAGGTCCCAAACCAACCAGAAACTTCACAACTGCAGCTTCCTTGTGATACGCCTTTTATGTGTCACAAGCACTAATCGGGCAACACGTATTGGACTTCTCAAAGACGTCCTTAAGTGTCGATTGTCACTGAGATAAAGTGCAACCTTCTGGTTGTCGTTCTGTTGCTGTAGTCTGTGATTTAAATGCAGACGGCATGCCGTCGGTAAGGGGTTTTTTGGAGGGAGGGCATATTGACACAAATATAGTGTCGGTTTGCAGGGAAACCGTCGGCATGCCGACAGTTACCGACAAAACGTCGGCATGCTGATGGTGGTTGAGCGGCGGGATACTTGAAAAGGGTGGGCGGGAAGCTTTTGGGCGGGAAATGGGGGCGGGGAGCGGGCGCGGGGGGGGTCTGGGAGGGAAGTGAAGGTCAAGGGTGTGGGGGCGGTCTAGGAGTGAAGGGAAGGTCACACACACACAGCTAAAATAACCTATTTTTATTATAAAAAAATGTTTCTAATATCTTGATCACACACACATACAGAGATAGATTTTCAGGCTAAAATAACCTGTTTTTATTATAAAAAAACCTGTAAAACATTTCTAATATCTTGATTTAGTTGTCTTTCAAATCTTAATCATTTCTGTCGGCATGCACCGGCATGCCCTCGGCGTGCCTCGAAATGTCATTTTTTCGGACCGTCGAAATCATCGAAATCTGCCATCGAAGAACGGGTATTTCCACAGCATGCCTTCGGCATGCCCACGAAATGCATACCTACAATTTTATCGGCACGGCGTCAAAATCGGTATTTCGAACCTTGCTTTGCACTGGATCGAGCCACCACGTTTTGTTTCTTGCTCCTTTAAAACACTAGATTACCTCTGACATAGACAATGAACCCTGAAGTGGATTGTCTATCGTCAACAAATCCTGTATAATTTGCATCTGAATATGCTATGATATCTAGGTTCTCACTGTCTTTGTAGTACAACCACTGACCAGGACTCCTCTTAAGGTTACTCAGAATGAGGCAAACCTCATGGTAATGGCTATAACGCGGACTCTGCATGTGCTGGTTGGCCATACTCACTGCAAAACAAATATCAGGTCACATTATAGTCAAATATAACAGACACCCCACTATACTACGGTATCTAGTAACGTCCTCATAGAATATATCCTCCTCATCAAAGGTGTAGGTGTGCCAAGGCTTGGCGAGAATGCTTAAGGCTTGGATTCAAGTAATCTTGGCTTCTCAAGAATTTGCAAGGTGTATTGCCTTTGGAAGAGTGAGAGACTAGACACTTGCCTAACATCCTAAGCTAAGTCACCATACAAGAAGGCATTCTTTATATCCAATTGATGTAACGACCATCTTTTGTTCACAACAATTGAAATAATAATCCTGATGATGAGATATGGGCCACAGGTGAGAAGGTCTCGAGATAATCTACTTTGTACATTTGGGTAAATCCCTTGGCAACCAATCTGGCCTTGTATCTATCTACTATTCCATCAACTCTGTACTTAATGGTATAGACCCATCCGCAATCAATGATTGTGGCATCCTGAGGACATGGCACAAGATCCTACGCCGCCTGGAGTGCCTACATTTCCTCATCCATAGCTGCACGCCACCTGGGGTCTTGGGATGCCTAGTCGAAGTCCTTGGAAACAATGATAGTGGAAATGGTTGAGGCGAACTGGATGACGATATCTAGGTGTGAAATTCCTATATAATGAGACATTGGGTGTAGCGTGCATGATCTACTGGACCTCATTGTCAATGGCTTATCATCTTCAAAATCAATCTCATTTGACGAAGATATCAGAGAAGAAAGCACCATCCTGTGATATGCTCGATGGAACCTGCAACCTCCTGTGATATGTCTGCATCTCCTGTAGGGTAGCCTCTATAGATGTTCCCTCATCTGTATGGTACCATCTCAAAAAAGGTGACATCTGTCGTAACAATATACTTCTTGTGGACTAGTTTGTCGCACCTATACCCTTTGTGTGTCCTGGAGTATCCTAGAAACACACACTTCATGGCACGTGGAGCGAACTTGTCTTGGTTGCCATGGGACTGAACAAAACACATGCACCCAAAGATTCGTAATGGTAAAGCAAATGGCTAGTCACAATTTGGGTAAATGACCTGGTGTGGAATCTGTCCCCTAAGCACTAACGAGGGTACCCAATTGGTCAGGTACGCAACTGTTGGTGCTAGAGCACCACGATCATTTGTTTTGATGATAACAAAACACGTGTTATTTAACATTTGCAATTTGAGTCCTAGATTTCAGGTCAATTGCAAATGAAGACGTGTTTAGACGGAACTCGAGCTCGCATCCAGGACGGATTGGAGGAGCTTGACGGAAAATAGAGGAGGTTCGCGTGGAGCGAAAGATTGAAGATAGAAGACAAGAAGAATAGGATAGATTCTTTTTTATCTTTTCATGTATCTCTTGTATTTATTTTCTTGCTCTTTTTGATTCCTTAGAACATTATGTTAAAGAGCCTCAAAGTACCCTAAAAGTAGTCCTAGGAACACCTGCACAACCCTAGGATACTTAGGTTTTCTGTAGAATACTTAGAAAACCAATATAGGGTTCAAACAGACTTTACAGACGTCTAATTCCCAAATCAGACGTCTGATAAAGCATTTTAAGACGTCTGACTGTTGTTTCAGACGTCTGATAACTGTTAGGCTGGACATAGTTAGTTCTGTCTGATGAAATCAGACGTCCAGACCTTAGACCAGACGTCTTAGAAGACGTCTGATGGATTTGCCAGACGTCCAGTTAGTGGACCGTTGGCTGGCTTAGCAGGCACTCAAAGATATGACCGTTAGAGCCTTATCAGACGTCCATAGGACTTTACAGACGTCTGATAAATGACCGTTTTGCCTCGGCTGACCCAAAATCTCTTCTCAGAGATTTTCTAGCCGTTGCAACGTTTGGAAATCAATTCCCACAGTAAAAGTAGGTTTCTAGACGTCCATACATAGTGCCAGACGTCCTGTATGTCGTCTGATGGACTTGCACAAAAACCCTGTTTAGATCTGATTCAAGTCAGGGAGAAACCCGCATAGAATCAGACGTCTGACCTTGAAATCAGACGTCTTAAAGTGGCCTTCCAGACGTCTGATGCCAGAGTTAGACGTCTGATGACCCTGTCAAATGCAATCATTGTCCTGATTTCGGCCTGATTCTCTTGGGCTTTGCACCCAACGGCTATGGAAGCTTTTCCAAGCCTTCCAAAGCCTTCCTAAGGCCTCTATAAATAGAGAAAGATATACACACTAAGAGACACACCTAGAGAAAGATATACACACTAAGAGACACACCTAGAGAAAGATATACACACTAAGACACACACCTTGCAATACACTTTCAAACCTTTTGTGTCCAAAGAAAAGACTCTCTTGCTCTCCAAGCTCAAGCTCCATTTTCTTGAGAGCATTCAACCGTTGCGCACCCGCTCTCCCGGCGTTGATAACGAGAGCGACGTAGCGCCATCGCGTGGCACACGCACCGCGTCGTCGTCGACGCACTCTTTGCAAAGGGGAGTTTCCTATTTCCTATAGAAGCTAGGTTTAATTAGTTTGTTGGCTCTATAGGACTGTTGTTTTATTTTATTTTTGTATTTTGGTTGGGTATTCGCTTTGCGAATTCCCGTCTCCTTCGTGGGACAAAATCCTTCTCGTGGAGAGAAGGGGTTGAGGAACGCTACCCTCGTACTTGTAGCGTGGTTGTATTGAGGTTGAATCACCCTCGTTCAAAGTGATTCGGTTAGTGGATTTGATCAACTAGGTTGATCGGAAAATCCTAACTCGAGAGGGTTAGGTGGTGGTTTTCACCCGGTTTGGGTTTCCACCTAAAAATACCTGTGTACTTGTGTGATTGCTTATTTCTTGTGATATTGCTTTATATTTATATTTCCGCAATTTATTACGTCACCCCTCCTGGTAGGGACGAATCCTTCAGCAACAATAAGTACAATATCTCTCCATAATTGCCTAGCAACCTTCATGTGACATATCAAGGTTCGAGCAATATTTAGGAGATGTCTCAACTTGTGTTCTGCCACACCATTCTGTTGAGACGTGTGAGTATAAGATGTCTGATGAATGATCCATGAGTGTTAAAAACTCCTGCACGTCCTTCTGTATGAACTCTAGGGCATTGTCATTGCGAAAGGTCCTGATTATAGTAGAACTTCACACAGTTTACGGAATCTCTGAGCGTGCCTTCATTAAGAACACCTAGGTGAGGCGACTGTGATCATCTACAAACACCACGTAGTATTTATGTCCTCCTGGAGTCACTACTCTGGATGGCCCCCATACATTATAGTGCACAAGCATGAATGGGACAACACTCACCCCATTATTCCGTCGTGGAAAACTACTCTTATGATGTTTCCCAAGTTGACAATCTTCGCACTTTAGCGTCAGGGATTCTGGCAACTCAAGATACATCTGTTGCATCTTCTTGACTAACGGATATCCAAAGCCTATGCCACAACTAGCAGTCACTGGCAATAGATATTGCTTCAGCAAAAAAGATAGGCATGTCAAGGTAATATAGGCCATCTCTCTCCATGCCTCTGCCAATGATCTCGCTCGTCTATCTGTCTTGGAAATAACTGTGTTCCTCATCAAACATTACTCTGCATACAAGATCCTTACAGATACAGTTCACAAACAAAACAAGTCAATTGGGAATTTTGGAGTGCAATGAACATCCTCGATTAGCAACTTGGAGGACACGCGAACATCCCCTATTGCAGTGATTGGAGATGTAACCCTATTGGCTACTCTCACATCCCTAATCCCAAGTAGGGGTGGAGGATTCACCAAGCACTCCATATTCCCTATAAGATGAATGGAGGCTCTAGAATCTGTCACCCCTGTACCTCCAGTCTTCTTCTCTAAGTCTCCCAAGGTTGCACACGCTAACCCTTGTAAATTTAAAATCAATCCTATTCTTGGACCATCTGCACGCTTCTTTTATGAGAGAAGACTTATCATGCTGAAAAGAGGAAATTTCTTCATCAAAGGTGAGATAAGATTCATCACTAATCGTATTAGGTGTAAGAAGAGACTTATCACATGAACCAAAACGTCAACCATGAGAAATCTAGGGCAATCACCGGCCTTACCAGCCACCAGTGACCACCCAGGACCCTAGTGGCAACATTGGAGATGTTGGACTGGTTGCTGGTGATGTCGCCGGTGCTGTCGGCTCTCCCACCGATGGCAGTGGCACTGTGGGGGGCTTCCACATTGTCACTGCTGCTGCCATGCTCCGTCTTTCCCATTGAATTGCCACACTCCATCTTTCCCATTGAATCACTCTTATATTGGTGATTTAATCATCTTTTTGAGTGGATATTTGGTGGGATATTGGACATAGGATCGATGTTTTGATATCATGTGGAGGAAAATAATCATCACATTCATCAAAAGAAACCCTAGGTCCTCTTTTATAGAGAAGAGGCCTAGGCAAATTACAAGAATACCCCTTAAACATATAAAAATAAATAACAACCCCCTTTACTTTATAACTCAGCACATGTAGTTTCTCCATTATATATCCTTAATTAGTTGAGTGAATCTGTAAACGGTCGTATAGCCACCTATACTAGTTGTCTTTCACTTAATTTGGTTTAAGTACATTTCGCATTACTTATGCTCTTTTCTGAATTGGAGGAGGATATAGGTGCATGAATACATTACTCATCTCTGTCATAACTGATAGTTGCCTCGTGATTGAAGGAAGACACACAGGTGTGGCAAGAAAAGGTGGGGTCTACACGGGTAAAAAAAGTCTCATCATCTGCAGCATTGGAAACTCCTGAGACAAATCCCTCTGATTCTGCTGCTGATCATCTAGCTGAAGGTGTAACTAATCCAAAGGAAGAAACACCTGATGAGGTCAAAGCCACCAGGAAGAACAAAATGCAATGGGGTTGTGAAACTTTGAGCAAGCTATATCACCTGGCCATGGGTCTCTTTGTACGATAATTAACCTGAGCCAAGTGACTAGCCTACCATATACCACCATCCAAATGAAGGTACTAAAATATAGTGTGTAGGCATCCCTGTTGATCCGCCTGTCACATGACTTCCATGAAGGAAAAGCATCGTGTCACTATCGCATTGAGTTGTACTTCCTTGAGATGGTGTCTTTTCTGCCTTTGCTTGGAGAGCACCCCCCGGGTCCTCTTAGACTAACAAATTATGTATCTATGTTAGTGTGTTTTGGAAGATTGACTGATTTTGCTATGAACAACAATGCTTTCTGCTGTTGCTAGGTAATTTGTGAATTTGCATGTGCCATGCATGTTTTGCAGGAATTTAGTAAAGGCTGTTATGTGTTGATCGTATTTAGTTTCACATCAAGTCAGTTAATGGTGTTTTACCAAAGAAAGAAAAGTTCTGAACAATCCCATGATTTAATTAAAATTGTACTGGGTGCATTTCTAAAGTACTTGTAAGGTCTCAGACATATCTGGTCTGGAGCTTCAATGGAGTTGCCTACTTAGATAATATGTTGGAGGAGGGTTTTTTTTTTATCAAAATGAGAATGATAGGATTTGGCGATGCTCTTTGTTGCTTTAAGTTTGGTCCAGCAATGGCTGGATGGCTACAAGCCTTGGAGCTTGATTTGCAAGTGCCAAGTTCCATATAGGCCTGTCTTGTAAAGATGCGGAGACTCAACCTTCTCTTACAGCTGGGTGTTGTATGGAGACAAAATTGGTATGTATATATGCTCAATTTTTGTTGTTTCTTTTCAGGCTGGAGGAGGATGCAGAACCTGTCAGCTAGAGCCTGTGGCCGTAGTAGTGAAAAAAGGATGAAATATAGTGTCACATTGACAATGTTATAACTCTTAGCTTCAAAAGGCCTAGTAAAAGTACACTTCACATAAACATTGAATGAATTCGATAGAGGACCAAGGGAGGGGAGTAGACAGAAAGACAGGTGACATCTATTGGCATCTGGCATTTGTCAAACAGAATGAATTATGGTAATTACTTTTATCTGGGGTGCAAATCTGTCATTTGGTATGTCGAAGCCATGGCTTTATTGATCTGTTTGGGTTGCAACTCCGTCATCTGGTTACTGCTATTGTCGTCTTGTTTACTTGTTGCAACTGAGGTGAATTTAATGCTGTACGATAGGCTGCAGTACTTTTACGTGGGCTTCTGGATGTATCTTCAGAGGCTGTGGATTGCTGTATCTTGCATGATGCATGATTCTCGGTAACAACATTGTTCCTGGACCTCCTGATCAAAGCGATGGGCTCTGAGAGGTTCCTGACATCGAGAAGAGGAAGATTGGCTTGCGTGATGGATGGCTCGGAATGTGTGGAGAGCAGTAGTAACTGAAGAACTTGTGTCATGGTGGGCCGTCGTTGAGCTACAGCTTGGGTACAGTGCAGGGCCACCTTGATGAATCGGAGTGCTTCCTCCCCGGGGTAACCATCATTTGCTAACTCTGCATCCACCATCTCAAGCAGCCTGTTCTCGTCATCTCTCAACCTCCATGCCTGCATGCCCGGTTCAATCATATTCTCACTCAATATGAATCTGAATGCTTATTTATTATATGCAGTGTAAGAAAATTCTGATGCATGACTAGTGCTTGGAGACTGATAAAAAAATATGTTCAGTGCAATGGGAGAATGATACAATGGGTATTACCCATTCTAGAAGGCTCTCTGGAGCATCACCATCCCACATGCTCAGGAAGTTGCTTCTCCCACTGACCATTTCAAGCACAAGTACTCCAAAACTGTAAACATCTGCCTTTTTGGTCAACTGTCCAAGCCGTCCATATTCTGGTGCCAAGTAGCCCCTGCATACCCACATCAATATGAACATAAAAGACAATTAGTCGACGATCCATGGCTAGTCAGAGTCCAATCTCCCTAAGCTAGCAGGGACAGGTTGCTCACATGGTACCGACCACCCTTGTGCTAATGTGGCTGACTGCATCTGGGAAAAGTTTGGCAAGCCCAAAGTCTCCAATTTTAGGGGCCAAATCTCTATCAAGAAGGATGTTGCTGGCCTTGATGTCGCGATGGACGATCTGCACTGGAGCTTCATCATGAAGAAACACAAGGCCACGAGCTGTGCCCACGCATATTGCAGCTCTTGTGGCCCAATTCATAAAGAAGTTCCTTCTACTCTTCGGACCTTATCACAAGATATCATCATAGATACGTCAGCAGTCTGGGCTTCATCACCATAATATTGAAGGTAACTGTTTTTTGAATTATCTTTAGTTGATCGATCATTCTCGATTAATGAATTATAATTAGGTCCAGTTTAATTTATAAAATTTTTGAACCCAACCCCTTCAAATAGATTGACATTTATGTTAAAAAGCAACAACAAACACCGAAATACTGTGGAAACTGAAGGCATTCGGACCTAGCAAGGCACTTGCTACGCTGTTGTTTTCCAGGTACTCGTAGACAAGTATGCGGTTTCTGCCTTCTACGCAACAGCCGATCAACTGGACAAGGTTAGGATGCCTGATATGTGATACCATGTGGATCTCCGTCAAGAATTCTTTGTTTCCTTGGTTTGATTCAGCAGAGAGCGACTTTATTGCCACCGTTCTTCCATCTCTCAAGGTTCCCTGTTAAGAAATTACGATCCAAAAGTGTCATCCTAGTTAATTGTCTTAATTAATAAACCAAAGAAAAGCGATCAAAATTCTCCATCCCCAACTGGCTGTGGCTGGCTAGCTAGCCTTGCTATCTGTAATTAGAGAAGTTTTCACATTCATGCACCCACAATGTCTTTTCTCGATTTGCACGTATACCCCCGAGAAAATGCCACCATTGCACGTATGCCTGTATGTCTGTATCTTTAACAAAGAAAAACGCTAGTGGGTAGCCCTTGTTTCGTCAAAGGTTAATAATCTCTACCGTCTAATAGGATCGAATGGTTATCACTGCTCGCTCATGGAATTCTTATGAAAGGTTTAATTTTCTGAAGGGGAATATATACCTAAAAAAAAAAAAGTGTTCTAGTCCAGCCAACCTGGCCAGCCGTTGACGCCTGACGGTTTGAAGGTAAGCAGAGAAGAGAAGGGGAGAGACGCCACTCACTTTGTGCACGACTCCATATCCCCCTTTGCCTATTTTATTTGTTGGGTGGAAGTTCGCCGTTGCTGACGTCATCTGATCATACGAAAAGAGCCTGAAGTCCTCTGGTATCTGAGGCAAATCTCGAACTCCTACAGTTTAGAGTTCCATAATAGCAATGCAAAATTGTCGTCAGTAGTAAGTCGACTACCAAACTAAGTATACATTCCGCTGACAATTGAGGGGATTTCTAGTTCCTAGTTAAGCACGGTTTAATTTCTTGCACACATGGAAATGCAAAATCAGTCGTAACCAAATAGTTTTTTCTTAACTTTACTAATAATAGAGGAGACAAAGATGGATTAGAGGTGAAAAGTGTGGAACAGATTACTCGTCAAACAAAGATATATTTGATATTTTTGAAGTAAATCTTTTCCCAATACGGGAAAATAGATGAAGATGCCATACGTAAGATTAATGTAGATTTCTTCAAGTCTTAAGTTGATGAAAACTTTTGTTGTTTTGTATTGCAATGATGTCTTTGAGAGTACAGGGGAAGCACCATGGAGTAGTTGCGAGACCTATCATATTACACACGGCTATATGTTTTGGGCTATTTTTAATTGTAGATGCGTGCAGAGGATGTCTGTGCAGAATAAATTTTAAAAGGATCTGTGGCCACAAAAGGAATGATTGGATTCACAATGAGTTTAGCTTGGAAAAGATTGGGTGGCACAGGTAGACAGGCATCTGCAGAAAAGATCAATTGGTGCTCCCATCAAAAGAAGTGAGAAACTGATTGTGGAGCCTCACGGTCATAGGAGGGTTGGATAAGGCCGTAGAAATATTGAATCGAAACTATTCGACATATGGAAAAGTGTAGTTGGACACCCATTTTTAATGCTTCTGTAGACACCTGAGAAAATCTGCTGACATGAGCCTCCAAGAGGTTGGTACGGTGGTGGTAACTAGTAAAGCTCCCTCATGGAGTTTTCAGAGGTTGGGATCAAATTCCATGACATATATATTTATCTTCTTAAAAAAAAAAAAAAAGACATACTGATATGACATTATTTAAGCAAACAACTGGCACGTTTTTCCCCCAATTTTCCACTGATTATGTCCTATACATGCGAGATTTACATCCAAACCCAACAGATCTGATAAAGACTTTTGGGTTTTTAATTCATTACTAATATATTGCCGATAATAGCATTTTTTCTCAATTTGAGAAGATTGTTTTTGGGATTTACCAATTAATGACGGATGGTTTGATAGATTTGCTACTACTATTTTGCCCTTTAGTTATGCTACCATTGACTGTGCTATTTCATTGTGTTGTTATACATATGTGTGATATCCTATCAACAATAGCGCCTATATAGATGGCACATAACTAACATGGTATCATGTTGTTGTTCAGCTGTTTTATTATTCGGATTGTGCTAGTGATACTCAGGTTCTGCTATTAAGGTGTGTTGTTGAGGTAGTACTCATGACCTTAATGCAAGCATGACTTAATTAGGCTATTTTAGGTCTCTATTTTGACCATCTTTAGATTATGCTATGAAGCACAGGAACAAATTCTATTCCAACTCGAACATGTTCATCATCATCTACAATAATGTTACCACCACCATCACCAAAAGGAGATTGTGTTGTTAGATTTAATCTTGGTAAGTGATTCATAAGATCTGAATCAAATAATAAATGACTCTAATTTGTCCAATGGATTTAGCCAAATCAAATAAAAGACCTTTGTTGATGGTTGTGAGATAGATAGAATCGATTATGATAGGGAATCTCAATAGAAGGATAGAGAAGCCTCTCAATTCGGCATGTCGTCAATAAAGAAGACCCTAAAAGATTTTGGTGTCTCCTTGCCATCAAGGAGTCCCATCATGTCAAGGGAAGAAGGGAAGGAGAAAATGTTTGCATTCTTGTGATCGTGCATGTGCTCTAACTTGCTTTTGCTTCATCACCATGGATGGTTTTCCTCTTCACATGCCATGAAGAGAGGTAATATCTAATTCTAATGTTTCATGGTATTAATGTGAGAATTAAATTAGTTTTGATGGATACAGCATGATGAATAAATTCTTCTACTATATTAATCAATATTTGAAATCACATAATGTTTCTTTTGACTGAATTTGACATGTGATTTCATAATGGTTTTTGATATTCACAAATAAATG
This sequence comes from Thalassia testudinum, assembly GCA_037157565.1. Lineage (NCBI taxonomy): Eukaryota > Viridiplantae > Streptophyta > Magnoliopsida > Alismatales > Hydrocharitaceae > Thalassia > Thalassia testudinum. The sequence continues at coordinate 92,124,749 of JAZHRO010000012.1, forward strand.
CTTGTTTAGAGATGAAAAGAAATTAATTAGGGGTTGTCTCCATAAACTTTTCGTCAAGTTTTTTTGTGGTGAAAAATTGTTCAGAAATAATGTATGAATCAGTTAGGATTGTTATTGAATGGTTAGTAACATAATGGATCTATGTTAGGATTTGATTTTTTTTATGACCATTTACACTTAATCAAACCCTCATTAAGACACTAATCAAGGGAATTAAAAGGAACTTGAAGCCTAATCCCTTAACTCTTAGCTTAATGGATTCATTTCCTCTATGATAGACTTTAACAATTTGAGCTGAGGGGCTAGCTATCAGCAAGGGGATTTGTTTAGTGAACCTTTTGTTAAACATTCATTGAGGTGGGAGGCCTAAAGTATAAATGGCTACTCCTTAAGCGATAGCCCCCCATGTATAAAAGACCCCTCACTACTCACTCCTCCTTATGTCTCACCTCCATCAACTCCTCACCCCCTCTGTCAATCTCACCTCCTTCATCTTCTCCACTGTCGATCTCCCTTCCTGCCCTCTCTAACTCTCTTGTAGTAGTAGCAGTGAAGGAAGTGAGGTTCATTAAAGCCTTGATGAGAGGTAGGCTCCTCTCTTCTTTTTCTTCTCAAGCAATGTTTGAGACTATAGGTGTTTCTAAGGGGGGAACTAAGGAAGGAGTGGGAAAGAGGAGTTGCTATGCAAGGACCAAGAGGAGGGAAGCAAGGATGAGGTTTCTTGTTCATCATCGATCAGGGAGAAGAAGTTGTGGGTGAAGATTCAATGTAGGGACTTTTCCCTCTTAATGATACCTTTCCTCTTGATTTTTTGTGATTGGATTAAATGAAAGAGGGATTAAATATCTATTTGGACTAGCCTATGCTTGCTTAAAGGGTTGCCCGTTAAGATCTCTAATGGTTATTGTCCCAATGAGCATGTAGATGTGATATCAATAGATTTTATTGTTGAATCTGCTAGCTATGGTCTTAAATAAATTTGATGTATTTCTTTTATTCCTTGTATGGGTAGGTGCTAATGGAAGTAGTTATATGCATGTCTAAGAATGGATAAGTTGGATTTTGGGAGCCCAAATCAATAACCTTCGATTCATCTTGAGTTTTGGACCATCTAGCAGATGCCTAATTGTAAGGTCGAACAACCTATTTGACAGGATTGTTGGTATGATCTTAGAATCAGCCCTCAGATAAGGGACATAGGCTTGCCCATGCGATGCCTGATCCATTGATCAAATGACACACAAGTTGAATCACAAGACATTTGATGAACTTCTTAGATGTCTAATGATATCACTGGACGTCCGATAAATTAAGGTAAATAAAGGGCCTTAACACCACTCAAGGGGACATCTAAGCATTGAGCTAAACGGCTTATTTGACATTATCAGCTGTCTGATAATGTCAAATAAGCCGTTTAGCTCAATGCGATCTTGATTAAATTCAAGAGCTCTCAATAAAGACTAAAAGTACTTCCAAATAACTAATTCATGGCCGAATTGCTAAGAGTATGAAGGAATATTGGATCCTCGAGCCTTAAGTAAAACCTAAAGAAATCTAATAGGTTCATAGGATTAAGTAATCCTAGTATTGGACAAGAAATGGCGTAAAATGAGATGATTAGGTCATAATAGGGGGATCCCTAAGGTTAGACACCTCGACCTCGTGGACTAAGGGTTCATCATCGGGGGTTGGAGATCCATAGATATGGGGTAGTTAGTAGCTACTAGTGGTCAACCTTAGAACTTAGATAGTTCCTGGTTGCGATGATGAGCTAGGGGTTGTCATCGAAAGGAGGTACTTGTAGGTATCTTGATCTTGACTTGACATAATGATACTCGAGTACGAGAGCTTCTAGTCATGGCTTCAGTGCTGAAGGTGGACTGAAAGGGAACACTCAGAGTATATGTTTCAATGGGAGCATTGATGTGCCCTGTAACAATCTTGTCGATCCCGTTAGTAACATCATTTGGTCGTAGCCTCAGTATTGAGGCAAACTGAGAGGACACAACCATAATATATGTTCTGGCAGGAGCACTAGTGTAGCCCCTAAACATCTGACCAATCTTGCTACAAATGATTAGAATGATTGTTGACTGGACCTCGATGGATTCAAGTTAAGCTTGCTCTTTACGATCTTGAGGCATTAACCTAGGTAGCTTCCAAGAGATCCGACTATCCTGGTTAACGTCAACAATGTTCCCGTACAACAAAGACGGGTACACCTCACTCAAGGATCATTAGTGTTGCTAGTCTCTCCCCTCATTAAGAAAAGACTATCAAGGTTTGATACAAGGGGAAAATACGTCTCTATCACCTCTACTAGAGGGTTGATTCCTAGATCTGACCACCGAGGCGAGTGAGAGAATTGAATAATGATAATAAATCTTGGGATATTTGTCGGGTTGGGTAGTGTAGCTAGATGGTTGGCCTGTAGTGTAGATAATTGTATACTAGTTCTCTTTTGTTGGTACATGTAGTTTTGTCTCTACCAGGCAACTTGGCTTATCTTGCACTTGTGACCTATTTTTAAAACCCGATGGTGTGGGGTTATACCCTTGTGGTGAGCAGGTTGGAGAGAGTCTACTTAGAGCAAATGAGGCATCACTTCTATAGGACTCTGTCATTCATGGAGGACTTGATAGTGGAGTTTCAACATCTTAGACAACCATTGGACCCTCCCATTGACGACATGTGGGAGGCCCTAACCTAGTTCATTATCACTTCCTCCCTTCTACACCAGGCCATATGTTGAGAAGGTTACACTCGGAAAGCTTGAGGCATATCTTGAGTCTGTTAGTTATGATGTTTTGTAGGCCTTTTTTGTTATATAAATATTACAGTTGAGTCTTGTTTTCGATGAAATGTTGTAATATAATAGGTTGTGGCTCCTATATATATTATAAATATAAATTTTGGTATGTGGGTGATGTTTACTTAACTTTATACTATTTTCCTAGCATTTTACCTCACTTTTAATTATCTCTTGCTACTTTAAACTTGATATCCTATTTTGATTCTTTCGTTAAGGTTTATTAAGCATTGTCGTCTTAGTAACCAATAAAATGAACAACTTGTAATCTTAACCACTATAGTGATTGGAACCTTAGTGCCTTCACATCCACTAACCTAATTTTCAAACTTTTGAAAGAGTAGAGGGACTTGACAATCTAATATGAACAATTAGTTCGTAAAGGGGTAGACGTGCATTTAGCATTTTGATTGAAATTTCCCACTACACAAAGTCTTCTAGTTTGAGGAGTAATGGCTTTGCCTTTTAATTGAAGTTTCCCACAATATGTTCGATTGTAATTGCACGCTTTGATTGCACTGACAAGCTTTCCCGTCGTTTTTAACCCTTCTTCCAAAGGGATTTTTCCATGTAAATTTGGGTCTCCCTCCTCATTGATGCCTCGTTCGCATTGCATTGTTATTTTAACGAATGGTATTAGAGCCAAACTAGCATAGTCCTCGACATGGCAGCAGCTAAGAGGATATGGTATGATAGATGAACATTAACATGCAATTATAGCATTTTGAGACGTGTTGCAACTACACGCTTAGTTGAAAGAGTCAATCCCTAATAGGATCATTTAATGGGTGTGCAATCCAACGTTCATGGGAGGATCCATGTACCCAGACATATCTTGATAACTTGGATCTATTTAAAAGAATCTCTCTAGTCAACCTTACTTAATCGGGAAAGGCTCAATATTCCTTGTTGTGGATTCGTTTTGATCAAAATGCAATTGTTGATCTAAATATTGGCATGTGCTTACAAGTATGGGCAACAAACCAAGACGGCATCGATTGCTAAAATTTCGAGTGACGTTTTTGGTTTCTTGCGTGTACATGCAGTGCATATATATATATATGGATCATGTGAGTTCGATGGTGGGTGGCAGCAGCAGCAACAACAGGAAGTATAAAGGAAAAAAGTGATCAACTATTGGTTAATCGCTTAATTAATTTACTTACCTGATGATTTTCTCCACATGACATTGCTATTGAATTTGGAACTCGACGTGGTGTGACCGAAGCAGCAAAACCGCCCCATTTATTTATATATCTCTCTCTCACCTCTCTCTCTCTCTCTCTCTCTCTCTATTTGTATCTTCCTGACTCCGCCCTCCAACCATGGAAGTCTGTCCGTCTGTGCCCTATATATGTATAAGTTTCAGACGACGCAAACAAAGAGTGATAACTGAGATGATACGGTATGGAGATCAGAATTTTCCAACATCGAGAATTGGAATTTGTTCAAAAGGCGGAGGCAAAAAGTAGGAGCTAAAGACCACTGACCCGTTCCAGTCCATAATAGAACGGCAAATTATGCAATAAAAAGATATTATATGTATCCTGATTGAAGAAAGGGTCATTTTCCGTATGCTTTCACTATTTGAAGAGAGAAGAAATCGATACGGAAGAGGAAAGCGGGAAGAAGGCTGACTTTGAATTAAGACACCAACGACCATGGGATGTGATGGGATGGGAAGACGGGCGGGTATGATGGCAGGCGTCTCATATATCTATTTTACCAATCGTCCAGTCAGAGTCAAAGCCAAAGCCGAGAAAAAAACTAATTCGAATGAGATTGGCACATTAACGAGCGGAAAATTAGTTATAGCGAGAGTTCGACTTGATCATCGCCAATGTCACGCTTACATATGCATGTAAAATGTTTACGGGTTTGCCACAGATGCTATCAAATTTTTTTGATATTATATAATTACCACCGTAATTTTCATATGCAAAAAATGCCACCTATGTCACCTAGTCGTTCACTTTTACAAAAAAAAAAAAAAAAAAACCACTCAAATTAAGTTTTGTTAGGATGATTTAATGCTTTCGTGTAAAATACATTAGCAAATATTTATTTTCAGCTCATCATAAACTTTGAAAAAATTGCAATTATATATGAGGATGTTGCAGTTAAAGATAACCAACTTAATTTATTGTGCCAAATGTGAAAATGATGGTGACAATTACGTAATATCAAATTATTTTTTAAAAAATTATATAATGTCAAAAGTTTTTAAGGTCATTTGTGTAAAAACCTCAAACATTTATATACAATGAGTTTGAGTCTTACGCGCATGGATGTAGGCACATATAAAAGGGGCATTGCAATTGTCCGTGTATTACATTGCTCAGTCTTTTCAACAACTTTCAAGAGGAGAAGTGAAATGACTTTTCTCAAAGGTTCTTCAAAATTTTTCACAATTTTAGAGGTGTTGATGTAATTTTAAATTCTCTGAATTTTAGTTTATGGACTCTACGGGAACAAGGAGATCTTGTGGGAGTAGACTCGCAATTTACCCCTCATTTCTCACCATCAACCCACACACACAACTAAACCCTAACCCTCTTCTTTAAAAACCCCCCATTACCTCTCCACCCTCTCCACACCTCCAACACCACCAACACCACCTCCACCTCCACCACCTTGCTGCCGGCGACCGTCTTCTCCCCCATCCCCTTGCAGCCATGAATGGGGGAGAAGGAGAGGGGAGGAGCATGGTGGAGAGGGAGAGGGAGAGAGTGTGGGCGAGGGAAGGAGCATGGAGGAGAAGAGAGGAGCATGAAGGACACCCTCCATTCGCCTCGCCATAGCCATCCGTCACCTTCTCGTTTCTCCCCCCCTCGCGGTTGTGCGTAGAAGGAGGAAGAGAGGGGAGCAGGAGGTGTGAGGAGGAGGAGAGGAGAGGAGCTAGGGAGAGGGGGCGGCGAGTGCAGCGGAGGAGCTGAAGGAGAGAGCGCGAGGGAGGCAGCTGCTGCAGCTCCATGGGAGGAGAGGAGTTCGCGAGAAGAGGAGCTTCGCGAGGAAGCTTTGTGCACGGACATTTCTGCATTATCAGATGCCTGCAACCTCTATCAGATGTCTGGAGGTGTCGTCGGACATTTGGAGATGGCTTAGGACGTCTGACAGCATGTAGGGTGTCGATGTATATACCCTGCACGAGCTTGCATACATGTACGATAGTATTTGAGGTGTTGCATTTAAGCTATGCATGCATGTGCAGGTACAAGGACGTTGGAAAGGCGCATGATGCAACCTTCGAGGTGCTTTAGGACATTTGGAGACCGTGTTAGACGTTTGACTGCTCTTCCTGACGATTGTGAGCAGTGTTAGATGTCTGGAAGCTCCCTTAGATGGCTGCAAAGGGGTTTAGACGTCTGAAAAAGACATAGGAAAGTAAGGCGAGCTTTTGCGATCGTTTAGGACATCTGGGACTTGCCCCATACCTCTGACTTTGGTTAGAGTGGGTGTTTTTGGCTGGTTCAGGACCCAAACAGAGTCAATTTTTTGCAAAGTATCGTTAGTTTCCGTTCGGGATTCTCTACGTGTTAGTGTCACACCTAACACGTAGAGGTGTTAGGTCAATGGTATAGGTCTCCAGTCCGTAGTGTACATGGGACCCGTGGAGACGTCGGGATCTATCGTACGAGCCCCCATTCCAACCGTATACCTCAGTAGAGTAGTCATCTCTAATACTGTGTTTTAAATGGTTAAAGTGCATCCTCTATTAGAATGATCTTATTGAACCATGGGATATGAAATGAACCTTAGGACTAAGAAGGATGAATGTACATTACTTGAACCACGTTATTATACTCTAAAATGCATGTTAAAGTCTTTACTACTAGCAACTGAATAGTTAAGTGATGTAGTGATTGCTTAAATTATTAAATCACGACCTTCCTATTATACGGTTGAAAATCAGAATGTGAAAAGTGATACATGCCATATATGAAATGAGATGAGTACGATGCATGAACCCTACGGGGAACTAGGAAAGGAATCAAGTACACTAAAACGAATATTGGATGTATAATGAAACATGTTACCTACGGACTAGTTGGTTGTATGGACTTGGGTATGCAAAGTGAGCTGACCCTCGTGTACGTGGTACCGAGGAGAGCTACTGTCACTTTAGTGTAGGGGGAGCTAGCCACCCCTTGGGTTAGGACCCAGGATTAGGATTGATCACCATACACCGACTCTTGTTAGGCCCACTGCGTAAATCGGGATAGCCAGGTGAGGGTATGCAGACTGTTGAGGGGTGTGGCCTTTGTTTTGTTCTATGCTGTACGTTTGGGTGTACCTGTTAGCAGAAACGACTGACTGCTAACTACCCGTGCGCTTATCGCGTGTGCCATAGTCATCGTTACGTCACGGCCATGACTCCAAGGTGATAGATCGGGTGTAGGACTATCACGGGGTGCTCTCCTGGCTAGGAGAGTGCTATGTGTACATTCTGCATCGCGAGAAAACTGCATCAAGATCGTTCCCTTAGGGAATAAGCGGATTTGAGAAATGTTGTGGACCCTTACTAGAAACTGAATCAAACACATAGATGTTTAAATGGAAACAAATAATAATACATAATTGGAAATTGAATGGTTAATTAGCTGCTTGTTTCCTTTATGTTTAATTGCATGTAAATAACTTATCTACTACTCTACTCAGCATTAGCTAACCACAAATTTATATAACCATATTCAGGTAAGGGAGTTGAGCAGCCAATGCCACCAACTGCAGAGGGTGTTAGGCCCAGCCGAACCTAGCTGTAGTTATTCTTTCTCTTTTCCGTTGTTGAGGCTTTTTGTTAGTAGTGAGTACTTTTAGCATATGATACCTGTTTCTGTTATGTTTCTCTCTGCTTTTGTGTGATGGTTATGTCAGTGAACATTTCTATTCCATTTGTGGCATGTAATATTTCTGAGATATTATGTTATATTTCTGTTGCTGTTTGTTATCCATTTCTGCTTAGTTACATTGCATGTGTGGTTGTGGAATATTTTATGCATTTGGTTATTTTTCGTTGGATGACTGGGTCTTGGGATTTAGTCGAAGCGAGCCGTTCTCGGGTTTTGTAGGGAGCCGGCATCAGGTCGTAACAAGAAGTCATGCAAACTAGGTAAGAACTTCCATATTCGTGTCCATAACTCATCAATTGACACTAAGTTAAAGTTGTTTGGAGAAGTCAAATAGAAAGTTATGTGATAGGCTAAAAGCCAGGATTCCAATTGCCAAAATATGCTAAAAAGATGAATTTTGTTTTTGATGTAGTTTTACACATAAAATGACGTATCGTCGTATTTGATTGCGTGGTAGAAAATTACTTTTCAAAATAATTAAAATAATCACTCAATGAGGAGCATGTCGTATCTATAGGGAGGTAATATTCTATTAAAATTTGTCACTATTAAAATTCAATGTTCACTATTAATTTCCCCAAAAATCAAGCCAAAACCCCCTTCAGATTAGGCAAACAATGTCAAGAGATGTTAGAATATTATTAACACAAAAGAGGAGGACCTCACCATAAAAGTCCATAATAGTATACTAATAAATCAAAAATCTATGTAAATATTAATTGGAATGGAAACATGGGAACTTCTTCCGTGAGCTGTTTCGCACATGGAGGCTTAAGGCCGATGGCGAGGTGATAGCCGGAGGTAGCCCCGCTCAGGCCGCACTCGACGGTGGTGGCAGTGCAGCAGATGGCGGTTGACGGCAGTCGCAAGGAGGAGAGGAAGGTGGCGGGTGGAGGTGGGTTGTTGCTGTGTGGAGCAGCTCCATGCGCATGCTATGAGAGGTCAACCGTGCGTCGAGGGTGGAGCGGAAAGAGGCCGGTGATGCGTCGACCAACGCGAGCAAGGGGCTCGCTGCATGCGTGGGAAAAGCTCGGAGGTATGCGGCGGCTTTGCTGGGCTACACGTGTGAGGGGGGGTTGGTGCTACTGCTGGCTGCTGCACGCGAGTGGGGGGTACGCGCGGGCAGGGGGCGAGGGGCGGCGACACTGGTGGGCTTGCATGTGAAGGAGGAGCAGCTGGTGGCTGCTCACTACGGAGGTTTGGGTTCCTTCGGTGGTGTGATTGCATAGGAGAAACAGAGGAAGAAGAAGACGAAAGAAGAAGGAGAATGGTGATGGTGCATGGAGGTAGCGGTGGTTTGTGGGGTGAAGAAGCACAATGATGCAAGTGAGCTTCGAATGGTGGTGTGATCTATCATGTCACACGCCTACAGTGGTGGAGGCTCGCTGTCACGATTGAGGCCGACGGTGGTGGAGTAGAAATGTGCTTGATGCACGCACAGTGATGGAATCAAGGTGGAGGCCTCATGAGCTTGGTGGCTTTCTCTCCTCTCTTAAAGCTGCGGGGGAAGAGAAACAGAGGGAGGAGGAGGGACGTTCAGATCCACATCCTCCACTCCTCTTCACTACCGCCTTCATTTTCAACTCTACCCATGAATGCCTTGTTGGAGAGGACCTATTTGTTGCTGCGCGAAGAAGAAAGAGATTGAATAAAGAAATGAGCGTTATTTATCCAATAGCTCTTAAAAGAAATGTGAAATAACACAATGCATGTAATGCAACCTAATTGATTAACTATACTAATACATACTTATTTTAAGTAAATTCTAAATATATTTAGATGTGAACGTAATGCATGAAATATACAAATAAGTGAATTTATAGACTAATCTATTTACATCTTATTGTATACTATTTATATTTTATTATTAATTTAATATCTAGGCATTAAAATATATAAATAGCTCACAAATATGAGTTCATCAAATACCCTCATGCCTAGGTTTTGCTAGTCCCTAGTAAACTCAAGCAATATCCTAACACTCCAAGTAGACTAGCTTACCCAATCGGACTTCCCTTAGAAATATGTTAAGTTACAAACTTAGACGTAAGGTACCCAAGTAGATGCCTAGTTACAGACTACGTTGGTTAAGGACAAGTTGCAGGCCTAGGTTTCTTTGATTTCTAGCTTTACCCTAGGGTCTATTGGTCCCAGAGTTTAAAGCATCTATGGATGTGCATTAGTCTTATTTCTTTGAAGTTGGTATGATTGCCATCCTAGAAAGAGAGTAAGAAAGATTTTTTAAATAAATAAATATATATATATATTTTGTTTGATTCCTCTAAGTTTAATCTTGGATCAGCTATCAATATGGTATATGCCGGATTCATTGTCCCCATCATCGAACCTCGAAGGGTGCCTAGCTTTCAATGCTTCGAGATATTATTGGCCATGGCGACCCTAAGAACTTTTGGCAATCGACACTTTGAGATAATATCGCCTATGAATTTCTTAAGCAAATTCTAGCCTGTGGTAATCGGCACTTCGAGATAGGGTTGCCCATGGTACCTAAACCACATAATGCACTTGCATACCCCCAGTAGGATGGATATCCTAAGAGACAAGTGCTGCAGAGGTGTTGTGTTATCATCGCATCATCAAGGTGAATATATATTCCACCTCTCATGAGGTAGGAACTCATCCAATCAAGTTATATTTTCAAGCTTCTCCTAAGTCAGAATCGAGAGAATCATTTTTTTTTTTTTCAAGAATCGAATTAAGGTGATTACTATTTACACAAGACCAAGTGTGTGTGAAATGTAAATGCTTAGGTTACGAGGACTCGTAAACCAAAAAGTAGAAAAAGACACTAAGTACTACCCAACCCTTAACTCAATCCTTAGCTTTCTTTTCTCAACCTCTTGAGGAATGATCCACAACTTAACTCCTACTTAAGTTTTTAAGTTCACAAAGTACCCTAAGGGTCTAAATCTAGTAACTCAACTTAGCTTCTAAAGTCAGACACCTAGAGTCAACTTAATCTAACCTAAAGTCCTGATCTTATGCCTAAGAATGCAGGGCCTAGCCAATTAAGCTCAATGCATTTTTTTTGGGTGCAAATGCATGCTATGCAATGTTATGCAGATGCATGCAATTATGTATATATGCTATGTATATCCCCTAAGTACACACCCCATGCCTAAAAAATGCAATGTCCTCATTGCATAAAAGGGTATTACCTAGGTCACAGTTGACCTGCCATTATTTTGTTGGCAGCCGAGTAGCCAAAGAATCTGCAAGTCAGGTTTAAAGATTGCAGAAATAAGCCCTAAAAATGAGTGTAACAATATGGGCCTAGAAAACAAGCAACCTAGGATGTTGGTGAGCTGATGATGGATACCAATGGCAAATGCTCGCCCAACCAAGATGAAGGATGGGAATGAAATTGTCCCAGGTCACCGGAGGAGGTTTTAAATAATAGGTGGGAATAGTGACTTCCGGAAGGGTAAGGGGAGAATAACAAGGATCCTCTAAAAGAATGTGGAAGGAATAGTGTAAAGATATACCTCCAAGGTGATGGACTGACCATAGAAAGCATCAATTCATACCCAGTATCCCATTACAAGAGATATTGGTTCTCTAAACCCCTCGGTAAGAACAAAAGTGAGTAGTTTCCTAATCCAAGGATCGTCTAGGGTGTCCAAGTTTCGAGGTTGTGGGATGGCTGTAAGATTAAGATTTGGTCTAATCGACTTAGTATCCATTCCTAACAGCCTTTCTAGTTCCTCAATCGCACCCCTAGCATCCCTTGTAATAACATAAGTATCTACCTGCACTTCATTAGCGATCATTTTTGCACATGGAGTCAAATTTTCGCCTTTAGACATAGGCAAATCGGAGGGCAAGTACTTTCATTCATATTCTCCTCCCACTTAAGGCGTGGACCTCTCAAGGAAGTATCATCTAGCGAGGAAGGTTCAAAATCAATCTTCAAAAAGTAGCTATTCTCCCTTACATAATCTCCAAAATTTCCTTCCAACTTAGGCCACGGCTCTCCCACGGGAGATGCATTTAGTGGAGAGGTATAAAAGTCATCCTTAATGGGGTAAGTTAGGTGGCTAATGTCCTCTTTTTCTTGTTGACCTACTCTCGAAGATTCTCCTGATAATTCAATCATTTCGTCTTGAGTTTTCTGTATTTCCAGTTTCAAGGTGAAGTCATTATTATTTTCAGGAGAGAAGTTAGGCTCAGGGGTATAGTACCTAGGAGTTTCTGTCTAACCATTAACATTATTTAGGGAGGGTGGGTTGGGTATTTCTATGGTATATGGGATATCAGATTAGGTATTTCCTGCTCCTAGATTCTGCTCATCGTGATGGGGCTTAATCAAACCAATACTTTTATAGTAGGAGTAAAAAGGATTCCAATGACTGTCATTATGTCCATCAAAGGATGGACCATCTCAGCGTATGGGATCGAAGATTGTAGAGTGGGGGTAGGGGTGTGGGCAAGAGGTGAAAGAGAGGTGGTCAAAGTGGTCCATTCTTACCACACCAAAGTCAAAATTTTCCCAAGCTAACACAATTCAAAAGACTTTTTAGGTCTTTACAGATTTAGGCACTCGACTTTAGTTCGAATTGTAGGTGACAAAACAAGTTGCTGAATCAATTACGATTCTATTTGTCTACCTACGAAATGCCTAAAAAGACCTAGTTGGAGATTAGGAGCTCTTCCCTAAAGCTCAAATGGTAAAGCAACTCCGAAGATGGAAGATCGAGGGATGCAAGTAGGCCTAAGCCTTCCTTTGAAACAATGCCACCCAATGGGATTTATGTGGTGCTTCTTAACTACCCTCAAAAATCCGTGACAGGGTATCCCCTTTTTTGGATTTACAAAACCTTTGATTTAAAGTTCTAAACACTTTAGAATCAACGATAGGAGGGCTCTCGTTCTAGTGGTTCCAAGACTTATGAGGTGTCTAAATGACTGCCTTGGTGCAAAAATCAAATAAGTGTGCATACACCGTAAAAATTTTTTGGGTTTGAATTTTTTAACAGCACTTCAAGTTTTCACCTCAACTCCTTGGGTTTTAATGGTTCCTCCTTTGATTAAAGTACATTTTCAAGAAAAATATCTGACCACTTGTTAGATCTTTTCAATTCAATTAGGTGGTCTTGTAATTAAATCCAGATGTAAATGTGTGATCAAGATATGGATGCAAAGTAAGAGGATACGCACTTCCAGCAATCAATAATGCAATAATGCACGCAATGCAAAAAATAAGGCTTAGATACTGCTCAAAAATCCTAAATGGTTGTCACTAGGGGCAGGCAGCTTCTAGCAGATAGCTTGTGTTTTTCTTTTTCTTTTTTTTACCTACTTATGCACAATCAAGAAAAAGGATAAACTAACCACAAAATAAAACAAAAACCTAAAGGTCAAGAAATGGGAACAGCCTTTCGAAAAATTACCTACGCAGGGGCCTAAAATAATGGCGGGGAACAAACTCCTCGAATATACCCCAGAACAAGAGTCTCAAACCGAATAAATGTGCAAGACAAATAAAATCAAGTTTAAAGTCTAAATCCTACACTACTCAGATCAACGAAGATGATAATCACTTCGGGTGTTCTCCAGTGGTGCAATCAAGGTTCACCTTGTTGTATGCGGAAGACGTACGCAAAAAGGATTGGATTTTGAAAAACCTGTCATTGTCGTTCAATTTGCGAAGAAATTCATCAATAAATAAATTTATATTGAAACTCTAAGAATTTTGTGTCGAACACATGGAGGCGGACATTTGATTCAAAACCGCATTTGTTTAATTGTTATGAAATAGATTAGCTGGTCGAAAATTAGCTATTTATTTAACAAATAATAAATAGAAGAGAGAGGGAGAATATTACAAATAAAGATAAAAGAGAGGTAGAATAAACATGGATTTCATAACCAAATGCTGTTCATTACACTAATCATTACAACTAGAAAGCAGGAAATCTACGCTAGAAAGCAGTAAATTTATTCTAGAAAGCAGTAAAGAGAATGGAGAGATAAGTATCCTCTTCGACGATTGCTTGGAGGACGAGCCGGACGGGGCGACGCCTGGGAGACAAAGGACGAAGGAGGACGTAGCAGGAGGAACTGGAGGCGAGGCAGGACAACGTCGTCATGGTGGGATCCGCTTCCCGAATTGAGTGAGAGGATAATAACGGGATGCTCCACGAAGGGGGGAGAAGGTGAAAAATTTCTAGTTTTAACTCTAATGAAGCATCCCAGGTTTAGGACAAGCTCTTAGAGCTTTGGAGGGGGTGAGAGAAGAGAGGAAGGGATGGGAATTTCATAGGGTAGGGGTCTCCTTTTATAGTTGCAAGGATTGGGGATAATTTGGACATTACATATTCAAAACATTAAATGAGGGGGTCTTTAGTGACGAAATTAAGCATCACTAAAGACCCGATCGTGGCCTTACGTGCGCACCCGCCTGCACCCTCTCTCCTTCCTCGCGCCTCAACGTAAAAGCCACGTTCTTGCGCTCTCAGCCGTCCGATCAAGAGATCGGACAACTTAGAGTGCTCGAACTCTTCTTCAGCCGTTGAGAGTCAGCGCTTGCCTCCCCTCAGCCGTTGGATCCTCGCATCCAATGGCTCAAATCACGCGCACACCCCCCCCCCCCCCCCCCCATCTGATCAGGCGTTTGGATCCTCGTAGGATCACGCATGCCTCCATCACTGTTTGATCTCCATATAACGGCCGAAATCAACATGCCTTGCTCCCTGGCTGAATTGAGGTGCTCAAAGAGGCTCAAACCCGCACCCTCTACTCCTGAGCATAAGGTGTGACCAATACGCTAAGGCCGAGAGTTGGTCACATCTTCATCCAAGGTGCGCGTGCTTGTGGCCGCTGGATCAAGATCCAACGACCCAGATTTGATCTTGCGCTATAGGAGAGAGTGAGAGCGCGGTGGGTCTTCATACTTTTACTGGGTTAGTTTGGGCAGTCATGATGGCGCCACGTGGTGCCATCTTGACTGTCCATATTCTATGTGTTGTCGACAGTGTCACGGATGTCGGCTTGGATCGATTTTCGCGCCGTTAGGTTGCGATCGTCGATCCGAACCCATCAGTGTAGTCGGATTTGTTATCTGAAGTGCAGATTGACACCATCTTGGCCCTTGATCTCTGAGCTTCCTCGGACTATATCTGGTGCTACAGATGTCTGATCGGGGCGATCTTGGAGTCGTTGAACTCCAATTGTCACCCTGATCAGATCTGTACGATTGGATCCTCGGTCTGAGGCCCTGATTAAAAGTCGCCTTGTCCTTGACCACAAAATGAGACAATTACCATACAATTTATGTAATTTGACCTAAATGCATGATTATGCGTGTTATGCAATATTTACAATGTATGATGCTAATATGGTATTAAGAATATGCATTAATAAACATTTCTGGCTATTTAAATGTATGCACATCACACCTCAGTCATGTGCGCAGCAACGTTTGGTGGTGGTTGCTCTTTCTCCCAAATGTGTGGCTTACTGGCAACGTCCAAGGTCTTGCACCAAAAAGATCGAAGTGAAATATGCCTAAAAAATAATGTGTGAACAAATAAATAAATAAGTGCGAGTTTAACAGATCTCTTGCCTCCCCGGCAACGTCGCTATTTGAAAAGACGAATTTCATTTTTGATGTTTTACACATAAAATGACGTATTTGGTTGCATGGTAGAAAATCGATTTTCAAAATAATTAAAATAACCACTCAATGAGGGGCGGGTAGTATCTACACGGAGGCAATGTCCTATTAAAATTTGCCACTATTACAATTCAATATTCACTATTGATTTCCACTAAAATCAAGCCAAAGTCTCCTTTAGATTAGGCAAACAATGTCAAGAATACTATTAACGCAAAAGAGGAGGGCCTTCACCATAAAAGTCCGTAGTACATTAATAAATCAAAAATCTAACCCTCTCAATGGCATGTGAATGTAAATATTAATTGGGATGAAAACAAGGGAACTTCTTTCGTGAGCTGCTGTGCATATGGAGGCTCAAGGCCGGTGGTAAGGTGGCAGCTGGAGGTAGCCTCGCTCAGGCCGCACCCGGCGGTGGTGGCAGTGTGGCAGATGGCGACCGACGGCAGTTGTAAGGAGGAGAGGACGGTGGCGGGTGGTGGTGGGCTACTGCTGTGTGGAGTAGCTCCATGCGTGTGCGGTGAGAGGAAGTCAACTGCGTGTCGAGGGTGGAGCGGGAAGAGGCCAGCGTTGTGTCTGAAATTCCCTTCGAAGAGGGGGTGACGTAATAATATGCGGAAATAAAATATAAAGCAATCTCAAAAATCAATCGCACAATGTACACAGGTATTTTTAGGTGGAAACCAAAACCGGGTGAAAACTACCACCTAACCCTCACGAGTTAGGATTTTCCGATCAACCAAGTTGATCAAAATCCACTAAACGAATCACTTTGAACGAGGGTGATTCAACCTCAGTACAACCACGCTACAAGTACGAGGGTAGCGTTCCTCAACCCCTTCTCTCCACGAGAAGGATTTTGTCCCACGAAGGAGACGGGAATTCGCAAAGCGAATACCCAACCAAAATACAAAGATAAAATAAAATAGCAGTCCTATAGAGCCAACAAAATTAAACCTAGCTTCTATAGGAAATAGGAAACTCCCCTTTGCAAGGAGTGCGTCGACGATGACGCGGTGCGTGTGCCACGCGATGGCGCTACGTCGCTCTCGTGAACAACAGTGGGAGAGCGGGCGCGCAAACTGAATTTAGCTCTCAAGATGATGGAGCTTGAGCTTAGAGAGCAAGAGCTTCTTTTCTTTGGACACAAAAGGTTTGAAAGTGTATTGCAAGGTGTGTGTCTTGTTTTTCTAAGTGTGTCTCTTCTTTTATATTTGTGTTGCAAAGGTTCCCCTCTATTTATAGAGGCCTTAGGAAGGCTTTAGAAGGCTTAGGAAAGGTTCTATAGCCGTTGGGAACAAAGTCTAAGTGAATCAGCCCGAAATCAGGAACAATCATTGTTCTGACAGGCTTATCAGACGTCTAATTCTAGCATCAGACGTCTGGAAGTTCACTATAAGACGTCTGATTAGAAGATCAGACGTCTGATTCTATGCGGGTTTCTCCCTGACTTGAATCAGATCTAAACAGGGTTTTTACGCAAGTCCATCAGACGACATACAGGACGTCTGACACTAAGTCTGGACGTCTGGAAACCTACTTTTACTGTGGGAATTGATTTCCAAACGTTGCAACGGCTAGAAAATCTCTGAGAAGAGATTTTGGGTCAGCCGAGGCAAAACGGTCAATTATCAGACGTCTGGGAAGACCTATGGACGTCTGATAAGGCTCTAACGGTCATATACTGCCGTGCTTGCTAAGTTAGCCAACGGTCCACTATCTGGACGTCTGGCAAATCCATCAGACGTCTTCTAAGACGTCTGGTCTAAGGTCTGGACGTCTGATTTCATCAGACAGAAAACTAAGTCCAGCCTAACAGTTATCAGACGTCTGAAACAACAGTCAGACGTCTTAAAATTCTTTATCAGACGTCTGATTTTTGGATTAGACGTCTGGAAATGCTGTTTGAGCCCTATATTGGTTTTCTAGGTATTCTACAGAAAACCTAAGTATCCTAGGGTTGTGCAGGTGTTCCTAGGACTACTTTTAGGGTACTTTGAGGCTCTTTAACATAATGTTCTAAGGAATCAAAAAGAGCAAGAAAATAAATACAAGAGATACATGAAAGGATAAAAAAGGATCTATCCTATTCTTCTTGTCTTCCATCTCCAATCTTTCGCTCCACGCGAACCTCCTCTGTTTTCCGTCAAGCTCTTCCAATCCGTCCTGGATGCGAGCTCGAACTCCGTCTAAACACGTCCACATTTGCAATTGACCTGAAATCTAGGACTCAAATTGCAAATGTTAAATAACACGTGTTTTGTTATCATCAAAACAAATGATCGTGGTGCTCTAGCACCAACAGTGTCGACCAACGCGAGCGAGGGGCTCGCTGCATGCGTGGGCAGGGCACGGAGGCGAGAGGCGACTCTGCTGGGCTACATGCGTGGGAGAAGCGGGGGAGTTGGCGCTGCTGCTGGCTGTTGCACGCGGGTTGGAGGCGAGGGGCGGCGGCGCCGGTGGGCTCCCGTGTGAAGGAGGAGCAGCCGGTGGTTGCTCACTGCAGAGGTTTAGGTTCCTTCGGTGGTGTGTGGTTGCAAAGGAGAAACAGAGGAAGAAGAAGACGAAAGAAGAAGAATGAGAATGGTGATGGTGCGTGGAGGTAGCGGTGGGGTTGATGGTGTTGTGGGGGTGAAGAAGTACAATGATGCAAGTGAGCTCTGGATGGCGGTGTAGCCTATCACGCCACATGCCTACGGTGGTGGAGGCTCACTGTCATGATTGAGGTCGGCAGTGGTGAAGTGGGAATGTGCTTGATGCACGCACGGTGATGAAATCGGGGTGGAGGCCTCTCGAGCTTGGTGGCTTTCTCTCCTCTCTTAAAGCTACGGGGGAAGAGAAACAGATGGAGGAGCAGGGACATTCAGATCCACATCCTCCACTTCTCTTTACTGCCGCCTTCATTGTCAACTCTGGTCATGAACGCCTTGTTGGAGGGGAGGCATCTGTTGCTGCGTGAAGAAGAAAGAGATTGAATAAAGAAATGATGATTATTTATCCAATAGCTCTTAAAAGAAATGTGAAATAACACAATCATATAATGCAATCCAGTTGATTAATTGTACTGATGCATATTTATTTTAAGTGAATTCTAAATATATTTATATATGAATGCAATACATAAAATATACAAATAAGTGAATATATAGACTAATCTATTTACATCTTATTGTATGCTATTTATATATTATTATTAATTTAATATCTAAGTATTAAAATATATAAATAGTCCACAAATATGATTTTATCATATGCCACGCCTAAGGGTGTTCAAACAATCTGCTAATCTTAGGTACCCACCCAACCCATCATTTTTGACCCTATTAGGTCGAATATCCATTTATAAAATATAGGTCGGGTACCCATTAAATATGATCTGTTACTTCTCGGGTCTCCATTTGAATACCTGTCGAGACATCCATGGGTATCCATTAACTGACCCATCATATGACCTGTCCATGGTCCATCCATATTGCTAATCTCATAACCCAACTAAGCCAACTTGCGACCCCCCTTTCCTCAGTTCTCACTCTGCTCACAGCTTAATCCAAACCCATTGGTCATTACAAACCTTATCCCTTCAGATGGATCGGGGAGAGGGGCTACTAGCAGGGGCGAGGGTCGGGAGGTGGAGGAGGAGGTCGCATTGCAGTCGACATCGGCGGAGGCGACATCGAGGCTTCTCGGGACAACGGATCTAGACTTGATCCAGCTTGCATGGTCGCAGGCATGGTCGAGCTCCGAAGCAAGGAGGTGCTTGAGGTCACAGAGCTCGGATTGAGAGTAGGTGAAGATGTAGAACGTGACATGACCATCGAAGAGGGTCTTGTCACGATAGCTTCAGTGCTTCGATGCTTCCTTCCCTTTCTCGATCCTTCAACACGACAAACCCCATCCTTGTCGTCTTCGGTTACACATGCCTTCCTGATAATGTGTGATGTCCGTGCATCGTTTCTCATCGTCGCTAGTATGTACATAGCCCGGTAATTGTGCGCATTTCCTCCGACCCCATTTTGAAGATATTGTTACATACTTAAAGTTTCCATTTTTTTTTCGAAAGAAAGAAATGACCGGTATTCGTCGAGATTATTGATATGAGATTTATTTTTATTTTTTATATTATATTATATATATATTATTATTATTTATTTATTTTTACTTTTTAGTATTTTAAAATTTTTAATTTTAATTTTATTTGAGAACATTTTTCTTATTAAATTTATATTTTATATAAATTTATTTTTAATAAATATTTTTATATATTTTAAAATATTTTTATATATTTATAAAAGTATTTTATCATTTTAATGAATATTATCATATATATTTTTATTTTTAAAATAATTTTATTTAAATTATATTTCATGTCTTTACATTTTTATAGTTTAGCTAAATTAGTCAATTGGATATCCAATGGGTACCCATAACTTAATTTAACATAATTGGATATCATATATATTGGATTTTGATTTGAATGGATCCGTTCAAGTCATGACTCAATTGAGATTAGGTCGAGCCGGATCAAAATGAGAATGAGGCAGATACTCAAAATGCACCAACACCCCTAGCCATCCATAACAGACTAATTAAGCAATTGAAAGTCCACTGTCATTGAGATACTTTGATTCTTGTGAAAAGCCAAGTTTAAAAATTTACGCTCCAACGAATCAAGATAACATGACATGCAAGGAGATTTAGCTCCAGGAATACCACGACGGGGGCATCAAGTACAAAATAGTGCCAAAAAAAACTTGTCCCATTTGTTGATTATTAAATGCATTAAGGGCACTTCAGACTTTTCTATGTAACCAAGCTGTTGTAACAGCTGCACTTGCAACCAATTCTGTTCACCTCAAGTCTATAAATAAAAGAGGTACCTGAGCATTGAGCATTGGGTACTATGATTCTACCTCTACTATACAGACCCATAGATTCTAACATGGTATCAGAAGTTACACAAAGCTAACAAAATGATTAGTGCTGCTCTTTGACGGGTTAGGGATCAGATTTATCAGATTTTTTATTCCAGTTGCCAGATCTCTGCTCGTCTTCGACAGATTGATATTGTGTTGCGACAAATCCGTGGGGATCAAGATCAGGTTCGTGCTGATCTAGGGATTTTGCAGCTTCTGATCAATAAGCAGTAAGTTTTCTTTGTGATTCCTATGGCTGCCGGTAGTTCCTCAACTATTGGCTCCACTTCTTCCTCGGCAAATCATCCAATACCTCAACCACCTGCATCTATACAACATAATGTCCCATACAAGTTAAATTCCTCAAACTTTTTTATTTGGAAAGCTCAATTTCTACCTTTACTACACGTGTATGATCTATTGGGGATAGTAGATGGTTCGACAACTGCTCCTCCTAAATTTCTTCAACAGACCACATACAACTCTATTTCTCAGGTCTTAAATGATGAATATCTAGTGTTTGGCAAAAAAGATCAACTCATCTTGAGTTGTCTTGTGTCATCTGTCAGTGAAGACATTTGCATTCAGATCTCAGATCTCTCCTCTTCTCTCATGAAGTCTGGGGCTATCTTGAGAGAATGTTCGGTTCTAATACTAAGGCTTAGATCTTTCAATACCGATCTGAGCTAAGTCAATTGAAGAAGGGTGATACTACTATTATTGATTTTGTGTACAAGGAATGACAAATAGCATTAAATCTTGCCACGGCTGGGAAGAAACTTGATAATGATGATATCATCCTAGCCATTTTAAATGGTTTAAGCTCCGATTATGATGCAATAATGTCTGTTATCACTTTAAAAGGAAACTTATCATTTGATGAAGTTAATTTACTTCTAAGTCATGAACAACGTTTAGTGCGTCAGCAACAACCACCTGCTATGTCTGTTAACCATACCACCAGAGGTGGTTATCGTGCCCAAAAAGGCAATCGTGCTCGACGTAATTTTCCAGAGGCAACCACTTCAACTCGAGAGGAGGACGTCCTCCACATATGTCCTCTAATCCAAGGAATCCATCTAAAGCTGGAATCAAGTGTCAGACATGTGGACTGTTGGCATCATTATGACACTGCACCAATGGCCAATTTAGCTGCGGCATCAATTCCAAGTACCCAAGCCTAAATTGCAGACTCAGGCGCCTCACATCATATCTCACGCTCCATCAATTTCTTGGACAATGGATCTGATTATGGAGGATCTGATCGTGTTATCTTTGGAAATGGGAATGGTGAGTTGATATCTCACATTGGCCATAAAATTATTCCTACCAAAACTAATGATTTACGGCCTCAAATTATTTTAACCGTTCCTCAGGCTTCTAACAACTTAATGAGCATTTATCAGTTCACCAATGATAATAATTGTTATTTCAAATTGTATCCTGATTCTTTGGTGGTTAAGGACATTCAGAGCAAGGAAGTCCTGTTGAAAGGCCACACTAAGAAGGGGCTATATCAGGTCTGGTTACCAAAAGGTGAAAATTGTGCTAAAGAAATGGTTGCTTCAGTTACTTTGCCTCAAGCTTCTATGATGATCTGGCACAAACGCCTGGGATACGCCAACAACAAAGTCATACAAAGGATTCTCTCCAACAATAATATTCCAGTCACTTCTCAGTATAATAAAACCTCGCCTTGTTCTACATGTTGTAAAGCAAAGCCACATATGATACCGTTATATTCTACTGGTTCGGTCAGTTCTAGTTCGTTTGATATCATTTTTTCAGATGTATGGCAGTGTCCATGTCTTTCGTTTGAAGGCTACAGATGTGAGCTATATTGATGATTTTTCAAAGTTTCTATGGATCTTTCCTTTGAGACAGAAAAGTGATGTATATAACATCACTATCAATTTATTTCCTATGATTCATAAGCAATTTGCAAAACATATTAAGGTTTTTCATTCATATTGAGGTGGAGAATATCCAAAAATACATCAGTGGTTTCTTCAACAGGGAGTTCTTCACCGAATCTCAGCACTGTATACCCCACAACAAAATGGGTGTACCAAGAGAAAAAATTGACATATTGGAGAAATGCTAAGGGCCTTATTATTTGAAGCTAATGTTCCTAATAGATTTTGGTTTCATGCTGCATATCGTGGTACTCAGATAATAAATGTCTTGCCTTCTCCTAATACAAGTCTTTAAGTCTCCTCATGAGCTTTTATATGGAACTGCTCCTAAATATGCTTCTTTCAGAATATTTGGTTGTGGGTGCTTCCCATATCTCAAACCATATACCACCAACAAATTGCAACCACGCTCAACTCTCCACATTTGTCTTAGCTTCAATGCCTATCATAAAATTTATCAATGTAACAATCCAATCAAAGACAAAATTATTTTGTCTTGAGTTGTCACCTTCAATGAGCAACTCTTTCCCTTCCAGGCTGCCATCACTTCAAATATTGAAAAAATCCACCCCTTTGACAACAAAAATTCAGCAACTATAGTTGTTCCACAATTCATATATACTCCCTCTTTACGTAACAATTCCTCCACAAATATTCACCAAATATGTCCTCCAGAACCTAATTAACAAATACCCTCACAAGTACCCTCTAATATAGATTTATCGCCTGACAGAAACTTCTCCACAACAACCACGCCCAATGAAAACAATACCAATACTTTACCAAACCGACCTAAACCTCCTCCCACACGTACTTGAATGGGAAATTTTCGCTTGTAAGATGTGTCAGAAAGATGTCATCATAGTAATGTAAATCGTGCTGAAAAAATTTTGAATAAAAATATTTATTAATGAAATTAACCACGGTAGATTAGGTCGTATCTAGAGGGAGGAACAGACCAATAAGATCACAGATATGTAACAATCATGTTCGTAGAAATATTCGTCAAATCAATCAATGAATATATTACTCTAAATGTGAACCCCCAATTTATAGAGAAGTAAAGGGTTGTTTACGTAAATTTCACGTAAGAAATAAAAGCTCAAAATAGTACATGTGCAATGACATCCCATGTAATTTTTAATTGCATAGGTATTAGAGTGTAAATCTAAGTCGCAATTTGTCGTAATCAAAAGTGATAAACATGAGTTGAATAATTACGAGAAAGTATAAGTAGAATGTCGCAAATTCACCTCAATAAAATAGTAAAAATAAAAAATTAAAGAGGTGGCAATGCATTTACATGTAAAATTTAATACACCCACTACTGTTGCAAAATAGGGGAGGCACGTCCGTGGCTCGCAGGAGGAGAGGAGGTCGCGGTCGGGCATGCAGAGCACGCTGGAGGTCGGCTGTGACAAGGGCGTTCTGATGGTGGTGTGGCGTGTCAAACGGTGGCTGGTGATCGTCGGTCGGAGGAGAGGTTGGCCGGTGGTGTGGGATCTTCTGGACGGCGAGACGGCAGCCGGTTGGCACGTTCGAAGACATGGCCGTACTCGCAAGGATGAGGTGGATCCGATGGAGTTGATGGTGCAGTGCGGGATAGCCGGAGGCGATGGCTGCATGGAGGTGTTGGCCGGTTGTCTTTGGGTTCTTCTCTGACGACAAAGAAGAAGAGGTCGGGCGCCTCCGGCTTGCAATGGCCGCGTGAAGGGTTGGCTACGCATGGTGGGGGTGCACATGAGGGCACGTATGAGGTGTTGCTGTCGGCGTGGGGGTGTGTGGCGGTGCACCTAGGTTGCTGACGGTGGTGAGGAGACGCAGGTAGTGGAGTGCGGTCGTGGGTTGAAGGAGGGGTGCCTATTTTGCTGTTGCGGTGGAGCACAGTGGTGAGTGGTAGAGGGCTCGTGCGAGGTCTGCGCGGATAGGCACACGGTGATGGAGGTGTGCGTGGAGGTGGACAACGCTGGTGGGAGGTGGTTGATGCTGTTCGGACATCCGGGAAGGCTTTCGGACGGCTTAAATGAAGGTGAGAGGGGAGTGCATAGTGGTGATCATCAAGGTGGTGGTGAATAACACGGTCGTGAAGATGAGCGGGGTGCGATGGCAGTCGCTGCGAGGACGAAGTCATCGAGGTCACGATCGTGAGGACGGTGAAGTACGGTTGAGGAGTCGAGAAGTCGCTATGGCGGCATCGGAGGTGACATTGTCACCTTCGACCACGGTGGCGGTTGATTGTAGTAGAGGCGAGACACGGTGGTGATGTCACAGATATGGTAGTGGACGTGATGTCGTGGAGGGTGCACGGTGGTTCGCGGTGAGGAGAGGATGTGGAGATGGACTTGGTTCTCTCCTCAGGGAGGAAGATGTTGAAGGAGAGGTTGTATCATGGTTGAAACACTACCTAGAAACATACACCCCAATCAAACACAATGTAATGAGATTTTCTTTTTTTTCCTAGAGCAAATTTGAGTTAACCTCCAACTTATCCTTACGTTTGTCAATTAGGGTCAAATTTATGCCTGTTCGTTCCTACTATAGTGGTATAAGAGGGCGAATATGACCTAAGATCCTTGATAGACTCTTTGGAGAAGTCAGGGAAAACAATTAGGTGATCTCTTGGTGGCCAAACAACTTTCTCAATTAATTACGGGCCCTAGGTTGACCTTCGTGTGCCCTATGACTTATACATTACTTCAATGATATTCTCAAGTGACCTAGTGAGAAGTTACTTCAAAGATGAAACTAAAGAATGCAAGTAGGGCGACAAACACTTAGTTACAAGATAATATCACCACCACAAAGTGAAATAGGAGGGTCTGCACTGATGAAGAGATCGGTGCTTATAGCCTTAAGGGACTGAGACCTAGTACGGTGCCTAGTGTGAGTGCTCAATGCTAAAAGTGTGCATCACGTCGCAAATCAGTTTGTTTTTTAGAAGAATCGCACACAAGTCCCTTTTGATTAGATTGAATGTGATTCTGATTTTAAGGTCAAATATGATTAGTAACCCAAATTTTAATTAGGCGACCACTAGATTAGGTCAATTTAATCAATTGAGTGGTCTTGAGATTTAATCTACATGTAATGTGTGAGCAGGAGTTGGATGTAAAGATAGAACGATATACTTAACTCCAGCAATCTCTGTGCAGAGATATGTACAGAATGCAAGGAAAGAGATCTAGTATGTTGTTCAATCATTCCTAAATGCGTGCACCTAAGGGTATACAACTCTTAAACCGGTAGCTCGATATTTTTTTTCCTTTTCTTTTTAAGGCAGGCAAGCAGAACTGAACACTCATATCATAGAGAAATAGCCCTAGTTGCTAAAGAACGTGGGGACAGACCCTTGAAATTAGCCTTGATGCTACAAGATCGAGGAGACATAAATAAAATAAAATTCACGAGGAAGGAGAATCCCCTTTGAAAGTGAGATCCAGGTCTCCTTCTCTTTGCATCTTCTCTGTGTGTGTGGGCATCACTCAAGGTCGACGTCGTCGCTCAACTGCATCTGTCGTCTCATTAGATTCCTCGCACAAAAAAGTAGAGAATGGTTAGATAAATGTGCACCTCAGAATGATCAGAAATAAAATTAAGTGAATCTATTACGTCTATTACCTCCCCAACAATGGGACCATTTGAACAGGAAATTTTCGCTTGTTAGAACAATATGTTAAATGTGTCAGAATAATATGTTGTCGTGGTAATGTAAATCGTGGTGGAAAAATCCAGAACAAAAATATTTATCAGTAAAACTAATTATGGTAGATTAGGTCATATCCACAAAGAGAAACATACCAATAAGATCACAGATATGTAACAATCATGTTCGCAGAAATATTCGTCAAATCAATAAATGGATATGCCGTTCTAAATGTGAACTCCCAATTTATAGAGAAGTCAAGGGCTACTTACGTAAATTTCACGTAAGAAATAAAAGCTCCAAATATGTGAATAGTGCATGTGCAGTGGCATCCCATGTAATTTTTACTTGCATGCATATTAGAGTGTAAATTTGAGTCGCAATTTGATGCAATCAAAAGTGATAAATAAGAGTTGACCAATTACAAGAAAGTGTAAGTGCAACGTTGGAAATTCACCTCAATAAAATAATAAAAATGAAAAATTGAAGAGGTGGTAATGGCATTTAGATGTAAAGTTTAAGACACCCATTGATGTTGCCAAACTGAGGACGTGCGTCCACGGCTCATGCGAGGAGAGGAGGCTACGATCGGGCTTGTAGAGCTCGGTGGAGGTCGGCTGTGACGAGGGCATTTTGATTGCAGTGGTGGCATGTCGAATGGTGGCCGGTGGTCACCGGTCGAAGGAGAGATTGGCTAGCGGTGTGGGGTCTTTCGGACGGCAACCAGTTAGCGTGTTTGAAGACGTGGTCGTACTCGTGAGGACGAGGTGGATCCGATGGAGTTGATAGTGCTGCACAGGATAGCTGGAGGCGTCAGCTGTGTGGAGGTGTTGGCCGATGGTCTTTGGGTTCTTCTCTGACAGCGGAGAAGAAGTGGCTGGGCTCCTCCAGCTTGCGATGGTCGCGCGTGGCCGCACATGGCCGCGCGAGGGGCTGGCTGCGCATGGTGGGGGCGCACACGAGGGCGTGCATGAGGTGGTGCTGTTAGCGCGGGGGTGTGCGGCGGTGCACCTAGGTCGCTAACGGCGGCGAGGAGACACAGGCAGTGGAGTGCGATTTTGGGTTGAAGGAGGGGCACCTGTTTTGCTGTTATGGTGGAGCACAGTGGCGAGTGGTGGAGGGCATGTGCGAGGTCTGCGTGGGTGGGCATGCGGTGATGGAGGTGCTGCGCGGAGGTGGACAACACCGGTGGGAGGTGATTGATGCTGTCTGGACGTCCAAGAAGGCTTCCAGACGGCTTAAATGGAGAGAGGTGAGTGCACAGTGGTGGTCATCAAGGCGATGGTGGCTCGCGGTGGTGAATAACATGGTCATGAAGATGAGCAGAGTGCGGTGGTGGTCACTGCAAGGAGGAAGTCGTCAAGGTTGCAGTCAGGAGGATGGTCAAGTACGGTTGAGGAGTCAATGAGCCACGATGTTGGCGTCGGAGCTGTCACCTCTGACCATGGTGGCAATTGATTGCAGTAGAGAGAAGATGTGGTGGCGATGTCGCAAACGCAGTAGCAAACACAGTGTCGTGGAGGGTGCACAGTGGTTCGCGGTGAGGAGAGGATGTGGAGATGGACTCAATTCTCCCTCCTCAGGGAGGAAGATGATGAAGGAGAGGTTGTTGTTCGTGGAGAGAGGGCTCTCCTCCTCGTGAGGAGAGAGATGATCCATTCAATTTGTCTTTGTGTGTGCCTATTATAGAGAGAAAATGTGAAAGAGAGAATGAGATAGAGAGAAGTTAACGGCGGGAATTTAGGAAAGTGGCAATCTCTAATGACATGCCCTTCTAGAAATGTCCACCCTCTATTAGCAAATAGGTTACTTCTTTTTAATCAAAATGCCTTGTTACTATTCGAATTACGAAGTAATCCATGTTGCAAAAGATTCTCAAGATATTGATATAGCACCAAAAATGTATCTCCCCGATAGGACCTTGCAGAAAATGCATATACATAAATAATACGTCATGAAATGATCATCTCTTAATTACTAAAATGTATGCATGTAGTGTATGACAATTAAACAAAATTGCAGGAATGTCCAAACACGAACTTAACTAATTTCTCAATGTAATGCATGCTCTAAATTAAATTCACATATCGATAATAATGCACTTAGTCTTAAGTTTAGTCCACTAAAATGAACCTATCAGTACTCATCCCATCAGAACAAGGGAAATGGATGGAATTCACAAGAAAAAAGTTTACAACACTACATTACATCCACTACCAGAAGTCCTTCAAAATCTTGAGGAAGAGTCAGAACCTACATGTTATTCTTTAGCAAGTAAAAATTCTAGCTGGCGTGAAGCAATGTCAGAAGAGTTTCATGCATTAGTCACAAACAACACATGGTCTTTAGTACCACGAAAACAAACATGAATATTATTAGTAATAAGTGGGTTAATAGGTTTAAACAACGGTCAGATGGGTTGATTGAACAACACAAAGTTAGGTTTGTAGCAAAAAGCTTTCATCGACAACCTGGAAAAGGCTACTTTGAAACATATAGTCCTGTCATCAAAGCTACTAAAGTTCACCTTCTATTAGCATTGGCAGTCAATTACAATTGGCCTATGACACAACTTGATGTGCATAACGCTTTTCTTCATGGAAATATGGAAGAAGAAATATATATGGAGCAACCCTAAGGATTGTTAATTCTGAGTTTCCTACATATGTTTGTAAAGTTAACAAATCTTTATATGGCTTAAAACAAGCTCCACAAGCTTGGTACCATTACCTTAGTTAGTATCTTATCGGCCATGGATTCCAAGCATCCAAAACTGACACATCAAATATTGTTCATACAAAACAAGGGAATTGACAAAATCTACTTTCTCATCTATGTTGATGGTATTCTGGTATTAGTGTTAAAAGCTCAACTTGTAGAAAAGATAATGACTTCTCTGTCAGCAGAATTTCCCATCAGAAATCTAGGTTCTCTATCATTTTTTCTTGGTATTGAACTTCATAAAGGAAAAAATGGAATTTACTTATCTCAACAAAGATACATTGCAAATATACTTCACAAATATAAACTTGAAGGGGTTAAACCTGTAAACACACCTATGACTGCAAAGTCCTTGGAACAATTTGACAGTGATGATGACACTTTATTCTCCTCTCCAACAATATCTAGACAACTATTGGGCAATTTATAGTACCTTACATTTACACGACCACAAATCTCATTTGTAGTAAACAAACTTTCTCAAAAGATGCATGCTCCTACTAATCAGCATTATGAAAGTCTTAAACGTGTTCTGTGCTATCTCAAAGGAACCATTCAATACTCACTACGTTTTCAAAGAACAAACCAAATTAGTCTCAAGGCACACTCAAATGTTGATTGGGCAAGTACCCCTATTGATCATCACTCTACATTTTGACATGCAATTTATCTTGGCAATTCCCTCAAATCGTGGAGTTCAAAAAAATAGCCTACTGTTGCCCGCTCAAGCTTTGAAGCAGAGTACAGATCAATGTCAAACACAATTGCTAAAATACAATGGATTACCACTTTATGTTTAGAACTTGGAATTCCATTAACATCTCCTATGTGCATATGGTGCGATAACATTAGTGCAACATACACAGCAGTTAATCCTATATTCCATGCTCGCACCAAACACATAGATATTGACTTTCATTTTGTGAGAGAAAATGTTGCGGCCAAGGAATTATACGTCAAAGATATTGCCTCAAATCAACAAATTGGTGACATTTTTACAAAACCATTGCCTCTTCTCAATTTTCCAAACTATGTAACAGACGTCAAATCTTCTAAAAAGACCTTTAGTTTGAGGGGGGATGTTGATTACTGTATGCATTAAGGATATTTCAAACTGCACTTGTAACCAATTCTGTTCACCTCAACTCTATAAATAAGAGAGGTAACTGAGCACTGGGTACCATGGTTCTACCTCTACTATACAGACTCGTAGACTCTAACACCATTTATGGCCATGAAAGAGGAAACCAAATAGTGCTAGCCCAATCCTATGTTATTTTGGACTAAATTAACTTCTCCCTTGTTAAGACTTCATTGTAGGTGCATTAGCTCCTACGTACACAACTTGCATAGGTGCACGTGCAAAGGGAACTTTTCATCTAGACTACTCAACAGCATGACAGAATTGTATTGTATGCGATGCTCCGTGAAGCTAAAGGATATAACAAGTGCTTGGAACCCATTCTCCAATGGTGATATGTCCTCGTTTGGATCGAGGAGCATAGGCCCAATTTTCATGTTTGGGACTCTTGGAATTGAGATGGGAAAAAAAAAAAGAGAGGAACACTTAATTCTAGAATGGCATGTTTCCACCATGAGGGTGGAAGTGGCATTTTCTGCTTTACAGGACTAATTGATTTAGGATTTTCCTTCTGCTTTCCGTACTTATTTCACCAAACAAATAAACATAGAAATGACCCCCATTCCACTTATTTTTCCTTGCAACCATTCAACAAAAAAACCTTAAAAATGGATTGATCTCCACTTAATTCATGTATGTTACGTATTCCAATTTTTAAATTCCACGTAACAAACATTACCTTGGAAGGTAAGATATTACCAATACTATTGGATATAGCTTCAAGCTCAAGAATCAATCCTAGCCATTCTAACCTTATATGTTGCATAACCTCCCCTCTTGTATGTATACGAGGCCACTAAGGGTTGGAAGAGGGACAACCTTCCTATAGGCCGTTATGGATAGGGCCACATACTGTTTCGCTATTTCCTTTTTAGAAGGTAAGGGTGGTTGGGGGTTTTCTTCCCCCAACGAGGTTGTCCATCACCAGCACCTGCTTGACTTTGGCAAATCACCTCCTTGGACCTTGTGGTTTGTGGTTGGACTATTTGCAGCGGCCTTGGGCTAGAGGAGTTGTTAAGAGTGCCTTAATGTCCATATATGCTTGGAGAGTGCCTTAATCTCCTTGCTATCATCTATTAGGACCACAATAAGAACCCGAGGTTGTACTTCAACTTAGCGAACCTGGGTGATTTGGTTCATATATTTGATTTTATAGTATCGCATCTTCCTTTATTATTTTATTAATTCTCCATCGATTTGGACCCATTTCGAGGAGAACCCCTGGACGGTTCATCTTACAAAGGTGTAATCCTTTTGATGGGGTAGGGGTAGGAATTTAAGTTAGGAGAGAAAAAAAATTTAAAAGAGATTATATTTATTAATCGGAACGTAATGGTTGGTTAATTAAACATGAGATAATTAACTGAAATTGATCGTCATGATATATAATTCTTAAAAAAATTTAAAAAGTTAAGAGGAGACATCACATATCTTTTACGATTTCACTCCTCCGTGTATTGATACAATCGCAAAAGGATGCAATTAAAATATCCACCTTCTTCTATATGTGTATATGATATTCATAGGCGGATTGGAATCAATTTACCATACCCGCATGCGCCATGTAAAATCAACATTCGCATCTGGGTGGGAGATAACAAGTAAATACTCTACCTCCGTACGTTTTGTTTTACATCGATCTATGGCGGAGGCGCGGGAGCAAAGCAACGCAACGCAACGCAACCCAACTCAACTCAAGGAAAAGGAAAAGGTGATACTGAATGAACATGGAAAGGGAAAGTGGGGTTGCACGAAGCCTCCTTCGCCGTTGACCAATTTTCTCTTGTCAGCTCATTCTAATTTTTATTTGATTTATTTTTGTATTCTTACTTTTTAGATGTGTGTGTATATATATATATTTAATTTGATTTGTAAATTGTTATTTTGTTAGCCAGAGATGTTTGTGTGTGTGTGTTTTTTCCCTGTTATTTTATTATGTCCTGCTTTCAAATTAAACTGCAAAATGTGGTTAGGCCCCCACGCCAGCTTCGGTGATGATCGCTGTTCTTTTCTCCTCTATCTGCTCTGCTGACTCTGTTCCTCGACTTCCTCCTCCTCCTCCTCCCGAAGGGCTCCTCCCCATCCAATCATCAGTGAAAGAGATAATCAGAAGCCCAATTCTTCTTCTCCTGCTGCTGCTGCAGCTGTTGCGGGATGGCCCCCAACAACCCAAGTGGTGTGAATGAAGAAGCTGCATTCTCTGGCGTCGGAGACAAGCTGTACACAAAAACATCAAATTTTCATTATTCCCTTTCTCTTTCTGCTGCTTCTTCTTCTTCTTCTTATTTCCTTCTCCTCTCTTTGTCTTCCTTCTCCTCCTCCTCCTCCTACTTTGTGTTTTTGTCTACCTGCCTTTGTCTTTCTTGCTTTCTTCTGCTATCTTGGCAATGAGATGTATGATTTCCTATGACTGCAAGAAGCCTCTGTGGCTTTATTTTAATTGCCTTATTGACTCTTTCCCATGTATTTCATTCCAGAGGTTTGCAAATATGGTGCATACAAAACTCTCACTTGATCCCGATCCCCAAGTCATCTCATGGCAAGTTCTATTCCGGAAATTGCTACATTGTCCTTAATGTAAGAACAACCCTTAATTTCCTTATTCATTTGTTAATTAATTTCTTCGTACAATTAGTGTTGATCGTACTAAGTAACGTTAAAATGGAAGCAGCAAGATAGAAAATAATAAATTGGCAATTAATTAGTTAACCACAGGATCGAGTTGAGTTGATCACACATTTTTACATGGTCATTTGCTTCTCGCTCACAACTAAATTAAATTGATTTCTTTGCTTTCCTGTGCATTCATTCGATGACTTTAGACAGTTGAAAGGAAGAGTAGGAATAAGCAGCATGACGTACACTACTGGGTGGGAGAGGATTCTGACAAGGTGCTATATATGTCTTTCTATTATTTATTACTAGTGTTAGTGGCTAATATTGTTTTACAGCAGTCGCCTCCTTTCTCCTTTTAGAGAGTTATGTCGCAGATGGATGGCAGATCTTATTCTTCTTCTCGACTACTTGTTAATTAGCTGGATGCAGAATTGGCTTCGGGAAAGGCGCTTGAGCTCGATGCAGCTTTGGGGTCTTGCACTGTACAGTATCTAGAGCTTCAAGGATCTGAAAGCAACGAGTTCTTGTCCTATTTTAAGCCATGTATCATACCTGCCAAAGGGGAAATATCTTCAGCAGCAGCAGGAGGCTTCGATAACACATTTCCTCAAACTCGCCTTTTGAAATGCAAGGGGGGACATGTTGTCCACGTTACACAAGTAGGTGCCTACTCCTCCTGATATATAAAATTACCTTTGCCTCGATCATTACTTTTTCTTCCTGCTCAACAACTTATGCTCTCTGTACTTGTTGAAAAGTTTCCTTCAGTTTCATTCATTACTTACACTTACCACCTAGTCAGCTTAATTCAGTTGTCCCCTGATATGTTTGCACTGAATATATAGCTGCCATCTTTTTCTTTTTCTTTTTTTTCAATACCATATATAGCACTTGGTGTTATTGCAACTGAGATTCTCGATCGAGCCTTTCAAAACAATTAATATTTACTTGCTAGTGCAAGATTCGTCAAACAACACATACACCTTCTTCTTCTTCTTCTTCTTCTGATCCCTTTTGGGTCTTACTTTTTTTCCCGTTCTCTAGGTTCCTTTCTCTAGATCTTCTTTGAACCACAATGACGTATTCATCCTAGAGACAGAAGCGAAAATTTCTCTCTTTTGTGGGGCCAACTCCAGCATACAAGAAAGAGCCAGAGGTTTGGATGTTGTTCAATATATAATAGACCACGAGCATGCGGGGAGGTGTGAAATCTCAACTATAGGTAGGACACGTACGTACGTACGTCTGCATTTCATGCATTTTTAAATTAAGGTTGTATATATATACGTGTGTGTGTGTGTAATTATGATGATGTACTACTGATTATTAATTGTATCCGCGCGGATAGTGGACGGAAAGTTTGGAGATCGTGATACTGTTGAATTCTGGAGCTTATTTGGTGGTTATGCTCCGCTGGCTAGACTACCTTCCACCGATCTAACTAAGGAAGAGCCTTCCTTGAAGCAGCTATACCGGTAATTTTTTTCGCTGCAGCTACCATTCCTTCCTCTTCGTTCTTCCTTTTTGTTACATTAATATATAGGACAACAGCAGCTTTTCTTGCAAACATGCACCTAAACAATGGTTTCTTTCTTGACAAAACTGAAATTAATTATTAGCATCGACAAAGGAAAGATTATTCCATTTGGAGCAGTCTCCTTGGAGAGAAAGGCCTTAGACACATACAAATGCTACATGTTGGATTGCGGTGCTGATATCTTTGTTTGGATGGGACACAACACCATGGTTACTGAACGTAAAATGTCTACGTCTGCTGCTGAGGTATGAAGGTTGCTCTTGATTTAGTGCCTGATGTTTAATTTTTGCCCATACATTTCAGATGCTTGGAGCAATAAATAGTTGGGACCACCTTGTAGGGCCTATTTATAGGCCGGGATTTACGTGCCCAACGGATGTAGATGTTATATTTTCCTTAGGGACATTTACATTCAGATACTGCAATATTTTCTACTTTTCTTCTTCTTCTTCTTCCTTTTTTTTTTTTTGAGAAGATAAATATGGTGGAGGTAGGAATTGATCCCATGACTTTTTGGATGCCAATGGAGTGCTCTACAACTGAGACAACCCCTTGGTGCCAATTTTCTACAACTTCCTCAGAGTAATAGTCATAGATTTATTGCCTTTCTGTTTAGGTACCTGCAAAAATTATAGCTGGATGCGTATGTTCGTAATGCTTTTGCCTGTTTGTACAAAAGACTGAAACCATTCTTTTAGGCTGTGTTTGGCAGCGATAAGCTTTAATCGTGACAAGTTGGTTTGGTGAGATAAGTGGGGTTAAAGTGTTTCTGACAGTTTTTACTGGAAATGATTATAATATTATCTTTTATATTGAAACTGAAGAAAACTGTGGTATTGGAAACCACACATCTAACTGCCCCCACCCCCCCCACATAAGCCATTGCACCGTAGGGTAGAGGATAACCTCCTTCAAGGAGACAACTCAGGGGATTACCCAAGAACTTAGTTTCTTTCTTGGACTTTGTTTCAGGATTTTGTCCATTCTCAAGGCAGGTCAGCAAGCACCCATTTGACTTTCTTTAAAGAAGGGCTCGAAGCTGCACAATTTAAGTCACATTTTGAAGTATGGCCCCAGACAGCTGTGTCAAGCTTGTACGAAGAAGGTCGAGAAAAAGTTGCAGGTATCATCTTGTTATTTTTCATGTATTAAATAAAGCAGAAAATTTGATTGCTTCCTTTGTGTCTTAGCCATATTCAAGTACCAGGGTTATGATGTAAAGGAGATCCCTGATGAAAGTACTTGCCGACGATTTATAGAGCTCACAGGAGCCCTTAAAGTAACCTTTTTCTCAAAATTTCATGTAAAATGCATTTGATAATATTTTTAGAGATATTCTCTTCAAAAAAATATTTTTATAGATATTACAATCTACTTTATTTCCAGGTATGGCTCGTAGATTCTGCTGCTGTCACTCTTGTTCCAGCTTCTGAACAACGCAAATTCTATAGTGGAGACTGCTATATTGTGCAGTACACCTATCAATCTGGCGAAAAGAACTACTGCTTATTTTATACATGGTTTGGCTGCAAAAGTACAGTGGTTAGTTCATCTTCACTTCATATGTTTTGTGATGCCTATACTGCAAATTGCTTGTTTTCCTCTTCATTATTTTGTACAATACCTACAATGCTTCTCATGTGAAGCTTGGGTATGAGTTGTAGGTGTTAAGGTTTGAAGTGTTGATTTCGACGACATTTCGGTAATTTTAAAGTGTGCATTTCAAAGACATGACATGAAAACGACATAATTTCAATATCGGATTTTGACAATTTTGAGGTCCCAAAAATTATCCGTTTTTGTGGCACACCGATAGCATGCAAAGGGAACACTATCATTTAGTTAAAATTATTGGAATTACAAGAAAATCAAATAACTATGTTGCTGAGTTCTATTGCAAATGAGCATATGGATCTCGGGGTGGATACATATAACCCGAGGTACTATATATTGTATGTCCTCTCTTTTCTTGTTTCTTAGTGAAGAAAATTCCTAGCCTACATTGAGAGAGGAGGTTTAGGACTCTTACTCTGTGGTTTTCTCCCTCCCATCACGGAGGATCCCACTTAAGTATCGTGTCCATATGTAATTGATTTCTCTATTCTTGTTGATTTCATTTTACATAATAGCAGAGCCTTCAATCTTGTGGCTTCATTCATTATGAGAATCTTCCATGCATTGTTTGTACATTGAGGGACCTCGATCTTGGTCCGCATGGAAGTCTATGCATTAGCATAGAGGCTTTATAGCGTGGTGTGGGTGCTTCATGTGGTCTCTCTCGAATGTCTTGTGGCAAGGATAGGCATCGGGAATTGAGAAGTGATTGAGGAAGATTGGAGGATATTGCCATGAATCAAAGGAAAACTACTTTGACCACCGCTAAAGGAAAGCTTTGACTTTGAGCATTAGGAATCAGATTTTTGATGGCTATCCTAGTAGCAATCAGATTTTCAGTTGTTGGCAACCTTTTCATGTTGTGATTGATTCCCATTCAATCTTTGAATTTTTTAATCTCCTCAACCGTGGTGGTCATTAGATTTTTGATCTTCTCCTTTGGTGGCATTAATCGCCATAATCCATTGCAAATTGATTTTAATTCTATGGTATACGACAACAATAGTTATACATTTATTTGGTGGTGGATAATTGAAAAAAATGAAATTTCATAATTACTAAGCCGTTACTATACCTCATTATATAGAGAGAGGTGAGGGAAAAATTATGATATAAGTCCAACAAAATAATAAAAAGACATAAAGCCCCTCAAAATATAACGTAATGCAATACTTTCCCTTAAGTTAGAGCATATATATCCACCATACATAACTTATTTTTACACTTCTGAAACAAAGGACGAGATAACGGCTTAGTAAACATGTTGGCAGTCTGATCTGAAGAGGCAAGACAAGTAGTACGAAACAGACCCTACTAAATCAAACTCCTAGTATAATGACAATCCACTTCCACATGTTTGGTTCTCTTGTGGAACATGGGATTGTTGACAATGTATGTTGTAGCTCGGTTGTCACAATGCATTTCCATTAGCTCCTGAATAGTAACATGAAGATCTCGTAACAAAGATCGTATCCATATCATCTCAGCTGTAGTATGTGCCATGGCACGATACTTAGACTCAGCACTAGAGCGTGAAACTATACTTTGTTTCTTGCTCCTCTAGGTCACCAAATTTCTGGCTACAAAAGTACAGAAGCCAGTGGAAGATTGCCTGTCTCCAATATCTCCTGCATAATCTGCATCTGAGTAGACAATAATAGACATAGGAGACTTCTTCTGAAATAGGATGCCTCTGCCTAAACATCCCTTGATGTATCTCAATACCTGCATCACAGTCTGCCAATGATCATCAGTAGGTTTGTCTAAGAACTAACTTAGCTTACCTATTGCAAAGCTAATATCTGGTCTAGTGACGGTCAGATATAAAAGTTTCTCCACCAACTATCGATATGCCTTCTTGTCCTTCAACTTCACAGTACCATCAAAGAGGTGAATCTTAGGATCCATAGGAATATTGACATCCTGGGATCCTAGCATGCTAGTCTCCTAGAGAATGTTAAGAGCAACTTTCTTTATGACATAACTATCCTTTGCTTACTTGTGGCAATCTCAATGCCCAAAAAATATCTTAACTTCCCAAGGTCTTTTATGACAAACTGGCATGCCAAATACTCTTTCACCTGAAAAATACCAGCTGCATCATCACCTGTGAGGATAAGGTTATCCACATACACTAGAAGAGCCACAGTTCCACCACTAGTCTTCCTTACAAACAGTGAATGATCAGACAAGGACCTCTGCATCCTAATAACAGACAATGCCTCAGACAGGCGCTAAAACCAAGCTCGGGGGCTCTGTTTAAGGCCATAAATGACCTTACGAAGCCTCCAAACACACTCCCCCTGAAACACAAATCCAGGAGGCTACTGCATATAAATCTCCTCCTGTAAATCTTCATAGAGAAATGCATTTTTGACATCTAGCTGGTGTAGATGCCACCTATAATGAGCAGCAACATATATAGGTATACGAACTGTGGAGAGTCAAGCAATCGGAGAAAATGTGTCAAAAAAATCTACCCTATAGGTTTGGGTGAATCCTTTGGCCACAAGGCGAGCCTTATACCGAGAAATAGACCCATCTGGGTTGTATTTCAAGGTAAAGACCCATCAAGCTCCAACTAGGTGCACACCAGAGGGTAAAGTAGTAAGTTCCTAGGTGCCTCTGTCAGTGAGAGCAAACATCTCCTCCTCCATAACTGCCTTCCAATGTGGATGTAGTAAAGCCTGCTGGTAAGAGGTAGGAATCTCAGCACCAAAAATTGCAGCAGTGAATGCATGAAACTTCGGACCTAGAGAATCAGCAGACACAACACTCCTAGCAACACGATATTGGGCACAAGATTGAGGAGCTTTTCGGATAGCAATAGGAATGTCCTCATTTGTGGCCATGGAGGTAGAACCTAGAGATACATCAACAGGAGATGTACTGTTAGTATCCTCAACACATACCTGAGTGGGAGAGGACTATGGTGTCTCAGTAGGAATTGAGGAGGAGGGGGGGGTGTCTTTGCTTTATAATTAACAGGAAGATGATATGTGGCACCCTTAAATGTCTTATCATCTGGTGGTACAACTCTAAACATGCTCAATGATTACTCTGTAGTAGGTACACTGCTGCTCTGAGAGATCCTCCATGGCTACAGGAGGCACAAGCATTGGTACAGCCATCTCAACCTCCTTCAACTGATGGTCTGAAGTAGAAAAATACGGAATAGATTCATGAAAAGTCACATTCGTCGGGCACTGTTTCTGAGATCGGGACCTATAAGAGTCCATTTTTTGATCCCATAATCAGATTGGATGAGACCAATTATCCTAGATGGTCTCAAGCGTTCCTCATGACAATGAAAGGTCATGATAGGGAACATATTTTGCTAGAGCCCAAACCAACGGAGAAGACTGGGAAATACACCACGTGGAAGAAAGATAGTGCTATGATTCGAGCATGGGTGATGAATTGTGTAATCGTACGAATTGAAGATGAGATCATGTACTATTGTACAACCAAAGAGATGTAGGGCAGCCTTCGTGACACATATTCACATGAGAAGAACTCATCCCGAGTTTTCCAGATCTATGACGAATTGTAGGTTGAAGAAGGCCACCCATGGTCTTAAGCAAAGTCCAAGAGATGGTTCCAAAAGTTCTTGGAGGCGATGGAGAAGATGGGTCTTAACTAATCTTGGTTAGACCATTCCTTTCAGGAAGATTGTGAGGGGCGTGGTGGCTCTCTTAGTCTATGTTGATCTCATTATTATCGATTATGATGAAACCGGAATAATTGAGGTCAAGTGGTCTCTTGTTGCATAGTTTGTTATAAAGGATTTGGGACAGCTGCTATAGTTTCTTGGGATTGAGGTGGCAAGAAGCAAGTATGGAATTATTTTGTCTCAGTGCAAATATGCTCTAGATGTACTTCAGGAGACTTGCATGTTAGGATTGAAGCCAGCCAATATTCTCATGGACCCCAAGGTAAATCTCTGTGATGAGGAGGTAGAGCCTGTGAACAATCAGGCATGTAGGTAGCTTGTTGGCAAATTATTGTGTCTGATGATTACTTGACTGAACATTACATTTGCTATGGGCAAGCTAAGTTAGTTTCTAGATAGACTGGCCAAGCAACACTGGCAGGTGACTATGCAGGTCCTTATTTATTTCTATCTGTTTATTTTGCCTGTTATTTTATTTTCTTGCCTAGACATGTTATGTTATTTTCCTGCATCTCTCATATATATAAGGAGGTGTAAGGCTTTTTGGAATAATAGACTCAATCATTTTGTCCCACCAACACCCTTCCTTGTTCTTTGTGTATGTGAAAACAAGACCTAGTTAGCCATCAACGATCACTAGGGCTCATATTTTCATGGCTTTGCTTTTTTATCCGGAAGGTTTTCTACATAAATTTATGCTTTTATTGTGTGAACTATTTCTAAAATGGTACAACGACCAACTTGATTTTGTTATTATTGTCGTTGTGGAAGCCTTCCATGCACAAAGTGTATGTTGAGGGTATTTTAATAGGATTTTGTGTGCTTGAGGCTTGTTCTTTCTGTTAGTGATAACAAAACCTTAGCTACCAGTGGGCACCAAGGTTCATCTATTTCTTATGTGATTTTTAGCAAAATTTATTGTCATTTATTCAAAATGTAAATTGTGAATGACAAATAAAAACTCCTATATCTCATCTATGCTTTGGCTTGTAGACTTCCATAAAGATTCTTCACATATCTATATCTTAAATTCATCAGTCCAAGTTGAGGTCAATTCCATATCTAGACTCTACCTTCGGGTGGGGGGAGGGGGGGCATTGAGAGCATGAGGGTGCTCATGTAATTTTTTATTTTCTTGTACATTGGTAACACTTCTTTAATTATCCCTTTTTCACATTTTTTCGTAGAGAACCATTCCCATCAGTAGGAATTACCATTCTCACATCTTAAGATGGTCATTTTGCTTAAACAACCTTCAGTTCATCCACATATGACTTTTCGTGAAGATTATTTCAAGAAACTCAATGACTAGGTCTTAAAGACATGGACACTGTGTTAGGATACTTTTTGTCTGATGCTTAGGCTTTGACCATGCATTTTGTAGGAGTATTGAAAAAGTAGTAGAACATGTATTCACATTTATTGATTCAAGTTAAAATTGAAGGATTTATGTTTTTCCCCTTTTATATTGGATTTCACCAAAATGCTCTTAAGCATGCCCATATATACCCTCTCTTTTCTCCTAATTGACCTGTTCGGACATGTGAAATGCTGACACGGTGATTTATATGTTGTATTTGTTTGATATTCATTGCTTGCTCTAATTAGCACTTGAGCTGAAATTATTTACTTGACACGAGAGAAATCTAGTAAATGGAGGTCATAAGTGGTTGAAAATCATGCAAAATAAGTATTCGTTTGAAATTTCATTTATGGTAGATTTAGTGTTTCCTATCTTTGCTTTGTACAAGTTTTATTTGAATTTTTGATTTCACTACAGGAAGATAAAGCAGATGCAATCTCTCTAATGGACACCATGATTGACTCAACAAAGGGCCACATAATCATGGTTTGTGCTTAGTCACATTACCCATTTTAATAGATCTTAGAATATCTTCATGCAACTCAGTTGTTTGTCAAAGGACCTCTTTTAGCCGTACCTAGAAAATGATTTTGTTGTTGGCAAAACTTATTGCTCATTCTAGGCACAAGTAGTTGAGAGTAAGGAGCCAAGCCAATTCCTGGCAATTTTCCATAAGTTTGTCATATTCAAGGTATTCGAGGCAAGAAAATGATTACATTTGTTTTCTGTAATAAGCACATAAATATGATGTTCCATTTGAACAAGTCTTGCAGGGTGGTAGGAGCTCAAGATTCATCAGATCCAATGTAAAAAGTGGTTGTGCAGATGACCTATATGATAAAAACAAAAGAGCACTCTTTCGAGTTCAAGGAACAGACCCGGATTATGTGCAAGCTATCCAAGTTGATCTGGTGAGACAAATGATTCATATGTTCTTCAAATTCAAACCCTATTGTTCTTTCTTATGAATTTTAGGCACTTATATGGTTTATAGTGCATTTGTCTAAGCAGGTGATAGTTGTTAAAAATTACCATAGGAAGAAGTATTTCCTTCATGCAATGATAATGTGAATTAGAAAGTGACTACCTTGGGGTGGTGTAAACCACTTGAGATATTAAAAAGAACCCCAAACATTTTGGTTTTACCAATGTCATTTTCCTTCAATGGCAAAATGCAGAATGATAGTTCTTTGCTTTGATTCATGTGTTTTTTTAGATCCTCTTATGAAAAAAAAAGGTTTCTTTCAAATTCTTTTTTCTAAAAATTTGTGAAACAAAAAAATCAACCACCAAAGATGTACAAGACACAAAATACATTGCTTGGGATAGGCCCTACACCAAAGACTGGTCTCTAAGATGTCACTAGATGCATTGCTTGGGACAGGCCCCATAAAGTAAACACTGGCAATGTTAGCATATAGTGGTTCTTATATTTTTTTTGTTTTTCTTGTATGGGCGTATGGGTGTTTATGCCACTAGGGGCAATGTTGTACTTTCAACCCTTTGGACTCCTTTATATAAGAGAACCTAGGGTTTTCTATAATGAATTGAATCATTTCATCCAAGTTAGTATCAGAGCACCAGTCCTAGACCGTAACTCTAGGTATCCCACCCCTCAAGACCTCCGAAACCCTACCACCACATCCCGTTCTCCTCTCTCCCCCTTTGGCGTCGACGCACAGGTGCTCCCACCGGCGGTGGCGACGGACGCAACACTAGGCTCCCAGCGGGCGGTGCGCAACGAAGCTCTGGCAGCGCAGACCTAGCTGCAGTGGTGTCGCAGCAGCCTACAGAGGGTGGCAGAGCAACCTGCAGAGGGTGGCGGAGCAACTTGCAGAGGGCGGTGCACAAACGGTGGCGACTTGCAGCAGCCAACAGTGGCGGCAATGACCTGTAGCAAGCGGAGCAGGGATCGGCAAAGGCTACATGAAGTCGCCTAGTCCCTGTGCAACCTGTAGGCGACGGCAATTTGATACTCTTTTTACGTGGTTTGTAAAATTAGGTTTTTATAAGTCATTGCAACATGTAAAACAGTTTCGCTTTTCAATTTGTAAACTTAGATAAGGAAGTATCTAGGGTCGTCTAAGGAGGTAACTTTTTGCGAAATCGAATCTCTTGCTTCAAAATGGAAATCAACTTTCTTTTTAATCTTTTCAAATTTATATTTTTTATGTTTTGAAATGACGGAAAACACGTGAATTGTTGATAGCGAGAAAACAGTCTACACCTAATTTACTACACTACTACTAAGGTGACAAGTAGAGCCTCTCCCTAAGCTCACCCTAGGCACATGGAGGCCTAAAGTAATTAGGGAGAGGGAGTGAAGAAAATGCTAGACAAAAATTCTAAAAGACTATGCAACAAAAAGATAACTGTAGGTAACTTGAATTAAAGGAAATTGTTTACACAAAACCTATAGAGGAATGCTTCTACTCTACTTGAAAATATAAGAAAAGAAAAACACAAATCCTCTATATAAAATGATGAAGAAGAGGGGGCTTCGTTCTCCAAATCGAGTAGCTCCTTGACTTGAAAAGAGAGCTCCTTCTTATTCTTAGCTTGCTAGTTCTTTGCTAACTGCTTAGCCAAGCTAAAGTAAGCTAGCTTGTACTTAAAGGAGCTGAGGTGAGATGGGTCTGATGCTCTCGGGGAGGACCTAGCTAGTTGAGGTAGCTAAGGTAGCTTAGCTCAAGTAAGATGAGCTAAGCTGAGTCCCCGAGAGTTAAACTTGAGCTTCCTTAGCTAAGATGAAGTCATCTTTAACTGGCTGGAGTTGAGTGGAGCTGGATGTAGCTCGTCCTGAGCTGAGGTGAACTCCAGTCAACTCAGCTAAGCTAGCTAAAGCTCTCAGTGAACTGATGGGAGCTGAGATAAACTAGACTCAGCTAAGTTGAGCTGGATCTGAGCTGACTTAAGCTAAGGTGAGCTAAGATGAGCTCTCTTGAGCTGCCATTCGGCTGAGATGAGCTGAATGGAGCTAGGATGAGCTAACTCTAGTTCAAGTGAGCTGGATTCTAACTATAGTGAGCTGGATCATGCTGAGTTCCAACTGGTTTGAGCTTCTCCTTCACCAGTTGCTTTCCTAAGTGCTAGGGTTCTAGGGATCTGACAATCTGTTTATCCCTAACACTCACAAAAATACATCAAAAATAAAATAAAAAATGTAATGCATGCCTAGCTTAATTGATGCCTAAATGCAACTCAAAAACCCATTTGCAGAGTAAAATCCTAAGAGCTAGGTTTGTTTTAGTGCATAAGAATGATGATAAACTAGCGTTTATCAGCAGTAAGGGGCTTGCAACCCTGACCTAGGGGCTGCAGTCCTTGTTGTCGCAGGGAGAAGGAGTCTAGGTCTCCTTGGGGCCATCTTGGGTGTTCTCCTTGCACCCGAGTTAGGCCAATGTATGCCCAAGAGGGCCTCTTGTTATTGTTGCTGATCTGAATCTGATTTGTTTCAGATCTATTGGTTTCCCCGAGTAGTGGTATGCTTTTCTCCATTTATATGGACTATTTTGGGATGTGTATTTCTCGTATTGCATGATCTTTAGGGTGTGTATTCCCCATATTCTTTGGATGTGGTCTGCTTGACACCTATGGCAGAATCTGTGAGTCTGGTGCATCAGGAGCATTACAGGAGCCACCATGGAGCAAGGGGGCTGATCGAGCGTCACAGCATTTATGCAGTGATCAGACTAATTTTCATTCGCTACAGTCCGTTCCCCTAGGAAAGACTATACAAGTGGCTGATGGTAGATACACCCCAGTTAGGGGTAAAGGGGAGGTGTCTGTGACCCTTAGTTTGCAGCTGTATAGTGCGTTGCATGTGCCAGAGTTCCCACTGAGTCTATTATCAGTGAGCAAAATCACGAAGGATCTCAACTGCAGAGTGATTTTCGATGATGTCGAATGGTTGTTCAGGATAAGCTCATCGGGAGGACTGTTGTTAAAGGCACAGAGGAAAATGATGTTTACCATCTGGGACAGGAGCCATTTGCAGGAGTTACTTGATATGGTAGTAGGAGTGTTCAATTGGGTAAGCACCATCAATCCTCTTTTCCAGCTAGCATCTCTCCTGAATCGTCTACATTATGTATGGGGATCGAGTAGAGTCCTAAACCGGATGGGACATCGGTACTACCTGGTTGTCGTAGATGATTTCTCTAGAGTCACGTGGCTGTTCTTGCTAAAAAGTAAGGAAGAGGTTGGAGGATGTATAGAGACTCTTCTTTTGAAGATCAACATACAGTATTCAGCCATGGTGAAGATAGTGTGGACTGATAATGCTCTTAAGTTCTGCATTGTCAAACTTAGGGAGTTCTAT
This sequence comes from Thalassia testudinum, assembly GCA_037157565.1. Classification (NCBI taxonomy): domain Eukaryota; kingdom Viridiplantae; phylum Streptophyta; class Magnoliopsida; order Alismatales; family Hydrocharitaceae; genus Thalassia; species Thalassia testudinum. The sequence continues at coordinate 92,169,502 of JAZHRO010000012.1, forward strand.
AGGACCCGTGGGATTGTCCACCAGACCACTTGTCCTCACACTTCACAATAGAACGGGGTTGCAGAGAGAAATCACAAGCACTTGTTGGATGTTGGCCGTACACTATTGATTCATCACAATGTGCTGCAGAGATACTGGGGGGACGCAGTTCTGACGGTGACTTATTTCATCAACAGGATGCCCAGCTCAGTTCTTCACGAGCAGATACCGGTTCTTCTTCTGCATCCAAACGATGAGTTATTTCATGTGCTTCCTAGGACCTTTAGATATGTTACGTTCGTCCATGTGCCGACACTTGGTCGTGACAAGCTAGCTCCTCGTGCTGTCAAGTGCATATTTTTAGGGTACTCCAGGACACAGAAGGGGTACAGTTGCTATGATCCTCTGCAGAACAGACATTATGTTAGCACTGATGTGACTTTCCATGAGGATACACCATATTTATTAGTCACTGGACAGAGGAGCTCTTGTGATAATGTTGCCTTTCTTCCCCTGCTTGTTCCGTGTACGGAGACTCAGGTGCCTACTTCTCAATCTTGACCTTTAGCTGATAGACAGATGAGCTTTTCCTCCTTGGATTACTTTTAAAAATTGCACGGGCCATTACATACTTATCACAAACACCACACTACTTTTCGGAGGCCTCCTTCCTCACCAGCAGCTGATGGTTCACAAGTAGTTGAGAGGGTACCTGATGCTAGTGACAGTTTGGTTAGACTTGACTCCCCAGATAGTGCAGATCACCAAAGTGGCGAGACTCCTTCTGTAGCGACTCAGTCAATGGTGCCAGATGATTCAGATCTCCCTATTTCCATTAGGAGAGTACTGCACACCCGTGAGTCCAGATACCGAGTTGCATGTAGTTTGGCTACCGATGGTCTTACTCCTCAGTTTAGCAGCTTCTGTCAGGCACTTACAATGTCACACATTCCGTCTACCTATCAGCAGGCCATTCTTGATCCAAAGTGGCGTCAAGCCATGGAGGATGAGATGGTAGCACTTCAGAGTAGATAGACTTGGGATCTCATTTCACTTCCTACTGGTGCACGACTGGTTGGCTCCCGATGGGTCTTTGCCTTGAAATACAACCCTGATGGGTCTATTTAGAAGTATAAGGCCAGGCTAGTAGCAAAGGGGTTCACTCAGATATATGGGGTGGACTTCTTTGATGCTTTCTCCTCTGTTGCGCTGCTTGTCACTATCCGGATACTTATTTCTGTTGCTGCTCACAGAGACTGGCCGTTATACCAGCTTTATGTGAAGAACTCTTTTCTCTATGGCGATCTTTAGGAGGAGGTTTACATGCAGCAGCCCCCGGGTTTCGAAGTTCAGGGGGGGTGTGTGTACAAATTGAGGAAGGCAATTTATGGATTGAAGTAGAGTCTCAGGGCATGGTTCCATAAGCCATCAAAGATGCTCTGCCAAATTGGTCTGAGTCGCTCTACTTCATATCACTCCTTATTTACCAGGAAGCCTGACAGGGGGACTGTGGCACTCCTAGTATATGTTGATGATCTTATCATCACTGGGGATGACAGAGATGGGATAGACAATGTCAAAAGGCACCTATCAGAGAAGTTTGTCATGAAGGATCTGGGACAGTTGAGGTATTTCTTGGGCATTGAGGTTCCACATGGCAAGGATAGAGTGGTGCTCTCGCAGAGGAAGTATGCTCTTGATTTTCTTCAGGAGACTGGCATGCTATCTACTAAGGCTACAAATATTCTCGTGGATCCCAAGGTCCATTTATATGATGAGAAATCTGAGGTGGTTGACAATAGGGCATATAGGCAGCTGGTGGGTAAGCTTCTTTACCTCACCATCACTCGTTCAGACTTGTCTTTGTCGGTTGGTAGGCTTAGCCAGTTTATGGATAAGCCAACTCGATAGCTCTAAGAGGCTACAATGCAGGTGCTCAGGTATGTGAAGAAAGCACCAGGGCAAGGATTATTGTTCCATAAGGGAACGCCCATGGGGATTGTAGCATACTCTGACGCTGATTATGCTGCTGTGTTGTGGACAGAAAATTCACCACAAGTTTTTGCACCTTTGTTGCAGGCAACCTGGTTACCTGGAGGAGCAAGAAGCAAGCGGTTGTATCTAGATCTAGTGTGGAGTTAGAGTACAGGGCCATGGCCCAGACAGCCATTGAGATGGTTTGGGTCAAGTTAGTTTTGTCAGATCTTCAGGTTTCTCTGGATAGCTCTATGGAGATGTGGTGTGACAACAGAGCAGCAACCTATATTGCAAATAACCCTACGTTTCACGAGAGGACAAAGCATGTAGAGATTGACTGCCATTACACTAGAGATCTTATTCAGCATGGGACATTACATACCATGAGTGTCACTTCTGAGGAGCAGGCTACAGATGTCTTCACAAAGCCCTTGGCGAGATCGACCTTTGAGGCGTGTTGTTCCAAGCTGAGCAAGATAGATATTCATGCTCCAGCTTAAGAGGGCGTGTTAGCATATAGTGGTTCTTATGTTTTTTATGTTTTTCTTGTATGGGTGTGTGGGTGTTTACCTCATTAGGGGCAGTGCTATACTTTCAACCCTTTGGTCTCTCTCTCTATATAAGAGAACCTAGGGTTTTCTATAATGAATTGAATCATTTCATCCAAGTGGCAAGAAGGTTTCTACTTTTATACAATGAAGATCATTACTTGAAATGTCAAGTGCTTAAGGGATGAGGATATAAGGGGGATTCTTAGTAGGTATCTTTAGGATTGAAAGGTGGGCATCATTCTTTTGTAGGAAACAAAGCTAAAAGATCTGCATCCTATACTGTACAGCCTGATGCAACAGACTAAAGCTGTCTAAAGCAGGTTTGATCATCACTCAAATGTAATGAAGCTCTTGAATCCACAAGCCATGTAGATCTACTACATTGGGAAGGCACAGAAAAACTAGTCTTACATAATATACTTGAGGAGGCGAGGGAAACTGTATCTGAGGTAGATGGTGACTCCTGAGTTACCTAAGCCAATCTTTGAGCTAGGACATCAAATTCAGCTCTAGGTACCATATCATCCTCAGCCTCAATAAAGACTACAACCTGATTAGCCACAGGAGGCTTCCCATGCTTTCTCCAGCATGAAGCCTCAACATCTCCAATACGCTTGCAGTAAATGCAAGTTAGGGTTGGTTTACTGGGTGTACCCCAGCCTCGACCACGGCCACGAATAGCAGATCCACCACATCCTGGACGACCTCCTCCAACAGCAAAAGTAGAGGTCTGTCTAGTAGTCTCACGGATAGTAGACCTAACAGAGAGTCTACTAACCTGATTATAAGTCTCCTCCAAACTAGGAAGCTCTGTTCGTAAGAATCTAGGACCGTGTTGATTTATACTCAGAACTCAGACCAGAAAGAAACTTGAGTACTGCAAATTCCTTGTGATATGCCTTCTATGTAGCACAGGTATAGATTGGTCTGCAGACGTTGTAGTTCTCCAGTAGTTCCTTTAATTGAGTATAATACTGAGACAGAGTAACACCATCCTGTCTGAGGGAGAAGGTGTCGTAAGTGATCTGAAACACCTTATTGGAGTTCATTTCATGTGAGTAGGTGTTATGAAGAGAATCTCACATTTCTTTCATTGTCTTGTAATACATTATACCATCACCAATGTGAGATGCCATAGCATTCATGATCGAGGCTCCTACCATGGCATTATCTCTCTTCCATGTGGCATACTTCCCAGTTTTATCAGTAGGCTCTTCCTCCAAAAAGATGTGTTCCTTATCATCCCCTTCAACTGTCATAAGGAACGTTTGAGACCAACAAGCATAGTTGGTCTCATCAAGCTTCGTAATGGGAACAAAGAACGGATTCTTAATGTTCCCAGTATCAACAGAAGACTCTGATGCGACTTCGGATGAAGCAGAAGAGGCCATAATGTCAAACCAGGAAGGAATAGCCACCAATCAGAGATCCGAAAGATAATTTTCAAACCATATAGAAAATCCAACAAGCACAAAATTTGATCCTAACACGAGTTTTGGACAAGTAAAGTCCGAAAGACCATGTTAGGAGGATGAACCAACAGTATATGGATCAAATAAGGACTCCCATGAGAGCAAGATGCCCCCCAAGGATGTTCCCAACCGGTTGGGGCTTCTACTGCCCACAGGCAATGGTCCCACCGATAGGGACCGCCACCCGCCGTTGCTGGCCACTCACTCTAGAGAAGCACCGCTGCTGCTGACCGCTGCTAATGTAAGCACATTTTTATCACATAAACTATCTATTTATGCGTGTTCTTAGGCGTAGAGTTCATCATACATTATAAATATTGCATAACATGAATCATCTTGCATTTAGGTTAAGTTGTGTAAATTTTAGGCTAATTTTTCCTTTTTGTTGTGGTCAAGTAACAGGGCGATATTCAATTGGGGCCTCGGATTGAATATCCAACCGTACGGATGTGATCAAGGAGACAATAGAAGTTCAATGACACCATGATCGCCCTGATCGGATTTTCGTAGCATTAGATACAATTCGAGAAAGGTTAGAGGTCAAGGGGCTAAGATGGTGTGAATCTGTACATCATATGATAAATCCGATCACACGGATGGATTCGGATCAACGATCGCAGCCCAACAACGTGAAAATCGATCTAATTCGACATCCCTGGCACCATCTACAAGGAACAGAAGATGGACGACCAAGGTGGTGCCATGTGGCACCATCTCAGCTGCCCACACCAGCCCTAGACTCGCCGCTGCTTTTCCCTTCTCAACCATGCGATGGATCTTGGCTGTTGGATCACCATCAAACGGCCATGGTTACTCGTGCACAAAGGCTTCTGCGCGCCTCAAACGCACGCATAGCACAACGGGCGAGCATCTCTTCGTGAGGTAGAGGCGCGGGTTCGATCCTCGCTGCGCCTTAAATCAAGGCTTGGACGCGGGCACGGTTGATTTCATCTGTTGGATGCGACGCGTGCGGCTGGGATGATGGCTACGTGGCCGCACCAGATGCGCAAGCGGACGCACGCCAGATCAGACGCCCAAGCCCATGTGCAATCGCACGTACGGGCGTTGGGCGCGTTGAAGCACAATCAACTGGATAGCTTTTAAGCCGTCCGATCGCTTGATCGGACGACTAAGAATCTCTGGACGTGCGTAGCCGTTTGTGGTGCAAGGAGAAGAAGAGACGCATGCGAGCAGTACCTACGCCCACATTCAGGGGCTTTAGTGACGTTTAAATCCGTCACTACAGGCCCTGAATTAATGTTTTATATATAAAAAGACCTAATTAACCCCAACCTTTACACCTATATATAGCCCTACGACCCCCACACTTTCTTCATCCCTTCCTCTCTTCTCTTACCCCCTCCAAAGCTCCAAGAGCTTGTCCTAAACCCAGGATGCTCCATTACAGTTAAAATTAGAATTTTTCCACCTTCTCCCTCTTTCGTGGAGCATCCCGCGATTGTCCTTTTATTCCATTCGGGAAGTGGATCCCGTGACGACGACGTCCTGCCTCGCCCCTGGTTCTTCCCGCTTCGTTATCTTTCTTCCCTCTTTGTCCTCCGTCTTCTAGGCGTTGCCCCGTCTGGCTCGTCCTCCAAGCAATCATTGAGGAGGATACTTTTCTCTCCATTCTCTTTACCGCTTTCTAGAGTAGATTTACTACTTTCTAGCGGAGATTTCCTACTCTCTAGTTGTAATGATTAGTGTAATGAACAACATTTGATGATAAAATCCATGTTTATTCTACCTCTCTTTTGTCTTTATTTGTAATATTCTCTCTCTCTTCTATTTATTATTTGTTAAATAGATAGCTAGTTTTCGACCAGCTAATCAATTTCGTGACAAACAAAACAAACGTGTATTTTTAATCAAATGTTTGCCTCCCTATGTTCGTCCTGAAATTCTTAGAGTTTCAGTATAAATTTATCTGTTGACGGATTTCTTCGCAAATCGCACTACAACAATGGGTTTTCTAAACTCAATTCCTTTTTGTGTAGATTTGCTGACACAACTGCTACTACTTGCTGCTGCCGTTGTCGTTGGTTGCTCATTGGAGAGAAGCGCAACTGCTGTTGTTGCTGCTCGCCGCCGCCACTGCTAGCAGCTGCTGGCCATCGGTAGGGAACTCGGTTGCTGCTAGCTAATTGACTGACCTGTGACATTCGACAGTCAACCACAATAAAGCGTTGTTGTCGAGCTTTTATCCTCGGCAACGGTGCCAAAAATATTTTTCAACGACTACCACGTTGCATTAAAAAAGTGTTTAAGTGTTGGTTATTGTAGTGTATGTGTCACAAATGAAAATCAATGTCACGTCATTTTTATTTAATTACAATTTTTACTGGTTTATTTCCAAGTCGTTCACTAGGAGGCAGCTGTTGATATACATCACTCTCTTAAGTTCAAAAATATTCTTTTATCACAAAACTATTAATTTTATTCACCAAATGAATGAATGAATCGAACAATTAATGGATTGATCAATTATGTACAAAAGAATTAATTAATGTTCAGTACAATGCCTTAAACATATGTACAATTAAACAGGCATTAAAAACTAGTTAATATTACACTATGTTAATTATATACAACTAATATAAGTAATACTTAAGTATAGGTACAAAAGTAGCTAATAATATCTACTATACTAAATTATATCAACATACTAATATCTTTAGTAACATATATTATATTTACAGTGACATATACATATGTTGCTATAGCCTTTGTAATGTATATACATAACTTAAGGCAAAAAGAACTACTTATACTACTGTCTCAAAGAAAAAGAACTACTTATACTATGTATATAAATATATACAGTGACAGATATGATTATCGCTAAAACTCTAGTTTATTTATATATATAAGAGCTCAAACATATCTATGTCACTTTTACACTTATACACATATACATATTTCTATTTATTTATTTACATTATTTATATACATATCTATACTATGTACTTATACTATATCTATCTACACATACACATGCATAGTACACAAGAGCACTTAGACACCAACACTTAGCTGCTTATGGCTAATTCACATTCTTCTCTTCTCTCCATTCTTTAACTTAACATTTTAAGGGCCGTCTGATCTCTCCATTCTTTAACTTAACATTTTAAGGGTCTTTGGATCTTTCATCAGACGTCTGTTATTACAAAAGGGTTAGAAATGTGTTTAATGGGCAGATCGATCTATTTTGAGGGAAACACAGCACCCTTCTGGGCGAGATCAAACCTCTACTTTGGGACAACCCTAGTTCAATTAGGGTATATTTTCGTTCGATTTTAGGCCCAATGCAGGCCCACAATGTACCCAGCTACAGTGCAGGCCCCTAGCTGATTCACTGTTCAAATATTCATCATATATGCTCATATTAGGTCAGAGATAGGGGAGGGAAATGTAATGGTTATTAGTGTGCCGAGCACTGACAACTAAAGCACTCAGTGCACCAAAATCAATTATATCATTTCAGTCATTTGCGTGCACCCGATGTGGCACTTTTCTAAGTGCCAATTGAATGGTAGCACTGCGCACGACAGTGTTACGATTTGAGGTTTTTGGCGCTCAATTTGAGGGCCATAAATTAATATAAATTAAAAATAAATTATATATTTACAAAGCTCTTATATAGGATCACCTAATTGTATAATTAATTTGAAGAAATAAGTTATTTAAATATATAATAAAATTGGTTAAAGTTGGCTGATTGTGAACATTAAATTAGAGCCCAATTTGTTAAGTATCGTATAAATTAGTGACTTGATTACCAATTTAACTTTATACAAGGTTAATTTATATAATAAATTATTTATTACATATTTTAAATTTATTTGAGCGACTTTATTTTAATTTATTTATATTTAAATACATGTTTTAGATAGTTTTACATATAAATAATCTGTAAATACTATAATACATTATAAATACGGCATAAATAGGTTGAAAATACTTAATATAATATTATACAAGTATACATTATAACTTACTTCATTATTAACTTAAATTACTAATTTATTTATTTTAAGGTAATAAATTATTTAATTAACTTAATAACTTAATTATTTACTATAATAACTTAATTAAATTATAGGTATTATACAATATATAATACATAGTTAAATACGTATGTACAATATTAAATACAGTTATGTACCTTTAGATAAGCTTATATAATTACTTAGGTTATTATACATTTAGTTAATATAAATTAATAGATAATTATACACTAAAATTATATATACAATACTTTATTAAATTCTGAGGTATACTAAACTGTCGGCTACTATGTTCTACCAAGTTAAAGGTTCAGAATTCCTTGAAACTTGGTACACACCTATCCTACTCAAGACAGGTTTTTTTTTTTTTTTTACATTTTTTGTGTATTTTCAGTCTCACCCAAATGTGGCTTAGAATAGGTTTTTAAAAAAGAACCTAAGCCTTATAATTCAATAGTAAGGGTTGGAATAGTGGTTTAAGCAATCATACACATTCATCACATCACATGAAATAAGATGGAGCAATTAAACATGATTTCTACAATGAATTTCATTAAAATCTTATGTTGGACATATTATGCAATCAAATAACCTGACAAAGAGTTCAAATCAGAGTTTTTATGCTCATTTCAATCTAAATTGAATCTATAACATCACATGAATGCTTGAACATGAAATCCTAACATTACCAAATAGTCTCAGCTTCCTTAATCCTCAAATTAACCTTAAAATCCAATTTAAACTCTTCTCCCAGAATAGCTGCTGCTATCAGACTCATCAGCCATTCCAACTGCTGCTGATGCATCTCAGATGGTGTCACAACAAATTGGATGGCTTAAAAAAATGCTACAGCTACTGCTGCAGCCATTTCAGCAGCTACTTAGAGCATGAAACCAACATTTGCAGGTTGTTGTTGCAATTGCTTTGATTCCCAGCAGCCACTATGATGGGAACACCATTATGAGCCCTAACTAGCTCATTTTGACCTAGAAAAGAGAACAAAAGCTCCTACAAAACCCAGAGAAGGGCCTAATTCAAGGAATAACTATTCTAAGAAGACAATAAGAACAAAGGGTAAAACTGCAATTTTACCATTGTAGCACATCAACGGGATTTCTCAGGGGCTAAATGTTACGACCTAGTTCTCGAATTCCTACAGGACACGAGACCGGACCGACTCAACTGATCCCAAGACCCAGTCGTTCAACGAGAGAGTAACCAAAAAGCGGTAAAATAAACCACATTCACCATGCAAGCAACTAACAGTAAAAAAAGTACAGCAGTAAAGAAGTAAACTACTGCAGTACACACCACCACAATAGTAGAAAATTAAATAAGTACAGGAATATAAAGTTCACCATAAAAGAGTACAGAAGTATAAAGTTACAAGAAGCTACTCACTACTACAAATGAGTACAAAGGAACTACGACTACTGGACTCTACTGGGCCTAGCACCCTCTGCAGGCATAGGCTCTGGCTGCTCAACACCTCGAGTTGAAAAAGGTTATGAGTACAAAACGTCAGCGAACGCTGAGTAGAGTGGCAACCAGCTACTAAAACAGTAAAGGTGGACAGGTAGCTGTTGCTTTTCAATTTCTTTCTGTCTTTAACTATTATTCTTTCTTTCATCACTTGGTTTAGTTACCAGGTCTCTTTCTTAATCTCGAATGTTCCTCGTGGGAACGATCTTGATTGCAGTCTTTTCCGAAGAGTAGAAGTAGCACGTGGTGCTCTCCTGGCCGAGAGAGTCCCCCGTGGTGGTCCTACACTCAGTCAACCACCCCAAGGTCACTGACAGACGTAACGGTGACTACGGCACGCGCGATAAACGTACGGGTAGCTACCCTGCACTGGTACGTGGTCGGTCGTTTCTGTTAATAGGTGCGCCCAAAGCACAGCACGAAACCAGTATAGGGCATAGCCCTCTCAGTAACAGGGGTCTAGCCCCTAAGAACCAAACAGGGGTCTCGCCCCTCCACAGTCCACGCACCCTCGCCTGACAACCCTAGTTTGCCCAGTGGGCCTAACAAGTCGGTGTAGGGCGGCTAGCTGAACCCCAGGCCCAGTGGGGTGGCTAGCTCTCTCCCTACACTAGTAGCTCTCCCCGGTACTGTGTACACGAGGGCCACCGAGTCGGTGCAAAGTGGCCAATCCTAACCCCGAGTCTCAACCCAAGGGCGGCTAGCTCCCCTCTACACTAAGAGGTACCATGTACTCCCCTTGGTACCACGTACTCAAGGGCCAGCACACTTTCCAACACATTCCTAGATTCATTCCATTTATTTTCCAAGAGCTCAACTCCAAATTCCCCGTAGGGTTCATGCTCATGTTTCTCAGGCTAAGCCATACCAAGTTTCATCATTCTATTTCCATTTCTTAGGTTCTACACATGTAACATGAAACTTTATTGTTCACATTCCAGGTTTATTAGCAGGTAGCTCGTGTTTCCAACATTCAATCTTCCATTTCCAGTACATATACATGCAGCTCATATTATGACATTTAGCGAAAACAACAGGAATTTACATGCAACAATTTGCTAACACAGTACTTTACTTTTCACAGGCAGGTGTTATTCATTTACAAGTAATTGTTATTATTCTATCTACTCATCCAAGATTGCAATCCATACATTCCATACAAATATTTCAGTGTTTCTAGTCCTAGGATTCATGCCATACCCTAGGATCTAACATTCATTCCACATATGCATTCAGGTTTGTAATTAAACTAGGGGAAGCCACTCTACTAGTAAACCCAGGAGTAGTGGGGGCTTGATCGGCGGGTCCACGTGCCTCAGCAAACCCCAAACTCACAACGGAACGAGGTCCTATCACAAGGATCAATCATAAGAGACTACTCAGAACAGTATAAAAAGTATTCCAATACATAGAGGGAATTATACGGGAAACAACGGTATCTTAACAGCGGAAATCGAACCTCAAACGGATCCTAGACAGGTCAAAAATAGAAATTCTGATTCATATCAGACGTCTGGAACACCTTCCAGACATCTTAAAAGAGTCTAGAACCATACCTCAACTCCTACGCTACTCCTCAGACGTCCAGGAACTCCGCTGGACTGTTTGGACCCAGTTCCAGGCGTTCGACAACCTCTCCGGACGTTTGGAGACGCTTCTCGCCGTCTGGTGCCTCGCCCAGATGTCTAAACTACGTGGGAGGGCATGTCCCGCTCATTCCCGAAGCGAATCTTGCACGCGTCGACCAAATCTCCTCAATATGGCACGGAACAGTGCCTCGGCGGAACGGCCTGCATGGCCTTATCCGCAAAGGTGTACGTCGCGAAACCTACCTTTCAGTCGTTTGAAACCTCCTCCAGACATCGTCCACGTCGTCTGGTCGTCGATCCAGACGTCTGATTCAGGGAAAAACCCAGAATCAGAAACTGCCTTCGCCTTCTTGCGCCGCACGTGGCCGCGCCGCGCCCGCTCGCCTACTGCTCCGACTTCAGCAGTGTCGGGGAGGACATCCCCGACGTACCTCTCCGCCTCGCGCACACGCCGACCAGCCGTGAGCTCTCCGGCGAGCTCCCACACGAGCTCACGCTTGCTCTCCTCTCTTTTCCTCGCTGCTCCTCCTCTCCTCCCATGTCGCTCACGCCCGCTACCAGCTACTCGCTGCTCACCGCTCTCGTTGGAGGAAGAAGAAGAGTGGCTAGAGGTGGGGTGAACGAGGGAGCGGAGGGGGTTTAAATAAGGCGCTAGGTTAGGGTTTTGCATTGGCGAGAGAGAGAGAGGAGAAACGAGGTCGCATACTGTCTGCATGCAGCACGTGCGTAGACGTGAGGACGTACACGAAATGTTTGATTTCCAGATGTCTAAAAGGGCTCTAACAGCACGGGTCTTAACAACATAACAAACTCAAAGGAAGTTTCGTCCTTGAAACTTGAGCTAGCTAGGGTGCGAAATAAAGAACAACATACGCATAACAAACTCAAAGAGGACCGAAGCCAGTCTGAAAAGATGTACCCTCAAAGTGCTCCGAGTACCGCTCTCGCATCGCTGCCTCAGGTCCCAGGTAGCCTCCTCGTACCTCTAGCTCCTCCACAAGACCTTCACCAGGGGTACCTGCTTCCGTCTCAAACTCCGGACAGCTCTGTCTAGTATCTACACTGGTCGCTTGGAGTAGGTCAGGTCGTCACCCACCTCGACGCTCTCATGGCTCAGAACGTGACTGGGATCGGCGACGTACTTCCTAAGGTTGGACACGTGGAACACGTCGTGCACACCAGAAAGCTGGGGAGGAAGGGCAAGTCTGTAAGCAACGGGTCCAACCCGCTCTAGGACCTCAAAGGGCCCCACAAACCTCGGCGCGAGCTTCCCTTTCACCCCAAAACGCTGCAGGCCCTTCATAGGCGAAACGCGAAGGAAGACGTGATCCAAACCTCAAACTGCACCTCTCTGCGTTTCCGATCTGCATAACTCTTCCATCTACTCCTGACAATGCGGAGTCTCCTGTGAACTTGCTCAATCACCTCCTGACTCTATCGGATCAGCCTGGGGCCAACCTCCCACTTTGTCCCCACCTCAACCCAAGTCAATGGTGCAGTACACTTCCGTCCGTACAGAGCCTCGTAGGGTGCCATGCCGATGCTCGAGTGTTCGTAACGCTTTTGTGTGGGTTTTAAAGAGAATATGATGTTGTAGTATAGCCAACAAAGCGTTCAAACAAATAGAGAATTTTATTACTCGAAAATCGGATTATCCGAGGTCAAACACAAGGAGCAAATAGAATTTACTACTAATCAAAATGTAATTGAACACTCTAATTTACTCAAAACTGGAATTCAGAGGTATCTAAAAAAATAATTCAGACAAAAGAGTCAAATTGGACGTCTGATCTTGGGATCAGACGTCTTAAAAGTGTTTTCCCTTTTCCTTTTGATTCTTCTTCTTCTTCTGATCTTGCTTTCTTTCTTCTTTTGCAGCCTCTTTTTCTTCTTCGTCTTCTGTCTTGGCTTCTCTTCTTCTTTCTCTTCTCTCTTTCTGCTTTGCTTCTTTTCTTGCGAAGGCTTCTTCTTCCTGCCTTTGTTTCTTTTCTCTTGTTTCTTCTCCTGCCTTGCGCTTCCTTCTTTCTTCTTCTGATCTTTGCAGTCTTTCTTCTGCCTTGCCTTCCTTCTTCTGCGAAGGCTTCTTTCCTCCTCCTTCTCTTCTCTGCCTTGCCTTCCTTCTCCTTTGGTCCTTTTGTTCTTCCTACCTTTCCTTCTTCCTTCTCGCGGCCAAGTCTTTCTTCCTCAACGTTCACCATGTGCCTACACAGAGCAAAACCTACCCCTTTCCCTCTACCCGCGCGTCTCTCTCTCAGCAATTCACTCAAACACGCTCTCCCAGAGCCACACGGGTAATCGGGTCGGATTCGCACCCAGGACCAGGCGCACCTGTAGGTGGTGATGCGCGAGGAGTGCATTGGTTTGGGTCGGGTCGGATCCCGCCAAATCCGCGAGATGAAATCGCAGACGAGGCGGGTGTGAGGGCAAGTGAGGGATCTCACCCCTGTGCTTTCGGAGGCGGTAAGCATAAAACACAAATTCAACTTATAGCATACCCGCGCCTCGTGATTCCACGATGTGAGACTAAAGGTTCTGCCCTGATTTCGCGCGTGCCCGCAGACCTGCGTGCAATCGCCACAGCTGCTGGCTTCGCAGCTCCCCTGGCTGGACTCGAGGCACTTTACGAGGCTTTCCCGAATACGCAGCACCTGAAGACTGGAGCTGCTGACGCCTGGAGCTGCTACGAAGCTACTTCAACCTTCGTCAATGGTGGCAGGAGCTGAAATATTGTTAGACACAAAGCGAGCCTCTCGGCTCAATTAGACCAGCTAAGGACCTTCGCCGTAGCACGGCGAAGGTGGTGAGCCATGCTGCAGGCCGTAGGATGGCCTAGGCGTGTGTGCCTAGGTCAACCTGTGGCCGGATGTGTAGGGTTGTTCAGGGGGATACTGTGGATGTGCGGAGTGGCAGTGGAGGGGTGGAATGTGTTCCTAGTGGTGAGGCGGAGCTTACAAGATGGTCGGCGAGTCGTGTGGAGGGGCGGAATGGTGGGAGCGGCTCGCCGGAGGTCAGTCAGTGATGTGGAAGATGAGGGTGGTCAGCGTCGGTCGAGGGTCGATTAGATGATATAACAGGAGGAAAAGAGAGAGGGGACTACGGGGAATAGTTCTAACCTAATTGTAGGGACGAAGGAGGACGGAGGGCGGACAGCTGTACCTGCTGTCGCCGGAGAAGATGCTGCCTAGTGGGGGAGAACGACGGCGACGACGGGGCTGAGGCGGCGTGCGCGGGTACTGCGCGATTCAGAGGAGAGTCAGGAAGATAACTTTGCCACTTGTTTTGTGGCAGAGCGAAGAGGGAGGGGAGGGGGGCTCGCCGGAGCTTGCTGGGAACTTTGGCCGGGCAGGAGGAGATGAATTGGAGGTGGAAACTCAGCCAAATCAAGCTGAAGATCTGCGGTCGAGCTTAGAGGTTATTTTATAGGCATTGGGCCGTGCTGTCAGAGCGTGGAGGGCACGCAATCGCCTGAGGTCGGTCGTCGGAGATGGAAAGAGGTTAAGATACCCAAATCTCTCGTGCGTTCGCATGAGAGATTGGGTTCACACCAGAGATTGTGATTGGCCGTAGATGGAAGGGAATTCTTCAGAGAATCTCCCTTCCATTTCTGGGAGAGAATCTCTGAGGAATCAGAGAGTAATCCCTCTCTAAACCTCGCCAGAGCTTGGTTCTACCCTAACAATGGCGGTAGGACCTGATTGCAAAGGTGGCGAGGAACTTAGGGTGCTCTCTGCAAAGATATTCAAAAGATAGGGACCAAATTGTGATTAGGGTGTACCAAATTGCAAAGTAGGCCAAGATGACCTCTCCTTAGCTCCAAATTTTGGTACAAACCTAATTTGGACCTAAGGAATCCAATGGTGAAGTTGGATTTTAGGTTTGACCTCGTTTGACTGGATATTTTGCGTAAAAACCCAAATTATGTTACTTGAAGAGCTAGGACCCTAATCTAGGTCAAACTGGGTTCCAAGGGCCAAATTAAGTGTTCCAAACCCTAGAGGATGTTTTTCCATGATTTTTAGAGGGTTTACTTGATTTTTATCTGACCGAAACCTTGTTAATTTAAGCGGGTCTGTTTTAGGGTTACCAAGTGTCATTTAATTCTTAGATTGCACATAAACCCATTTCTGATTGACTCAACCCACTTTTTATCTCATTTAGACCATTTGACCTATGTTTTGCCTCTGAGAAATCCCATTTATGTACTGCAATGGTAAAATTACGATTTTAACCTTTATTTCATGTTTTCTTCTCAGAGCACTTGTTCCTTCAGTTAAGCCTTCTTGTAGGTTATGTAGGAGCTTTTATCTTCTTTATTGGGTCAAAATGAGCTAGTTATGGCTCATGATGAGGCTCTCATCATCGAGTGATGGCTGTTATTATATGCAAACTCCGCCAGGGCAAGTGCTCCTCCCAAGAGCCCCTCCAGTCTAGTACACAAGCACGCAAAAGGCCCTCAAGCGTCTGTATTGTGCGCTCTGACTGTCCGTCCGTCTGGGGGTGGTATGCTGTACTGAACCTCAACTGTGTCCATAAGGCCTGCTGAAACTCATCCCAAAATTGGGACGTAAAGCGGGTATCCCGATCGGATACAATCTGCCCCGGAACTCCATGCAGACATACCACGTCGCAGATATACCTCTCTGCCAACTGTGTTGGTCCCAAAGTGACTCGGATAGGCAAGAAACGTGCCTTCTTCATCAATCTCTCTACGATTACCCAGACTGCGTTGTGTCCTCGCTGGGTAACGTGCAAGCCCACCACCAGGTCCATGGTGATGCTCTCCCACTTCCACTCTGGCACTAGAAGTGGCTGCAACGGCCCTGCAGGCCTCTGATGCTCGGCTTTCACCTGCTGGCACACCAAACACTGCTGTACAAATTCACCTACATCCTGCTTCATTCCTCTCCACCAAAAGTCGCGTCTCAGATCATGATACATCTTTGTGTTCCCGGGATGTATGGTGAACCTGGAACCGTGTGCCTTAGTCAGGAGCTCTCTCAATAGCTCCCCGTCCCGCGGAACGCACAAACGTCACCTCATGCGCAGCACCTCGTCTGTAAAGGAGAAGTCTCCAGGGTCCCCTGACAGTACTCTATCACGCAACGTCTGCAGGTACGGGTCGGCCATCTGTCATGTGATGATGCGGTTTATCAGCTCTGGCCTCGTCTGTCGTGTCACAGTCACTGCCCCACAGTGCGCCAATAACTCTAGGGGTCGCCAACTGCCCATCTCCTCCACGAGTCTCCAACTCTGTGCCCGTAAACTGGCCAAGTGGGAGGGCGCCTTTCGGCTCAAGGCGTCAGCAACCACGTTGGCCTTCCCCGGATGGTAGGAAATGCTGCAGTCATAGTCCTTCAGGAGCTCTAACCAACGTCTCTGTCTCATGTTGAGCTCCTTCTGATCAAACAAGTATCTGAGGCTCTTATGATCTGTGAAAATCTCAAAAGTCTCACCGTACAGGTAGTGCCTCCAAGTCTTCAGTGCGAAGACGAAAACTGCCAGCTCTAAGTCGTGGGTAGGGTAGCTATGCTCATGGGGCTTCAGTTGCCGCGAAGCGTAAGCGACAACGTGACCTCGCTAGATGAGCACACACCCTAACCCCTGCAAAGAAGCATCCGTGTACACAACGAAACCGCCACCGCTGTCTGGGATGGTAAGCACGGGAGTCGAAGTCAGCCTCTCCTTCAACTCCTGAAAACACGCCTCACAAGCGTTTGTCCAAGAAAAGGGCACGTCCTTCCGAGTCAGCTGTGTCATAGGACATGCAATATGTGAGAAACCTCTGATAAACTGCCCGTAGTAGCTTGCCAGTCCCAGGAAACTGTAAATATCTGTCACTGTACGTGGTCTCTCCCACCTGAGCACTGCCTCAACCTTGGTTGGGTCCACAGCCAAGCCATCTCCTGAAATCACATGACCTAAGAAGGTCACCTCCCTCAACTAGAACTAGCACTTGCTGTATTTGGTGTACAGCCTACGTCGTCTCAGTGTGTCCAAAACCATCCGCAAGTACTGTCCGTGCTGCGCCTGATCCCGAGAGTAGACAAGCACATCATCAATGAATACCACCACGAACTGATCCAAATACAGTCTGAACACCCAGTTCATCAAATCCATGAAAGCAGCGGGGGCGTTGGTCAGCCCAAACGGCATGACCAAAAACTCGTAGTGTCCGTACCGGGTGCGGAAAGCTGTCTTGGAGACATCAATCTCCTTGATCCTCAACTGGTGGTAGCCAGACCTCAAGTCTATCTTGGAGAATACCGTGGCACCTCGCAACTGGTCAAACAAGTCATCAATCCTCGGCAGCGGATACTTGTTCTTGATGGTAACCCTATTCAGCGGTCTATTTTCCACATAAAGGCGTAGGGTACCATCCTTCTTCTTCACAAACAATACCGGGGCTCCCCACGGAGACACACTAGGCCTCATAAAGCCCTTCTCCAAAAGGTCCTGCAACTGGGACTTGAGCTCTCGCAGCTCAAGTGGTGCCATCCTGTAAGGCACTGTAGAAATGGGGCTGGTCCCCGGTACCAGTGAGATCTTAAACTCGATCTCACGCTCCGGCGGTAATCCTGGCAGCTCCTCTGGAAATATGTCGGGTTACTCTCTGACCACCAGGATACTCTGAAAATCTATCACGGGGCTGGACTCTGCCACTACACAAGCCAGAAAGCCGCCACACCCCTGGTCCAAAAGTCTCGCCGCCCGAAGTGCAGAAATGCACCTGAAGCCTCCATCCACTTGCTGTTTGTGAAACTCAAAAGAAGGCATCTCCGGTATGGAGAAGACGATCTTCCTCTCAAAACAGTCCACCAAGGCGTGGTAAGTAGATAGCCAGTCCATCCCCAGAATCACGCCAAAGTCTTCCATCGATATCACAATCAGATTAGCGGGAAGGCTGTGTCCCCCAACACTAACTCCACAACCTGTGTAAACCTCCTCAGCTACAAATAGCTGACCACCTGGACCTCTGATCACAAATGGATCCTCTAACAACACACAGTCCTACTCTAAATTGACAGAAAAACTAGCAGCACAAACGAGTGTGTGGCGCCGGAATCAAAAAGTGTGTAAACTAGTCTACCAGAAACTGTAACCATACCTGCCACCACTGAACCTGAAGCTCTGGCGTCTCTGTGTGTTAGGGCGTTGATACCCCCCTCAACCTTAGGTGTGGACGAAGCAACCACACTCTGCGTCGGACGAGTAGCCGCTGGCTGGTACCCTCCCCACAACTGCTGTCCTCCCCACGCGCCTGGGAACCGCGGCCTCCTGCTCCTCCTCCAGTGCTTGGCGTGGGGAGCATATGCTGACCTCCAGCCCTAGACGGGCAGTCTCTCCTGATGTGGCCCGGCTGGCCGCACTGGTAGCAAAGGGGAACTTGTCTCCCACCCTCAGTAGGTCCCTGCTAACGGCTGGGCGGGGGTCCGGTGTTGGCAGCTGGCCCCTGTCGGGGGCCCCCAAAGGCCACTAACCGCCCCGCAAAGCATGACAACTCTCCTGCGGGCACCACGTGCCTCCTCTCTCATCGACCCTGTGAATAGTCTACCTGGTAGGGCCTCTTTCGTCCGCTGTCAGTGTCCCGTGCGGCCGGGTTGGTCTCCTCATATGTCATAGCTGCCTCCACCACCCTCGAGAATGTAAGCAGCTTCAGAGGTTTGACATACCCCCGAATAACAGGTCAGAGCCCCTCGGTGAACCTCCACAGGCGCTCCTCCTCGGTAGCCACAGCTGTCGCGGCGAAACGAGACAGTTCCAGAAAATGCGTGCGATACGTGCTCACGGTCATCGTCCCTGGCGGAGAGTGTGAAACTATCGCTTCTTCTAGTCCTACCACGTCTCGGGAAAGTACTGCTCGTAGAAGAGGGTGACAAACTTGTCCCAAGTCGGCTCAACCCTCTCTTGACCTCTGACTGCTCTACACCACCTGTGTGCTGCGCTTTCCAGCTGGTACGTGGCAAAGGTCACGTAGCACTCTGCAGGGGGCGAAGGGTGTCAAACACCTTCTCGATCTGCTCGAGCCAGTCCTCCGCCTCGGTCAAGTCCTCATCCTCCTTGAAGGAGGGGGGCTTTAGCTTCCGGAACTGTCCGAAAAGCTCGTAATGGCATTGAAGTGGGGAAACTGGTACACCTCCACGCAAGGAGGGCTCATGCTTGGAAGTGTCAGAGGACGGTGGGGGAAGTGGAGGGCCACCCCCTCCCCCACGTCCAGCACTGTGTTGGTCTTGCAGTCCCATAGAGGATTCCCCCTCCGCAGCCCTAGGGAGAGGTGCCCATGGAGGCGGGTGGAGCTCCTCTCGTACGATCTCCCATATCAGCTGGGCAAGGTCCTGGTTTTGAATGCCCGGAAGTAGTGGCTGGTCCACTGAGATATCGAGCTCAATGCACCCACCCCTCCGACCTCGTCCTCGGCCGCGTCCGCGGCCCGCCTCACTGGCTTCACATCGAGGCATCTCCTGCAAGGAGACACGAACACAGAATAGGAAGACGTCAATTCTAACTGACATTCAACGTAGGAACCTCAAAACAGACGTCAAAAGGTACATTGTGGAGGTTACTCTAGTTACAAGTACGTGAATTGGTTATTTTCCAGCTAGTTGGTTCACTTCTCGGGACGATCTTGCTCTGATACCATCTTGTTACGACCCAGTTCCCGAATCCTTACAGGACACGAGATCGGATCGACTCGACTGATCCCAAGACCTAGTCGTCCAACGAGAAAGTAACCAAAAAGTGGTAAAATAAACTACATTCATAATGCAAGCAATTAACAGTAACAAAAGTACAGCAGTAAAGAAGTAAACTACTACAGTACACACAACCACAACAGTAGAAAATTAAACAGGTACAGGAATATAAAGTTCACCATAAAAGAGTACAGAAGTGTAAAGGTACAAGAAGCTACTCACTACTACAAATGAGTACAAAGGAACTACGACTACTGGGCTCTACTGGGCCCAGCACCCTCTGCAACCGTAGGCTTTGGCTCTCAACACCTCGACCTGAAAAAGGTTATGAATACAAAACGTCAGCGAATGCTGAGTAGAGTGGCAACCAGCTAACTAAAATAGTAAAGATGGACAGGTAGCTGTTGCTTTTCAATTTCTTTCTGTCTTTAACTGTTATTCTCTCTTTCATCACTTGGCTT
The DNA here is from genome assembly GCA_037157565.1 of Thalassia testudinum. Classification (NCBI taxonomy): domain Eukaryota; kingdom Viridiplantae; phylum Streptophyta; class Magnoliopsida; order Alismatales; family Hydrocharitaceae; genus Thalassia; species Thalassia testudinum. The sequence continues at coordinate 92,189,710 of JAZHRO010000012.1, forward strand.
AGTTATCAGGTCTCTTTCTTGATCTCGAATGTTCCTCGTGGGAATGATCTTGATTGCAGTCTTTTCCGAAGAGTAGATGTAGCACGTGGTGCTCTCCTAGCCGGGAGAGTCCCCCGTGGTGGTCCTACACTCAGTCAACCACCCCAAGGTCACTGACAAACGTAACGGTGACTACGGCACACACGATAAATGCATGGGTAGCTACCCTGCACTGGCACGTGGTCAGTCATTTCCATTAACGGGTGCGCCCAAATCACAGCACGGAACTAGTATAGGGCATAATCCTCTCAGTAACAAGGGTTTAGCCCCTAAGAACCAAACAGGAGTTTCGCCCCTCCACAGTCCGCACACCCTCGCCTGACAACCCTGGTTTACCCAGTGGGCCTAACAAGTCTGTGTGGGGCGGCTAGCTGAACCCTGGGCCCCGTGGGGTGGCTAGCTCTCTCCCTACAGTAGTAGCTCTCCCCGGTACTATGTACACGAGGGCCACTGAGTCGGTGCAAAGTGGCCAATCCTAACCCTGGGTCTCAACCCAAGGGCGGCTAGCTCCCCTCTATACTAAGAGGTACCATGTGCTCCCCTTGGTACCACGTACTCAAGGGCCAGCACACTTTCCAACACATTCCTAGATTCATTCCATTTATTTTCCAGGAGCTCAACTCCAAATTCCCGGAAAGGTTCATGCTCATGTTTCTCAGGCCAAGCCATGCCAAGTTTCACCATTCTATTTCCATTTCTTAGGTTCTACACATGTAACATGAAACTTTATTGTTCACATTCCAGGTTTATTAGCAGGTAGCTCGTGTTTCCAACATTCAATCTTCCATTTCCAGTTCATGTACATGCAACTCATATTATGACATTTAGCGTAAACAACAGGAATTTACATGTAACAGTTTGCTAACACCAGTACTTTACTTTTCATAGGCAGGTATTATTCATTTACAGGCAATTGTTATTATTCTATCTACTCATCCAAGATTGCAATCCAAACATTCCATACAAATATTTCAGTGTTTCTAGTCCTAGGATTCATGCTATACCCTAGGATCTAACATTCATTCCACATATGCATTCAGGTTTGTAATTAAACTAGGGGAAGCCACTCTACCAGTAAACCCAGGAGTAGTAGGGGCTTGATTGGCGGGTCCACATGCCTCAGCAAACCCCAAACTTGCAACGGAACGAAGTCCTATCACAAGGATCAATCACAAGAGACTACTCAGAGCAGGATAAAAAGTATTCCAATACGTAGAGGGAATTATATGGGAAACAACGATATCCTAACAGCGGAAATCGGACCTCAAACGGGCCCTAAACGGGTCAAAAACAGAAATTCTGATTCATATCAGACGTTTGGAACACCTTGCAGACGTCTTAAAAGAGTCTAGAACCATACCTCAACTCCTGTGCTACTCCTCAAATGTCCAGAAACTCCGCTGGACCGTCTGGACCCAGTTCCAGATGTCCGACAACCTCTCCGGACGTCTAGAGATGCTTCTCGCCGTCTGGTATCTCGCCCAGATGTCTGAACTACGTGGGAGGGCATGTCCCGCACCTTCCCGAATCGAATCCTACACGCGTCGGCCAAATCTCCTCAATATGGCACGGAACAGTGCCTCGGCGGAACGACCATGCAAAGAAGGTGTACGTCGCGAAACTTACCTTTCAGTCGTCTGGAACCTCCTCCAGACGTTGTCCACATCGTCTGGTCGTCGATCTAGATGTCTGATTCTTGGAAAAACCTAGATTCAGAAACTGCCTTCGCCTTCTCGTGCTGCGTGTGGCCGCGCCGCGCCTGCTTGCCTGCTGCTCCGACTGCAGCAGTGTTGGGGAGGACCTCCCTGACGCACCTGTCTGCCTCGCGCACGCGCCAACCGGCCATGAGCTCTTCGACGAGCTCCCACACAAGCTCGCACTTGCTCTCCTCTCTTTTCCTCACTGCTCCTCTCCTCCCATGCCGCTCACGCCCGCTACCAGCTACTCGCCACTCTCGCTGGAGGAAGAAGAAGAGTGGCTGGAGGTGGGGTGAACGAGGGAGAGGAGGGGGTTTAAATAAGGCGCTGGGTTAGGGTTTTGCATTGGCGAGAGGAGAGAGAGAAGGAGAAACAAGGTTGTGTACTGTTTGCGTGCAACACACAAGCAGATGAAAGGACATACACGAAAAATTTGATTTCCAAATGTCTGGGAAGGTGTTCAGATGTCTGACCAAACGTCTTAAAGGGCTCTAACAGCATGGGTCTTTACACTAAACATAGGTCAAATGGTCTTAACAAGATAAAAAGTGGGTTGGTTTAGTCAGAAAAGGGTTCATGTGCAATCTAAGAATTAAATGACTTCTTGTAACCCTAAAACAAACTCACTTAATTCAACAAGTTTCTGGTTAGGATAAAAATCAACTAAACCCTCTAAAATTCATGGAAAATTATCCCCTAGGGTTTAGAACCTTCAAATTGGCCTTTGGAACCTATTTTGACCTAAATAGGGGTCCTAGCTAATTATTTGAATTAATTTAGATTTTTGTGTAAAATGTCCAATCAAACGTGATCAAACCTAAAATTCAACTTCATCATTTTATTCCTTAGGTCCAAATTAGGTTTCTACCAAAATTTGGACCTAGGGGGAGGTCACCTTGACCTACTTTGCAAAACAGTCCACCCAATTACTTTTATGCCCCTAACTTTCGAAAACCTTGCAGAAACCCCCTAGCTTCCTCGCCACTATTTGCAATTAGGTCCCTCCACCATTACAGCAGAGGTGTCCTACTCCGGCGAGGATTCAAGAGGGAAGTCCTTGTTTCCTCAAAGAATTCATCTTAGATTTGAAAGGGAGATTCTCTGAGGAATTCCCGATCATGTGAACTAAATCACATGTCTTGATTCGCACCCAATCTCTCGTGTGAACGCTCGAGAGGTATGGGTATCTCACGAATTTCCTACTCCGGTGAGGAAACCCATGCTTGGAAGCTTGTCTTCCAAGCACAAGGCCCTCTGCCGGTGCCTATAAAAGAACCCCCAGGCCCAGACGATGATCTCAAGCTTGATTTGGCCACAGAAAACCCCAAAATTCTTCCTCTCCAATCTCTGGCCAAATAGCCGCAAGCTCCAGCTATCTCTCCTCCCTCTTCTCGTCGCTCTGCCACCATACCAGTGGCAGAGTCTTCTCCGCCTTGCTCCTCCGCGTCGCGCCATACCTACATGCGCTTCTTCAACCCCTTCGTTTTCGCCGCCTCTTAATCTCAGGGCTTTCGTCTCCAGCGACGGCAAACACGCGCCGCTCACCCTCCATCTCCCCCCTTCGTCCAAATACCCTCAATTAAGTTCCTCTCTCCCTACCTTTCATTTTCCCCCTCTTTATTTCACAAAATCCCCCTCAACAGCCACAAACCACCTCCGTCTTCCTCATCTCTGGCAGACCACCGGCGAAGGCGCAACAATTGCTCCACGCATCCACACACCTCGCCACTGACCGTAGAAGCTTCACCATCATCCACTGATCATCATCCGCCCCTTCACTAACCGCCACACACACCCTACACTCTCCCCGAACACACACTTTCACGGCCACAGTCCGACCTAGGCACGCATGCTTAGGCCGTTCTGCGCCACGTCACCCACTGCATCACCTTCGTCGTGTCACGGCAAAGCTACCTATGTGCTTTGACAGGGCCGCGAGGCCGTATTAGTGATTTGTAGGTTCACCCTCTGTCGCCATTGGAATAAGAGCAAAGCTTGTTCGCAAGCTTGCTCCAGGTCGCACCGCTCCAGGCAGTTGAGCCCCAGGTGCGCGGAAACACTTCACGATCCTTTCGCACCCAGTAATCGAAGCCCACATCATCCACAGTTGCAGCAATTGCACAAGCATCCTCCTGCGGGCATACGAAGAAGTGGGTGGGACTTTAGTCCCACCTCGGAAACTTTTGGCACAGGTGAGTGGTTTATATTATTTTTGTGTTTTAAGCTCTTCGCCTTAGATCACGGGGTGAGGTCCCCTTGCCCGCTCACCCGCCTCGTCCGCGACCCACGCTACACGGACCTGGCTGCCTAACCCGTTTATCCTTTACTCCTTGTGCACCACCCACGCCGGTGCGCCTGGACCCAGTTGGGCTTGACCCGACCCGTATACCCGATTGGCTTTGGGAGAGCGAACCTAAGAGAGAAGAAGAGAGAGAGCGTACGCGGAGGAGGGTAGGGGTAGGTTTTACACTTGTGTGTAGGAAGAGAAAGAAGGAATTGAAGCTGAGGGAAGGAGCTGCAGGAAGGAAAGAAGGCTAAGGGAAGGAGAAGCTAAGGAAGAAAGCTAAAGACTTGAAGGTAGAGGCCGAAGAAGAAGGAACTTAAGGAAGGAAGGAGAAGGCATAGCTGAAGGAAAAGAAGAAGAGAAGAAAGGAGCCGCAAAAAGAAAGAAGCCAAGGCAGAAGACAGAGAAAGAGAAAGGAGCTAAAGCCAAAGAAAGAAGGAAATCAAAGGCAGAAGAAAAGAAAGAAGAAGACAGAAAGACGAAGAAGCCGCAGAGGAAGGAGAAATCAGAGAAGGAAGAAAAGAGAAGAAGAAAGAAGGCATTAGAGAAGAAAGAAAAGGAAGAGAGAACAAGACCTTAGAAGAAGAAAAAAGAAGAAAGATAGAGATTAATTCTATTTCTTTTTACATCTCTATTCTTCTCTTTAGCATTTATATACATTGAATTTCATTCTATTGCTTTATAAATTGTTGAACATCAAATTTTATCAATTTGAGATTGTGCTCTTAGTTTTTAAATACCAATTTGCTCCTCGTGTTCGACCTTAGATTCTTAATATTTCGAGTAATAAATTCTTATTTGTTCTTCGAAGTTATTTCATCTATACTGCAACGCGATATTTACAAACCCAATTTCACTTTCGCAAAGAACACACTACTATTGTGTTACTGCCAAAACCCATGCATGAAATCCAATAGGTCTTCACGTTGAAATCATCATAAAAACAAATCAAGAAATTTGAAACTCATCTTTAACCTAGATCTTGCTCCAAAACTCATTGATAACCTAAATGATCTCTTCTACATAGCCATAGACAACTTAATAGAAAGAGATCAATAGGAATAGTGAAAACCCACTCAAAATGACTTCCAATCCTTCACTAACATCAATCAAATGTCAATCCACAAGCTAAAATTCACATTGAAACTCAATTAACCCACACTCAGATGTCCCCTTTCTAGGCATCTTTCTTTAATTTGACAAGATGATTTGATCACCTAGAGATCATGCACACCATTAATTGGTGTTCAAGATCTCTAAGCAAATTCTTTTTAAAACCAATTGGATCCTTATGGTGCCTCAGATCAGTGATACTAGTTTCATTGGCAAACACTACCCATTTGCCAACAAAAGTCATAAATCAAATTAAGTTTAGGCTTGAGCTTAGAAAAAAAATCAGAATTGAATTAGTACAGCTCATACCCATTGCGTTCAAACCAATCAAGTAAATCCAAACTCAATAAGATCTATTAGAAATGATAGAATTCAAAGTTCTCATTAAATGCATAAATAAGTCCATGAAATCAAATCAGATTCAAACAGTCAAATCAAGTTCTATTCAGCTCAAGGGAGAGTGATTGTGGTCTAATGACATGAATGAGATCACTCTCAAGTAGGATTTGAGCGCACTATGAATGTAGAAGCTATGTAGCTTTAGATCTATAGTGGCTTTGATGAATGGGATGAAATGTGGATCAAAACATGAGGGAAAATAGAAGGAATGGAATCATGGGGTGATGAGGGAGATCAGTGAACATGTGGATGAAATTGAAATCATCTCCTCTGATCTGAGTTGATCAAAGGAGGTGAGGAAGATTTACCCTAATCTACTCCTATCTAACCTGTGGATCCCAAGCCGATAGTTGAGTTAGAAGGGAGGGAGGAGGTGCTCCAACGGAGTGAAAGTCCACTAGTGTCACTCAATGTTGCCCTCAGGTGCTATGATGTCCGTAACGGTGAGGATTGATTGGAGAAGATAGAATTCCTCCACCATGGGTGGCGAAATAGGTCTAGGTGGGGAGGGAGCTGGAGAGGATGAAGGGATCAACTTGGAAATGTAGGAGATGAGCTGATGGTGCGTGCAAGCTCAGTGAAGGTGATTAAATAGCCATGCGGTTGGATCAGAGCATCGTGGAGGTGCGATTAAGCCACTAGGTTACCAATAGTGGGATGAAGAGGAAGGATGCGCAGGAAGTTTCAAATCAAGCTCCCACCGTTAAATCAGATCTAGAGCAAGGGGTGAAGCTATGCACAGGAGCACGTGAAGTTTAGAAGAAGATTGGCCAATGGATCTGAGCTCATGGGATGGATGGTTGCGATTGCCCAAGTTCTTGCACTGCAATAGTAACTCGTCGGTTGCAAGTCTAATGGGTATTTGCAGGGAGGCTCTCTAATGCAAAGGGATAGAAAAATTATGCAAAGGCCCATAAGTGATAAGAAAGGATGGCTGCACGGTCCCTAAGTGTTTACAAAGAGATCCCTGCCGTCTTGCAATTAGGTCATTGAGGGTTTTAAACGTAGAAGAATGTGAATGACCTAAGGACTTAGATGTAATGTCAATAATGCAATGTCCAAATGATGTCCAAATGCAACTAAGTTTTTTTTGAAGCATAATTGAACATTTAAGAAGTTAGTTCCACCTTTGATTTGAATTTTTGAATTCAAATATGTGTTCAATTTGCAATTAAATCACCATGTTATATTTATCAATAGAATATCTCATTTAATTGACCTAATTATACGTTTTTAACACTAATTTGTTGTTTTAGGTCATTTCTGTCATTTCTCATACTTAACCCATTTCTTGTGTTAATTATGTAGTGCTTAATCTACTTTTTAGCTTAACTTGAGCATTTTAGCTATGATGAGCCATACCTCATCACTAGCTGCTGCCACTAGAAATCCCTCCTCCCTGTGCGCAAAGAAGAGAGAAAGATAGAGGGTCAATTGGCCCCCGTCCCTCAACTGCTGCGATCTAGGGTTTTGGTAGGGGGTTTGGAGGCTACTTGTTTGGTGGGATATCAAGAATGCTGATCCAAGATCGCCACTCTGATACCAAGTTACGGAAATAAGTTTCTTTTATTAAAGAAAGAAACCCTACATCTCTTTTTATAGAGAGATGCAGGTAAATTATTAAAGAGGACCATGAAAGTAATAAGGGTACTAATCACTCTACTAAAAAGCTAATAAAAGACACTAATGCCCTTACTGTAACATTTTCTCTTTTTTCTTCTTTCTTATTTTTTTAATGGTACTTTTCTCTTTTTTTTACAAGTAGGTGGCTTCCCTACCCTAAGACGTACCTAAAGGTGGCAGCCAAAGAGAGATATGTTCGATGGCTGGGCTCTAGACACCTAGCAATGGGGGGTTACCCACTACAACGTACCTGTTTGTCAAGTTTTTAGGAGATAAAATATGCTTCGTTGTAGTAAAATCTCCTAAATAGCTTAATCAACAGATACAATTTATTACTTGAAATCTAAAATAAAGTCCGAGATCTAACACATGGAGCAAGTATTGCAATTCACGTGTTAAATGAAATGAATATATAAATGAGCACAAGAAATCAAACCAATAATGATATTCAATGAATCAGTATATTAATGAGAAGTAATTGTAGCTCATAGAATTGTGAAGCAAAAAGAAAGCAAAATAATGGTGATTTAAATCACCAATTATTTGGATTATTAAGCATACATCTCACTTCATCAAATTACTCAAATAATGCTACAGTACTCTTAATCAGAATTCCTCGCCAGCTTAAGTTTCAATAATGCCATAGTGCACAATGTCAAAGAAATTAGACGTCGGCTCCTCAGGGCAGACGACTTAAATGTCGCTTGCTACAGTGCTCCTTAGAGAGCCTTCTTCCTTTCTTCTCTTCTTTCTTTGCGCAAGCCTTCTCTTTTTCTTCCTTATTTCCTTCTTCAACTTCTTCTTCATCTTCTCCTCTGAGTCCTTCTTTCCTTCACAACACACAAGGAGCCAAGCTTTTAGCGACTAAGTGTCACACAGGGGAACCAACTCAGAGCAAAACCCTCCCTCGCTCTCTCACAATTTCCTTCCTATTCTTCTCCCTTCTCTCTCACATAATAGGTCGCATTATCGGGTTAACGGATCCGGGTACATGGACCAGGGCTACCGGCAGTGAAAGGTAGCTGAGGAGTGCGTATCGGTGAAGAGGGGACCACACCCCGGTGATCTTGAGGCGATAAGCGAAAGGCAAGAATTCACTTTATTCAGCTGCAGTAGCTCTTAATCCCACGATGTGGTACTAACTTCCTCAGCCCCTTCTCCTGTAGCTTCAGAAGAAGCTCCTTCCAATTGTAGCAGCTACTGAAGTGATGCCTTCAATCAACGACTTGGGAAGGGTCCTGGAACGTATCCGCACTACCTGGGGGTTCAGCCAAGTCCTCCACATGCCGTAGGAGCTTAAACATGGTTAGAGATGGAGGTGGCGATGGGCGGCGATAGTGAGGACCTGCAAGTATGAAAACGAGCTCGAAAGCCCCAATTAGAAAGCTCCTTAGCTTCGTCGTAGCACGGCGAAGGCGACGGTGGTGTTGGTGTGGTGTGAGAGGGCATGAGGTGGTCTGTAGAGGTCGAAGGAGGTTGTGCGAAGTTGGGTTGGTCGGGGGGTCGCGAGAGTGGGTGTAAGATGGAGTTAGGAGAGGGCTTTTGTTGGTGGAGGGCAACGGAGCTTTTGGAGTAGGTGGCGAGGTGTTTGGAGGTGTGTGGTGTGCGATGGACCTCGTAGGAGGTGTGGCCAGAGACGGAGATGAAGGTGGTTGGCGGCGGAGTCGAGGGTCGATTTGGAGTTTGAAAGAGGGGAAAAGAACCTAGAGAACTAAAGGGACCTAATTAACCTACTTTAATTGGACGAAAGGGACAGAGAGGCGCCGGCTTTGATTGGTTGGCATTGGAGAAGAGGAAACCTCTGATGGTGAAGGAGCGGCAAGGAAGACAGGGAAGGGGACGTCCGCTGGTATTGCACGACGCAGAAGAAGACGAGGAAGGAGAGTCCACCCGCTATTGTCTATGAGGGTGGACGAGGAAGGTAGTCAGAGGATCTCACTGGAGCTCACGAAGCTTTCGGCTGGAGAGAAGGGAAGATGGTGGGAAACCAGCCAAAAATGAGCTAAGGAGGTGAGGAATTCCATGGGCGTGCTTTTATAGGTACTAGATGGTCGTTCCAAGCTTGGAATCCAAGCTTGAAACCACGACAACTTGAAGAAGAAGGAAACATGAACCTTTGAATGGTTCGCATTAGGTTTTTAGTAGGATTAAGAGTCCAATGCGTGGCTCAAATGAAAGAAGATTTCATTAGGGATCTTCATTTCTATTTTGGGAGAGATTCGTCAAGGAATTAGAGAGAAATCTCTTATTGAAGGTCACTGGAGTATGATTTCCTCCTCGATAATGGTGGAGGGACCAATTTGCAAAGAATGATGACAAAATTAGGGACTTGTTGCAATTAATTTCAAAAGCTAGGGGCTGGTGTGAGATAGAAAAGAGTTTGACTGGATTGAAATGCAAACTAGGTAAAGATGATCTCTAATTAGGCCTAAATTTTGGTACAAACTTAATTTGAAGCCAAGGAATCTAATGGTAAAGTTGGATTTTGGTTTTGACCAATTTTGACTGGGTAATTTATGTAAAGACCCAAATTAAGGCAACTTCCTATCCGAGACTCCGTTTTAGGTCAAAATGGGTTCCAATGGTCAAATCAAAGGTACCAAACCTTATAGAATATTTTTCTATGATTTTTAGAAGGTTTAGATGAATTTTATCTTGACCAAAACCTCAGTTAATTAAGCGGGTCTGAAATTAAGGTTTCGTATGTCCATTAATTCTTGAAATGCGTGAAAACCTGTTTCTTTCTGCACGGACCCTCTTATTAGACATTTATAAATATTTAACATTTAATTAATCCATGGGAAAACCTGTGATTGTTCTACATTTACGATATGATGCTAAAACGGTAGATTTACCCCTAATTTAATGTTCATCTTTCAGAAAAGATATGCAATGAATTACGGCTCTTCAACAGTTATATAGGAGCATTTGTATGTTGATCATGATTAATTAAAGCTAGTTATGATTGATAATGACGTTATCATCAGTATCACCACTAGTTTTATTGGCTCGCTAATTTCCACTATGATTGCCCGTACAACGAGTTAATGCATAATGTGTGTAGATGCTTAGACTTTTGGAACACTCCAAATCGTAAGGTGAGTTGATAAGTTGCCTACTTATCACCCCACTTTATTTACTTTATAGTAGTTAAATTAAGTTGGCAAGGATGAGGGGAACGAATCTATATCTTAATAAACATCAAGACTAATTAAGTCGCTCGGCCTGAAAAGTCCTAGTGAAAAGATCCTAACTATATTATCTCCTATGGTAGGTGAAATTTGGTTCCCAAACTTCCTAGCTCTTCTTTATTACAATTTAAAAAAAAAAAACAAAAATAACGACAATTAATTCAAGCTGACAAATCTATGCTTAGAAAATAAGAATTACCCCCTATGCCTATCTAGTATAATGTCCTCATTGTAAAAATAAATATATGTAAGGGAGTAAGGATAGAAATCACCTGAGTATCAATTTTGTAACTAGTCATCTTGAATTCTCTAGGTTGCCTCCCAGGAAGCGTTAAGTTTATTGCCTTTAGCTAGGCGGAGCTCTAAGCTAACCCTCAATGAGGGAGACTACTTCCTTCGGGGGTACCTGGGCAAGAAAATGTTTTAATCTTTGTTCGTTTACTATAAATGTTTTCTTGGTCTTAAGATCGGCAATTTCGATCGCCCCATTGGAAAATAGTTTGACCACCCGATAAGGTCCCGTCCACTTGGATCTTAACTTCCCAGGGAAGAGTTTGAGTCGTGCATCAAAGAGCCAGACTTATTAATTTGGCTCAAAGGTTTTCCTATTAATGTGCCAGTCGTGGACAACTTTCATCTTTTCTTTATACAGTCTATTGTTCTCATAAACATCCCAACGAATCTCTTCAAGCTTGAAGAGTTAGAGCTTCCTTTGGGTACCAGCCATATGGGAATCCATATTGCACTGTTTGACAACCCAATATGCCCGATGCTCCAGCTCTATTGGAAGGTGGCAAGCTTTGCCAAAGACCAATCGGTATGGTGACATGCCGATGGGGGTCTTATAAGCTGTCCTGTATGCTCAGAGGGCATCATCAAGCCTGGTGGACCAATCCTTCCGGTCAGGTCTCACTGTCTTTTGTGAGATATTCTTAATCTGCTTATTTGAGACCTCAGTTTGCCCGTTCATTTGTGGGTGACACGCAGTGGCAATGCCGTGAGTAACCGCGTATTTCTTAAGTAAAGTACGAAACTCGGCATTAATAATGTGAGTCCCATCATCACTGATCATAGCCTTGGGTATCCCGAATCGGGAGAATATGTTCTTAACAAAATTCATGAAGGCCTTATGATTGCATTTTCGGTTAGGCACGGCTTCAATCCATTTCAAGACGTAGTCTACTAAGACTAGTATGTACTCGAAGCCGTTGGATGGTGGGAAGGGACCCATAAATCAATTCCCCAAACATCGAATATTTCAATGATAAGAATGGGCTGGGGAGGCATCATATCTTTTATAGTCATGGTCCCAAGATTTGAGCATCTTGTGCAGGTTTTAGCAAAATTGTGTGCGTCCTTGAATAGTGATGGTCAATAAAAATCGGACTGCAAAACTTTTGTAGCCGTCTGTTTTTTTGGCAAAGTGGCCACTACACACTTGGTCGGGATAGAAGGACAACACACTTTGAACCTCATCCTCGGGGATGCATCTCCTAATGATCTGATCGGCACCAAGTCTAAACAACATGGGCTCATCCCTGAAATAATGTTTGGCCTCAACTAAGAACATGTCCCATTGTTGTCTAGACCAGTCATGTGAAATATGCCCTACAACTAAGTAATTAACCAAGTCTACATACCAAGGAAGATTCTTTCCATGCACGGCTAGAATATGCTCATCAAGTAATGTATCAGTCACGGGTAATGAAGGTCGAATATGTTCCGGGCTAATTTTGGATAAGTGGTCGGCTACAACGTTTTTGGATCAGGCCATATCGCGTATTTCCAGGTTTAATTTCTGCATAAGCAAGATCCATCTGATAAGCCTACGTTTTGCATCCTTTTTGGCTAACAAGTGTCGGATAGTCGAGTGGTCAGTAGAGGTTATCATGTGGGATCCTAGAAGGTATGATCTGAACTATTCCAATCCAAAAACTACGAGAAGCAACTCCTTTTCTGTGATAGTATCATTTTGTTGAGCCTCATCTAAGGTTTTGCTCGCGTAGTTGATCACCACGGGTTTCCTCGCTTGTGTTTAACCTAGGATAGCTCCAATCGCAAAGTCTATTGCATCACACATTATTTCAAAGTCTTGAGACCAGTCCGGAGGTTGTACAATAGGTGCAGTCGAGACTGTGTCCCTCAAGATAGTATAAGCTTCGATGCAATCAGTTGTCATGTTAAATTGAGTGTTGTTGGCTAAAAGATCAGTTAAGGGCTTGGATACCTTTGAGAAGTCTTCTATGAACCTTCTGTAAAAGCCAACGAGTCCCAAAAAATATCTTATTTGTTTGACCGAGCTAGGTGGTGGGAGTTTAGATATTAAGTCAACTTTAGCTCGGTTGACTTCTATGCCCCATTGCAAATTGATGTAACCAAGGACAATCCCTTCTTGAACCATGAAATGGCTTTTTTCCCAACTTAGCTTAAGGTTGACCAAAATACATCGCTTCATGATTTTCTCCAGGTTGCTAAGGCAATGGTCGAATGAGTCTCCAAAAATGAAAAAATCATCCATAAAGACCTCAAGATATTCACCCACCATTTCCGAAAAGATGGCTAGCATGCAACACTGAAAGGTAGCGGGTGCATTACATAACCCAAATGACATACGGCGGAATGCAAACATGACATATGGGCAGGTGAATGTGGTCTTCTCCTGATCCTCTGGAGCTATAGCAACCTAGTGGTATCCTGAATATCCATCCAGGGGGTAGAAATATTTCTGCCCTTCCAGTCGTTCGAGAATTTGGTCAATGAATGATAGGGGGAAATGATCTTTCTTGGTAGCCTCATTCAGCTTCCTATAATCTATACACACCCACCACATAGTGGTAGTGCGGGTGGGGATGGACTCGCCTTATTCATTTGTGATCACGGTGAGCCTAGCCTTCTTTGGTATCACTTATGTAGGGCTCACCCAGGGGCTGTCAAAAATCAGATATATGATTCCTGCATCAAGCTATTTTATAATTTCTTTTTTAACAACCTCTTGCATACTGGGTTCAACTGTGTTGCATCTAGCAAGAAGGTCGGGCCCCGTCCTCCAGATAGATCTTATGAGTACAATAACCGGGGCTGATTCCTCTTAAGTCGGAGATGGTCCACCCAATTGCTACTCAATGTTCAAAAAGGGTTGCAGTCAACCTAAGTTCTTGTTCCCTTGTTAGATGTGCATTGATAATGACAGGGAAGGTATGGTTAGGTCTTAGGAAGACATATTTAGGTTATCGGGCAAAGGTTTGAGTTCAGGTGTAGGTGGTACAATGTTGGATGGGTAAGGGAAGGGAGGGAGTTGTGTGACATCAATCTCTTCAGGGGAAGGTTGCTGATGATAGTCATTTCTGCACAAATTTGCAACCTTTGGGGATTAGGATGGGTCAGGGTAATCTATAGCTGGTTGAGTCTGATGATCCTCTAAGGATCTAACTGTCAAGAATTCTTCAACCAAGGTATCCTCGGGATCACATTCCTCAACCTAGCTACAATCAAAAGACTTAGTTGCCTTGAAGATATCCAATTGCATCTTCTTATTTCCGAAGACAATTTCCATACATCCCATGTCGTAGTCAATGTTTGCTTTAGCCGTAGCCAAAAAGGGTCTACCTAGGATGATGGGTGTATTTTGTAATTATTCAGGAACTTTCATGTCAAGGACTAAAAAGTCAATCGAGAAGAAGTCCTTAACCCGAATAATTACATCAACGACTACCCCCTTTGAGGTTTTTGCATATTGGTTAGCTAGTTGGATAGTTGCAGGTGTAGGCTGGAGTTCTCCAAATCCAAACTAGTGATAAAGGGTAGTCGAGATCAGGTTTATTAAAGCACCTAAATCAAGGAGTGCTCTATCAAAAGTCAAATCAGCAATATGGCAAGAGATCGGAGGTGCTCCAAGGACTTTCATTTTAGAAGGTAGGCTACTTAAAATAACCGAACTAACTTGCTCTGATAGCATTACCTTCCTAGGTGCTTGGGTTCTTAGCTTATGCTTGGGTGTACAAACATCTTTTAAAAATTTTGCATAAGCCGGGATATGCTTAACTACTTCAAGGAGGGGTAAATTAATTTGCACTTGTTTAAATATCTCCAATAACTCCTCATTATCAGCCACATTTTTCTTCTTCTTAACCTTATCCAAGGCTTCATGGCATGGAATTTGGGTCTGAATTGGGTCAGGTTCCTAAACCTTAGGTTCCTCCCACTCATCCTTAGAATCATCAATTTTCTTGGGATTTGCAGTTATGGGAGGGGTTGGCCATTAGGGAGTCCTGGGTTTGGGTATCACTTCTCAAGGTAATCGCATTGGTTGAGGCATTGGAACTAGTGTTGGATCCTTGAGAAGAAGAAACAACAAATCAAGGGGGTGTTTAAGGGGCTTGTAAAATCACATGGGCTTGCCCCTGGTTTTTGAAACCTTTGAGGATTGTGGCATGGGTGAGGCATGTGTGCACGGACGAGGCATGAGGCGCGAGGAGGCGCATGCGTGGGGGACCTCACCCCCCGTGTTCTTGAGGAAATAAGGCCTTAGCACAAAAACATAATAAACGCTACCACCGCTTCTTCTCTTCACGAGGTGGGACTAAGTCCCACCCTCTTCTTCGCTCATCTGCAGTAGGTGGTTCTTCGTTCAATTGCAGTAGTTGCAGAGGGCGTGGCTGTCAATTGAAAACCTGGGTGCATACTTGGGATGAATCCTCAACGCCTAGAGGTGAAACCTGAGCCTTGTGTGGCTAGAACACAAAGAACAGGGTCGGAGGCAATGGCTGTGACGGTGGTGGACGGCGATGACTTGAAACATGAAATAGGGCCTCACGGCCACGTTAAACTAGTGCAAGATGATCACCTGAGGACACAAGGGTGATCGTGGTGGTTTCATGGCGAATTGGGGTGTGTGGTGGCCGGCGAAAGTCAGCGAAGGCGTGAGAAGGAGGTAGTGTTCGGTGGCGTGTTTGGGTGGATGGAATGGCGAGATAAGAGAGGGGTTTTGGTCGTGAGGTGATGGTGGAGCTTTTGGGAGATGTGGCGGTGTGGATGGTGGTCTATGGTGGTGGCACGGGCTCGCCGAAGCCCTTGTCGGAGAGGAGGAAGATGACGAGGGCGGCGATGATATGGTGGTCAAATTGAGGAGTTAAGGAGAGGAAAAGAAAGGACAAAAAAAAAGGAAGCTATAGGACATAATTTAAGGAAGAAAAGGGAAGGAACTCATGCCGGCGTGCCTTGTCGAATGCAAGGAAGACATTCTCCGTTGAGGAGGACGACGAGGACGAAGCGGCTAGGGCGCCTCTGAGTTGATTGTCGAGAGGCGGAGGAAGTCAGGGAGGAAGGAGACACTCCCAATTTGGCCGTTGGGAGGCCATAGGATGACGGAGGAGGAGGTTCACTGTCGCTAGGGAGGAGGTGGCCAGAGAGGGAGTTTGAAGAGGGTTTTTGGGCCAAAACCTAGCTAAGGAGAAGTGGCGTGCAATGTAGGTCCATTTATAGGCCATGGGGAGGGGTTTCAAGCTTGGGAACCAAAGCTTGGTACTCCTCAAACATCTCACATGTCAGATATGCGAACCTTCAAAAAGTTCGCATGAGGATTCGGGGGCGATTTAAGATTCGTAAATGGGCTCATTTGGAAGGTAATTTCACAAAGAATCTCGAGTTTAAATTTGGTAAGGTTTGGTTGAGAATCGAGTGAGAAATTCTCACTTGAATCTCGCCAAAGCTCGAAGTGTTCACACCAATGGCAGCAGAGACCTAAATGTAAAGATGATGAAAAAGTTAGGGACCTTTTTGTAAATAATTCAAAAAGTTAAGGGCCATCATGTGATAAAAAGAGTTTGTCAAGACTTGAATTCAAACTAGGTCAAGGTAATATCTAATTGGGCCAAACTTTTGGTACAAACCTAATTTGGACCCAAGGGATTTGATGGTGAAGTTGGATTTAGGTTTTAACCAACTTTGACTGGGTAAATTGCGTAGAAAGCCAAATTAAGGCAACTGTTTATCTAAGACTCTGTTTTATGTTAAAATGGATTCCAATGGTTAAATCAAAGATACTAAACCTTATAGAATATTTTTTTATGATTTATAGAAGGTTTAGGTGAATTTTATTCTGACCAGAACCACAGTGAATTAAGCGGGTCTATTTTTAGAGTTTCAGATGTCATTTAATTCTCGTAATACATGAAAACCCGTTTCTGTCTGCACAGACCCTCTTGTTAGACTTTAATGCATATTTAACCTTTAGTAAACCCTTGGGAAAACCTGTGGTCATTCTGCATTCATGATATGGTAGTAAAATTGCAGTTTTAACTAGTTTCCTGTTTATCTCTCAGAGTGGATATGCAATGAATTATGGTCCTCTGACAGTCATGTACGAGTCTTTATCTATTGATTATGGCTAATAAAAGTTATATATGACTGATGATGACGTTATCATCAATAGACTAAACCAGGTCAACATTGTGTGCTCCTTTTGCTAAGGAAAGGATTTGTATAGGGGCTCAAGATTTGTTCAAAAGTTCATCGATCTTTTTATCCACCAACTCAACCCAATCCAACTTCTTAGCTATGATGTCCATGTCAACCGTACCCGACTTGATTTGTACTTCATAAATTCCACCACAGGGTTGATTGGACCTACTGAATGTGGTCATGGAGGTATTATTAAGCAATTTCTTACTCATTGACTCAAAGACTTCGAATGCACTTTCCTCATCTTTATTCAGAAAATTGCCTTCACATGAGGCATCAACGAAATTCCTAATGGTGTTGTTTAGACCGTGGTAGAAGATCTGGGCCAATTGCCACCTCATAACCTCGTGGTGTGGGCATTTCATCAATAATTCATTAAATCTTTCCCACGCCTCATGAAATTGCTCTCTACTCTACAGGGTGAATGTGGTAATGGCTCTTCTAAGGGCATTAGTTTTTCCTATGAGGAAAAACTTCTTCAAGAAGGCAAGCCTCAATTCCTCCCTAGTGGAGATGGTTCTCCCTAAAGTTCAAGCTTTGTCTTTTAGGGAGAACGGGAACATCTTCATTAAGACAACATTAAGGTGGATGTTCCTTGGTTTCACAGTCTGGGAAATTCGGTTTAGATCCTCCAGGTGTTGGAAAGGGTCCACATTTGAGTTCCCATGAAAGTGGCTTTGGATTAAGCTATGGACATTGGGTTTCAGCTCAAAATCATCTCCCCCTTCGGGGTCCCTAAGGTAAGGTTCAACTAGAATAGCAGAAGGAACATAGAAATCACGAAGCGGCCTAGGTTGGCCCTCAGGGGGTCTTGGTGAGTTTGGTGGGGGTGGAGAGGGTTGCCTTTGAGGGTTTTATAATTGGTGTATGGCATGCATTATGGTCCAAATTTGTTATTGTTGGAGTTGGTGGTTAGTTGTAATTTGAGCTTAGATAATGGCCATAGCATCAATGTAAGGTTGGTCCTCCAAATCCTCAATTCGCTGGTCGATCATTTCCTCAATTCTAGTCCTAGAATAGCTTAGTCTCCTTCTCGATTTTTTCTCTAATGTAACCAGCTCGAGATGAAGTGAGAGTCTTCCCTGCATACTCTAGAGAAAAATCGGGAGAGATGCAAAGGAGACAGAAGAGAGAATTGTGTGTGCACAACCAAGCAAACAAGAGCCCTACAAAGTTGACCTAGGTGACCTAGAACCCTTAGAGAGAATGTTCAAATTTGCAAGCATTTAGACCTTCTTTCCTAAGGTTAATCTGACTAGGTTGATTATGAGGGGATTGAGGGGAAGGTTCTCCCTTCGGCTCTTGCCTCCGGTTCCTTGATACCCCCCAACTGCAATCGTTTGACGCTTCCCCGTAGCCTAGTCACCAGGTTTCATGATGGGAATTAAGGCCAAGTATTTAACAAACCCAAACACACCTCCAGGACTTAGATTAGTCCTACCTAGGGCACTTCTACTTAATTTTAATTTAGGGCTAGGATAATGCGTGTGCTTAAGTTAAGTGATGAGGCATTGTTGGGGTTTGTGCCTCTTAATTAATCTGATTGAGCTTCTGTGTGAACTCAACAAAACATGATTTTCAAACAAGGTTCTTAGGATGTCGTGTCTTTTAATGATTCAGCCTTGCTTTAGTGATTTTTAGAGTTAAAATTTCTTAATGAGTTTAGACAAAGTTTGTAGTGGGCACACAAAGTTTTGCACACAACGGATGATAGTGAGTTTCCTTTAGAGCAAATGTTGTGGCCCTAGAAATAAATAACTCTAATGCATTCGCCTTTAGAGTTTATGCAAGTTTACTTGGTGAATTGATTTTAATTTTTGGTGAGTGGTGTGGCCCAATACAAGACACGGTCGACTTCGCAAGAACTACTCAAAGAGCATGACACCCGAAAAGATTTTCTAGAAATTATATATATATATAAGCATGTGGATCAAGGAAGAATCAACCACACCATTTTCTTTTATTTTTGAGATTTTTTTAACAAGTAAGTAGACAATCTATCCTAAGATTCATGCACGAGCCTAAATGCAATTTTTTTTTTAGATAAAGGAAAGATGGACTACGCTAGATAAAGTGATACTAAAGTCTTCATAATACTTTACTCCTAATCTACCGACTTGGATCACGCTCCTCCTATTGCCTACGAGTCGGGTTCCTACAACCAAGTCAATTGAGAGAGAAAAGATAGTCAAAAATGTGAATATCACCAATGCAACTATGAAAGTGACTAAAAGATCCATTGCCTCCCTGACAACAGTGCCAAAAAACTGATGTTGGAAAACGTGATGAGATAATTCGTACATTGTAGTATGCGCTTACGACATCAATTTAAAAAAGAATATTAAATGATGAGTCTAAGTGTCGAACACAGGGATGCAAGAATTCAAATCCTTTTTGTCACCTAGTTTTACTACAACATGATAGTTTATTTTCCTGCTTGCGTAAAAAGTAGAGAGAGAGAGTAGGGTTAGAAATCCGAGTAATTCGAGTTGTTGGCTATGCATGAGAAAAGACAAGATAAAGTGATTTAACGAAAGCGTAAGACAATGTAAATAAAATCCTAACTTAGAATGAAAATGACAACTATGATAGCAGAAATTACTTCTTTAACTACTCAAAATTATCTTACAATTATAATCAACAAAATTAGAGGAATGCTTGAAAGAATATAAACTATAAGCTAAAGAAGACTAGAAATTAAGTGTGAAAAGTAGTGTCGAGGCGGCCATGGTGGTGGAAAGGCTTCCATCAGTGGCTCAGCAGCTCCCATAACTTGCTTTGAAGCTTTAGAAGGTGGCGGAATGCTTGGAGGAGGTGTCTTTTACAAGGGAGGGTCATAGGACCCTTTTATAGGTGAAAAGAAGACCATGTCAAATGATTTGGCCGACCAAGTCACGAATGCAGTGCACAACCGAGGCATCTACGTGCATAACCCATGCACACTCTCGTGCAGTGCACGTGCATGCTAGTAGGCCTCGAGCAGCAGCTGGCACTGCTTGGAGAAACCTTCGCCATTGTTGCTTAATCGGACGCTTTAGGAGGTGCGCTCATTGTGATTGAGCACATCCCCATCGACACATGGCGAACTTTGTGCCACTCATCACGCATCTGATCGCGCTCATCGTGCATTGAGATCACAAAGCCGTCATCCTCCATTAGATCAGCAATAAATGGCCCAGCTCGTGCTAGGATCACTCTCTAAATCTCACGTAGTACACTGGAGGTGTGTTCATCTGCACATCATCACGCACGTGCAGCGCAAGCATCATCCATGTGGCCACGTTGACGTAATCATAGCCTCACATCCTTGATTGGATGACCCAATTTTGTCTCTACGCCCCTGCGCGAAGAATTTGGGGCGCCCAGGGTTTTGAAGCCATGCCTCCCTTGTGCAAACGACGAGTACAAACGATGTGCTATGACAACAGATGGTCGAGTTGTGGGTTATAGTGGTGCGAGCTCTCAACCATTGGTGGATGATCGGAGGGTCATGGTGAGAGGGCAACGTGGCTTCATGAGGATCGTCGGATGGCAATCGTACGATGAAGATCTTGTGATGGACCGCACGCTGAGGAGAGGAAGCAATGCTGCTGGTACGCGATGGACACTCGAGCGGGTGCCACGTGGCACATTGTGGTCCATTAATCATCAGATCAATGGTCAGAACTTCGTAGGCTTGTTGTGAAAGCTACGAAGGTCGGATTAAGGCAATTTTTTCCTCATTGGGCTATGGTCGTCAATCCATATCCATTCGTATGGTTGGATTGCTCATCTGAGATCTGTTTAAGTATACACTTGTACAACTTGGCCATTAAACGTTAATTACAGGCAATCTTAATGTAAAGATTATACTATATGCATGCATTGCTCCTAAACCCACTATATTATGGTATTTATGCACATGCGCCCTCGAAATTGACTCTAATTAATATAAGCAACGCTAATACCTATAGAGTCATCAGTTGTCTAAGCTGGTGACCAATGAGGCTTAGTTATGTGCAGGGGAGTTCAATGCCACTTTAAGCTCTTAAGATCATCTCGAGGATCTCTTTAGTAGGGATAAGAGTGTTGCTGACTTTGTCGACTAGGTCTTCGGCACCAATGTAGTTGTGCTAAAAGTTTTGAATTGTAAATTTTCTCGAAGGTCCTCCAATGTAGGGGTTTTGGATCCAAACTCCACAAATTTTTTGTGAGCGGTTCCTCAATTTAGCAAAGGCTTTCTCTAGGTCGTTACTTGAGCACACACCCTTGGAGTGGGACTCTAGAGAAGATGTATGTATGGGATCCTACTTTAAGTTTAAGAGGTCTTGCCTAATTGAGAATGTATTTCAAGAGAAGGTTCAGTAGTAGTGGACAAATGGTGACGTTGTTGGTCACCTATTTGAGGTGTACCATGGAGACGCTCCTTCTACGTGAAAAGCTAAGGGAGTATAGGATGGAGTCGAGGGAGGAAAGAAGGAAATGTAAGGAAGAGACTTTGATCGGCATTTCCATATTAGATAAGCTAAACAACACCTAGGAATTACTGCCAAAGGAAAAGAAGGAAAGAATAGATCTCTGCCAGAAGGTTGATTTGGAAAACAATAAAGAGGAGATTGAATGGAGACTAAGACCTAGACAACTTTGGTTAAAGAAGGAGGACTCCAACACTAGATTCTTCCACTCTTACACTAATAGAAGAGGAGGAATTGGATCAAATCCATCTCAAATAGGTAGGTCATATACTTAAGGAGGTGGGAAATAGAGAGGGCATTTGTAGATCACTTTTGTAACATCTTCTATCAAGAGTAGGATAGGGTTTGACATTTGGGAAGCTATCCCTTGGAATAGCTTATAGATCCATACATCACTCCCTTGATTGCTTCCTTCACTAAAGAGGAAGTTTGGCAAGCCTTATTCTCCCTAAAGCAAGAAGGCTTTCTTAATCCACATGGGTTTCTAGTTTTCTTCATGAAATAATTTTGGACAATGGTGAAAATGAGGTTATGGCAATTTTTAACTCCATGTTGGTTGTCTTTGATCTTTCTAAGATCAATGGCTTTTCCCTTTCCTCTTTCTAAAAGGGGCACACGACAAAGACATTGGATGATTATAGGTCAAATTGTGTTGCGCAATTCTATTTACTTACTAGTTACAAAAGCTTTGGCTTGTTGTCTTGGAGGTATTTTGGACCATTAGATTAGGCTAATGCAACTGAGATTCATCAAGGGGAGAACCATAAGGGAAAATTATGTCGTTGCTTCCGAGATTCTTGCTGCTTGGAAGAAGGAAGGGATCTAGGCTTTCTCCTTAAAGATTGACTTCTCCAGGGCTTATGATAGCCTTGACTAGAGATTTTTTATGGTCATCTCTCATAACTTGGATGAGAATGTGTACAACATTGGTCTCATGCTCCATTTTGATTAATGGTCGCCCAAAAGGTGGTTGGATATAGCTTAAGAGACGTGTTCAGTAGAATTACCCTTATGGCACCCATGTTATTTATGTTCATTATTGATTTCCTTGTTGATGCCTTTTGATGAGGGAAGAAAAATCCTTTCTAGTAGGCCTCGCCATTAAGGGCCTAAAAAGGAAATAAGCTCATGGATCAAATGTGATAAATTGCCTACCCAGTACTGGTATAGTCATATTCAAGTGTTCACGAGCGAGTCTTCACCCACCTGCCTAGCAACCTGGCTAGACCTGTTTATCCGTAAGGTCAATCTCCATTTGTGTACCGGTAGATTGGCTCGTTCCATCTACCCGGTAGAAAGATAGACGTAACAGTTACAGTCCACGTTCTCATCATTGATTAGATCGTGGGATCGTGGTCTGAGGATCCACGATTAAGGAACGTGCGACCTATATAAACTAAGGTCATTCAGAGTGAAAGGGTTATGCAATCATAAAGAGAGAACTCATTTGTAATCTATAAAGAACAAACTTGATAGTGAATGTTGAGAGCTTAGCATTGTCCCCATACGTACACCATTCTAGGTGGAACTGGGTTACCAACCTCTTTTGTTCACTGTGTGATTGCATTTAAGTCAAGTATTATGTTCTAAGAATGCTCGATCACTTGCCATGCTCTTTGTAACCCTGGGCTCATCAAAGGTTTAGTTCAACATGAGGTGAAACAATTTTTCCTCTATTGTAGTATGTTGATGATACAATAATGTCTGTTGAAGGTTCAACCGATGAAGTAAGGAGACCTTGCTTCTATTAGAGGTCTTTGAGGAAGCACTTGGTTGAGGATGAATTTCAATAAATCAAGCCTACTTTCTTTTGGCATATCAGTGGAGATGATAGAGCAATGACACTAACTTCTGGGTGTGCAACAACTGTAGATGATTTTTCGTTACCTTGGATTCCCCCTGCTCCTAGTCACATTTTAGCTAAGGTGGACCTCGATTGTTAAGAGGTTAGAAAAGAACCTTTAGGAGTGAGCTTCATGTCTTCTATCTAGAGACAATCATCTTGTTTTGCTCTCTTCTATGCTCTCTAACATGATAATGTACTATTTATTGGTATTTCATAAGGTTGTAAAAAAAAATCAAACCCACCTAATCTAGCCCGAACCTGGCCCAATTAATGGACTCAAACCCAACCCGAACTCGCTTACATTAATGGGTTTAAACCCGTTTAATAAATGAGTTGGGTTCGGGTTTGATGCGCGCGGAACGCGTTTGCTTAATTATGCCATTGTAGTATACATTCGCGACGTTAGTTTTAATTTGCGATGTGGATTTGGTGAGTCCAAGTGTCGAACATGAGGAGGCGTGAAATCAGATTAGTTTGTTGCTTTAGTTGTCACAGGAATGTTTGGTTTTCTTGCTTGCGAGAAAACATGAGAGAGAGAGAGAGAGTAGGGTTAGAGATCGTGTTTAAAACATGACAATCATTCTAAGAGGATGTGAACAATGATATATGAAACATCATCAACATATAGCATGCAATTAGAGTTTGTTTACAACTATAACAATAGATGAAATCTTAAACAAGTGCAACATAAAAATAAAGTAAAGAGAGTGTGAGGAGGAGGCAAGGCGGCCACGGCGGTGGAGGGAGGACTCCGTTGGCGGCTTAACAACTCTAGGGCAAGTATGGAGTGTTTAGGGGAGCTAGGAGAGGGCTAATATTGCATGGAGAGTGTGTATGAATTGAATGCCCTTGAATGGGGTGGTTGAGGAGGTTTATATAGAGAAGGGGAGCTCCGGATGTCTGATTTAAGTGATTTCGAGTCCATTGGACTCCATTCCTCAATCTGAATCCATCCGTGCGATCCGATTGCTCATCTGAGGCATATTTCAACATGCACTCGTACATATGGCCATTAAACATTGATTTATAAGCAATCTTAATTCGTAATGCATGTAGTGCCCTCATTCCCATCATGGTATGTTATTAGTGTACATATATCCTCAAAACTAACCCAAGTTGATGAAATTATCATCATTGGGTGTAGAGTTATTATACCCCCATGCTCATCCCTTAGTAGTCGCTAGCAAGGTTTATCCTAGCCGTAAATTGATTACTTAGACATTTGTTGTTTGTCAACGGGAGGAAATATACTAACAGCCTAATCCACATAGACTAAACAGCACCCATGTATCTGCCAAAATGCAAACCACCCAATTCCTCGCTTTAAAGCATATATACAGATACATATATTTTTTCTTTTTCATCTTTTCTAATTTTTTTGGATTTTTGGAGTTGAGAGTGTGTAGGTAACTTTTTACGGCTACCCAACCCACCCATAACTTGAAAAAGACTTTAAGTGTTAAGCATCTTGGTATGAAGATTGTGATAGACTCACTCAACGGTAATTAAAATAGACTTCGGGTTTCTACGCCCCTAGGTGACCGGAAAAGAAAATGCTTGCTTAGGTGTATCTGTCTGATCATTAGCTTTCACCCTACCTTTATTTTGTGTGGGGTTAACACAAGGATGTTTCCAGTGTATTTCTCCCCGGATTGCTCTACTTCCCTACTTCTTCCTTAAGTTCCTTAGGCTTTTTTGTGCATTTAGTGAGCTGGGCTCTGAACAATCGACTAATGGGCTATTACCCACGACTACTTGCCAGCCATACTCGTGCGGTGAAGTGCGGCTTATTTATTTTTTTCTTTTTCTTCTTTTTTTCTTTTTTCTGTTTCAGTAGGTGGCTTCCCTGATCTAAGATTTACCTAGAGGCAATAAAAGAGAATGGTCCTGTGGCTGGGCTCTAGACAACCGACCAATGGGCAGTTACCTACGACAACTTGCCAGCCATACCATCCTAGAAGGTTTATTAGCTACCAAATTTTTGTTAGAATCTCCGAGGAGTGAGTCAGTGCAAAAATGTATGCAGGTGGTTAGACTAAAAGTCCCTCCAAGTGAAAGGGCGGGTTGATAAGTCATATACTTATCACCCTATTTTATTGATCAGATTATTGTAAATTAAGGTTGCGAGGATTCGGGGCTAAATCCACATTTTAGTGGACACCTGGGCTGATTAAGCCTGAAGGCCTAAAAAGTCTAAGTGTTCAGGTTCTTCTCATATTATTTCTCACAGTTACAAGCTCCTAATGCCTAAGTTTTCCTTCCTAATTAATTAATTATATATATATAATTCAGGCTGATAATATACTCAAAGAATGCGAATTACCACCCCCCTTGCATAAGTTGGACAATGTCCTCATTGACAAATAAATGTATGCAAGGGGGTACAAAAAGAAATCACCTGAGTGCCGCAGTTTACCTTATCAGTTTAAATCTTTTAGGTTGCCTCCCAGGAAGCGCTGAGTTTATTGCCTCCAGCTAAGCGAAGCTCTATGTCAACCCTCAATGAGGGTGACTACTTCCTTTGGGGGAACCTGGGCAAGATAATATTTTAATCTCTGGCCGTTTATTGTGAAGGTTTGCCCAGTGTTAGGATCTGCAATTTCAACTGCCCCATTGAGATAAGGTTTGACCACCTGATATGGTCCTGTCCATTTTGATCTCAGCTTCCCAAGGAAAAGTTTAAGCCTTGCATCAAAAAGCCAGACTTGCTGATTGGGCTCGAAGGTTTTCTTATGAATGTGTCTGTTGTGGACGGCTTTCATCTTTTCTTTGTAAAGTTGATTGTTCTCATAAGCGTCCCAACGAATTTCCTTGAGCTCGGAGAGCTGGAGCGTCCTTTGAGCTCTGGCCAACTGGGAATCCATATTGCACTGCTTGACAGCTCAGTATGCCCGGTGTTCCAATTCGACCGGAAGGTGACAAGCCTTACCAAAGACCAGTCGATAAGGTGACATGCTAATTGGGGTCCTAAAAGCGGTCCTGTATGCCCAAAGGGCATCATCCAATCGTGTGGATCAATCCTTCCAATCAGGTCTCATAGTCTTTTACAGAATATTCTTTATCTGCCTATTAGAGACCTTAGTTTGCCTATTTGTTTACGGGTGATACGGGGCAGAAATGCGGTGAGTAACCCTATATTTTCTAAGTAAGGCACGGAATTGGGCATGAATAAAGTGACTCCCACCATCACTGATCATGGCTTTCGGTATCCCAAACTGAGAGAAGATGTTTTGCTTAACAAAGTCCATGACAGCCTTATGGTCACATCTTCGGGTGGCTACGGCTTCGATCCATTTTGAGACATAGTCCACTGAAACTAATATGTACTCGTAGCTGTTGGATGGTGGGAAGGGACCCATAAAATCGATGTCCCAAACATCAAAAATTTTGACAATCAGAATTGGCTGGAGAGGCATCATATCCTTTCTAGTCATAGTCCCTAATGTCTGGCACCGAGAGAAAGTCTTAGTGAAGCTGTGTGCGTCCATAAATAAGGATGGCTAGTAAAATCCAGACTTCAAAACCTTTGCAGCCGTTTGCTTCCTAGAGAAGTGGCCACCATAGGCTTGGTCATGACAAAAAGATAGCACACTTTGGGCTTCCTCTTTAGGAATACACCTCCTAATGATCTAGTCAGCACAAAGTCTAAACAGCATAAGATCATTCCAGAAATAGTACTTAGCTTCAGCCAAGAACTTATTACGTTGCTGTTTGGACCAACCATGCGGAGTCTGTCCTACCACCAGATAGTTGACTAAGTCTCCAAACCAGGTTAGCTTTCTTCCTTTCACGGCTAGAAGTTGTTCATCAGGGAAGGTGTCAGTCAAGGGTAATGAGGGTCCAATGTGGTCTGGATGAAGTCTAGACAGGTGATCGGCTATGACGTTCTTGGACCCGGCTTTGTCGTGTATTTTCAGGTCGAATTCCTGCAAGAGCAGGATCCATCGGATGAGCCTGGGTTTAGTGTCCTTTTTGGCCAACAAATGCCGGATAGTCGAGTGGTCAGTGTAAATCGTCACGTAGGATCCTAGAAGGTACGATCGAAACTTTTCTAACCAAAAGACTACGGCGAGCAGTTCTTTTTCTGTGTCGATGTAATTCTGTTGAGCCCCATCCAACATTTTGCTCGCGTAGTAGATCACCACGGGTTTTTTCCTTCTTCTTTGTCCTAGGATTGCGCTGATGTGCATACATCTAAATAGCCAAAAATGTCTATTTATGTATGTTCTTAGTATTATAGTTGCATCATACATTATAAATATTGCATAACATGCATCATCTTGCATTTAGGTTAGGTTGTGTAAATTTTATGTTAATTTTCCCTTTTGTGGTCAGATAACAAGGAAACTTTTAATCGAGGCCTTGGATCGAAGATCCAACCATATAGATCTGATCAGGGCGACGATCGGAGTTCAATGACTGCAAGATCACCCTGATCTGACTTCCATAGCATCAGATATAATCTGAGGAAGGTCAGAGATCAAGGGCGAAGATGGTGTAAATCTACACTTCAAATGACAAATCCAAACCCACGGATAGATTCGGATCGATGATCGCAGCCCAACGACAAAGATAGACGGCCAATCCGACATCTGTGGCACCATCTACAACTCACAGAAGATAGACGGCCATGATGGCGCCACGTGGCACCATCACAGCCGCCCAAACCGACCCCGGCACCACTTCTCAACCTCTGAATGCGTGGGCGAGGCAAGACCAAGATCCAACGGCCAATCAAACAACCACGAGCACGCACGCTTAAAACATAAGCACGAAAAAGAGGCGACCGCAGCGTAGCGATCGACCGCTCTTCCGCGAGTGCAAGGCGTGGGTTCGATCCCTGCTGCTCCTCAAATCAGGCGCAGGCGCGAGAGTGGTGAAATCAGGCCGTTGGATGGCGAGCGAACAGCGTGGATGTGGGCAATGTGGCGCGCCCAGATGCGAGGAACACGAACGTGCCATCAAACACGTTTTTGTGAAGGCGGGCGAGCGCGCATCCTGAGCTGTTGATCTTCAATCCAACGGTGATGAAGGAGGTTGCATCGCCTCTTAGCAAGCATTGAGCGAGATTGGGCGCGGCACGTTTAAATCGTCCGATCTCGCGATCGGACGACTGAGAACGCACGTACGTGCGCGTGCGTTGAGGCGTGGGGAGAGGAGGCATGGCGTGCACGGCAGCTACTCCCACGATCTGGGCTTTAGTGACAGTTTTATCCTTTACTAAAGGCCCTGATTTAATGTTTTTAAAGTAAAATAACCTATTTGCCCATTCAAACCTCACCTATAAATAGCTCTACAACCACCACATTTTCTTCATCCCTTCCTCTCTTCTCTCACACCCTCTAAAGCTCTAAGAGCTTGCCCCAAACCCGGGATGCTCCTCTAGAGTAAAAATTAGAATTTTTCCACCTTCTCCCCCCTTCGTGGAACATCCCGCGGTTGTCCTCTCACTCCATTTGGGAAGCGGATCCCGCGACGACGACGACGTCCTGCGTCACCCCCAGTTCCTCCTGCTTCGTCCTCCTTCCCGCTCCGTCCTTCATCTTCCAGGCGTCGCCCCATCTAGCTTGTCCTCCAAGCAATCGTCGAAGAGGATACTTCTCTCTCTATTCTCTTTACCGCCTTCTAGAATAGATTTACTGCTTTCTAGTGTAAATTTCATACTTTCTAATTGTAATGATTAGTGTAATGAACATTTGATGATGAAATCCATGTTTATTCTACCTCTCTTTTGTCTTTATTTATAATATTCTCTCTCTGTCTTCTATTCTTTATTCTTTAAGTAGATAGCTAATTTAGATTCAATTCGATTAGCTAATCTGCTTCGTGACAATTAAACAAACGCGATGTTGAATTAAATGTCCGCCTTCCTGTGTTAGACCCAGAATTTCTTTACGAATTTCAGTAAAATTTTATCTGTTGACAGATTGCTTTGCAAATCAAACTACAACGACGGATTTTCAAATCCAACTCCGATCGCGTAGTTTCCGATTCATATCGGCCATCATTTTTATCAACGTGTCTATTTGGTTTTGTGGGGGAGGGGCCTCCCTATTCTGATTATAGGGTGGTCTAATCAATGGACCTTGCTGATAGGAGGGGGGTTTGGCTTGGGTTGGTTCTGGAATTGGGTTGGTTTTTGGTTCGTCCAGGCGAAATTCACGTGATTATGCCATCCGGCATTGTAGGTGTTGGAGAAGAGGTCAGGTTTGGAGTAACCTTGGATGGCTTTGACATCTTCAAAGATAGAAGGTGCCGAGGGGGAGGGGAGAGAGTAATCTGGGTTTGAGGGAGCAAAGGTCCCTCCCTGGAACATGGTCAGGGGTTGTTCCAGGTGTATTTAGTTCATTGGCTACACCAAATCTACATTGTAAGCTCCCATTGCTAGGGAGAGGGTCTATAGCAGGTTTCTGGTTTGGTTCAATAGCTCATCAATCTTTTTGTCCACCAACTCAACTCGATCCAACTTTTTGACTTCAATGTTCATATCAATCGATCCAGAATTGGCTTGCACTTCATAGATCCCACCACGGAGTTGACTGGATCGATTAAATTGGGTCATTGAGGCATTGTTGAGAGAATTCTCACTCATGGACTCAAAGAGTTCGAACGCTCTTTCCTCATCTTTGTTCAAAAGGTTGCCTCCACATGAGGCATCAATAAAGTTCCTCAGGTTGCTGTCCAAACCATGGTAGAAGATCTGGGCCAATTGCCACCTTGGAACCTCATGGTGTGGGCATTTCCTCAATAATTCATTAAATCCTTCCCACGCCTCATGGAATTGTTCCCTGCCTTGTAGTGTAAATGTGGTAATGGCTCTTCTGAGGGCATTGGTTTTACCTATGGGGAAAATTTTCTTCAAGAATGCTTGCCTCAGTTCCTTCCAAGTGGAGATGGGTCTCCCTAAGGTTCTAAGCGAGTGAGATGCTTTGTCTTTTAAGGAGAAAGGGAACATCTTAATCAAAACAATGTCCAAGCTGATGTTCCTGGGTTTCACAATTCGGGCAATCCGGTCTAGGTCCTCAAGGTGTTGGAAGGGGCCCTCATTTGAGCTCCCATGAAAGTGGCTCTAAATTAAGCTCAGGACATTAGGTTTCAGCTCAAAATCATCTCCCCCTTCGGGGACCCTAAGATGTGGCTCGATCCGAATAGCAAACGGATTGTAAAAATTATGGAGAGGCCTTGGTTGGCCCTCGGGAGGTTGTGGTGGGTTAGGTGGATTTAGTGGGGTTGCCCTTGAGGGTTTTGCAATCGGTGTATGGCTTGCATGATAGTTTGGATTTGTTGTTATTGTTGAAGTTGGTGGTTAGCAGAAATCTGGGCCTGAATGATGGTCATAGCATTGGGTTGAGATTGGTCCTCAACCTCATCAATTCTTGAGTCAGCCATCTCTCTTGAAAAATCAGGTCTCCTCCTGATTTTCCTTTCTAAAACAAACAGCTCAGGATGCAGTGATTATCTCTCGTGCATACACTAGAGAAGAACAGAGAGGGGTGCGGAGAGAGACAGGTGTAAGAAGTGTGTGCACAAACAAGTAAGCAAGTCTAGTCCTTATAGTGTATACCTTAGGTGACCTCGAAGCCTCAAAGGGAATGATCAAATCTGTAAGCACTTAACCACCCTTCCCGATGTTAATCTGGCTAGGTTGATTATGAGGAGATTGAAGGGAAGGTTCTTCCTTTGGCTTTTGTTGCCGATTCCGTAGACCCCACAACCGTGGTCGTTTGACACTTCCTCGTAGCCTAGACACCAGATTCTACAAAGGGAATGAAGGCCAAGTGCCTAGCAAACCTAATCACACCTTCAAGAGTTAGACTAGTCATGCCTAGGGCACGTCTACTCCATTCTAATGAGGGCTAGGTTAGTGCTTGTGCTCAAGATATGTGATGAGGCATTGTTTGGGGTTTTGTCTCTTAGTTAACCGATTTGGGCATGTGTGTGCACTTAACAAAACATGGTTCTCAAGTAAGGATTTTAGGATGTGGTGTCTTTTAATGATTTGTCCTTGCTTTAATGCTTTGTAGGATTGAAGTTCCTTAATATTTTCAGACAAGGATCAAGTGGGCACACAAGGTTTTGCACACAACGGGTGAAAGTCAATTTCCTTTAGAATGATGTGGCCCTAGAAAAACAACCCTAGTGTATTCAGCCTAGTGTTCATGCAATTCTACCATGTGAGTTGATTTTAATTATGGTGAGTGGTGCAGCCCAAGTCAAGTCATGGGGGTTTCACAAACACCACTCAAAAGAAAGAAGAACACTCCAAAAAGATTATCTCTTCAAGAACGTTAGAGTGTATTTTTTTTTTGTTGGGTGATGAGTTTGGAATGTGGATCAAGTAGCCATTCACCAAGCCAATTTTTTATTTTTATATTTTTTTTGTATTTTTTTAGGCAAGCAAACAATCAATGGGTGGAGTAATACTCACAACCATCAGCACTTCACTCTCGGTCCACTGTCTTGGATCGCGCTCCTCCGTCGCCCAAGCGTCGAGTTCCTGCAACCAATCAAGTAGAGAGAGCAAAATGAGTTAGAAGATGTGAAGACAAATGCGGGATATCCCCGGCAACGGTGCCAATAACTAACGCGCGCGGAACGCGTTTGTTTAATTATGCCATTGTAGCATGTGTTCGCGACGTCGATTTTAATTTGAGATGTGGATTTGGTGAGTCCAAGTGTTGAACACAAGGAGGCGTGAAATCGGATTAGTTTGTTGCTTGAGTTGTTACAGGAATGTTTGGTTTGCTTACTAGCGAGAAAATGCAGGAGAGAGAGAGAAAGGTTAGAGATTGGGTTTAAAACCTGACAATCATTCTAAGAGGATGTGAGCTATGATATATGAAACATCATCAACATATAACATGCAATTAGAGTTTGTTTACAGCTATAATAATAGATGAAACCTTAAACAAGTGCAACATAAAACTAAAGTAAAGAGAGTGCGAGGAGGAGCCAAGGCAGCCACGGCGATGGAGGGGGAGCTCCGTCGGTGGCTTGACAACTCCGGGGCGAGTATGGAGTGCTTAGTGGAGCTAGGGAGGGCTAGTATTGCATGGAGAGTGTGAATGAATTGAATGCCCTTAAATGGGGTGGTTGAGGAGGTTTATATAGAGAAGAAGGGGTTTCCAAATTAAGGGTTTTAGCAACATCCGGAACGTCGCTAAACCCATTCCATAAGTGTTGGTGAAGCCCCTCCGCCTGCCGGTCCTTAGGCGCGTGCATGTTTTCTCCCTCCGCGCGATCCGTGTGCGCACCACGTGGGCTGTCCGATCAAAGATCGGACGGTTGAGAGCTCGCGTGGGCGTGTGCTGTGGATCGCGTGCATCTTCGCCTGGGCGCATGGTATGGGTCGTCCGATCGAAGATCAGACGGCTGGAATTGCACCTTGAGCACTACCTTGAATTGCACCTTGAGCACTACCTTGAATTGCACCTTGTGCTTGCGTGGGAGATGGCGCGCATCCGAGAGCACCACGTAGCTGCCATCCGCATCGTCCGCGCCAACATCTACGGCTAAATTTCCCTCGTGCGCACCTCTGCTGTCGATTTGAGCCTTGCCTTGGCTCGAACGTGCGTCTCCGTGCATGGATTTGAGGCGCTAACCATTGTGTCAGCGACGCAAGATGGTTGCATTCTTTGCAAATCCTCAGTCGTCTGATGGAAGATCGAACAACCATGGTTGCTCGACGCGTGATGAAGAGAGGCGGTGGATGCGGCCAAGCAGGCGCCACGTGGTGCATCTTAGGCAGTTGATCATCAGATCAACGGTCAAAACTTCTTGGGCTGGTTGAGGGAGCTCCAGATGTCGGATTTAAGTGATTTTGAGTCCGTTGGACTCCATTTGTCGATTTGAATCCATCCATGTGGTCCGGTTGCTCATCCGAGGCCTGTTTCAACATGCACTGGTGCATATGACCATTAAACATTGATTTATAAGCAATCTTAATTCGCAATGCATGCAGTGTCCCTATGCCCATCATGATATGTTATTAGCGTGCATATATCTTCAAAACTAACCCCAGTTGATGGAATTATTATCATTAGGTGTAGGGTTATCAGGGTTTACCCCCACGAACCCTCTCAACTTGATAAACTTGATTAATAAGAAAAAATTCCCCCATTTAGCCCCCACGTTTACCCATTTAACCCATTTAACCCCTTTTAAAATGGATTAAATGGGTCAAGTCAAGTTTGACGAGTGTAAACGGGTTGGGTTCAGGTTGGATTATTTGGACCCATTTAATAAAGGGGTTGGACTCAACTTGACCCGTTTATAAATGGATTTGGTCTAAACAAGTCGGGTCCAACCCAACCTGACTCGTATGACAGCCCTAGTTTTCTGCATTCTAAGTGTACTTCTAATGCAAGTGGAATCCATTTAAAGGAAATTCCTATGATATGGCCTCTTGTAGTTTATGATGATGTTTGTGTACCCAAGGAGCCTGGTAGGCTTGGAGGTTTTAACCTCTTTATGATGAATAAAGAACTTATCTCCAAATGAGTTCTTTAGCTTATAATGCTACAGATGCCTTTCTAGATATCTATCCTATGTACTTCTTATGGGGACACCATTGATTGGGATGAGAGGTGGATGTCATGGAGGGGAGATTCACAGTTTTGGAAAGGATTGTAGGAGATTGTAGGGAGGTTCATACCCCTTTTTTGGAGTCACTTGTGTGGCAGAAGTAGGTTTAGAGTTTGGACATGTGAGTGGTCACCAATTGGCATCTTAGCTTACTTAGTCCCTAGGTTGTATGTCCTTGCCACCAATATAGGGACATCTGTAGTTAACTCTTTCTTTGTTGACTGTTGGGCACCTTCATTATTGCAATCTCCATTCGAAGTTAGGCTGGGGGACCTCACTCTCTTGCTACAAACCTTGCACCAGGTTTGGCTTACGAAGGGAAGGGATGGTTAGTTCAGGAGATATGGGGTGTTTTCTACCAAGAAGGCCTACTTGAGATTCTTGAAGGATCATGGTCCTACTAATGAAGGCTTGCCTTCTGATTGTAAGAGTATTTGGAAGGCCTACTTCCCCCTTAAGGTGACCATCTTATGTATCTCTTGAGAAGACAAATATTCTGATCCATGACTATCAACAGAGATGGGCGCCTATTTTGACTACACTTTGGTCCTATGGTAATGGAGTTAAGGACATGGAGCATCTCTTTCTCACTTGCCCGTTTGCACAAGCATGTTAGGTAAACTCGATAGATTGGTTCTTGTACTACTACTCAAAGCCAAAGTTCTAGTCTACCATCTATGGGCCACTTGCTAATGACAACTATTTGCAAAGATCTTTGTTGTGTATCTGGCTTGAATGCAGTGGCGTTGGTTTTTAGGTAGGAAGGACCTTTGCAAATGGGGTTATCCACCACTTTAACTCTCTTCGTAATCTCTAGTGTAAGTAGCTCTCCTTTTAATCAAAGCTAGGAAGTAAGTGTAAAATTCGTGAGAAAAATTAGGGTTTTGGAGAACCCATCATTGCAGTCGCAAAAATTGCTACCAAATAAATTTTATCGAAGCTCAAGATAAGCCCCAGGTCGAACACAAGGAGGTGGCATTTGATTCTTTGAAATCCATGTTTTGCTTTATTTCTTTTTGGTTTTTTTTGGTATTTATGATTTTTTTGGTCTTTTATGAGTATGTTTATTACAATTACACTAAGTTAAGCAAACTAAAAGCGATGAAGGTGAGAGGAATCTCCCAAAGTGGATGTTTGGCGAGACGACGGTGCTTGGCGGCGACTTGGAAGGAGGAGGTGAGGTGCTGGATGTCGAGGATGAGGTGCAGAAAGAATTCAAGTAGAGGGCTGCTTGACCAAGCTATAGGAATGGGGATGAGGAGATGGAGGTGATCTTCTAACTGAATGGGGGTGAGAGGACGACTCTATGGTCCCCTATGATGGGGGTGCGGGTAAGGTTGAATATTTGGTGGAGTAGGAGAGCATTACACTAATAGGAGGCCTTAGAGCTTGAGAATGAGCTCTTAGGAGCTTGGGAGGCTTCTTGGAGCTCTTAGGTAGGTGAGGAATAGCTAGCTAGAGATGAATGGTAAAGGGGGTGTGTGTAGGCTTTATATAGGCAAGGGAAGGGACAAGGATCGGCCAAAACTTGCCATTTCTCGCATTGGACCATGCTGATACGTGCTAGAATACGTGTTGGCATGCTTTTGTCGAGTTTAAAATATGCGTCGTAGTATAGTCAACAAAAGTGAATTGACAACATTTAAATTTATAAGTGCTTAAAAAATAAATGTGAGTCTGAGGTCGTTCACAGGAAACAAATATGGAATCCAAAACACTAGTCACAATAATACAATAATTAACAATGAAGATATGCAATGAATAATAACCAACAATCAATAATGAGCCAAATCATTTCTCAAAAACCAATAGAATAAAAAGAATAATTAGGACCTAAAACTGGTGATTTAAATCACCAATTATATCCCACAATTAAGCACATATCCGAAGGATAATCTTAAGTCAATCATAGCCAAATTTCTCTACAGTGGTCTTAAACCACTTGCCAGATAATGTCTCAATAAGTCCACGGTACTTTCCAATTAGATGTTAGCCCAAGAGGGAGACGACTTAAAGTCGTTCGCGCGAAATCGTCATCATTTAGGAAATGTGTTGTAGTATAGGACAAAATCGCTCAAAACATTTAAATTTATAAACTCAGATTCAGAAAGTAGAGTCCGAGATCGTTCGCAGGTGATCGCACGTGTTTCACGTGTTTGAAATCAGGGTTACGAGTAATCTGTTGTCATAGCTTGCAAAACTCGTGATCAAATAAAATTTATATCGAAACTCCAAGGGAGTCCCTGGTTGAACACAGGGAGGCGACGTTTACTTTGAATGAAAACCGCGTTTCGATTTGTTTCTTTTTGGTATTTTAGGGTTTTGTTTTTTTTGTTTTCGAAATAAAATGATAATCAATCACAAGAGAGAGATAGAATTGAATCTGATATATTGCATAAATGTCAATTGCAATAATATAGAAAACATAAAAAGAGAGGGGGGGTGAGAAGAAATCTCCCGAAGCAGCTGTTCGGCGAGACGACGGCGCTTGGCGGAAGCTCGGATGAAGGAGTTGGGAAGCAGGACGACGGAGGTGAGAAGTGAGAGGACATTGGGTAAAGGAAAGCTTGAGCGCAGCTCCGAAATGGAGGTGAGAAGGTGGAGATGATCTACTACTGGAATGGAGGCGGGAGGACGGCTCCAAGGCGACCTATGAATGGGGATGGGAAGATGGAGGAATATTTGGTAAAGCAGAGGTTCACTACACTAATAGGAGCCTTGGGAGCTTGAGGGTAAGCTCTAATGGAGCGTTGGTAGGCTTGCTAGAGCTTAGGAGTAGGTGAGAGTAGAGTAGGTAGAAATGGCTTGGAAGGAAGGGGTGTAGGTCCTTTTATAGTGGAGGAAAAGAGGCAAAAATAGGTATGTGACCATTAGCGACATCTAGGCCGTCGTTGGAAGTGTCGTTGCAGGCAACTCATGCCTGTTGGCACGCGCAACTGGTCTTGCTGGCGTGCAAATAATTAGCGATGGCTGTAAGCGTCGTTGTAGGTCAAGCTCAGGCGTCATTGTAGGTTGGCGCAACAGAGCACGCACCCGCCCCTTGCTCTGCTAGTGTTGCGTTGTGCGCTCTCTTTGCCGCGCGTGCACACTCACGTGCTAGCGCTACGTTGTGCGCATGCGTGCCTCCGTGCGCGCACGCGCACTTGCACTGCTGTGCACG
Source organism: Thalassia testudinum (assembly GCA_037157565.1). NCBI lineage: Eukaryota > Viridiplantae > Streptophyta > Magnoliopsida > Alismatales > Hydrocharitaceae > Thalassia > Thalassia testudinum. The sequence goes on from JAZHRO010000012.1 coordinate 92,226,559, forward strand.
TGCAGTGACGCTTGCGTGTGCATGGGCAACCTGGGTTGCGCCACGTGGCACAATTTGGGCCGTCCATCTTTTCGTTGTAGGGGCTACTACAAAGGTCGGATTGAGTCAATTTTCGCACTGCTGGAATGCGATCGTCGACTCGAATCCATTCGTGCGATCGGATTTGTCATTTAAAGCTTCGAATTATATCAGCTAGTTCCTTGGCCGTTGATCTTCCTCGAACTGCATATGGTTCTTGATGAGAGCCTCATCATGAGCCATAACTAGCTCATTTTGACCCAATAAAGAAGATAAAAGCTCCTACATAACCTAGAAGAAGGCCGAACTGAAGGAACAAGTGCCCTGAGAAGAAAACATGAAATAAAGGTTAAAACTGCAATTTTACCATTGTAGTACATAAACGGGATTTCTCAGAGGCAAAACATAGGTCAAATGATCTAAATGAGATAAAAAGTGGGTTGAGTCAATCAGAAATGGGTTCATGTGCAACCTAAGAACTAAATGACACTTGGTAACCCTAAAACAGACCTGCTTAAATTAACAAGGTTCCGGTCAGAACAAAAAGCAAGTAAACCCTCTACAAATCATGGAAAAACATCCTCTAGGGTTTGGAACACTTAATTTGGCCTTTGGAACCTAGTTTGACCTAGATTGGGGTCCTAGCTCTTCAATTAACCTAATTTGGGTTTTTACGCAAAATATCCAGTCAAACGAGGTCAAACCTGAAATCCAACTTCGCCATTGGATTCCTTAGGTCTAAATTAGGTTTATACCAAAATTTAGACCTAAGGAGAGGTCATCTTGACCTACTTTGCAATTTAGTACACCCAAATCACAAATTGGTCCCTATCTTTTGAATACCGTTGCAGAGAACCCCCTAGGTTCTTCGCCTCCTTTGCAAACCGGTCCTGCCGCCATTGCTAGGACAGAACCGAGCTCCGGCGAGGTTCGGAGAGGGATTGCTCTCTAATCCCTCAGAGATTCCCTCCCAGAAATGGAAGGAGGATTCTCTGAGGAATTCCCTTCCTTATAAAGTCAATTACAATCGCTGGTGTGAACCCAATCTCTCGTGCGAACACACGAGAGATTTGGGTATCCTAACTCCTTTCCATCTCCGGCGACCAACCTCAGGCAATTACGTGCCCTTCACGCCCTGCACACCCGGTCCAGTGCCTATATAAGAACCCACAACTCCGGCCGAAGAGGCTGAGCTTGATTTGGACGAGTTTCCCCCTTCAATTCCTCTCCTCCTGCCCGGCCAAAAACCCCCAGCAGGCTCCGGCGAGCCCCCCTCCCCTCCCTCTTCGCTCTTCCACAAAACCAGTGGCAGAGTTAGCTTCCTGACCTCCCTCCGCGTCGCGCAGTACCAGCGCACGCCGCCTCAACCCCGTCGTCGCCGCCGTTCTCCCCCCACTGGGCGTCATCTTCTCCCGCGACAGCAGGTACTGCTGTCCGCCTTCCGTCCCCTTTCGTCCTTACAATTAGGTTAGAACTCCTCTCCATCCTCTCCCCTCTCTTTTCCCCCTGTTATCTCATCTGATTACCCCTCGACCGACGCTGACCACCCTCATCTTCCACATCACCGACCGACCTCCGGCGAGCCGCTTCCACCATTCCAGCCCTCCACACGGCTCGCCAACCACCTCGGGAGCTCCGCCTCACCACCAGGAACTCGCTCCACCCCACAACTGCCACTCCAGACCTCCATAACCACCCCCCGAACAACCCACCATCACCGGCCACAAGTTGACCTAGGCGCGCACGCCTAGGCCGATCGACAACCTGCAGCATCACCCACCGCCTTCGCCGTGCTACGGCGAAGGTTTCCAGCTATTCTGATTGGGCCAATAGGCCGTTCTGTGGAATCTCAGGTGAACGCCCCGGCCGCCATTAACAGCCGAAGCAGCAGGAAGCTTGGAGCAGCAGCAGGCGTCAGGCTTCCCAGGCGGCAGGTGCAGCAGACTCTCGCAAGTGTCGCGAGGTGACTGAGTTCAGCGAGGAGCACCAGCAGGGCCTTCAGCGTGGGCAATTGCACACGAGAGTCTGCGGGCGCGCGCAAAGGAAGGGCGAAACGTTTAGTCCCACATCGTGGAATCTCAAGGCACAGGTATGGTATAAAGAGTTTTTGTGATATAGCTTTACTGCCTCGAAAGCACAGGGGTGAGGTCCCTCACTGACCCCACCCGCCTCGTCCGCGACCTCACCACGCGGATTTGGCGGATCCGACCTGACCCTGGATCCCACGCACTCCTCGTGCATCACACCACCTTGAGGTGCGCCTGGTCCCGGGTACGATCCGACCCGATTATGGCTGTGGCTCTGGGAGAGCGTCCGTGAGTGAACTGCTTGAGAGAGAGAGACGCGCGGGTAGTGGGAGAAGGGTTAGGTTTTGCTCCTGTGCAGGCCAGGCTGAACGCAGGAGAAGGACTTGGCCACTACAGAAGAAGAAGGAAAGACAAGGCGAAGAAGAAAAGGAAGAAGGAGCAAGACAGAGAAGAAGACGAAAGAAAGAAGCCTTCGCACGAGAAGAAGGAAAGCAGAAGAAGAAAGAGCAAGACACAGAGAAGAAGAGAGGCAAAGAAAAGATTAGAAGATCAAAAGAAGAAGAAGAAGGCTTCGCAAGACAAGAAAGAAAGCAGAGAGAAGCGAAACGAAGAAGAAAAGGAGAAACACTTTTAAGACGTCTGATCTTGTGATCAGACGTCCAATTTCATATTTTTGTCCTAATTATTTTTAATTGCATACATTCACATTTGAATTGATATTTTGAGTAAATTAGAGTGTTCAATTACATTTTGACTAGTAGTAAATTCCATTTGCTCCCTGTGTTCGACATCGGATACTCCGGTTTTCGAGTAATAAAAATCTTTATTTGTTTTGAACGCTTTCGCGGCTATACTACAACGCGATATTATCTTTTAACAAACCGCACAAAAGCGTGACGAACAGTGCTACGGGACTCCGATCAAGGCGATTTCGGAGGCGTTAGACTTCGATCATCGTCTTGATCAGATTCATACGGTCGGATCGTCAATCCGATGCTCCGAAATAAATATCATTCTTTCCTGACGACAAAAAGGACACAATTAACCTAAATTATATACAACTACTTTAAATGCATAATGATACATGCTATGCAATATTTATAACATTTAATGCAAATCTAAGCCTAGGAACATGCATGAATAGGCATTTTTCCCTCAATAAATGTGCTTACATCATACCCTCATGCCTATCTTTTGTTAGTCCTTAACAAAATTAAACTATATGCTATGTATAAAAGCAAAATTAGATTTCTTAGGCCTAAGTCGCTTACTAACAATAGAAAATTTCAACTAAGGTCCTAAACTACGAAGACTCAACAGTACCCGAGTGTCTGCCAGAATGCAGACTGCCTAAGTCATTGCCTTATTTGAAAAGAGAAGATACATTTTTTTATTCTTCTTCTTTTCTAATTTTTTTGTACTTTTGGAGTTTGAGAGTTTCGTGATAACTTTTTATGGCTATCCAATCCGCCCAAGACTTGAAAAGGACTCTAAGTGCTAAGCATCTTGTGAAAATAGTGAAAGACTCACTAGGCGACCGTTGAAACGGACTTTGGGTTTCTACAACCCTAGGTGACCTTGTCTAAAGGTTTATCTTTTCAATTATAACTTTCTCCCTACTTTTATTTATGGGGTCAACACAAGGGCAAACACAGTGTATATCTCCACAGTTTATTCTACTTTCCCGCTTCTTCCCTAAGTGTTTTTAGAATTATTGTGCATTTTTTTGTGAGCTGAGTTCTAGACAATTGGCCAATGGGCTATTACCCATGGTAACTTATCAGTCATACTCGTGCGGTGAAGTGTGTTTTATTTTTATTTTTTTATTTTTTTCTCCTTTTTCTATATATATTTTTTTTTCTTTTTATTTTTGTTTGTTTATTTTTTTTTTTTAAGTAGGTGACTTCCCTGATCTAAAATTTACCTAAAGGAAGTACAACGAAAATGGTCTTGTAACTGGGCTCTGGACAACCTGCCAATGAGTTGTTACCACCGACAACTTACCAGCCATACCACCCTAGATAGTTCATTAGCTATCCAATTTTTGAAGAAACCGTCGAAAAGTGAGTCAGTGCAAAAAAAAAATGTAGATGCTTAGGCTTAAAGTCCCCCCCAAATCAGAGGGCGGGTTGATAAGTCGCATACTTATCATCCCAATTTATTTACCAACTTAAAATGAATTTTAATTAGTGAGAACTCGAGGCTAAATCCACATTCGAGTGGACACCCGGGCTAATTAAGCCTGAAGACCTGAAGAGTGTAAGTGTTTAGGTCCTCTCGTATCATTTCCTAAAGTTAATAACTTCTAAATGCCTAAGTTTTCTTCTCCTAATTCTTCCTTTTTTTAATCTTTTTGAATTTTTATTTTTTTTTTAAAGAATCAAATAACAGGAAATTACTGTTACAGCTAACAAAAAAGTTATAAAATGTCCACCCCCCATGCTTAGCAATTGCAATGTCCTTATTGTGAAAAATGAAAGCATGCAGGAGAATAGAAGTGGAAGAATAGGACCTGGTTTCCGTGAGACTCTAGTCAGCTTGAAATAGTCTTTACATGTGCTAAGTTTAGTGGTTTCAGCTAGGCGAGGTTCTCAATCAAAAAATAACTAAACATTGAAGCCACAACTACACAGTTTTCGGGCACTCAAGTATGGGTCCCGAAGAGTGAAAGTGGGCTTGCCAAAGAGATGACCAATGAAAGTGGCAAGCTGGTGGTGTAGGGAGAGCCCAAATGGTCTCCAATAGGAGTTTTGTTGATTTATTACAGAGGAAGTGTGGTTGGGTACAGAATTTGTGCAATGGTTGGGTGAAAAAGGACGACGAGGGTTTTGTGATGTGCTGAGGATTTGTGGGTACTCTAGAATACCTAATGTTTGAAGAGTTCTTTCCCAATGTTCAATTTCATCCTCACACTCTGGGTTCTTAAACCAACAATCCTGATCCTCAGAATTCCCACCCACAAGTTGGACCTCAAACTCTAAGCATTTAAGATAAGGATGTTGGGTTTTATCTTGATCACATAAATCATCCAACAAATTTTCGATTTCATGTATATCTTCCTCATCCCGTGTTGCTACAATTGGTCACATTTTTGCTTTGTCCTCAATTATTTCTGCAACCGTGTGATCTTCTTCCCGAGTTTGGGTTGGGTTGGCCATTAAAAGGTTGTCTAAGGTATATATGGCCATTACTTCCTCTATTCTACCAAGCTCCTCCATCAAACCACACTTAACTTTATTCTTCTTTGAGATCTCAAAAATATTGAATCGATTTGTCTTATCCCCTGAGGCCATTTCTATATTTCCTGATTTACAATCAATCCTCGCCTTAGCAGTAGCCAGGAAAGGTTTTCCCAAAATAATCGGGGTGTGGTTGAGCTACTTTGGAGCTTCCATGTCCAGGACCATGAAATCAGCAAGGTAATACAAATCATTAAGCTTGACTAAAACATCCTCCAAAATACCCCTTGGTTTTGTAATAGATCTATCAGCTAACTGCAAGGTTATGTCAGTGTGTTTTAGGTATCCTAGACCCAATTCCACGTGCAATGAGGTGGGGATCACATTAATGGAAGCACCCAAGTCGAGGAGGGCCCGATCAGAAGTAATGTTTTCTATTGTACAGGAAATTAGCAGGGCTCCTGGGTCCTGCTTCTTAGGAGGTAGCTTGTTTAGGATCAATGTGCTTGTGTTATCGGACAAAACTACTCTCCTATTGATTTCAGATTTCGCTCTACGCCTTTCTTTATATGCCTTCAGGAAACCTATGGCGTAGGCGGGGATTGATTCGATAGCCGCAAGGAGTAAAATGAGTGTCAATTTGAAAGCCTAAAGTAAGGACATCCTTTCCTCCAATTTCTCCAACTTTTTCTGTTTGCCCATACAACAGCAACATACTCTCGAATCAGACTCTGATGTTTTGTTGATCACATTCTTAGTTGGGAGTTTGAAATTCTTGCTACGGGGCCTAATGGGGTTGACATGGGGTTGGGTAGGTCCCTTGTGTCTACTACCAGTCCTCAAGGTGATTGTGTTTGCCGTGGCAAAATGCTGTTGGTTAGTGCCTTGGGGAGGGTTGGGCAAAACAGGAGGCTCTCGATTGATTATGGTAGGAACTTGGTTCGCTCCGGGAGGGGCTGGGGTAGCCTGATAGATAGCATGAGCTTGAGCATATGACTCCCCATTATTACCAAACCCTTGAGGCCCAACACCTCAGTTCTGTACATTCCTTGGGTTTGGTACAGATTGTGATGGTAGAGATCTCGGCTGTCGGTTGTTTGTACTAAGTCCGGATTGCAAGGTGTCCAACAAAGTTTTCATCTGTTGCATGAGCCAGAGCATTGACCCTTGCATTTCTACCATTTTCAGGTTCAAGTCAGCCTGCCCGGCAAGTTGTTAAGCATTCCACATGGGCTGATTAACGTGATTCAGGGGCAACTGAGTATATACATGACCCTAACCCATTGGCTTTTGCGGTACATAATTGTTGGGTCGATATTGTGTCTGCTGCCCCTGATCTTTCCGAGAGAAGTTAGGATGATTTTTCCAACCAGAAATGTAGGAATTCGAATAAGGGTTGGACCTAACATTCTCTTGCACAACATGAACATCCTCATAAGATGAGGATGAAGAAGGATTAGAAAGACTGGGATCAAAGGCCACAGTTTGGAACCCCATAAGGTTCCGAGAAGAGTTGGCTCGAAGGTCGAGCTGACTCCAGTTGGTTCACAAACTCCCGTCCCGTAGGAGCTTGCGAAGAATGGAATCCCGATACTTGCGATTGAGTGGATCTAGAAAAATAAGAGTTTTCGAACATCCACTCTTCCATTCATTTAGCAACCAGATCCATCTTATCTAATCTATTACAGATCAATTCCATATCGGATGTATGAGAATCTTGGACCTCATTGGCATTTGATCTAGTTTGTTGGGATCGGTTGAAGGTTTCCATGGAGGCGTGGTTTAAAGAATTTTCGCTCATTTCCTCAAACAAATCATACACACTATCTGCGTCTTTGTTGAGGAAATTACCTCCGCAAGAAGCATCCACATGATTACGGAGTTGATCATTCAACCCGTGATAAAAAAATCTGTACAAGTTACCATTTCAGAACCTTGTAGTGTGGACACTTCCGCAACAGATCCTGGAATCTCTCCCAAGCCTCATGAAACAGTTTCCCCTACCACTGGGCAAAAGTGGTAATTTCCCGTCGCAACGCATTGGTTCACCCAATTGGGAACAATTTCTTCAGGAAGGCCGATTTCAAAGCTGTCCAGGTAGCAATCAATCTTCCAATGGTACGACACCAATGTGCGGCCTTATTTCTGAGTGAATGGGGGAAAATCCTCATGAGCATCTGCTCTTCATCCACATTCCGCGATTTGGTGGTCTGAACCAGAGTGATCAGGTCCTCCAAATGCTGGAATGGGTCCTCTGAGCCAAGCCCGTGAAAGTGTTTAATTAGACTAAAAACCTGGGGCTTGATCTCAACATCTCTGGTGGGGATCACAACGTCGGGACGATCTTCATAATTTGAAGGATCATAAAAATCCTTCAAGGGCCGAGTGCTCTAACCATTCATTCGTTGGAACCATTGCTGCATCTGCTGCAATTCTTCCAACTGCCTCTGAATCAGCTCCTGCTGGTTTGAGGGCGGGGGAGGTGGTTGATGATTAACCATGAGATCTACTTGGCTAAAGCTCAATCTCCACCACCGAGAACGATCTAAAGGTCCTTCCAATCTAGGGTTCAATGACCTCCTTCCAAGCATACATTGGAAGGAAGTTGGAAGGACGGGGAGGAGAAGGGACCCTGCAACACAAAAATACAAGCATGTCCTTAGGTTGGGTAGCCTAAAGGTCCACAAACTCTCAGAATCCGTCCTAAGACTATGGACAATTTGCTCTACTGATGTCCAAGCAATCCAACCAGTTAGAAGGAGCAATTGGGGAGAAGGTTCTTCCTTTGGCTTGCACCTCAGGTTCCTAGTGTACCCCTCAGCCGTGGTTATTTGACGCTACTCCCCTAGCTAGACATCAGATTGACTAGTATAAGTAGGTTAATCGTGAACAATCTCAATTTGGACCTTGAAGAGTGAATCGGTCATTATGGCCAACGTCTAATCAATTTTAGTTAGGCTTGGGATATTGGTGCTTCTGGAAAGTGATGGGCCCTTAATGGGTTGTGCCCTTCATGATTTGTTCGAGAATGTGTGTATGTGCACAACCAAAATGTTTTCAAGCAAGATTATTGAGGATGAGGTAAATTTTAGGGTTTCAATCTTGCTTAGTAGCTTTTAGGATTCAAATACTAGGTATATTCAATCAAGTTTTGTGAGGCAATCGAAGTTTTGAAAGCACGAGTTCAAGTATTTTTCCTTTAGAAATCAAGAAAAATACGGAGTGCCTGGTTTGACCTAATTATTGAATCCTATGGGGCAGGTACAAAATAAACCACTTTTAGGTTAGGTGGTGCGGCCCAAACAATTTAATCAATCGGCTCAAATGCACCACTGATTAAGGCACAAAAAGGTGATGCGGCCTAAACAATTCAATCAATCGGCTCAAATGCACCACTGATTAAGGCACAAAAAGGTGATTAACCTAATATGATTTCAACTCTTTTATGTGTTGAATTCGTGTACCGGGTCCACAGTTCGGAATCTCGGTTGAGTAGATGAAAATCAAGTCAGGTTATGTGCCTCTGATGTGGGTGTATAAAGTGTGTAAATTGATTCGTCCCACATAAAGTATCCTTTTGTTTTTTTTATAAGATGTGGGTGAGATGGGTGAAGGTGGCAAACAAGACAAACAAAGTCTATCTTAGGGTTTATGAAAACACCTAAGTAGATTAGGTCTTGGTTATGATTGTGGCGAAATGAACCAATGGGGGGGAATGTGGGGGACACTTACAAAACAATCTACCCGCACTTTACTCAAGTCTACCGCACTTGAATCTCCATGCTAGGGTACCTGCAAGACAGTAGATCAAAGACAAGCGGGGTTAGTGCTATGTAAATGTAAAGAAGCGTAGAAAACAATACAGTAAATTATGTTGCCTCCCCAGCAACGGTGCCAAAATGATCGCATGTGTTTCGCGTGTTTGAAATCAGGGTTACGAGTAACCTGTTGTCGTAGCTCGCAAAACTCGTGATCAAATAAAATTTATACCGAAATTCCAAGGGAGTCCCTGGTGGAACACAGGGAGGCGACATTTACTTTGAATGAAAATCGCGCATCGATTTATTTCTTTTTGGTATTTTAGGATTATATTTTTTTTGTTTTTGAATAAAATGACAATCAATCACAAGAGAGAGATAAAATTGAATCTGATATATTACATAAATGTCAATTGCAATAATATAGAAAACATAAAAAGAGAGGGAGGTGAGAAGAAATCTCCCAAAGCGGCTGTTCAGCGAGACGACGTCTGGTGGAAGCTTGAATGAGGGAGTTGGGAAGTAGGACGACGGAGGTGAGAAGCGAGGGGACGTCAGGTAGAGGAAAGCTTGAGCGCAGCTCCGGAATGGAGGTGAGAAGGCAGAGATGATCTGCAACCGGAATGGAGGTGGGAGGACGACTCCAAGGCGACCTATGAATGGGGATGGGAAGATGGAGGAATATTTGGTGAGGCAGAGGTTAGCTACACTAATAGGAGCCTTGGGAGCTTGAGAGTAAGCTCTAATAGAGCGTTGGTAGGCTTGCTAGAGCTTAGGAGTAGAGTAGGTAGAGATGACTTGGAAGAGAGGGGGTGTTGGTCCTTTTATAGTGGAGGAGAAGAGGCTAAAATAGGTATGGGACCATTAGCGACCTCAAGGCCGTCATTGGAAGTGTCACTGTAGGCAACTCATACATGCTGGCACACACAGCTGGCCTTGCTAGAGTGGGAATATTAGCGATGGCTGTAAGGGTCGTTGTAGGTCAAGCACAGGCGTCGCTGCAGGTTGGCGCCAACTGAGCACACACCTACCCCATGCTCCGCTGGCGCTGCGATGTGCGCTCTCTTTGTCGCACGTGCACGCTTACGCGCTGGTGCTACCCTATGAGCATGCGTGCCTCTGCGCGCGCACCCGCGTTATTGTGCACGTGCGGTGGCGCATGCATGCGCATGGGCAGCCTGGGTTGCGCCATGTGGCGCAATCTGACCTGTCCATTTTCATTTCGTTGTAGGGGTTGCTACAGAGATCGGATTGAGTCAATTTTCACGTTGTTGGGCTACGATTGTCGATATGTATCCATCTGCGCGGTCGGATTTGTCATTTGAAGCTTCGAATTATATCACCTAGTCCCTTGGTCGTTGATCTTCCTCAGACTACATATGGTGCTATGGGACTCCGATCGTCGTCTTGATCAGATCCGTGCGGTCGAATAGTCAATCTAAGGCTCCGAAATAAATATCCTTCTCTCCTGACCACAAAATAGACACAATTAGCCTAAATTATATACAACTACTCTAAATGCAGAATGATGCATGTTATGCAATATTTATAACATGAAATGTAAATTTAAGCCTAGGAACATGCATGAATAGGTATTTTACCCTCAATAAATGTGTTTACATCAGCAGGGAGCAAAGAGGAAATTTCAATTCACCAATCACAAGAAATATATGCAATTGAAATCAATAACACTCGGAATGATATTTCTATAAAATCAGAAGAATGGTGCAAAAAGATTAGGTTAAAATGGTGATTTGAATCACCAAATTAACCATTTAAGTTTAAGCTCACAACCACTTAAATATCTCAACACTAAACCACAATTAATAATCCACGTCAACCAAGTATATAGATATTCCAATAGTAACCAGCTGGAGGTCTTAGATGACAGACCAAAGGCTTCAGATGCCTTAATAGAAGAGACTCAAGGACCTCTCAAGAGAAGCACAAGGTTCCTCTCTCTTTCAACTTTGGAAGATCACAGCAGTACAAGTAACAGAGGCTCAAGGGCCTCACACAAAGCCTGCAAAGGCTAAGTGTTGAGAAAGGTGGGGCCTCAAAGCTTGAGGTGGCAAAACCCACCCCCCTCTCTCTTAGATTCTCTCTCTTTCTTCCCAAGCTCAGAATCAGATCAAACCCGGGTAGTGGGTAACCGGATCCACCGCCTAGACCCGTGAGGCATGAGTGCGGGCGAGGGTGTGGACGAGCGTGCAAATGTGGAGTTTAAGTGTGTGAGTCGGGTCAAGGGAAGGTAAGGGGTCGAACTAAGGTGGTTGCAAATGATGAGAGGGCAGAGGCGACGCCAGCTATAATTGGCCGACACCGGAGATGATGGAAACTCCAGGAGAGAAACGACGATGTCTAAAGGAGGAGGAAGCCTTTCGCAGGTGTGGCGAGGTGCGGATGACGAAGAGGAAGATCCTGCTGCCTATAGTACATGGCAACCAGCGAAGAGGCCTGAGTTGGGGGGGTCGCTGAATGTCAGTCTGGAGGAGGCCGAAGGTAGAGGAAGAAGGGTGATTCTGGGCCAAAAACTTGCTAAGGAGTGAGGTCTTGCGATGTGGGACTTTTTAAAGGTCTCAAGGCTTGCTCCAAGCTTAGAAACAAGCTCGAAGAGCTCATATTTTTAGGGAAAAAGATCCTTGATCTTGAGGAGTTTGCACGAGCTCTTGGACGAGAATTGGAGTCCAAGACAAGGTTTAGATGATTGGGGACGCTTTCAAGACCATTCCTTCCAATTTTGGAAGGAATTGATCGAGAAATCAGGGAGAAATCCCAGATTGAAGGTCGGTGTGTTTGGGTTCACATTGTTAATGGAGGTAGAGATCATTTTGAATAAAATGATGAGAAGCTAGGGGGCTAAATGAAAAGATTTCGAAAGCTAGGTGCTTAAGTGTGAAAAATAGTTTAAATGGACTAAAATACAAACTAGGTCAAGATGGATTCTGATTGGTCTCAAATTTTGGTGCCAACCTAATTTTGACCCAATGAATTTGATGGTGAAGTCAAATTTCAGTTGTAACCAAGTTTGACTTTGTAATTTGCATAGAAACCCAAATTAGGGCAGAACTCTGCTTGTGACTCTGTTTAAGGTCAAATAGGTTTCAAAGGTTAAATCAAAGATACCAAACCTCAAGAAATATTTTTCTATGAATTTTATAAGATCTAGATAAATTTTATCCGGATCATTACCTCTGTAATTTAAGTGGGTCAGAAATTAGGATTTTGGGTGTTGTATTGGTTCTCGAAATGCGTAAAACCCTATTTTTGTCTGCATAGACCCATTTATTAGTCTATAATGCTCATTTGACATTCATTTTACCCCTAACAAACCCCTCGATTATTCTGTGTTCATGATATCCTATTAAAATTATATAATTAACTCTAGTTTCTTGTTCTCTTCTCAAAACAGCATGAAGCGGAGTTATAACCCTCAGATGGTTATGTAGAAACATTTATCTTTTAAACTTGACTAAAAGTGGAAAGTTAGGGCCTATGTTGGTGTTCCCAATAGTGGCCAAGCTTCAACACAAGGCAACTCAGAAATTCTCTAAGTGTTGGGTGTGTGTGCACACATCCCAAGGCATGAACAGTGCAAAACCCACCCCTTCCTTCCTCAAAATCCTTTCCTCTCTCCTTAATCTAGAATCGGGTATATGGGTGTTGGTTGCTACTCTCGTCTATAGTTCTAATATTTCTAATATTTCGTCGTAGTATAGTGTGGAGGAGCGATTACCAGTTTAATACAATTTGTTACTCGGAAATAAGAGTTTTCCCGAGGTCGAACTTAGGGAGCAAACTGTATTCTAGAAGTACAAAGTTTCTATTACAAAAATGAAAGAGAGAGAGAGAGAGAGAGAGAGATTTGTCTTGTTGGCTTTCTCTTGTCTTCCTCAGTCTTCTTTCTTCTTCTTGTTTCTCTTCTGTTCTTCTGTTCCTTTTCTTTTGCTTCCAAGCTTTCCTTCTTTCTCTTCGTGTTCTGCTTCTCTCTTCTTTTTCCTTCAGCTCTTTGTCTTCTTCCTTCTGTTCTTTTCTTTCTTTCTTCTTTTCGGTGCCTCCTCTTCTTTCCTTCTTCTTCTTTTTCTTCAGAGCGTCGTCTGATTTTTCAATCAGACGACTTAAGTAACCTCTGCTACAGTGCGTCCTCCTTCCTTCTTTCTTCTTCTTCTCTGCAGTCCTTCTTCTGCTTTGCTTCAAGCAGCCATGGCTCTGGCTGCTCCTTCCTTCTTTTTCTTCTTCTTCTTCTCTGCCTCAGCCTGCACACTCACAGCTTGGTCAGGGCAAAACCTAACGCTACCCTCCCCCGCGTTTCTCTCTCTCAAATTTCACTCGTAGGATAGCTCTCCCAGAGCCTCCGGGTAATCGGGTACGGGTCGTGCCCGGGTCCAGGCCCACCGGCGTGAGGTGGTGGGCGAGGAGTGCAGGCCGGGTAAGCGGGACAGGCCAGGTCCGCAGGGGGTGGTTGCGGACGAGGCCGAGTAAGCGGGTGAGAGGAACCTCACCCCGTGTGCTGAGGCGATAAGCCTATAGCACTTTTTGGATTTATGCGGGTGCGCGGCCTTCAAAACTACCGAGGTGGGACTAAATGTCCCACCCCAATTTGGCGCCTGCAGCTGAGAAAGCTGCAGACAATCGCGGCTGCGTGCAGGGCTTTCACCCCAGCTGCAGACCTGGGCAGGCGCGTGAGGGTGAGGTGTGCGTCCTGGAGCGCAAGCCTGGGCGAAGCGACGCTGCAGTTGCAGGCGGAAGAAGCTCCACCTGTTCAGCAATGGCTGCGGAGGACGGGTGACCTGTTCACAGAAATATGGCCCTTCGGCCTAATTAGACAAGCGAGGGACCTTCGCCGTGGCACGGCGAAGGTGGTGCGGGGTCTGACAGGTCGTGGGGCGGCGTGCAGGGGCTGCCCTAGGTCGGATTATGGCTGGGGGAATGGGTTTGTTCGGGGAGTCTTTAGGTGGCGAATTGCAGGAAATGAAGGGGCGGAAATGATTCAGCGTGATGAGGCGGAGGTTTTGGGTCGGTCGACGAGTCGTGTGGGGTGGTGGAATGATGGGAGCGAGTCGCCGGAGGTTGGCCGAAGATGGAGAAGGTGAGGGTGATCAGGCGCGGTCGAAGGGTGGTTGAGAAAATTGAAGTAGGGAAAAGAAAGAGGGGTGGAAAGGAAAGAACTGTACCTACTTGGAGGGACGAGAGGGGGACGGAGCAGGGCGGCAGTCGTTTCGAGTGTCGCCAGAGAAGGTGCCCAGAGAGAGGGGGCGGCGGCGAGGAGAGAGCGGGAGAGCGCGCGCTGGGTACCGCGCGACGCGGGAAGAGCGGGCGAAGGCGGCTCTGCTGCTGGTATTGCGGCAGAGCGACAAGGAGGAGGAGGAAGAACAGCCGGAGCTGGAGGGCTTCTGCCGGAGTGGGAAGAGAGGAAGGAGGGGGGTGTTTCTCCGTCAGAACCGAGCTGCTGAGTGCGGCAGATGGAGGCGGCTTTTATAGAGGTGAGATCAGAGAGGAGGGCGGAGGGAGGCGACGTGCCTCCCTCGCCGGAGGACGCCGGAGATGGAGACCATACCTTCCGTGCGTTCGCACGGGAGGTATGGGCAGCCGCAGAGACCATGGAGGTGTCCCTGCGACAGCAGGCGTCGCAGGGAACCCCCGGTTGTCTTGGCAGAGGGTCTCCCTCACCCTGCGCGGCGCCATGCTTCGAGCAAAGTCGTCGGAGCATGGCGCTGCTCAGGGTTATGCAGGGAGGACCCAAATGCAAAGAACGAAGAAGACTTAGGGGCCAAAATGCGAGGATTTCAAAAGTTGAGGGTAAAACGTAATGGATGATGACCAAAATGTGAAGTTGGTCAAGAAGGTCTCTTCTTAGGCTCAAGTTTTTCTACATGACTAACTATGACCTAAGGATTCTAATGGTGAATTTTATTTCTAGATTAGACCTTGTTTGACTGGTCAATTTACGTAAAAACCCAAATTAAGTCATTAATTGGCATGGTTCTCAATGTAGGTCAAAATGGGTTCCTAAGGCCAAATTGAAGGTTCTAAACCCTACATATTATTTTTCTATGAATTTTAGAGGGTCTATTCGATTTTTTATTTGCCTCGAACCTCGTGAATTGAAGTGGATTTGTTCTTAGGGTTACAGGATGTCATTTAATTCCTTGGAGTTGCTGTAGCCCTTATTGGATCAATTCATCCCACTTTTCTTCTTATTAGGTTGGTTTGACCTAAGTTTGGACCCTGAGTTACCCTATTTTCAGATTAAGTTGGTGAAATTGCATTTTTACCCCTTAGTTCTTGTTTTCTTCACAAACTCAGAATCTCTCTGAGTCAAGCCTTTCTATAGTTATGTAGGAGCTTTTTCTTGCTAATCTGGGTTAGATGGTGTTAGTTTAGGGTTTATGACGAGGTTCTCATCATACCCCCATGCCTAGCTTTTGCTAGTCCCTTAGCAAAAACCTAAGGTTTTAACCTTTGATCTAGACCATGACGTTTTTAACAACTTCAGATAAGTGCTTTTTCATTTGAACCTAGATTAGGTTAGAATGCTGACCATAGGCCTAAAAGGTACTCTAGTACCAATCAAGATCCAGATCTGTCTAGCCTCAGCCTCAATCTGTGGCAAAGGTTTTTAAGGCCTGCAAGAACTAACCTAAGGTCTATTGGACTTTGTGTTTAAAGCACCCGTGCTTGAAATGATTGTAGTCCTGGTTCAGTTCGCAGTGCGTTTTGTAAGAAAGAGGGATAGAAAGTTTTTCTGTTTGGAGAGTTTTTCTCTCTCTTTTTCTTTTATTTTTAGCCTAGGATTGGCTTTTCAACACGGTATGTATCAGATTCCTTGCTCCCATCATTAATCCTTAAAGGTTCCTGGCAATCGATGCTTCGAGATAGCACCACCCATGGCAACCCCCGGAATCCTGGCTATTGAGATTTCAAGATAATCCCATCCATGGTGTTCCGTGGCCGAATCCAGACCCTGGCAATTGACACTTCGTGATAATGCCATCCATGGAATCTGAACCAGCAGAGTGCTTACATGCCCCCAGTAGGATATGTAAATATCTTAAGAGACAAGCACCGAGGAGATGATATCGTGTTACGCATCTTCGAGCGGATTTCCCGCCTCTCCACGCTGGGAACTCGTCCAAATCAACTTGTGTTGATTGGCCGCTCCTATTCTAGGTGTATTTTTCAGAATTTTGCGACGCTTCTGTGTGATTTTGATTTTTATGCTTACTGAATCAGGCTGTGTGTGAGATTGGGGTACTTAGGTTACTGAGTCCCGTAAACCATAAGTTAGTTAATGAGGTCAAATACTCCCTAAGCTTTGGACCTAATATTTAAGCTTTTCATTTTCCTCAACCTCTTGAGGAATGTCTAGATCTTAATGGGTACTAAGAGTCTATCCAAGAATGCCTAAAGTTTGCGTTCTTACTAATCTCACCATGCACTTTCATTTCCTTTCCTGAATAAGGTCTAGAACTAAGGTCAATTCCTTAGTTTCTTACTAAGGGCTATCACTCTTTTCTTTCATTTTTTTGTGCTCCTTTTCATTTTGTTTCTTTTCCCTTCTCCCACAAAATTTCCTTTCTCCTCTTATTCTTTTTTGAAAATTTTTTAATTTTTATGGTGTTTTTGGCATATGTAAATTTTTTTGTTTTAAAACCCCTTTTTTACAAGTTTTGCACTTTTATAACCCCCCATGCCTAAGGTTTGCAATGCCCTCATTGTGACTTAGGGGTTTTTATTTACTTAGTTCATTCCTTAAGACAGATGTTTTAATGAGTGAATGGGTCAGGATGAATTCTGCGGACGATTTCTAATCTTAGATGCACGCATCTGAGGTGGAGTCGGCTGTCTATAAGGGTGAACTTTAAGTGCACAAAAGTGTGAAAAGGGTTTTAGATTTTCAGAAAATGACGGGCTGCCTCTCGTTAAGCGCTGAGTTTTACGCCATCGGCTGGGCGCAATGAGCTCAAGGGGAATGGAGGATAAGAGATGATTCAGCCAAATCAGTAGAAGTCACATCAATGAACGGCTTGAGTCTCTGACCGTTCACGATGAAAGGTTCGGAATCGTGGCTGAGCGGACTGATTTCGATAGCTCCATTACCAAAAACCTGTCGGACTAAATATGGTCCGACCCACTTGGATCGCAGCTTTCCCTGGAAAAGTTTGAGTCGGGCATCAAAGAGTAGGACCTTTTGACCAGGATGAAAGATCTTTCTCGAGATATGCATGTCATGGAAGGCTTTAACCCGCTCCTTATAGATTCACGAGTTCTCATACGCGTCTAGGCGTAATTAATCGATCTTGCTGATTTGGAGTTTTCTGTGGGTTCCAGCCTTTGAAAGATCTAGATTACAGTTCCGTACTACCCAATAGGCTTTATGCTCCAGTTCTACGGGAAGGTGACATGCCTTTCCATACACCAGTCTAAAGGGAGACATGCCTAATTGGGTTTTGTGGGCAGTCCTATAGGCCCACAATGCTTCCGGAAGTCGGGACGACCAGTCCTTCCTGTCAGGCCGAACAGTGACCTACAGGATCTTCTTGATCTCCCGATTTGATAGCTCAGCTAGACCATTAGTTTGGGGGTGGTAAGGAGTAGAGATTCGGTGAGACACCCCGTATTTGGTCATCAGTGACCTAAACTGAGCGTTTGTAAAGTGGGTTCCTCCATCAGAGATTATAGCACGGGGAATTTCGAACCTTGAGAAAATGTTTTGATGAATGAATTTGAGAACGATTTTGTGATCACAGGTTCGGGTCGGTATGGCTTCAATCCATTTGGACACGTAGTCCACAGCAAGCAGAATGTATTCGAAACCATCCGAAACAGGAAAGGGGCCCATAAAATCAATCCCCCAAACATCAAAGATTTCGCATACGAGAATCGGCTGCAAAGGCATCATGTCGCGACGGCTCATGTTGCCCAAAGTCTGGCAACGACTGCATGCCTTGCAGTGACTGTATGCGTCTTTGAATAGTGTAGGCCAGTAAAAACCACACTGGAGGACTTTTGATGCAGTTTTATGCCAGAGAAATGGCCACCGCATGCTTGGTCATGGCAAAAAGAGAGGATATTGTTGAATTCTCTTCCGGGACACATCTCCGAATGATTTGATCAGCACCTATGCGGAAAAGGTACGGGTCCTCCCAGATGTAATACTTGGCATCAGAACGCAACTTGTCTTTCTTGGCCTTCGGCCAATCAGACGGGGTCTGATGAGATGCCAAGTAGTTTACTATATCAGCAAACCATGGAAGTCTAGTACTGACAGTAAGCAGGTGCTCATCAGGAAAATGTTCTGTGATGGGTCTGGAAGGGTTGATAATCTCAGAAGGAAGACGGGATAGATGGTCGGCTACCACATTTTGCCTTCCCGCCTTATCACGAATCTCAAGATCGAATTCTTGCAACAGCAAGATCCAATGAATTAGTCGGGGCAGAGTGAGGGACCTTACCCCTCCGTGTCGAGGCTGTAAGCCCTCAGCATAAAAGCGTTTTATACACAATAGGGAGTTTGTCACGAACGAGTTAGGACTAATTCTCGCCTTCTTTCTTGCGCAAACAGCCAAAGAAGCTTGTGTTAATTGGAGTTACAACTATTGCTTCTTATTTAATTAAGAGCCTGGAAGGCTCCCTGGACGTAATCTATATCTGCTGGAAGTGGTTGTGAGGACGGAGGACGAGTGATGGCAGCGTATGATGGCAGTGATTCAACGACAATAGCAGAAGTGCAGTGACAACCTAAAAACAAGAATATGGGTTAATAGCCCAAATTAAAGCACTCATTAGGGTCGACGAAGGATGGCGAGTTCAATGGCGGTGGTGACGAGGTGATTGGAGTGTTGTGGTGGTCGGACGGTGTCAGAGACAAAGGTGGTTGATGGGTTTGTCCGACTGGAGTTTTGGGTGAGTGAAACCCTAAATTTGGAGAGGGCTTTTGATGGTGGTGTCAAGGAGGAGGTTTTGGGAGTGTTGTGGGGTCATTTGGTGGCATGATGTGGCGTGGCGAGCTCGTCGGAGTTTTGTCAGAGGTGGAGAAGACGAGGGGGAGCGAGGTGGTCTGCGATTGAATTGAGGGAATAAAGGGATAGGAACAACCTATAGAGGGAGGAGAATAAGGCTACCTAGCTAATGGTCGAAGGGGGTGAGGAGACCATGTCGACATGACTTGTCGGTAGTGGAGGAGATGAATACCTCTGGTAAGAGATAGGGCGATGAGGAAAGAGGGAGATGACCCTTGCTTTGGTCGGTAAGAGGCAGAGGAGAGAGAGGAAGGCAGAGGGCCAGCCAATCTGATCGTTAGCCAGCAGGAGGATGACGAAGGAAAGAGGTGGCCAGAGCCGTGACAAAGGTGGTCGGAGAAGAAAAAAGTAGGTGTTTTGGCCTGGAACCGGGCTCAAATGATCATGGGGAGTTCGGGGAGCTTTTATAGAGCTTAAATATGAGCTCAAATTGGAAGAATTGAGCCATGGGAGTAGCATTTGGAATCAATGGAGAATCCATGCTTTATTTGAATTTGCATGATATTTTTGCTCCAAATAAGGGTCTAAGATCTTGATTAAATGATTCTCCACCGTCTAAACACCAATCCGACCAAATTTGGTGGGATTTGGTGATGATGTGCTGGGAATTTAGGTCGGTCAAAGGTGGCGGTGCTAAGTTTTAACTTGTCAATGGCGGCAAGGGTATAAGTGTGAAGACGATGAGAAAGATAGGGGGTAAATGCAAGAAACTTGAAACTTAGGGGCTTGTCTGTAACAAATAGAGATTTTAGGGACTAAATTGCAAGCTAAGTCAAGATGGACTCTGATTGGACCTAAATTTTGGTGTTAACCTAATTTGGATCCAAGGAATCTAATGGTGAACTTGGATTTGAGTTTTGACCAAGTTTAAATGGGTAAATTGCACATATGTCCAAATTAAGGTAAA
This sequence comes from Thalassia testudinum, assembly GCA_037157565.1. Lineage (NCBI taxonomy): Eukaryota > Viridiplantae > Streptophyta > Magnoliopsida > Alismatales > Hydrocharitaceae > Thalassia > Thalassia testudinum. Next base: position 92,246,470 of record JAZHRO010000012.1, read on the forward strand.
ATCTCGTCTGAATATCTGTTTTAGGTCAAAATGGGTTCAGATGGTCAAACCAAAGGTACTAAACCTCTTAGAATATTTTTTTTTATGAATTTTAAGAGGTTTAAATTATTTTTATCCTGACTAGAACATTTCCAATTTAAGTGGGATTGATAATTAGGATTTTTAGTCATGTTTTAGTCCTCGAAATGTGTGAAACCCTGATTCAGTCAGTGTGAGCCCACTTCTTGGTCTTTAATGATCAATTGACCTTTAATTAACCGCTAAATAATCCCGTGGTTAATATGCATTAGTGATGTGCTGCTAAAACAACAGAATTAACCATGTTTTATTGTCTTCTCAAATCAGATCAGAGTGGAATTATGGTTCTCAGGCGATCATTTAGTAGCACTTATCTCTTGATTCCAACTAAATTAAGTTAGTTATGACGAATGATGGTGTTACCATAAATACACTAGACAAAGCTAGACCACGGTTTACACGTGGAATTTGCATGTTGCTACACTAGAGGTCGATGGACCGCGCGCTAAACTGCTTGTTGGACTGCTCTTCACGCGCTCAATTCACACACTGTAGTTGTTGCTCGATGGTGCTATGCTAGAGTTGCGGCGGAGTGGATTGCAGCCGTAGGATTGCGGACGAAAGGCTCTAATGGCACGGGAAACAACGCTGATCGTTGGATCAACTCTTTGGATTGCGCCTCGCTCAATCAGGCAGCGGAGATTGTGTCTAGACGACTTAAGAATCGTGCCTCTACCCCATGCATACGATCGCACATATATCACTCATTGGATCGCACATGTGCGCATCATGCACATCCAGTGCTCCCACGTTGCAGCCTTCTTCGTCGTCTGCTACTGCATCAAGGGTTGAATTTCACGCTCACGCCTGCGCTGGGAATTAGAGAGACTCACGGGTCTCAAACTCTCATCTATGGGTTGAGAGCCGCTTCTTCGACCAATGTGTTGCGGCCATAGATGGTTGAGCAGATGTTTTGATAGCCACGTGCCCATGGCCATTGGATCTCAATCCAACGGCCATGAACTTGATGAGGCATGGTGCCTTATTCACTATTGGATCCTCATCCGACGGTGGAGATGTGGAGATGAACATCCTTCAGCGGGAGAGGGTGGGCTGTAGTTGGCTTTGAGCGGCCTGGATGATGGCACATGGCATCATCTAGGCCATTCATTTTCAGATGCTTGAAGAAGATGCTACAGATGTCGGATTGGACCGATTTTCAGGTTGATTGGCTATGATCGTCGATCTGAATCCATCCGTACAGTTGGATTCTTCATCTAAAGATCCAAAATATACCACTCTATTTCCTGGCCACAATAATACATAAATTAATATATGATTTATATCAATCATCCTAAATACAATTTGATGCATGCTTTGCAATATTTATAATACTAAGTGCAATGTTAAGCTCAGGAACTGACATAAGTAGGTATTTTATCATGAATAAATGTGTATTTCTTACTAAGGCTTGTTTCACCTTTTCAAAAAGAAAACACACATAAGATACTTTTAGGTGAAAGACTCCCTTCGGGTAGGAATCACCGTCTAAGTCTCTCTAACTTGAATTTTATGATAGGTTCCTTTTTAATCAATCCATTTTACACACCACAGTAAAATGAGGGTGGTGTAGTTTCAATAAAATCCCTCTTTTGCCCAACAAAAAGAATCTTATCTCTCATTTTTCAAAAGTGAAAGAAAATTGAAAAGTTGGATACTCAATTGATCATGAAATCACGGTAAAGATAAAATCGTCGTTGCGATTGTGAAAATACATCATTTGTAATTTATGAACCATATCCGAAAGATCTAAGTGTAAAATTGAGAGTATGGTTTGTTTTACAAAGAGGCAAAAATGTCTAGATGTTTCCTAAGCTAACTAAGAATTTTTGGGATTTTTTAAAGTATTTTTCTAATTTTTTAATATTTTTGAATGTAAAATCGGATAAACTAACCTGACTTCGAAGTAAAGACTACTAGATTGTAGATCTACAGCCATCAGAAAAATTTGCCAATTTTATAAGAAATTTGTGATTTCAAGAGAAAACGAAGGCAAGTAATTTCATGCAATTTGAATAAGTATAAAATTCAGGAAAAATTTGGGAAGTTAGAAAATTTTGGTTATATTTTATTGTCAGACCTCCTATTAGTGCGCAAAGTTTTGAAAATAAAATATAAAGAGTTATGCTATGAAATTTAGCACAATGAAAATATACTTGAATTCTTATCAGCAAGCAAAATTTAGTGATGCTATGATGACTACACTGCACAAGAAAAAATTCAAACTAAGACTCATACTCTGAAAACAGTACAAATTTCCAAAATATTAACCTAAGACACTTTTTTTGGGGGGTTTTGGGTCTTTTGATGTTTTTTGGATCTTTGTATGAATAAAACAAACACAAAGAGATAATAGAGAGATAAGAAAACTAAGGGACGATTATTGCTACTCAAACTAATGTTTGGAACTAGGAAAGCAAGTACAAGAAGAAAAAAAAAAGGAACAAAGAAGAAGAAAAGAATGAGTAGAGAGCAAGTCATAGAGATGTGAAGAAGCCTCGGAGAACTCGCAATGGTGGTAGAGAGATTTGCCTCAATCCTTGAAGTGTGAAGAAGTAGCGGGAGGGCTCGATGAAGTTCGAAGAAGTGCGAAGAACTCGAAGAAGTAGAGGGAGTATGAGTATGAAACTCGAAGAAGTAGAGGGAGTATGAGTATGAAGGTAGAGAAATGCTTCTAAGGGAAAACCTAAGGGGAAATTGTATAATCTAAGAAGGCTAAGGACCTAACTAGAAGAAAGAAAAGGTGGAGAAGGCTACGAAGGAGGTTAGGTGTGTGGAGGAAGGAGGAATATGGCAGCAGCGACTAGGGTGTGCTAAGGAAGAGGAAGAAGTTAAGGGAGGAAGGAGGACCTAAAGGGAGACTGATGGAGACTAGAGGCTGAAATGAGGCTAAGGATCCTATAATTGCTAACCAAAGGGTATTAAATAGAGGAGGGAGGGGGGGGACAACTACTTTTTGCTTGGAGGGCAAGGGTTAGTGATGAGGCGTCGGTTCGACCGGTTTCGGTTATGTCGTTGTAGTAAAGCCGGTTGTCACCAACGTTTCATATAAAATTTTTATTACTCGGAAAACTGAAAGAGTTCCCGAGGTCGAACTCAGGGAGCAAGTTGTATTCTAGAGATATACAAGTTCTATTACAAAAATAAAGAGAGAGAGAGAGAGATGAAAAATTGGCTTCTTCTTCTTTTCTTCTTTCTTCCTCTTTGTCTTTGGTTCTTCCTGTTCTTCTTCTTCTTCTTCTTCTTCTTCTTCTGCTTTCTTCAGATCTTCCCCTCGTGCTCTTCTTCTTCTGTTCTTCCTTGTTTCCTTTCTTTCTTTTTTCGTCAGATCGTCTTCTTCTTTTCTTGCTTCTTGCTTCTCTTCATTCCTTCTTCTTCTTTGTCTTCACCTGCCTTGACCTCTCTTTTTCTTCTTTCGCGATGGCCGTTGCTCTTCCTTCTTCTTCAGCGGGTCTTCTTCTTCTTTGGCTGCTGACCTTCCGTCGTCTGCCCCGGTGCTGAGACGACTTAACAATGCCTTCGCTACAGTGCAGGAGCTCCTTCTTCTTCAGCGGGTCTGCTTCTTCTTCTTTGGCCTGCACACTTCAGAGTTTATTCGTCAAGAGGCAAAAACCTATTCTACCCCCCTCCCCCGCGTATCTCTCTCTCTGAAATCACTCTTCGGAAGCTCTCCCAGAGCGCTACCGGGTAATCGGGTTCGGGTCAGGCCCGGGTCCAGGCCCACCGGCGTGCGTGGTGGGCGAGGAGTGCAGGTCAGTCTAATCGGGTCGGGCCAGGTCCGCGGAGCGTGGTCACGGACGAGGCCGAGTCGGGTCGGGTCGGGTGAGAGGGACCTCACCCCGTGGTAACTGAGGCAAACAGATGGTGGCAGTTTTGCAATTTATGTGAGTGTGTGGCTCCAGAAACTCCCGAGGTGGGACTATCCGCGCACCCCGCTTCTCTCACGCCTGCAGCAGGGATGGTGCTTCCAATTGCCACAGCTGTTGAGGCGCGCAACTCCAATTGAGGGCCAGGGTGTGTGCGCAAGACTCTTTCGCGCTGGCCGTGGCTCTTCAACCTGGGATATCTAGGCTTGGAGCAACCTCGAGCAAGCTTCGAGCTTCCTCGCCAATGGCGGTCAAGGCCTGTAACCTGAAATCAATAGCACTGCCTCTCGGCCAAATCAGACAGGCGGGGGACCTTCGCCGTGGCACGGCGAAGGTGGTCAGGGGGTCTGCAGGGGGCGAGATGGAGCTGTCAGGTCGTCCTAGGTCAAACTGTGAGCGAGGGAGTGGGTGTGTTCGGTGGGTCTGCAGAGGGTGTTCGGTGGGAAGTGGAGGGGCGGAAGAGGATCAGGGTGAGGAGGCGGAGGTTCTGCGGTGGTCGGCGAGCCGTGTGGGTCGCTGAGGTGATGGGAGCGGCTCGCCGGAGGGTGGTCGGAGGCGGAGAGGATGAGGGTGAACAGGGTCGGTAGAGGGCTTAATTGACTAAATCGAAAGCGGGGAAAGAAAGAGGAGGAGAAGGGGAGTAAGTCTAACTTAACTGCAGGGACGAAGGGGGAGGAACAGGGCGACAGTCGTATCGACTGTCGCCGGAGAAGATGATGCTCAGAGAGAGGAGCGGCGGCGAGCAGAGGGCTGGAGAGGCGCCAGCTGGGTGCGGCGTGGCGCGGGAAGAGCAGGGGAGGAAGTCTCTGCTGCTGGTAGTGCGGCAGAGCGAAGAGGTGGAGGGGGAGGAAGTCGCCGGAGCTGGTGAGCGTCTGCCGGAGAAAGAAGAGAAGAAAGCTGGGGGTTTTCTCCGTCAGATCCAGGCTGCTTTCGTCGGTGGAGCGGCGGGGGGTATTTATAGGGTTGAAGCAGGGAGGAAGGCGGAGGGAGACGACGTGTCTCCCACGCCGGAGAATGGTCGGAATTCGAACCCATACCGTCCGTGCGTTCGCACGGCCGGTATGGGGGGCTGCAATGACCATGGGGGTGCTCCTGCGACGGCTGACGACGCAGGGCACCCCCGGTACACATGCCAGGTCCTCCACCTTACCCTGCGCGGCGCCATGCTCCGCGCAAGGTCGCCGGAGCATGGTGCTGGCAGGGTTTTGCAGGAGGGACCTGTTTGCAAAGAACGAAGGAGAGTTAGGGGCCTAAATGCGAGGGTTCAAAAGTTGAGGGCCAAAGAGTAAATATATGAGGACCAAAGTGTAAAGTCGGTCAAGGAGGTTTCTTCTTAGGCTCAAGTTTTTATACATGACTAATTAGAACCTAAGGAATCTGATGGTAAATTTCATTTTCATATTAAACCTTGTTTGACCGGTCAATTTGCGTAAAGACCCAAATTAAGTTATTAATTGGGCATGGTTCTCAATGTAGGTCAAAATGGGTTCTAAAGGCCAAATTGAAGGTTCTAAACCCTAGAGATTATTTTTCTATGAATTTTAGAGGGTTTATTCTATTTTTACTTTGCCTCGAACCTTGTGAATTGAAGTGGGTTGTTTTAGGGTTACTGATTATCATTTGGTTTCTTGGAAGTGCTGTAGCCCTTGCTAGATCATCTCATCCCACTTTTATTCTTATTAAGCTGTTTTGACCTGTGTTTGGGCCCTGAATTACCCTGTATGCAGATTATACTGGTAAAATTGCACTTTTACCCCTTATGACTGGTTTTCTTCTCAAACTCAGAATTCTCTGAGTTAAGCCTTTCCTTGAGATATGTAGGAGCTTTTATCCTTTGTATTGGGTCAAACTGAGCTAGTTATGGCTCATGATGAGGTTCTCATCATACCCCCATGCCTAGCTTTTGCTAGTCCCTTAGCAAAAAAAACTTAAGGTTTCAACCCTTGTTCTAGACCGTGAAGTTTTCAATGGTTTTAGATAAGTGCCTTTTTATTTGAGCATAGATTAGGTTAGAATGCTGACCATAGGCCTAAAAGATACTCTAGTACCAATCAAGATCCAAATCTGTCTAGCCTTAGCCTCAGTCTTTTAGCAAAGGTTTCTAAGGCCCACAAGAACTAACCTAAGGTTTATTGGACTTCGTGGTTAAAGCACCCGTGCTTGAAATGATTTTAGCCCTGGCTCAGTTCGCAGTGCGTTTTGTAAGAGAGAGATAGAAAGTTTTTTCTGTTTGGAGAGTTTTCTCTCTCTTTTTCTTTTTAGTTCTAGCCTAGGATTAGCTTTTCAACACGGTCTGTATCAGATTCCTTGCTCCCATCATCAATCCTCAAGGGTTCCTGGCGATCGATGCTTCGAGATAGCACCGCCCATGGCAACCCCCGGAACCCTGGCTATTGAGATTTCGAGATAATCCCATCCATGGTATTCCGTGGCCGAATCCAGACCCTGGCAATTGACACTTCGAGATAATGCCATCCATGGAATCTGAACCAGCAGAGTGCTTACATGCCCCCCGTAGGATATGTAAATATCCTAAGAGACAAGCACCGAGGAGATGATATTTTGTTACGCATCTTCGAGGGGATTTCCCGCCTCTCCGCGCTGGGAACTCGTCCAAATCAACTTGTGTTGATCGGCCATTCCTATTCTAGGTGTTCTTTTCAGATTTTTGCGACGCTTCTGCGTGATTCTGATTTTTACGCTTACTGAACCAGGCTGTGTGTGAGATTAGGGTGCTTAGGTTACTGAGTCCTGTAAACCAAAAATTAGTTAACGAGGCCGAATACTTCCTAAGCCTTAGACCTAATACTTCAGCTTTTCATTTTCCTCAACCTCTTGAGGAGTGTCCAGATCTTAATGAGTACTAAGAGTCTATTCAAGAATGCCTAAGGTTTGCATTCTTACTAATCTCATTGTGCACTTTTCAGTTATTTTCTTGAATGAGGTCTAGAACTTAGGTTAATTCCTTAGTTCCTTACTAATGACTATCAACTTTTCTTATAATTTTGTGCTCCTTTTTCATTTTGTTTCTTCTCTCCTTCACAAAATTTTCCTTCTCCTCTTTTCCTCTTATTCTTTTTCGAAAAATTTTTTAATTTTTATGGTATTTTTGGCATATGTGAATTTTTTTGTTTGAAACCTTTTCTTACAAGTTTTTGCACTTTCCTACCCCCCCATGCCTAAGATTTGCAATGTCCTCATTGTAACCTAGGGGGTCTTAGTTCATTCCTTAAGACAGAAATTTGGGTGAGTGGATGGGTCGGGTTGAATTTTTGCGGACGATTTCAAATTTCAGATGCGAACATCTGAGTTGGGGTCGGCTGTCTATAAGGGTGAACTTCGAGTGCTGAAAGGTGTCAGAACAAGTTTCAGGTTTTCAAAGAGAATGACGGGCTGCCTCCCGTTAAGCGCTGAGTTTTACGCCATCGGCTGGGCGCAATAAGCTCAAGGGGAAAGGAGGATATGAGATGCCTCAGCCAAATCAGTAGAAGTTACATCAATGAACGGCTTGAGTCTTTGACCATTCACGATGAAAGGTTCAGAATCGTGGCTGAGTGGACTGATTTCGATTGCTCCATTTCCAAAAACCTGTCGGACCAAATATGGTCCGACCCACTTAGATCTCAGTTTTCCTGGGAAGAGTTTGAGTCAGGCATCAAAGAGTAGGACCTTTTGACCAGGATGGAAGATCTTTCTTGAGATGTGTTTGTCGTGGAAGGCTTTAACCCGCTCCTTGTAGATTTGCGAGTTCTCGTACGCGTCTGTGCGTAATTCATCGATCTCGCTGATTTGGAGTTTTCTGTGGGTCCCAGCCTTGGAAAGATCTAGATTACAGTTCCGTACTGCCCAATAGGCTTTATGCTCCAGTTCGACGGGAAGGTGGCATGCCTTTCCGTACACCAATCTAAAGGGAGACATGCCCAATTGGGTCTTGTGGGCGGTCCTATAGGCCCACAATGCTTCCGGAAGTCGGGACGACCAGTCCTTCCTGTCAGGTCGAACAGTGACCTGTAGGATTTTCTTGATCTCCCGATTCGACAGCTCAGCTAGACCATTAGTTTGGGGGTGGTAAGGAGTAGAGATTCGGTGAGACACCCCGTATTTGGTCATCAGTGACCTAAACTGAGCATTTGTGAAATGGGTCCCCCCATCAGAGATTATTGCACGAGGAATCCCGAACCTTGAGAAAATGTGTTGATGAATGAATTTGAGAACGATTTTGTGATCACAGGTTCGGGTCGGTATGGCTTCGATCCATTTGGACACGTAGTCCACAGCCAACAGAATGTATTCGAAACCATCCGAAACAGGAAAGGGGCCCATAAAATCAATCCCCCAAACATCAAAGATTTCGCATACTAGAATCGGTTGCATAGGCATCATGTCGCGATGGCTCATGTTGCCCAAAGTCTGGCAACGACTGCATGCCTTGCAATGACTGTATGCGTCTTTGAACAGTGTGGGCCAGTAAAAGCCGCACTGGAGGACTTTTGATGCGGTTTTATGCCCGGCAAAATGGCCACCGCATGCCTGGTCATGGCAGAAAGAGAGGATATTGTTGACTTCCCCTTCCGGGACACATCTCCGGATGATCTGATCGGCACCTATGCGGAAGAGGTACGGGTCCTCCCAAATGTAATACTTGGCATCGGAGCGTAATTTGTCTTTCTTGGCCTTCGGCCAATCGGACGGGGTCTGATGAGATGCCAAGTAATTTACAATATTAGCAAACCATGGAAGGCTAGTACCAATAGTCAGCAGGTGCTCATCGGGAAAATGCTCAGTGATGGGTCCGGAAGGGTCTATCATTTCAGAAGGAAGACGGGACAAGTGATCAGCTACCACGTTTTGTTTTCCCGCTTTATCGCGAATCTCGAGGTCAAATTCTTGCAACAGCAAGATCCATCGGATCAATCGAGGTTTCGCGTCCTTCTTTGCAAGGAGATGCCTCACAGCCGTGTGATCCGAGTATATGATGACATGGGAACCCAGAAGGTATGATCTGAATTTCTCTAGGGCAAATACTACAGCTAGCAGCTCTTTCTCAGTAACTGTATAGTTACGCTGAGCCTCATCGAGTGTTTTGCTGGCGTAGTAAATGACCACAGGTTTCTTGTCATTTTTCTGCCCCAAAACCGCTCCTACAGCGAAGTCGGATGCATCACACATGATCTCAAAGGGTTGAGACCAATCAGGGGACTGTAGGATCGGGGCTTGGGTGACTCGGTCACGCAGGATTTCAAATGCTTGAGTGCATTCCTTGGAGATTTCGAAGGGAACATCCTTGGAGAGAAGAGTGGTCAGGGGGCGTGCGATTTTTGAAAAATCAGGGATAAATCGTCGATAAAAACCGACATGCCCTAAAAAGGATCGGATGTCCCTGATCGAGCTAGGCATAGGAAGGCGAGAAATCAGATTAACCTTAGCTCGATCCACTTGGATACCTTTCTCCGAAATTGAGTGTCCCAGGACAATTCCCTCAGGCACCATGAAATGGCTCTTTTCCCAGGAAAGAACCAAATTCACGTCGATGCATCGCCTGAGTATCTGGACCAAGTGTTGGAGGCAATCGTCGAATGATGCTCCGAAAACTGAAAAGTCATCCATGAAGACTTCCAGATAATCACCTACCATATCTGAGAATATGGCAAGCATGCATCGCTGAAAAGTAGCGGGTGCATTGCAAAGATCAAAAGGCATCCTTCGGAAAGCGTATGTTCCGAAGGGGCAGGTGAATGTGGTCTTTTCTTGGTCCTCAGGATGGATTGCCACCTGGTTATAACCGGAGTACCCGTCAAGAAAGCAGAAGAACCTATTTCCCGCTAATTTTTCGAGAATTTGATCAATGAAGGGTAGTGGGAAATGATCCTTCTTCGTGGAGGAATTGAGTCGACGGTAATCTATACAGACTCTCCACGAGTTGGCTAATCGGGTAGGAATGACTTCTCCGGTCTCAGTCGTTATAGTGGTGAGTCCTGCCTTCTTAGGCACGACCTGAATCGGGCTCACCCAACGACTATCGGAGATCGGGTAGATGATCCCGGCATCTAACCACTTGATGATCTCCTTTTTCACGACCTCCTGCAGATTGGGATTTAAGCGTCTCTGCATTTCACGAGAAGGTCGTGTGCCCTCTTCTGAATAGATATGATGAGTACAATAAGAGGGACTTATTCCAGTCAAATCATCGAGGGTCCATCCGATGGCTCTGCGATGTTGCTGGAGGACAACAATCAGACGGGATTCCTGTTCAGGATTAAGGTTGGAATTGATGATCACAGGAAGGGTCTGATTAGAACCCAAAAAGATGTATTTCAAATGAGCAGGAAGGGGTTTCAGTTCGAGGATGGGGTTTTCAGCAGCAGCGGGTGGTTCAGTATAGATGTGAGGTTCAAGGGTGGGAGTTACTGGGTTGTTCACATCTGGATTTGACTCCTCTATTTGCGGGTCAAGATCCTTCTGTGGTTGATGAGGAATACTCAAGTCATTCTGGAGGTATGATTCATCAACCAAAGTCTTGATGTCACAAATTTGTTCGATGACGCCGCAATTAATTCCTTGTTGGGCCTTAAATATATCAATTTTCAGTGTTTGATCTCCAAACTTAAGCTCTATTTGGCCCTCCTCACAGCTGATGTTGGCTCTAGCAGTAGCCAAGAAAGGTCTCCCTAGAATGATTGGTGTATCCCTAGGGTTCTCAGGTGCATCCATGTCTAAGACTATAAAGTCCACTGGAAAATAGAAATCCCGCACTCTCACGATAACATCCTCGAGAATCCCTTTTGGTGACTTTATAGATCGATCTGCTAATTGTAATGTCACCTCAGTTGGTTTCAGCTCAGATTCTTCCAGATGGTCAAGTAAGGATGTGGGTATCAGATTTATAGATGCACCTAAGTCTAACAATGCTCTGTCAAATTGGGTACCACCTATCTTACAGGAGATCAGGGGAGTTCCAGGATCTTTTGCCTTGGGTGGGAGTCTACTAAGGATTACAGAGCTGGCTTGCTCTGACAGAACAATTGGGCTCCCTCCCTTGGTTCGCGGCTTACGCTGGGGTGTACATATATTCTTTAGAAATCGTGCGTAAGCTGGTACGTGGTGGATTGCATCCATCAAGGGGATGTTTATGTGGACCTGCTCAAAGAGCTTGACCAGGTCCTCCTCAGGGGCCACGGGTTTGGTGGTCTTCTTTCCCTTGGTCAGGGCCTCGGGAAACGGGATCTTGGTTGGTTCCTCTAGGATAGGTCCTGGTTGTGGGTCTGGAACAGCGGTACCTTGGATAACTATCCTAGGGTCATGATTATCAGGCTGGGAGTGGTTTGGATAACGCGGGTCCTGAGTTGTCTTACCACTACGTGTTGTTACAGCATTTAATCCGGCCTGATTTTGGTTTGGATTTGGTAGGAGGGGTGGCTGCTGCTGAAATCCCGTACGAGAAGTAGAGGCTTCCATCTCGTCTGGAGATGGGGCAGTAGGGGCCTGATAAATCCATTGAGCGTGGCCTAAATTTGGATTCATAACGCGCTTCTGGGTTGGCACGTTATTTGGGTTAGGAAGGGGTTGGGAAGGGAGTGTGCCTGGCTGGCGAGAATTTGCCAACTGGGCCAGCTGAGTTTTAACTTCAGTAAGCTCGTCCTTGTGCTGTTTTTGAATGGCCGCATTCGATTTTTGAATGTCAGCCAGAGTCTGAAGGATTAAGGACATTTGATCTTGATTTGGCCCTGATGGATAAGTAGGGTTGGGCCGAGGCTGAGGCGGCTGGTAGTGATGAGAGGGCTGTGGGCGGGACTGAAAAGGTGGTCTTTGGGTTTGAGAATTTCCCGCCCACTGAAAATTTGGATGGTTTCGCCATCCAGGGTTGTAAGTGTTGGAGAATGGGTCGTTCTGGATGGCGTTGAGGTCCTCGCAGGTCTGAGGAACCTCCTGAGAATCAGGGAAAGGGGGAATGGAGTTCCCCCGGCTGGTGAAGAAAGGATCGGATGATCTTCCAGTCCAAGAATCAGATGGGGATGGATATGGATCCATCCCAGGGGAGGATCGGTGTAGGATGTTTTGCACAGTCTCCTGTGTGGAAAGAGGTTGTGCAAAGGAGTTACGCGCAGAGGTGGCCCGCTGCAAGTGCTGAGTCAGCTCATCCACCTTCTTTTCAATAATTGAGACCTTGTCCAATCGACTGGCCATTAATTCCAGGTCGACTGATGCGGACAGGCCCTGCGTCTCATGTGCTCCCTTAAGATTCGTCGCTGCGCGGGTATTCGTCCTGTCGAATAATCCCATGGAGTCATTGTTGATGGAGTTCTCGCACATGTTTTCGAGAATCTCCCATACGGTGTCTTCATGTTGACCCATGATGTTTCCTCCGCAGGTTGCATTGACGAAAAGGCGGATGTCCTCACGGAGTCCCTGGTAAAAAGATTGGACTTGTTCCCATTTAGGAACTCCGTGATGGGGGCACTTCCTCATGAGATCCTGAAAACGATCCCATGCCTCATGGAGAGGTTCTCCTGATTGTTGAGTGAAGTGTGTAATCTGATGGCGCAAGGCGTTGGTCCGACCAACGGGAAAGAACTTTTTCAAAAACTCGGATTGAAGTTCTTCCCAAGTGTTGATCGGCCGGGTCTGAGTTTGATACCAATGGGCGGCCTTGTCCATAAGAGAAAAGGAGAACATCTTCATGAGAAGAATATCCCGATTTTGCGCATCTGATCCAAAAGTGTGGGCCAGATGCTTTAGCTGTTTGATGTGCTGGAAAGGATCTTCAGAATTAAGCCCATGGAATTTAGGTATAGCGTGAATCATGTTGGGCTTTAGTTCGGAATCAGGTCCTCCAATCGGGATTCTAACTCGAGGCTCAATGGCCACCGCAGCAGGATTGTAGTGGTCCCGCATCATAGGACGCTGCGGTGGGTGCACGAAGTTTTGGAAGAGGTCATTGAGTCGCTGGAGCTGGTGTTCCAGATTATTTTCTTCCTCAACTGGCTGAGCCATGATGGGGGAAGAAGAAGAACTTGGTTCTGAATCAGAAGAGAGAATAATGTGAGGGTGTTGCTGCACAAACACGGGCGTCGAGGCTTGGCCTTGACGAGAGTGAATTTCTAAAGGAGGTCTTAAGGGTGGTCTTAGAGACCTCCTTCCGTACATGCACAGTTGGGAGAGGTAAGTTTAGAAGGTGATGGACCCAATCAAGACACCCAAAAATGTGTTGGGTGACTATAGAGGTGCGGGGCAGATGGACCCCTTGATCAGAAAGATCGTCCACCTGAGAATTACCTGGGCAGCCAGAGAGGGAGAGTCCCGCGAAGACCCCTACACGGTAGAGCGTCCCCACGGGTTACAGGGTTTCCCCCACCCGACCTCTCTTGTCACTGCGGTTCCAGGTAGACCAGAATGGGGATCTTGACCTCTTAAGTCTACTAATTTTAAGATCAGGGTGCTTAAGGTTTCACTTGAACTTTAGTCTTTTTAAGTGCAAAGAGTGACCTAATTTAAGGTTGGTTAACCCAAGGGGTCAACTTTACCTATTGTTTTCTTTAAGAGCTTTTAGGTCCTGTCTTTTAGGGTTCAAGTGTTTAGAGAGCCAATTGTTTTAGATTTTCTTTGAATAGGTATTTTCAGACAAGGGCTTGGGCACACTTCATTTGGTTTTCTCAATTCTTGCTTAAGGAGTGTGTCTCTAAATCCCTAGTGTTGGATCCTAGGTTGGCTCTACTTGGTCCAGTTAATTCTTTGTTGGGTAATTAGGGCTCAAGCAAGAATGTGTTAGCCCTTAAATACCCTTAATAGTGTGCAGAAATAATGAGTTGAAAACATGCAACTTTTATGGTTACTAAATATGGAAGACAGGTTAGCCCTATATTGCTTGTTCTTTTCTTTTTTTTTTCCTCTTTAGAGTGTAGGGGTTAATAGTGAGAGAAAAGATTTTACCTGTCTTCGGAGTAGTTGTGTGGTTGCTTGTCTTCTTGAGTTCCTATAGCTGCACAAAAGAGAGGAGATTATTAGAACTTAAAAGATACAGGAATGTTTACCTCTAGAATAGCCGTTGCTCCCCGGCAACGGCGCCAAAATGATGAAGCGTCGGTTCGACCGGTTTCGGTTATGTCGTTGTAGTAAAGCCGGTTGTCACCAACGTTTCATATAAAATTTTTATTACTCGGAAAACTGAAAGAGTTCCCGAGGTCGAACTCAGGGAGCAAGTTGTATTCTAGAGATATACAAGTTCTATTACAAAAATAAAGAGAGAGAGAGAGATGAAAAATTGGCTTCTTCTTCTTTTCTTCTTTCTTCCTCTTTGTCTTTGGTTCTTCCTGTTCTTCTTCTTCTTCTTCTTCTTCTTCTTCTTCTGCTTTCTTCAGATCTTCCCCTCGTGCTCTTCTTCTTCTGTTCTTCCTTGTTTCCTTTCTTTCTTTTTTCGTCAGATCGTCTTCTTCTTTTCTTGCTTCTTGCTTCTCTTCATTCCTTCTTCTTCTTTGTCTTCACCTGCCTTGACCTCTCTTTTTCTTCTTTCGCGATGGCCGTTGCTCTTCCTTCTTCTTCAGCGGGTCTTCTTCTTCTTTGGCTGCTGACCTTCCGTCGTCTGCCCCGGTGCTGAGACGACTTAACAATGCCTTCGCTACAGTGCAGGAGCTCCTTCTTCTTCAGCGGGTCTGCTTCTTCTTCTTTGGCCTGCACACTTCAGAGTTTATTCGTCAAGAGGCAAAAACCTATTCTACCCCCCTCCCCCGCGTATCTCTCTCTCTGAAATCACTCTTCGGAAGCTCTCCCAGAGCGCTACCGGGTAATCGGGTTCGGGTCAGGCCCGGGTCCAGGCCCACCGGCGTGCGTGGTGGGCGAGGAGTGCAGGTCAGTCTAATCGGGTCGGGCCAGGTCCGCGGAGCGTGGTCACGGACGAGGCCGAGTCGGGTCGGGTCGGGTGAGAGGGACCTCACCCCGTGGTAACTGAGGCAAACAGATGGTGGCAGTTTTGCAATTTATGTGAGTGTGTGGCTCCAGAAACTCCCGAGGTGGGACTATCCGCGCACCCCGCTTCTCTCACGCCTGCAGCAGGGATGGTGCTTCCAATTGCCACAGCTGTTGAGGCGCGCAACTCCAATTGAGGGCCAGGGTGTGTGCGCAAGACTCTTTCGCGCTGGCCGTGGCTCTTCAACCTGGGATATCTAGGCTTGGAGCAACCTCGAGCAAGCTTCGAGCTTCCTCGCCAATGGCGGTCAAGGCCTGTAACCTGAAATCAATAGCACTGCCTCTCGGCCAAATCAGACAGGCGGGGGACCTTCGCCGTGGCACGGCGAAGGTGGTCAGGGGGTCTGCAGGGGGCGAGATGGAGCTGTCAGGTCGTCCTAGGTCAAACTGTGAGCGAGGGAGTGGGTGTGTTCGGTGGGTCTGCAAAGGGTGTTCGGTGGGAAGTGGAGGGGCGGAAGAGGATCAGGGTGAGGAGGCGGAGGTTCTGCGGTGGTCGGCGAGCCGTGTGGGTCGCTGAGGTGATGGGAGCGGCTCGCCGGAGGGTGGTCGGAGGCGGAGAGGATGAGGGTGAACAGGGTCGGTAGAGGGCTTAATTGACTAAATCGAAAGCGGGGAAAGAAAGAGGAGGAGAAGGGGAGTAAGTCTAACTTAACTGCAGGGACGAAGGGGGAGGAACAGGGCGACAGTCGTATCGACTGTCGCCGGAGAAGATGATGCTCAGAGAGAGGAGCGGCGGCGAGCAGAGGGCTGGAGAGGCGCCAGCTGGGTGCGGCGTGGCGCGGGAAGAGCAGGGGAGGAAGTCTCTGCTGCTGGTAGTGCGGCAGAGCGAAGAGGTGGAGGGGGAGGAAGTCGCCGGAGCTGGTGAGCGTCTGCCGGAGAAAGAAGAGAAGAAAGCTGGGGGTTTTCTCCGTCAGATCCAGGCTGCTTTCGTCGGTGGAGCGGCGGGGGGTATTTATAGGGTTGAAGCAGGGAGGAAGGCGGAGGGAGACGACGTGTCTCCCACGCCGGAGAATGGTCGGAATTCGAACCCATACCGTCCGTGCGTTCGCACGGCCGGTATGGGGGGCTGCAATGACCATGGGGGTGCTCCTGCGACGGCTGACGACGCAGGGCACCCCCGGTACACATGCCAGGTCCTCCACCTTACCCTGCGCGGCGCCATGCTCCGCGCAAGGTCGCCGGAGCATGGTGCTGGCAGGGTTTTGCAGGAGGGACCTGTTTGCAAAGAACGAAGGAGAGTTAGGGGCCTAAATGCGAGGGTTCAAAAGTTGAGGGCCAAAGAGTAAATATATGAGGACCAAAGTGTAAAGTCGGTCAAGGAGGTTTCTTCTTAGGCTCAAGTTTTTATACATGACTAATTAGAACCTAAGGAATCTGATGGTAAATTTCATTTTCATATTAAACCTTGTTTGACCGGTCAATTTGCGTAAAGACCCAAATTAAGTTATTAATTGGGCATGGTTCTCAATGTAGGTCAAAATGGGTTCTAAAGGCCAAATTGAAGGTTCTAAACCCTAGAGATTATTTTTCTATGAATTTTAGAGGGTTTATTCTATTTTTACTTTGCCTCGAACCTTGTGAATTGAAGTGGGTTGTTTTAGGGTTACTGATTATCATTTGGTTTCTTGGAAGTGCTGTAGCCCTTGCTAGATCATCTCATCCCACTTTTATTCTTATTAAGCTGTTTTGACCTGTGTTTGGGCCCTGAATTACCCTGTATGCAGATTATACTGGTAAAATTGTACTTTTACCCCTTATGACTGGTTTTCTTCTCAAACTCAGAATTCTCTGAGTTAAGCCTTTCCTTGAGATATGTAGGAGCTTTTATCCTTTGTATTGGGTCAAACTGAGCTAGTTATGGCTCATGATGAGGTTCTCATCAGTTAGTGTTTTGGAATTACTATTGGGTGTTGGACTAATTAGGAAGCTAGGAATCCTAATATGTTTAGGATTTAGGATTCTAGAATTGTTGGAAGAAGTACGGCCCTGATTTGGGTTTTGGTGGGGGTGTTTGTGTTGCACAAATATGTAGAGTAGGGTTGTGTGCACTTTTGTTTAGTGGGGAGTTGGGTAGGCAAATTAGGTAGGGAATCATGGAATTAGGATGATGATTATTTGATTGGGAGGGACTTTTAGGAATCTAATTGGGAAACACCTACGGGATCTTGGAGGGCTTACATGCGCAGGCTTAGGGTTATGAGGAAGCTGTTTGGACAGCCAAGAAGAAAGATTCTAGAAGGGGACATGTTTACATTAGGATGATTTATCCATATTAGGCATCATCAGTAGAGATTTTAGGAAATAAATTGGGAGCCTAATTGGTTGTAATTAGATGCCACCTTTAACCAATTAATTCTAAAGAATATTTGTTGCATTTTAGTTGTAGAAAAATCATGTGGCAAGTGGATAAGGTTGGGGGTTCTAGAGGATAAGATTAGGACTAGGATTAAGAGAGTGTTACTAAGAGTGTGAACTAGATTTTTAAGATTAGGTTAGGGATGAGGCGTAGGATTAAGATTATGGTCAAGGGAGCTAAATGGAGCTGGTTAGGGCTTAGGATTGGGGATCAAGATTAGGGGTTTGGATATAGGCTAAAATAGGCATGTTTTGACTAAGATTAGGGTTAGGGTTGCAAGGTGGTGGGTGACATTATTTCTTCTCCTCTCCTCTCATGCAATTTGAAACATGATAAGGGAGATTTGAATGCGTAAAAGATTAAGTTAAAACCTGTCGTTACAGTTACGTAAAAATCCACTATCAAATAATTTTACCGAAACTCGAGATGAGTCTTGGGTCGAACACGAGGAGGTTACGTCGATTATAAATCTGCATTATATTTTTTTGTATTTTTTATAAGGAAAATATTCACAATATCTATACTATGCTAATCTACTTGCAATATAAACAAAGAGAGATTGAGAAAGAGAGAACAACTTTTATAACTATGAAAATGTCTTTACAAACTACTTGTTACAAATCTAATGCTGGAAATTGAATCTATACTAGAAAGTAGTAAAGAGATAGGGGGAGGGAAATTATCCTCCTTAATGAATGATTGGAGGATGAGTCGAACGATCAAAGCCTGGATGAAGGAGAGCAGAGACGGAGGAACGAGGATGAATCTGGATGAAGCGGGGATAAGGCAAGGCATCGTCGTCGTGGGATTCGCTTCCGGAACGGCGGTTAGAGGACATCTGGTGAGAGCTCCGCGAAGGGGGTAAGAAGTGGAAAATTTTATTTTTTTTAACTCTAGTGGAGCTTCCCGTAGCTTGGGAGCACTAGGGCGAGCCTAAGAATGTTGTTCTTAGCTCTTTAGAGGGTTGAGAGAAGAAGGAAGGGGTGGTGACAAGTGTGGGAGGGGTAGGCCTTTTATAAGTGTAAAAATGGAGGCAAAGGAGTCATGTCCAAGGCCTTAATATTAATACACGGCCTTTAGTGACTGATAGGGTTTTTGCGCAGTTTGTAATTAGGGTTTTTAAGATTGTTGCAACGCATAAAATCTGAGTCGCTTTTAAATTTATAATCCTAGATAGAGAAGTATCTAGAATCGTCTAAAGAGGCTAAATGTTTGCAAAATATGTCTCTTACTTGGAAATGGAAATCAACTTTCTTTTTGATATTTTTTCAATATATATATTTTTAGGTTTTTTGAATAAACAAGGCAATGCGAAATGTCGCAGGAAAAAAGGCTAATTCTACTTAGCAACTAGGTGATAAGAATGACCTCTTCCCAAGCTCACCTTAGGCAAGTGAGGGCCTAGGATAATTGGGAAGAGGGTGTGAAAGTGCTAGAACAAAATTAAAGCAAGAAGAAGATGCACCAAATTAAAAAGATAATTTTATAGGAAATGGATTTTTGTTCTACAGTTGTAGAAGAAAGCTTCTATGACAAAAAATGAAATTAAAAAGCAAATGGAACAAAAATCTTGGATGATGATGGTGAAGATGGTGAAGCTCTTGCTCCAACTGCAATTGCTCCCGTAGTTAAAAAGGGCTCCTCCTTCTCCTCCTTCTTGAACCAAGGTGTGGTCTCCTCCTAGCAAGCCCTAGAAGGGGGGTGTGCCTTGGCTCCTCCAAGGTGGAACCTACCACCTTTAAGTCTTCTCCAAGGGTGGGCGTGCACCACCCTTCCTCCTCCAATTGCCTGGCTGTCCTCCTAGTGGAATGATCCTCCTCCTTGGCGTGACACAAGGAGAAGAATGGAGAGGAAGAAGGCACCAAGGAGGCAAGGGTTAGCCTCCTTAATCTTCTTCCTTCCTTCTTCTTCTTGGCTGTGGGTTATAAGTGGGTATAAGGTAGAGTTAACACTAATGGAGGATGATAAAAATGGTGGTGGTTAAGGGTCTTTTTGTAGGGTAGGATGGGGTGTATTAGTGGCTTTTGGAATGGATGGCTAGGATAGGATTCTAGGGTAGTTAATAGATCCTAGGGCTAAGGATGATTAGCACCAACCCAAGGGTCACATAGGTGGTAGTTATGGGTGGTTGTGTCCCTTGAAGTTGGCGCCAAAATGGCCTTCTAGAAGGGGGATTAGGTGGCTCCAAGGTAGGGTTCTAGAAGGGGGGTATGTGGATGGTGGATGTGGCTTGGAGGGGGTAGGTGTAGGGCCATGATGTGAGGGTATTTTGGCTCCAAAAGGGAGGGGTGGTTTGGGTAGTTTTTGGTGCAAAAATTGGTGCCTTTTGGTGGTGGTGATGGGGTGAAAAGGTGGCTAGGTAGTGGCGCCAAAAGGAGTAGGGTGGAGCTAGCTTAGGTGAGCTTAAGTAAGCTTAGTTGGTGGAGCTAGTTAGGTAGGGTTTTAGGGTATTGGATTGCTAGGGGAGCTGAAGTTTAGCTAAACTAAGCTAGCTTAGCTAGTAGTAGAGTAGAGGAGGTAATTGGAGCTAGGGTTTGAGGGGAGGAGCTGGATAGAAGAAGTCTGGAGTTGAACTTGAGCTGGCAGCTACTGAAGAGGGTGGCATGGAGCTACTTTAGCTGGCTTAGCTTGCTAGTTCTTTGCTAGCTGCCAAGTTAAGCTAAAGCAAGCTGGCTTCTGTTGAAAGGAGCTAAGGTGAGCTGGGTCTGATGCTCCCGGGGAGGACCTAGCTAGTTGAGGTAGCTAAGGTAGCTTAGCTCAAGTAAGTTGAGCTAAGCTGAGTCCCCAAGAGTTGGACTTGAGCTTCCTGAGCTAAGATGAAGTCATCTTCAGCTGGCTGAAGTTGAGTGGAGCTAGATGTAGCTGGTCTTGAGCTGAGGTGAACTCCAATCAACTCAGCTGAGCTAGCTAGAGCTCCCAGTGAACTGATGGGAGCTGAGATGAGCTAGACTCTTCTAAGTTGAGCTGGATCTGAGCTGACTTGAGCTAAGGTGAGCTAAGATGAGCTTTCTTGAGCTGCCATTCAGTTGAGATGAGCTGAATGGAGCTAGGATGAGCTAACACTAGTTCAAGTGATCTGGATTCCAGTTATGGTGAGCTGGATAAAGTTGAGTTTTAGCTGGTTTGGGCTTCTCCTTCACCAGTTGCCTTCTTGAGTGTTAGGGTTTTAGGGATCTGTCAATCTGTATATTCTTAACACTCACAAAAACACATCAAAAAGATAATAAAAAATGTAATGCATGCCTAACCTAATTGATGCCTAAATGTAGCCCAAAAACCTATTTGCGGAGCAAAATCTTAAGAGCTAGGTTTGTTTTAATGCATAAGAATGATGATAAACTGGTGTTTATCAGTGACGCATGTAAGTGTTACTAAAGGCGCTCGTTGTTGAAGGCGTGCATGCAAGGAGGTCCCTTAGATTGCGAATGGACGACTCAGATCGTGTGTCGGATGAGCTTCAACTGTTGAAGCTTAGATCGCGTCCCATCAAGATCAGCCACCCGATTATGTGATCAGACGACTTAAAAGTCACACCTCCTCTCGTAGCACATCAAATTGCTCGTGCAATTTGATGTCATCACGCGTGTGTGCACGCCCGCCCATCTGGTGCATCTAGCACCGCCACGTAGTCGCTTTTGATGCCGTCATCGCTGATCAAGCAGCTGAATTTCACGCTCAATCCTCGCGCGACTGATTTGAGGCAAGCAGGGCCGAACTCGGGGTAACAGGTTGAGAGTGATGCTCACCACCATTACGTTGTCCTCCACAAATGGTCGCGTTTTCAACTCAAGGTCCACGTGCTCTCGCCGTTGGGTGAAGATCTAATAATTGAGATTGTGTGGATTTCTTCCTTCATGTAATGCTTGTAATGCTTAGCCTAAGGAGAGGCGTGGTGTGGCGAGTTCTTGGTTGTTGGATGAGGATCCAATGGCTGAGATCTTGCGATGGAAGAGCTTTTGAGGAGGAAGGGTGCTACGGATGGCTATGGGTGGCTTAGATGATGCCATGTGGTATAATCTGAGCCATCCATCTTCTTTTGCTCATAGGAGGTGCCACAGATATTGAATTGGATTGATTTTCACGTCATTATGCTGTAATTGTCAATCCGAACCCATCCGTGTAGTTGGATTCTTCATCTGAGGTTCGAATTTTCACCACCTTGCCCTGTTGCCTTTAATCTTTTGTGGCTTGTACGTGATGTTGCAGATGTCGGATTTGAGTGATTTCAGAGGCGTTAGACTCCAACCATCACCCTGATCACATCCGTAGGGTTTGATCTTCAATCAAAAGGCCAAAAAGATATTGCCTTGTTCCCTAACCAATAAAATGGGAAAATTAACATACAATTTATAAAAATTAATCTAAATGTATGATGATGCATGTTATACAATATTTATAATACATGATGTTTATATGGACATATGAACATACATAAATAGGCATTTTAGCATGTATAAATGTAGATCTATTAAAACACTTTGACTTAACTAGACACAGATTATCTACACGGAAAAGAGGCTTAATACGTTGGAACATGGAATGCTCAGCTAGTTGCAACTTAAAGTCCTCCCCCTTACAAGTAAAAGATAATTTTGACAAATGGTGCAACCCGGGTCATGACTCTTGTCTTAGCAAATGTCGACAATTGCATCGTTGTTCTTGCTTGTAGGTAGATATGTTGAAGACAATACATCAACTAATGATGGCAACACATCAACTGTAGGTTAGAGTCTAAAAGTTAAAGTTGAGCTCTAATGAGTATCTATCTTATAGAGAACTTAAAGAATGTTGATGCCTTCTTTATTGGAGATCTCGAGAGTGGGCCTCTCACTTGGAGATCTCGAGAATGAGCCTTTCTCACATAAGAAACTCAAAGCAAGATCTCTATGATAAGGAAATTGAAAACTAGGCTTATCTCATATGGAAATCTTACACTGGAATTCTCTTACAAAGGGATTAATAGTATGCTCTTCCCTTATAAGATGGAAGTAAGTGGAGGTTAAGACATACACCTATTTACTTTACCAATGAAACAAACCATCATCTCACTCTAGAAAATAGAATAACCCTTAACAAGTCTTGGAAAAACATATATCAAAAGTTCGAGAGAAATTCGAGACCTAATATTACTTAAACAATGAATGTTGTAAATTAATTGTGCATTTCCTTACTAAAGTACATCATAATATTATCTATAAGATCCTTTAATACCTAAAAAAGAATCCAAAAAAAGATATTTTCTTATCAAAAGAGAAGACTGACCCGTTGAATTAATTTGATAGATAATAGAAAATATATTATAAACTATTATCTCTTATTTTAAAAGGTATTGTTTATTAAAATTTAAAAAAATAATTATGATAAATTTGTTAAAAAATATTTTATTTCTTCGCATTATTATCATTTTAAATATAATTAAATTTCATTGTTGTGTTTGACCCTCTTTGTATAAAGTGATTCACGAGTTCTACAATAATGTTTCCTTCGTTATGAAATCATCAGAAAAAGAAAAAAACTTCGTGCCGCCACTCAGCCTCATGTCCAAACCATCTCCACGCTGCTTCTCCTGAGGTCTCTCTTGTCATCTCCCGATCTCCTTGTCATCACTGGTTCCCTCATCTCCTTCTCACGGCGCCTCCACCACGAAGCCCCACGAGCACTAATAACAACACCCAAAGCACGGTCAGCAACACGTTTCGCCGCAACCCTCCTCCTCGCTGCTGCTCGCCCATGCGTTAATAATACATCGCTGCATCTGTCCATCGTGCGGCCCCAGCGCTTCCGCTCATCGAGAGCGCCAGTCGAGTGCGAGAGCCATCCGTCAGTAAACAGCGGCCTTGACCCGGTGGTGGGGGGGGGGGGGGGGGCGGCGGCGCTGGGAGAAGATGTGCCACGATTGTCTGCGTCGCCGTTGTCGGCCAACAGAACAACCTGCTCTACCTACAGAGCTTCACGGAGTCGGACGACGCCCTCAAGCTCCATCACATCGTCCACTACTCCCTCGATGTCGTCGATGAGTGCGTGAACAATCCCAAGAAAAGTGGTCCTACGCTCAATGAGACATTCCTTGCTTTTCTTTACCCTGCTGAGAATTACATAGTGTATGGGTGTTTGAGAATTACCAAGGTGAAATTTATTATGGTTACTACTGATCCGGATGCTCAAGATGCTGATGCAAGAAATCTTCCAATATTCCTACTACTACTCTTGATCCGGCCACTTCTTCTTGTGCTTCCGATCTTACTACTACCGCCACCTTTCATGCTGATGGGGATGACTAGTGGGGGAATTGATTTACCCTCTGATGTAAAATCGATCTACTTGGCCGAGTAATCCTAGTCGCACCCCTCTTCGACCGAATAAGCTCTATGTGGTCTTATAGTTGGCAACACCGACTACTTGGTCAAGTAGTCGGCCAAGTTGGCCGAGTAATAGGCCGTTTTTTGTATAGAGCTTAATATAAATGGATTTATTTAGATATTATTTTTCTAGGTAAAGTTAACCCCCACTTGCCCTGACACCCTTCGTACTTCCCACTCCTTTTGTTCGAAACCTACACGCGACCTAATAAGCGACACCCTCCTCTAAACGATTGGAGCTTCTCCCTATAGGTGACGTCGCGACAACCCCCTACTCCGACCTGACAAAGCATCGCCCCATCCTCCACGATTCCACATGATCACCCCTTCCTCTTCCTCGCCGATCATCGCCTTGCCTTTCAGCCCTTTCACCTTCACTGACGCCATTGCTGTTGTTGCTTCAAGACGATGCCATTGCCGATGCCCTGCTACTTTGTCTTACTGTTGTTACTGGTACTGCAGCTACTATTGCTCCTCTCTCTCCTTAATCCTTGCCTTGGTTGTGTGTGTGTGTATTTATTTGTTTAAAAAATGCTTAACCAAGTACTCCTCGACTACTCCCCTACATATCGTATACTACTTAGTTAGTGGCTTGGTCGACTGAATACTAACTATCGACTTTTACAACACTAGATTTACCCTCTCACCATTTTAACTAGCTGCTTCTACTACCATAACCTCATCCTACTACCTAATTCTGCAACTTTTGCTACAACATCTTCTACTCCTGCTGTAGCCTTACTACTGCCATTTGCGACTGCTACTACTGCTACTCTCACTGATTTTTCTATTGCTTCTACTACTTGACTACTACTGCCTTGAGTTACCGGGGTTGCTACTTCTACTACGACCATACTTATTGCTTGCTTGGTATCGACTCCTATTGCCTCTCTTGCGGTTTCTAGTTCAACTACAGCCGCCATCTACTCTTCCGATAGGCTACCTGCTCCTTCAACTGCTTACATACGGGGGGAGCCATGTCTTGCTTTGACTCCTTCAAGTTGGACATTACATGCTTCAACTTTTTTTTTTTTTTTTGGGGGGGGGGGGGGGGGAGTGTGAGAATTTAGGAAAATGATTAAGATAAGTTTGTTAGAAAGCATTTATCCCTTTCCATTATTGTTACTTTATATTTGATTAGATTTGGTTGTTGTGTTGACCCTTTCTATATAAAGGGACCAACGCCCTTCATTTTGTTCCCAAAGATCTACAATAATATTTCCCATTCCTTTCATCTCCACAGTCTTATTATTTGGAGAAGTAAAAGGCGGGCAGTATATACAAGATTTAGTGTTAAAGTCAAAAGCAAACTGATGGCCTTAGGAGTCACAAAGATGTTTTAACCAAGGAATTTCTTGGTTGGTGTTGCTATTCACAGTAAACCTCCTGTAATTCCTGAATCCCTATTGTAATTACAAGATTGTTACCAATATTGTAAAAGATCCAGTTTTGTATGATTGCATTAAGCATGTGGAGCTTGACAGACAATTTATATATAAGAAGATTGATTTTGGTGTAAGATTAATTTTGGTGATATCTATTTGCCTTAAGTCTAAACATGTTGATATTTTCTCTAAAGGATTCTCTGCAACACAATTTAAGAAGAATGTTGGTAAGTTGGGCATAGTCAAACATTTATATTCAACTTGAGGGAAAGTGTTGAGTTTTATTTCAATTGGCTATCTGAGTCTTGAGGTAGATCCCACTTATCCTTGAACTTGTATAATGTACTTACCCTTTCTCCTTTGTTCCTTGGTGAAAGAAAACCATAGCTATGTCTAGGACTTGTGCTCCTGTGGGTTTTACCTCTCATTATGGATGGCTTTTTCATGTAATCTTGTGTTTGTCCAATGGACCTTGCTTGTGTTTGTACTTCTATCATCAGAAGGTGTAGATATCCTTTAGCAGCTTGAAAAGTAAATTATTCTCTGGTTAGAGTTAGAAGAATAAGCTAGTTTGCGATTAGACCTACCACTAAGCATTGTATCCACTGCAAAATACTGAAGATGACTTCTCAAGATAATTGCTTCTCAGAACACATGATTATTTTGGATGTCGTTGTATATTCAGAGGTAGTTTAAAATTTATTAAGAGATCAGCCTAGCCACATGGCATAATAAACTAGTATGCAGTCTCTATATCATGTTGATTTTGGGTTTAAGGCAATGGCAAAAGCTATTTGTGAGTTACAGTGGACAAAACCAGTAGTCAGTTCTTGTTGGTTTTTGTATGTCAATAGAGATGATATGTGTTGGTAAACGTGTGACTTTCTTTGCTTGTGCTTCAGGCCTTCATGAGATGATGAAATATATGGTGGTAGACCATAACAATATTAATATGGTGCTTAGGTAGGAAATAAATCAAATTAAATATTTGATTAGGATTTACTATTTTTAGGTCTTGGTTGGATTTCCATGTTTGCCCTTGCTGCCCTTTATATAAAGAGGGCTAGGGCCTCTCCTTTCAATAACAACAAAAATTATTTTCCTCTCAAAATTCTCTTAGAGTGGATTTGATCTCGTGAGAAAGAGAAAAAAAAAGAAACCCTATTTGGGGGGGGGGGGGGGGAGGTCCTTTGGTAGCATCGCTAGCCTCTAGCGAGCCACCAGAGAGGCTCTCTCATCTCTAACCACCTCTCTTTCCCTTTTTGCGTGCACGCCTCTCTTAAACGCAGCGTCTCTTGCCATGGTGAAACCAGGCCGCGACTGTAGGGCATCTCCATCGGAGTCGCTGTCGGGCTCCTCCTTGCCCCACGTGCTCCCACTCCCACTCTTGCTGACGCTCGCCACCATGGCCACCAGCAGCTGCACCTTCCTCGGACGGCAACAAGGTGCCTCCATCATCAGCGGCGACGCTCCCTCCGTGTGTGCGACATGGCACCAGAGATCTGTTGGGTAGGCACCCCTCCACCGCGCTCCTCCTCTCTGTGTGTCCTTGATGTTGCCGTTGCTGTTGTTGAGGGAGAGAGCAACACCGACATAGGTAATGGAAGAGGAGAGGGCCGACAGAGAAGAATGAAAGAAGAGAGGGAAGAAAACCCTCTTCGTGTCCTTTTTGTTTCTCTTTTTTTTTAAAGAAACAAATAGGGTTATTTTATGATTGAGTCCACTTTTCTGTTTTCTTTAAAGTTAAGTCTTTTAGTGTTGGGTACTTGTATGTAATCCCTCAAAGTTTTGAGTTGTTTCAGTTGGGTTCTTATATGTTGAGTGGAAGACACAAGAGTTGAAGATGGGAGTCGCTTCAAGATGTCAAAGTTAGGACAATACTCTCATGCACCTCGAGAGAAACCAAGCATTGACTGGCTCTGTGAGGGCGTACAAGAAGAGACACCCAGGGTTGAAGACACGAAGAGAGGACTACTACGTCGACGAAAGTGGATCTTCACTACCTTAAGGATCCAAGTCTTCGTCGTCTCCCGCGTCTTGACTTGTTGGGGAGTGTTAGGAAATAAATTAAATTAAATATTTGATTAGGATTTACTATTTTTAGGTCTTGGTTGGATTTCCATATTTACCCTTGCCTCTCTCTATATATAGAGGGATAGGGCATCTCCTTTCAATAATAACAAGAATTATTGTCCCCCCTAAAATTCTCTACATGTTCCATTCGGGGTATTTGCTAGAGCGCACTTATTTGACTAAATCTTTTCCAATGGAGTGTGATAACCAGCCAAGCAAGACCAGAATCTCAGCTCCAGCATGGATGGAACAAATAGTTGTGATAGATGGAGCCTTTCCAGGTTTCTTAAAGAGGAGTTTCGTACTTGTGTTTTATATCTTTTTCTTGTTTTGGTTATATATTTGCCTCTATACCATGTATGCCTCTGACTACGTGGGAATGTTCTGATTATCTATTCATTGTTGCATATGGACATTCTCAAAGTGTAGTCCACAAGCATAATTGATCTAATTTTGACTTAATGAATAGATTCTTTCCTTTAGTTGCATTATATGTTGAATTGAAAGCAAGGCATTCTTGTGTACATTTTTGAAAAATAATATGGTAGTTTGCATAAAACATTAATGAATACTAGTGCAGTTTATGTTGAAAAGCCTAAGAGCAAGCCAGGAGTAATCACCACATCTTCTGTTAACTTAAGAGGTGACTGCTCCAGTTTGCCCTAGCAAAATGTTACAACAAACAAACAGTTTCTTTTTTTGAACACGTTCTTTTCACTTCAGAACTAAAATTTTTTCTATGTGCTTTATTTCAGGTCTCAAGTTCACTTAATTCAGCTTACTGTTACATTTTGCAACATGAAGCTTTTATGTATGCCTGGGCAGGAAATCTATCAAGGGAATGTGACCTTGATCTTGTCTATAGAATGCTGCACTTGATAAATGTATGCACCGCATGAACTTAACTTTCAAATGTGATATGCTTGACAGCTTCAGTTTTTTCTTCAATAGTACCTTTTATAATAAGTATATTAAAAAAATTGCATCTCTTATACCCAATCATTATTTATGTTGATCATGGCATAATAACACACAAGAAATGTGAGGTTACGTGGGAAACCCAGTATGGGAAAAACCACAGGAGTACAAGCTCTACAAGTCCCTAGTGCCCACTAGCAACTAGGGTTTTGATTTTTGTTTTTCACTATATCTCAACAAGGAGGTGGGGTGTAACATATTTATAAGGACATGGGGTATATGGACCCACACCTAAGGATCTCTATACCTATTGACAATGTGCCACTCAACACTCTCCCTCAAGTTAGGCATAGAGGTCAAATATGCCAACTTACCCACATTCTTCTCGTATTGTGATGTGGGAAGGCCTTTGGTGAAGATATCAACAATTTGGTCTTCACACTTGATATATGGGAGGCATAAGTCTCTAGAATCAATCTTCTCTCTGATGAAATGCCTATCAGGCTAAACATGTTTTGTACAATCATGGAGGACTGGGTTGCTAGCTAAGTTGATGGCAGCTTTGTTATCACAATGCAGCATTAGGGGAAGCTTTGGTTTAATATTAATATCATCCAACATAATTTTCACCCACAGTATCTCTATAATTACCATTGCCATAGCTCTATACTCTGATTCAACAATTGATCTAGCACAAGTAGATAGCTTATTGCTTCTCCAAATGATAAGAGTTCCACCTAGGTAAATGGAGTAGCCCATCGTAGAGTGCCTATCATCCACTGAATCGACCCAATCCGCATCTGTGTAACCTTCAATTGTCAACTCATCACTTTTAATGGACAAAATTCCCTTCCTAGGGTTTTTCTTCAAATAACTAAGAATCTTATAGACAACATTAATATGGGCAGTAGTAGGAGCATGCATAAATTGGCTATCAGGCTTGGTGAGAGTGAGATAAATTAATTTTCCTACAAGCTTTTGATATCTCCATTTTTGGGCATCATCCAAAGGCTTTCCATTCCTCAAGCTTAATTGATGGTTTTCTTCAATGGGGGTCACTGCAAGTTTGCACCCCTACCTTCTAGTTTCTATCAGCAAGTCCAAAATATACTTTTGCTAATGCAAAAACAACACATCCTTTGACCTAGCAAGTTCAATACCTAGAAAGTACTTCAATGTTCTAAGGTCTTTGATTGCAAACTCAATTGCTAAACTCCTCATGAGCATCTCTAGACATAATCATGTCCTCAACATACACTAAGAGTAAAGCAACTTGTTCCTTGTAATGTTTCACAAACAGTGTGTGATCACCATTACATTGGGAATAACCTTGTTCCTTCATTGCAACCCGCAATTTGTCAAACTAAGCACGTGGTGACTACTCAAACCATATAGGGATTGAGCCTGCAACATTTTCTTTTTAATTTGTAGCTAGGGGTAGTTGCATATTACTTTTCTTTGAGGTCCCAATTAAGAAAAGCAATTTTCACATCTAGTTGATGGAGCTGAAACCTGAAATGCATTGCAAGGGCTAAAACAATTCTAATGGAGTTCATTTTTGTTACAAGTGCAAAGGTTTTCAAGTAATCAATTCGTATTTTTAAGTGAACCCTTTAGCGATTAGACGAGCCTTGTAGCTATCTACTTGCTCGTCTACTCTGTAGTTAATGGTGTACATCCATTTTGAGTCAACGATGTGGGTGTCCTCTAGCATATCTACAACATCCTGTGTTTGGTTCTTCAAAAAAGGCTTTCATTTCTTCTTGCATGGTATCAACCCACTTCGGATCAAGGTGAGCCTTAGCTATCTCTTTGGAAATCACAATAGAAGAAAGTGATGAAAAGAAACACTTACAACTTGAGCAAAGTCTAGCAAAGGTCACATATCTATTTATGTAATGCTTGGTATAGCTCCTCGCCCCTTTCCTTAGAGCAATTATATGATCATCTCTAACACTTACACTTGCATGCTCAACAACATGACTCCTATCTTCAGAGTCATTACTCTTATCTTCAGAGTTACCGAGCCAGGACTTTCATCAAGCATCTCTATCGAGATTGGATTTGGAGATGGGAAGGATGATGATGGATTGGGATTGGTCTCAAGATCACAAATATGCTTTTGTCTCTTATAGTAAACTTTGTCATATTGCCTTTCCACCTCTTGTTCACCCTGCTTATAAGAATCTTGACCTTGGTTCAAGTCTGTCGTGTAACTATCTTCACAATCAGCAGACACATAACTCCCCTTCCTTTGCGTACTCCCCTTAAAGAGGAGTATGGAAAAAATAAGATTTTTCTTCAAGGAAGGTAACATCCTTCAGGTGCATCTTTTCCTTGTTTGTGGGTCAAGGCACTTATGCCCTTTTTTAGTGGTAGAGTACTCAAGAAAAACTCCTCTAATCGAGCGAGGATCAAGTTTTCCACTTTCAGGTGTAAGGTATGGAAGAAGCAAAGTAGCCAAATACCTTGGGTACAAGAGGAAATGCCACTTTGTCAAGCATCAACATGGGAAAAGGGGTTTTGCCACCAATAATTCGAGAAGGAATCTTGTTGAGCAAGAAGACACTAGCAAGAACAACATCAACTCAAAACTCTTTTTGGAACTTGCCATTGAAAAAACAACGCTCAAGATGCTTCCATGATATGTCGATTTTTCCTCTTTGCCACTCCATTCTGTTGAGGAGTGTAGCTATAAGAGATTTCATGGATAATCCCCTTGCCTTGAAAGAACCCTTGTAATTCCATGTGAAGCTATTCTCTTCCATTATTTGTTCTAAACAGTTTTACTCAAGTGTCATATTAGTTTTCAACCAAGTTCACAAAAGATCTCATAATCTTTGGAACTTTAAACCTATTTTTCATCATATACGCAAATGTGCAAATCGATGAATGTAATAAAATATTGGAAACTATCCACAGAAGATACATTCATAGGCCCATAAACATTAGAATGTACCAAATGAAAAGTAGTAGCACTTCTATTTCCTGACTCCAAAAAAGTACTACAAGTTTGCTTAGTCAAATGACAAGTTTTGCACAGTAAAGAGAGTATCTTAATTCCAACAAACAAAATAGGAAAAAGCTTTTTAAATTGGAAAAGCTTAAATGGCATAGTTGATTATGGCACAAAAAATCTACTCCTGTCCATCACAATTTTTTTTGATGGGTTGACAAAATGGAGGTTAGGGAAAGTGCAACTCTGGCAAGAAGCTTATAGAGACCAAATCAATCATAATCTTCCTCGTCTCTAAATCTTGCAAGAGAACCTAGTTTTCATGGAATATCAATTTGCAATTCAACTCTTTAGTAATCTTGCTAATAGATAGTAAGTTCAATGGTAAATCAGGGACATGCAAAGCATCACTAAGGGAAAAATGGTTAAGAACAGTAATACTCCCTCCCTCTGCTACTTTCACACTTGACCCATCAGCAAGAGCTACTTAATTTTTGCTAGAGACTAGTTTTTATTGATGGAACATGTTTGCATTACCTGTGATCTGTAGCACTAGTATCAACAATCCACCCATCTGTAGAGTTAGGGTGTTTATTACCTTTATTTCCCTGAACTACAAGAGCCTAATTGAGGCTGTTAGATTCAGTTGGTCCGTCCTTAATAGACACAACTCTAAAAAGCATTCCTTGCAATTCTCAAATCTGATCAAAAAGAAGATTTTTCAATGTCAATGTGGAACCACTGTCATGCCCTTAGAGCTTCCTAGAATACTATAATTCTAATGTAGTAGCTGACATAGATTTCCCACTCTGATAGTTGTGAACACGACTTGTACTCTTTTGCCCACTCTTCCCAGGCCCTGGCCTCATCTCAAGATGAAGATCCCAGTAATAATAAATTGTATGCCCTTTCTTAAGACAATGAGTACATTTCCTATTAGTCTTTGCAAGGTCATGTTGTCCCTTACCTCCACTAGTTCCTCTACTTACAAAAGCTGAGTGATAAAGACACTTCACATCATCATTACCACTATTGGCCTTAAGGTCCATTACCTATCTTTGCTCTTTATCAGCTTCAATTTGAAAGTACACTTTTTCAATACTCGAGATCTTATTAGAGTTAAGAATGTGACTCGTTTCCACTTCAAATTTTGAATTCAATCCCACCAACAACGTGAAGGTATGATTTCTCCATTCGCATGGCCAAAACAACTTTTGGTTGTTTACACTCTTCTATCTTTCTTCTGCATAAGAATCCAAGTCTTCCCACTTGGATTTCAAGGCACCATAGTTACACAGTATGCGACCATAGACATGGTGCTTTGTCGCACGCCATAAATCTCCTGCATAGATGATAAATCCACACTTCCTTTTTCTTTTGGCCATATATGTTCCTCAATACCACCCGCATGTCTCTAGCCGTCTTCTTCCTCAAAATAAGTGACTGGATCTTTGTTCACATGGAATTGACAATTCATGTCTTGACTTGGTTGTCTTTTAAGTACCATTTTTCCTATGATTTGTCCATTTTCTTGGGTTTCGGCTTGGTGCTGTGAACATAGCCAATCCTCCCCCTTCCAACAATTGCCATTTCAATGGCTGCAACCATAATAAATAGTTAACTAATTTATAATTTCTACAGAGTAGGCAAAAATGGATGTGACGAATTCATGTAGTTGATCCCACTTAAAATGAAAAGGCTTGGTTTTGGCTTTTATTAATAGCTTTCAAGATTTGAACATGCAACTTTTTTTTGTTGACGCATCTTCCTTTACCACTATGACATAGCTTGATACACTTCTTTATAATAACCTTGTCAAAATTAATGCACCTATGTTATAGTGGCCCATACCTAAGGTGGCTATCACCATGTTGAAGAAAAATAAAGAAAGACATATCTGACTTGTTTGGTACACACTAGTTAAAATGGGGAGACTTTACATATATTGTATTCACGAGGATAAGTTATAGAATCATGTTATAACCCTTTCGGGCTACGAAAATGCTTTACTAATAGTCAATTATTGGTCTTTTCCAAGTTAAATTGTACTATTAAGTATGGGCAAATAAAATGCATAAATGGTAGAAGATAAATAAACTGTAGAGCTAACGCTGAATTAATGCTAATGTTGGGAGCCATGCCATCATGCTACTAGTGCTCTAGCCAAAACTAGAGTTGAATGAGGGGGTAAAAGCAAGGCATGTGCAATTTCTTGGCAAGGAACTAAACAAAGAAAGAGATGGATAACTACATCTATTATTGTTCTACTTTTGGGTTTTACCTTTCTCAACCTTTAAAAAAGGCTCCTGTGTGCAACCTGATTTGTTAATCATTCGTTAACTTAACCATTCAATTATTTATTCTTTCTTTATACCACATTCACCCCTTTTCCTCTAGGGTTTCATGGAATTCCTCATTCTAGGTTCTACATCCTACAAAGTGTATAAAATAGTATGATCCATTAACTCAGGGATCATTAACAACAAGCTATCCCACTAATAATCGTGCATCACCTATGCGTTGCAACAATACCACTAACAAGACCCTTTAATTCATCAACTAAACCTAGGTTTATCTATCACAACCATCTAGGTTTGAGCTCAAGAGACAATCAATCAAGCTCATGTCATGGTTGCTTATTTGATCTCACAAATCATTATCTCCTAACTCGATCTTGTCACAAGATGTGCAACCCAAAGTCTCTTTTAGCAAGTTCACAGGGGCTAACAAGTCTTGTTGCTTCCTCGAAAGTATTTAAGAATAACACCCTCATGTTTAAGCACTTGGTCAGGCTCGTCTAGCTTGCTAAGGGTTGTTACTCCCTTGACTAGCACCTAGGGTCAAGCACAGTGCACCAAGTATATCTTAAATTCATGTCATGGGTTTTAGACCTAGGTTATAGCTTAGCTAAGTAATTGAAGATTTCTACCCCTTTTATTTTGCACTAGTTACAAAGCCCAAATACATAAATAAATCATTAGGTTGATCTTACCATTGCTAAGATTCAAGCTCAATTCCATTTTCTATTCAATTCTAGTCTACTTGCCTAAATCAATAGTTGGCTATCATAAAACCTAGCCTACTATGCATATACCATACAAATATAGCTAGTTATGCCAACCCATAGCCAATTGGATGCATGCATCTTAATCCACTTAGGATTTCTATATAAATGCTTATTTCTACCATTTTTAGAATCCTTATCTTAAGATTCCTTCCACGTAACTATGTTACAATGTGTAGCTAGCTAGGCATTATTTAAGGGATTTTTACATCCGTGCCCTTAAAAACATACCTAATCACATCCATGCCCTTGTACCCCTACAAACTTGTGTCGTTATACATACATGCCTCGTTACATTTAACGATAAATGGCGATAACTATGGTTAATATGTGACTCCCTCCCATAATTAACCATAAAAAATTAAGATTTTTACGTCATTGCCCCTTCGTAAATTTCTTAATTACATCCAAATCCTTAAAAAAATAAATATTTTTTCTCTTGAAAGGGGGGCGATGACTATAGAGGAGGGAGGAGGTGGGGCAATGTTGGCTAGGGAGGAGGGGCTATGGCTAGAGAGGAGGAAGGAGGGGGTGGTGGCTGGATAGGAGGAAAAGGGGTGACAATAGTTGGGGAGGGAAGAGGGGTCGTAATGACTAGGGAGGGGGGAGGAGAAGGGGCAACATCTGGGAAGGAGGAAGAAGGAAGAGGGTGGCCTTTGGCGATAATTTCGATGTTGTCGCCACTCTTGTGTCTCTGGCAAGAGGTGCGATCTAAGCTTGAGATGAGGAAGATCAGGAGGATAGGAGGAAGAAGAAAGAAGAGGAAAAAAAGAAAAAAATGTGGATAGGGTTATTCCTGTAATTTTAAAACATTGGTGGGGTATTGATGTAATCTTCAAATTTTATATCTTTAACTTTAACGACCAATAAGAAATATTCAAGGGAATATTTCCTTAAATCTAACAGGGACTTAACCTGGGGGTATCATTGTCATGGGATGCAAGTTTGTAGGGGTATCGATGTAATAATGAAGTATATAGGGGTATCAATGTAATTATATTTCTAGGGGTATAGATGTAAAAACTCCTTATTTTAATAATACCCTTAGTTCTTAATAACCAAATTGAGTTGTAAATAATTTCCTATTAATAAGTTACTAGCTAGCTACAACATGCCATTACTAGCTATAACCTTAATGTGGGCCCTTTTTCTTCAACCCTTAAGATGTCATACAATTGGTTCTCACCTTACATATTAAGCTATTGTTGTAACGATAGCCTCATGCAATTGGAGATTACACACTCCAATTGCACCTACACAACTTGGTGTTTGTTCCATTTATACCATAAATCCTTTAAACTCCAAATCAAGTTTTATTATGATTTAAATACTAAATTTAGAATTCAGTGGACAGCATGAAATAAGAAAATTTTCAAGAAATCTATTCTGTTTAAGAAAAGAAGAGATTTCAAGGCAAATTCTACATGGTAGAACTCTCACCTAAGCTCCCAGAAGTTGTTTGTGTTGGACTTAAACCTATTAAGTGGCTCATAAGATTTGGATTAAGTAACAAAGTAGTCTAATTTAGTCAATGGATAGAGCCGTATTGAATAAAAGACCCACGTTGACGGATAGTGGGAAGGATAGAATCAGTTACGGCAGGGAATCCCAATGTGATCAAGATTCCCTCCGACCTTGGCCCCATAAAAGGATAGAGGTGCCTCTTAATTGGGCACGTCCTCATTAGAGAAAAACCATGAAAGGATTTCAGTGCCTCCTCGCCATCAAGGAGTCCCATAACATTAAGGGGAGAAGAAAAGGAGAAATGCCTGTGTGATCATGATCATGCTTTGTACATGTGTACGCTCTAAAGATTTGCTTATGCTTCATCATGCACGGTATTCCTCTGCTTATGTCATGGAGAGAGGTAATCTCCAATCCTAGCATCTCTTTGTATTAATGGGAGAATTGAGTTAGTCTTGATGGATGTAGCAAGATAGATAATTCGTCTATTATAATAATTGATATATGAAATCACATAATGCTTGCTTTAATTGAACATGACATGTAATTTCTGAATACCAGTCAAATCTGAACGAATAAATGCCTTAGTAATCAATCACGTGATCAATCATAAAAGAAATGGTTTTAGTTTAACCTTTAATTGACCTTAATGGAATGTTCAATTCACTCAAAATCGGAGCTTCAAAGGTCCAAGTATGCGTTCCATTTAAAATAGATTTCAAAGGGTCTTAGTTCCTTTTCATAATTGTTATCTATTGAGATGATGTACTTGCCATAGAACTCTCATATTCCTCTATGCATGGCTGCCGTCCGCTTATTCGTCACCTTCACGGATCTCTGCTAATTTGCACTTGTATGCTTGAGTCTTAACTATAGTAGTTGTGATTCTATTTAACTTGCTATTCTATGAACCTGCAAAAATCATGCATAAAATGCTATCAATTGAATCCATCATTGAGCATACTAATGGAGGATTTCAATCACAATTCCTTCTCCTCTAATCAGCTCACAAATTACAACATTAATGCTAAATTTTATGTGAAATGCCATTTGTTTTCGAGGTAGCTATACAAGCATTAGCTAGCTACAACCATAGTTGGCTAGCTGGGACTTCAGTTTCCAGTTAACTGACCATCATATTCATAGCCAGCTTTGCTAATTGACAGTTGGCCAAGATAGTAAATATTCACTATTTCAATTTGTTTTTCATTTGTTTCTTTCCTATTTACTTTTCTTTCTTCTTCCCTTTACCTTGGCCTACTAGTAGCCCGAAGATTCATAATTAATTTGTTTTATGGGTTTAACATTTATGGATATTACACGTTACTAATGGTGCACCAGACCAAGTGTTGGGATGACAATGGGCTAAATATGCTGATGGTGTTTGACATAAAATAAAGATGTCAAGTAGGTGTGCAGCGACACAAGGAACATCATGCAATATCTAAACTCTTTTGAGGAAAGAAAGCTAAATGATAAAATGGAACAGATACAACTAACACAGTTTGACACGGTAAGTATGGAAAGTTTGGCGCGTCAAAAGGAGGGAGTGATAAGTTGTACAGTAAGCACTTAAATCAGATTGCAATAAACAGGAGGCCAAGACCAATGATTTGTCGGGGAAGCCATAAATATTAATTTTCTTGCACATATTTTACAATGTGATTGCAATAAAAATAAAGAATCTATGTAGCTATATCGTGTGGTAGATGCAAGAAAGGAAGTCAGATAATATCGTGCACTAATTCTCAAGTCAATGCCCCTTCATAATGGAACACTGGAACTTCTTCAGTTTTCTTTAATCACATTTTAAGAATACTGCAGGCAATATCAAAATAAATCCTGCAGACTAAATAAGCTAAATACTAGAAAACTTTGGGTATTTATCAAGATGCTAGCTACCGTTGAGAGTTAATTATTCAACTAGATAGAGTTTTGGAACTTAGGATCCATATATACACCTACTGCTAGGAATCTGTTTATTTACTTGTCAGAGACATAATAAAGGTACCAATTATGTTTACTACAACATTATTCGCACACAATATGAAATTACAAAGAGATTTTGCCAAACCATGATTTTTTTTAATCTATTTCACTACGTATTTTATTCTATTTATTTTGTCTTACATAAAAATGTCCAATTAAAAGATAATATTATGAATATAATGCCATGAATACCTTCAGGAAGAGATGCTCTTTCTATGTACAAGCTTCAAAGTTCCTTCAATATGCATAATAGGAATATGAGTACATGATAGGGAAGGACCAAAATGGGAAAAAGCTAAAATAAGAAACAAGAAAACAAAAGTTAGGGGTCTTTAACACTTCACAAGCTAGAGCATATGAATCCATCATGCCCAACTTGGAAGTTGTAAGAGTTTAAATAAAATGCCATGTACCATTGCCATGTGGCGTGGAAGTCCACGCGTGGGTATGCGTATGTGTGAAAGTTGGTGTGAGTTGTGTTTCCTTGTATGGCAAGCTTGGTTAAGGAGATATTTTGGTGTGACTTGGTTGTTAAATTTAGTTTTTTAGGAAAGTTGTTTTGAGTCCTATTAGGATTGAGGGTAATTGAGTCATATTTTCTTTATTTAGTTAATTTGTTAAAGGAATTGGATCTCTTTAAATAGATATCAACACCTCTTCTTTTTCCTTGACTTTCATAATAATAAAATATCTTCATCTCTAACGTGGATTCCTCTCCCACATCTCCTCTCCACACCAATTCTCTCTCTCCCACATGCGTGGCATTTCCACCTCTCATTGTGTGCGTAGACTCTTTCCAAGAGGAAGAGAACTCCACTCGATTCTTCACATGGTATTAAAGTGAGTGATTCTGCACAACACCAAAGCTTATGATCCGTGTGAAGATCCTCGTTTGTGAAGGAGCATTAGTGTTCCAAGTTTGAGAGAGGTTCATGTCTTCTCTCCTTAAGTTTGTGTAGGAAGGATTGGGGTGTCCCCTTGATTCCACACCGTTACCTAGGAAAGATCGTGGTGTCCTTTCGGCTCTGGGAAAGAAGCTTGTTCTACACACGTGTTGTGCGTAGGCCATGGTGGATGCAGCCTTCAGTCACTGCGGAGGCAAAAATCCTTGTTCAAGGCACCACCATCAAGTTGATGGGGTCCTCGAACTATATCCTATGGGCATGTGCCTTTAGGATATTCATTGGTAGTCAAGAGAAGCTTCACATCCTCTTGGATAAAAGTTCCGTCATGCATGAAAGAGTGAAGGCGAGAAAGTGGGAGATACAAGACGAATCTGAGGCCCGAAGGAAGAAGCGTTGGACTCGTTATCATGCATAGGATCGACTCCCGTTCTACCACATAATTGATGAGCGTCATCGCACCTACTTTGACAAGTCTTCCCTCCTCTCCGAGAGTCTGATGTGGAGGGGACTGTGAGAGTTTAAATAAGATACCACGTGACAATGCCTCGTGGCCTGGTTGGTGAGTTGGCATGGAAGTCCACACATTGGTATGTGTGCATGTGAAAGTTGGTGTGAGTTGTGTTGCCTTGTGTTGCAAGCTTGGTTAAGGAGATAATTTTGGTGTGACTTGGTTGTTTAGTATTTTAGGAAAGTTGCTTTGAATTTTATTAGGATTGGGATTAATTGAGTCCTATTTTCTTTATTTAGTCAATTTGTTAAATGGATTGGATCTCTTTAAACAGAGATCAACACCTCTTGTTTTTCCTTGAGTTCCATAATAATAAAATGTCTCCATTTCTAACGTGGACTCTCCTACATTTCTCTCCAAGCTAATTCTTTCTCTCCCTCACTCTTGGCCTTCTCCACCTTTTGTTGTGTGTATAGACTCTTCCCAAGAGGAAGAGAACTCCATCCCAATTCTTCATAGAAGTAATAGCAACTAAATGAGAGGCATAAAGAACATGAGTAAATATGTCAACCAAGTGATTCTCAATAATTAAATGAGTTATAGAAATCTGGCCTTGAAAAACATCTCTAATAAAATAATCAACCTTTATGTACGTAAGTTCATTTATAAAGTGTTGGAATATTTAGAAAGAAGGTTGCTACTTTATGATAAAAAATACATAGGAGTAGACTTCTCAACTTTTACTCCAAAGTCCCTCAGAAGAGTTTCTACCTACAGAAGTTCACTAGCAGTCTGAGCCATACTTAATATTCTAATTCAATACCTGACTAGAAAATCACATTTTGCTTCTTCTTTATAGAATTAAGTTCCTACCAACAAAAGTGCAAATCCTGGTAGTAGATCTTTTGTCGTCATAAGCACCAATGTAATCAACATATGAAAAGCCATAAATTTGAAAATG